>OY728143.1:450566451-451191451 GCA_963277665.1 Viscum album | reverse complement strand
CCCTCCTCTCCCCTCCACTTCACATCCCAAAATTATTTTTTTCAAAAATTAAATACCAAAATTTACTTCTCCTTTCACTCCTATATTCCTATAGGACTATTTCTGGTTAGGATCCTCTAGTATAAAGGCTTTAGGTGTAAACCAAATGGTGTTCCCCGAAGAAGATGTACATTCAATAATTATGTGTTTTCATTTTTATTTCTTATTCAAACTCTTTTATTATTAGTAAAAATGATAAAATAATTAAATACTTATCTTTCATATACTTAGATTTTTATATATTAATAGAATTTTCTAATTCTATATAAATTGCCTCAAATGGGAAATGAACTTGTTGATCGTGTGTACAACAAACTACTACCTCACAAAGAAACATAATTCATTTTCCATCACAATATTTCATAGTTTTTTGTAATAATGGATATAGTATATATATATATATATATTAATTTTTTAAATAATTCCACTTTTGTAAATATAATATCACAAATAACCTTTTTTTACTTTCCATTATTTGGGGGATATGATAACGTCACTCGTGTGTATGAAAAAACGCTTCATTGCAATGAAATGTGATTATTTCTCACTATAACATTTAATGGAAGGTAATAAAGATTAATATTATGAAAATATTTAATATATATGAAATAATAATAATTAATTAATTGTTAATAATTAGTGAACTTTCTTTTATTCCATATTTTGAAAGATGGAAACAACGTTCATGCATACGTATGACCTTCCCTCTCTACAAATAGTGCATTTAATAATTAAATATATAACTTTTTTGAATGGGTATAAATATGTATATAGTGCATATATATGATATAAATTTCATATACAAAATTATGGAGATGGTGGAATTATAATCAATGTACAAAAACCACAACTACTAAACCAAAATTCTCATGAAAAACAAAACAGTTTACACCGATGAATAATGATTTTATAAAGGAATTGTAAAGAAATAGTTTTTCAACATTTAAAACGGTATCATATATGATATTAGAATATTTTTATGATTATGGGATATATAATTAATATGAAAATTTATTTTACCGGAGGTTTGAACTTATAACAACCCAACAGTTTTTTAATGAAAATTTATCTTGATGTAATTAATGTCTAATTATGTAAAATGGTAATAAAACATATAAAATTAATTGTTTTTATGATTTTGGATTTCAAAATACCATTAAGAATTGTGACCAATGCTAATATAGACATTGAATAGTGATCAATTAAATAGTATAAATATAGGGTTTTTTAAAATTTAATTTACTCCGACAAAGTAAGTGATGGCCTCATCCAGTTGAATTGCTCAATAAATAGACCATTTATCAGAGCTCAGAAATGAGGTTGTGTCATTGGGCTTCGCTCTAGACAATTCCCATGCTGAGCATCAACATGTTAATCTTAAACTGAACTGCCTACAAGAGAAGTGGAAGTTGATAGAGATTACCACCCATGAAATTGTATCTGAGCCACCCCAAGAGTCTTTCACCATCGCACACCTTACCCTTAGGTCACATGTAGGTGTTTTAAGGGGTTATGTAACAAGGCCCTAGAACTATGATTATGTGCATTATTTTTTTGTATAGAATATAGATTCATTTTATTATTGTTATATTCTAAATAGTTTTTAAAGCACAAATAGTATTTTTAGTTAATATTCAATTATGAAATATATTTTTATGAATTAATTGTTATTTGAATTAAGAATATTTTTATAAATTATTATTACTAAATTAAATTTTATTAAAAATAAGCGTATAATTTTTATGAATACAATTGTGATTTTTATTATGGTTTGATAGCCGATTTTTCAAAACCCATCAATT
The DNA here is from genome assembly GCA_963277665.1 of Viscum album. Taxonomy (NCBI): domain Eukaryota; kingdom Viridiplantae; phylum Streptophyta; class Magnoliopsida; order Santalales; family Viscaceae; genus Viscum; species Viscum album. The sequence goes on along the minus strand of OY728143.1, from coordinate 451,189,610 downwards.
TTCAATGAATGTCGGTTTTTATTTTGAAATTCAAATTTCACAACCATAGAAAATTATTTAGATACAATTAATATTATTTTTTGAATGAGGACATATGAAATTATTCAATGGTGGTTTTTTCTTAATTTTCTGAGACGGTCGAATTCATGGTTAAAAATTAAATACCGTTTAATTATATATTGTGTTTTATGACATTATAATGACCAAATAGTGATGTAATAATATACTATAAATGAGAAGTTTGCCAAATATATATTTTACAATTAAAATAATGTAATTTTGTGTTGATTTTATTTATTTTACAATGATTTAGTGGACCCCCAAGACTTATAAAACATTTTATAATTTTCAAATGATTTCCTTGAGAATGCAACTCACCTCCACATAAGAAATCCTAATATTTTAATAAGTTCTTACATTGGACTTATAATATTTTTTTCCACTCACATTATCAAAAAACCATGGTATGGTTTGCGGAATCTATTAATTTAATGTGGTGTGTCCAAAACATAAATAATAAATAATTCACTCTCTTTTTCTATATAAACTCACCCAAGATCCCACTTTCTCTTCCCCCAAATCCTATGAAGCTAGATAGACCTCTAACCTCCTCTCTATAGTGTCCTCCCAAGGCTTTACAAGCTCCCAAGAAGCCTCTCTCAAGCCTCTCTCAAGCCTTTCGAATCACACTTCTACGTAAGGGATTTCATCATCTTTTTTTGTCTCAATTTCATTATTTTGCTTACTCTGTTATTTTCAATTAAAAATATTTGGGTATGAATTTTCACCTCCCACATACTTCCCTCCTTATGTTTTAATTATGATATACCCCTTTATCTCTCAATAATTCCTCCCATGTAAACTCGTAACTATACTGAAATTATTTAAGGGATTTCTCTCTCCACATTTACACTCAAGAAATTATTTTGAATTATGATTCTAAATTGAGTTATATGTTTGACAGGTATTATATGACCCCATACTATCCATTTCATGTAAATTTGATGAGACCCCCCCTTTTATCTCATCATCCATTTTTATGAATTCTTATGTCATGCGGTTTTTCTGCCAAAATTGCACCATGATTTTCTAAACCAGTGTCATTATGTAGTGAATGCCGTACCCATTCCTCTATCAAGGGAATTCAAATTTATGAATATTTACATATTTATTATAGAGTTTCATGTTTGAATTCAACATTCCTTTATCTTTGAATAAATGAATATGTTTTATGAATCCATGTTATACGATCCATGTGGAACACTTATGCATGATATGAAATGATTAAGATGGGTGCACCCTGATAGCACTCCAATACTGTAATGACCCGAATTTTTTTTAAATAAATTTTGTTTCCTAATTTTATGTGTTATTGTTATACTCAACAAAAATGTTTTATTTGATAAACATGATTATAATTAAAATGAGATCAGTGGGTTTTGACTATTATATAACCATCGGTCATCATGACCGCTGTGAACAAAATGTTTTGATTATTGTCTCTAAATTTAAGTAATCTTGGTTAATTATTATAGAAAGAAGATTTGATGGCCTCACCTAGTAGCCTTGGGCCGATCGAAGCCCATCTAACAGAGATTGGGAAGGAGGTAGCACCATTGGCCTTTGCTCTGGACCAAACCCAAGCCGAACTTCATCATGTGAAGCTAGAACGGAATCGCCTTCGCGAGAAGTTCAAACTGATAGAAATTACTACTCGGGCAATGTTGACCGAGCCCCCCAAGATTCTATCACCCTAGCACACCTTACTCTTAGGTCCTATGCTGGTATTATAAGGGGCTATGTAACGAGACCGTAATTGCCTTGTGTAATCCTTGTTTTAAATAAAAATTGGGATTTCTTCTTATGATGAATTTTATGAATTTTCAAATGACTGGATAAAAATAGTATGCATATTTTTGATGAATTTTCAAAAGGATATTTTAAAAAAAAATGTTTGTGTAAACCTTAAATAATTTAAAATGTGTAATGATTCTCAAAAAATGGTCTTCTACAATTATGTTCAGTACGAAATTTAGAGTCTAATAAGATCAACATGATTTTTGATGAATAGTAAATTATGAATAGTGATTTTATGATTAGGATTAGTAATATGACCAAATTGATTAGTAGTATTACTTAAATAAAGTTTTAAAATAATCTAGGCACCTTGATTAAGTAACGTGATTCAATAAAATGGTTAAATAACGGTTTCATAAATTATTATTCAAGTATTAGTTTTTTCGGATGAATAGTGTTTTTTAATTAAAAATTTAATTAAAAATAATTAGAAAATTATTTTTATAAAAATGACTTAATTTTTGAACTCAGAGCATCGATATTATGTTATGGTAATTTTTGGGGATTTTTCTGAAAAAAATGAATTTTCGATGAATAGTGTATTTATTTAAAAATAAAATTAAAAATATTTAGAAAATTATTTTTATAAAATGGAGTTCATTTTTGAAATCATAGCATTGATATTTGGTTAAGGTGAAATTTTGGGATTATTCTGAGAAAGTTGAATTTTCGGTGAATAGTGAAAGTATAGTTTTTAAGTTACGGGTTTTTAATGACATCATTAAATGATGTATTAAGTATATATTCAATATGGTCGAATTATGAATAGTAAGATAAGGTGTGAGGTGTCTCAAGTGGCCAATACCATGGGCAAATACCATGGGCAAGCCCATGGTTTTGCCAAAACCACTAGTGAGGTGTCCCTTGGCCATTAATGCCTTGTCCCCTCACTTTCCCTATAAATACAAAGCCCTCCTCTCATCCATTCAACTGCCCACTCATTCCCAACGAATTTCTGGTCTCATTACCTCCCAAGGAGTCCTACCAAGGTTCCCCCAAGCCCTCAAGGTCCCAACCTTTGAGGTTTAAGAGTTACATTTTAAGGTAAGGGATCCGAACCCTCTCTTTCTTTTGAAGTGATCTCTTTTATGTCAATCCTTTTATGCCCCATGTTCTTATTTTGGAGGATGTTCTTTTATACTCCTCTTACTGCCCTTTTTATGTTCATATGATGAAAGACCCCCTCTTACTCTCATCATTTCGTTTTAAGAAAGTTTAAGTGGCGCCGTTAGGCTGCCGAATTTTCAAGGGATTCATTCACCTCTCTCTTTTTCAAAGTTCTACTTTCATGTCAAGTCTTTCAAGTTCATTTTTATTATGTTGGGGTATGATCTCTATATTTATAATACTGGTCTTTTATGATCACATGATGAGAGACCCCATTTGATCTCTTCAATTCAGTATTTTGATGTCTTAAGTGGCGCCATTAGGCTGCCGAATTTTTAAGTGGTTCTTCACCCTTCTCGTTTTTGAAGTTCTACTTTCATGTCAATTCTTTCAAGTTCCTTTATATTATGTTGGGGTATGATCTCTATATCTATCATACTGGACTCTTATGTTCATATGATGAGAGACCCTATTTGAACTTGTCAATTCAATTTTGTTGAAGTTTAAGTGATGCCGTTAGGCTGCCGAATTTTCACAAGAGAAATCTTGTTTTGTTTTCTTCCTTTCATGTTCTTCATTTCATATGGTATATTTTAAAATTTCATTACCATGTTCATAAATCCCTTATATTTTGTCCCTCTACTGTATGATGGGTCATTTATGAATGTTTGACCAATTTCCCCTCTTTTCACAATGTTTTCTAAAACCTTGTAACATAGCCGTTATGCTGCAGAATTTTCCCCTCAAAATGCCTCTCTCTTTTCTCAAAAAATATTTTATGTTATAAAGTGAATACTCAAAGCTCTTATTTCTACAAGGGTATTCACATATATATCAAAATGTTCCATTTTAAATTCTGGTATTTACATACATGAGACCCGCTTTCCCTTTCCGTGGGTTTAAAGTAACGTAAAGATCATGTCTTTAAAGCAGTTTTTAAAACGTTATGATTATGAAATGAAACCCATTTATTTTATGCTATATGGGTTATTTATGAAATGTTTGATGATGATATATGTGGCTCACATGAAAATAAAGACAAATTTAAGGGTACGCCCTGATAGCGCTCCAATGCATTGGGTAAAGACTTAATCTCTAGAGATGACCATTTTAACGACGCCTTGGTGAATAACCTTGGTAATTTTTAACGACACCTTGGGGATGGACCTTGGTGAAACGAAACGATTGTCAATATTAAATTTTGCAGCCACATATTCAAGTTATGAAAAAGTTTTATTTTTATTATGATATGCCTCATGATTTCATTTTCATGCTTTAAAGTTCTTTTCATGACTTTATTGATGTATCCCAAGTTCATATGTAAAATGTTTCACTTGTTTCCCTTGCTGGGCCTTCTGCTCACCCTTTCTTTTGATGTATGTCCCCAGGTTATGAGATTCAGTAATGAGCCTAGGGTGAACATGAGGAGAAGCCTTTCATGTGTTTAAGAAGAATTCTTTATGTTGTTTTCATGTTTTAAGTTCCTGGTTTCCAAGACACTAAACCTTAAAGATCCTCGGTTTTGTAAAAGGTAATTAAAGTTTATGTGATAAAAAGGTGGGATGTTATAGTTGGTATCAAAGGATGGTTTAGTTATTTGTGGAAATTAGGATATGAAAACTCTAGGAGTAACCCTATAGAAAAGTTTAATATAGGAAATCTTCCTGGTATTTTGGTGAGTATTGAGTAAGGGGTTGCCAAGAAAATACATCCCTGTCTGGATACGAGCAGGTAGAGGTGGCTCTGGCACAGATGTACATAGGGGTAAAACCTGAAAACACCGCTTTGAGCTAGACTCGAACGAGAACTGGTACACGAAAACGGGCCTTGCCGCACTCTTGGTTACGACACTCCCGGGGGATATGCTTTGGTAAATTCATAAGCTTGGTATGAACCATTATTAAAGGAACAAAGATAAAATAAAATAAAGATTCACATAAGAATATATGACCATGGATAACGTAGATGGGAACCTAGGGGATCACAAGTTAGGGTATACTTTTCTTCTAAAAGTTATCCTTATATGCTTTAAGTTCCTTTTCATGATTATTGGTTAAGTATTTAAGCCTCTAATTATACTTTATCTTCTTAGTTAATGGTGGGAAATGGAATAACGTGTCCCAACAACCAATGTGATAGGAAATGCGACAATTTCCGTATTAATATGTCAGAGATGATAAGGGGATTAAAAGATGATTATTATTTTGGAAGGCGTTCACTATTTTGAGGACCCTATATGATCGAGGTAAATAGATTACTATAGTATTTTCATTGAGGAGTAAGGTTGACTTATATTTTGAAGAATTGATGAATTTAAGGTGGACTTATAGTAATTTAGGTTACTTTTGGGAATGATTAACCTATCTTGGGTAAAATATGTTTAGGTTAGCTACTTTTGTTATAAGATGTTAGGAGTGGTTGATGTTGTCTGGAGATGAACAATGAAGTTGTTTTGGAAGACTATGTTATCAAATCCTTCTTGTATTTGGGTTTCAATCTTAGTTTGGTTTATTTTGAGGAATTTTAAGGACCGTTATTTATGGAGTGGTCTATGATGAACGTTGGGTAGTACCATGGAACTTTGAAGATTTAAAAGTAGGTTCTATTCCTATGGGATTCTTTCTTTTTGAAGAGTTGTTTTACCTTAACCTTTCTGTTTTTGGGATAATGTTTAAAGATAGAAGAAATAGATAGTTAATCTTTTGTAGATTATGTGATTCTATAGAAGATGATTCTTGTGCTTTTATGAGACCAAGTGTTTTTGAATTCTCATCATTTGGCAAAAAGATTAGTGTTGGTAGGGACTTGTTAAAGGATGAAACTCTACTTGAAGGTAGGTATATTTTCTTATGTTTTTGTTCTATGTAGTAAATGAAATCCTCAAAATTATGAAAAGAAACGTAAAAAAAAATGTTGTTGGTTTACCTTTCCTACTAGGTAATCAAAGACCGTTTACACACATCATAAGTTTGGGATTTTCTCATGGTTAAATTTCTCCTAATCATGTTCTCTATCACTCTCTCTCAGAACTGACCCTTTGTTTTTTCCTCCATGTCCATGTTTTCCTATATGGAACCCGAGTGTGGGTTAACTCAGGTGGCCTTTGTACTTCCTTTTCTTTCTTTTAAAGTAATGGTGTTACTAACTCTTTTTCCGATGTGGGACTTTCAATGAAATTTCAAAACCCAATTTTAAAATTGCGAGGACGCAATTTCTTAAGGGGGGAAGATTGTAACGACCCGAAATTTTTTTAAATAAATTTTGTTTCCTAATTTTATGTGTTATTGTTATACTCAACAAAAATGTTTTATTTGATAAACATGATTATAATTAAAATGAGATCAGTGGGTTTTGACTATTATATAACCATCGTTCATCATGACCGCTGTGAACAAAATGTTTTGATTATTGTCTCTAAATTTAAGTAATCTTGGTTAATTATTATAGAAAGAAGATTTGATGGCCTCACCTAGTAGCCTTGGGCCGATCGAAGCCCATCTAACAGAGATTGGGAAGGAGGTAGCACCATTGGCCTTTGCTCTGGACCAAACCCAAGCCTAACTTCATCATGTGAAGCTAGAACGGAATCGCCTTCGCGAGAAGTTCAAACTGATAGAAATTACTACTCGGGCAATGTTGACCGAGCCGCCCCAAGATTCTATCACCCTAGCACACCTTACTCTTAGGTCCTATGCTGGTATTATAAGGGGCTATGTAACGAGACCGTAATTGCCTTGTGTAATCCTTGTTTTAAATAAAAATTGGGATTTCTTCTTATGATGAAGTTTATGAATTTTCAAATGACTGGATAAAAATAGTATGCATATTTTTGATGAATTTTCAAAAGGATATTTTTAAAAAAAATGTTTGTGTAAACCTTAAATAATTTAAAATGTGTAATGATTCTCAAAAAATGGTCTTCTACAATTATGTTCAGTACGAAATTTAAAGTCTAATAAGATCAACATGATTTTTGATGAATAGTAAATTATGAATAGTGATTTTATGATTAGGATTAGTAATATGACCAAATGGATTAGTAATCTTACTTAAATAAAGTTTTAAAATAATCTAGGCACCTTGATTAAGTAATGTGATTCAATAAAATGGTTAAATAACGGTTTCATAAATTATTATTCAAGTATTAGTTTTTTCGGATGAATAGTGTTGTTTAATTAAAAATTTAATTAAAAATAATTAGAAATTTTTTTTATAAAAATGACTTTATTTTTGAACTCAGAGCATCGATATTATGTTATGGTAATTTTTGGGGATTTTTCTGAAAAAAATGAATTTTCGATGAATAGTGTATTTATTTAAAAATAAAATTAAAAATATTTAGAAAATTATTTTTATAAAATGGAGTTCATTTTTGAAATCATAGCATTGATATTTGGTTAAGGTGAAATTTTGGGATTATTCTGAGAAAGTTGAATTTTCGGTGAATAGTGAAAGTATAGTTTTTAAGTTACGGGTTTTTAATGACATCATTAAATGATGTATTAAGTATATATTCAATATGGTCGAATTATGAATAGTAAGATAAGGTGTGAGGTGTCCCAAATGGCCAATACCATGGGCAAATACCATGGGCAAGCCCATGGTTTTGCCAAAACCACTAGTGAGGTGTCCCTTGGCCATTAATGCCTTGTCCCCTCACTTTCCCTATAAATACCAAGCCCTCCTCTCATCCATTCGACTGACCACTCATTCCCAACGAATTTCTGGTCTCATTACCTCCCAAGGAGTCCTACCAAGGTTCCCCCAAGCCCTCAAGGTCCCAACTTTTGAGGTTTAAGAGTTACATTTTAAGGTAAGGGATCCGAACCCTCTCTTTCTTTTGAAGTGATCTCTTTTATGTCAATCCTTTTATGCTCCATGTTCTTATTTTGGAGGATGTTCTTTTATACTCCTCATACTGCCCTTTTTATGTTAATATGATGAAAGACCCCCTCTTACTCTCATCATTTCGTTTTAAGAATGTTTAAGTGGCGTCGTTAGGCTGCCGAATTTTCAAGGGATTCATTCACCTCTCTCCTTTTCAAAGTTCTACTTTCATGTCATGTCATTCAAGTTCATTTTTATTATGTTGGGGTATGATCTCTATATTTATCATACTGGTCTTTTATGATCACATGATGAGAGACCCCATTTGATCTCTTCAATTCAGTATTTTGATGTCTTAAGTGGCGCCGTTAGGCTGCCGAATGTTTAAGTGGTTCTTCACCCTTCTCGTTTTTGAAGTTCTACTTTCATGTCAATTCTTTCAAGTTCCTTTATATTATGTTGGGGTATGATCTCTATATCTATCATACTGGACTCTTATGTTCATATGATGAGAGACCCTATTTGACCTTGTCAATTCAATTTTGTTGATGTTTAAGTGATGCCATTAGGCTGCCGAATTTTCACAAGAGAAATCTTGTTTTGTTTTCTTCCTTTCATGTTCTTCATTTCATATGGTATATTTTAAAATTTCATTACCATGTTCATAAATCCCTTATATTTTGTCCCTCTACTGTATGATTGGTCATTTATGAATGTTTGATCCATTTCCCCTCTTTTCTCAATGTTTTCTAAAACCTTGTAACATAGCCGTTATGCTGCAGAATTTTCCCCTCAAAATGCCTCTCTCTTTTCTCAAAAATTATTTTATGTTATAAAGTGAATACTCAAAGCTCTTATTTCTACAAGGGTATTCACATATATATCAAAATGTTCCATTTTAAATTCTGGGATTTACATACATGAGACTCTCTTTCCCTTTCCGTGGGTTTAAAGTAACGTAAAGATCATGTCTTTAAAGCAGTTTTTAAAACGTTATGATTATGAAATGAAACCCATTTATTTTATGCTATATGGGTTATTTATGAAATGTTTGATGATGATATATGTGGCTCACATGAAAATAAAGACAAATTTAAGGGTGCGCCCTGATAGAGCTCCAATGCATTGGGTAAAGACTTAATCTCTAGAGATGACCATTTTAACGACGCCTTGGTGAATAACCTTGGTAATTTTTAACGACACCTTGGGGATGGACCTTGGTGAAACGAAACGATTGTCAATATTAAATGTTGCAGCCACATCTTCAAGTTATGAAAAAGTTTTATTTTTATTATGATATGCCTCATGATTTCATTTTCATGCCTTAAAGTTCTTTTCATGACTTTATTGATGTATCCCAAGTTCATATATAAAATGTTTCACTTGTTTACCTTGCTGGGCCTTCTACTCACCCTTTCTTTTGATGTATGTCCCCAGGTTATGAGATTCAGTAATGAGCCTAGGGTGAACATGAGGAGAATCCTTTCAAGTGTTTAAGAAGAATTCTTTATGTTTTTTTTCATGTTTTAAGTTCCTGGTTTCCAAGACACTAAACCTTAAAGATCCTCGGTTTTGTAAAATGTAATTAACGTTTATGTGATAAAAAGGTGGGATGTTATAAATACATTGGGTAATGATTACTATCATGATACATCACGTGAAATGAGGGTCCTACTCGTGATAATTCAAGTGAAATGAGGTTTTACTCATGATACATGTGCAATGATGCTTGTCTCATGCTAATACCATGTTAAGTGTTGTTTCCACATTTCCTTGTTATGATAATCATGTTGTATCATGCCTTTATGTTCATGTATCTATTATTATACATTGATATTTATATTTAATAACATTTAATTTATTCTACATGTAATTAATTTTTTATTCCCTTAATAGTATTTATAGCTCAACCTTTTCTTATGCATATCCACTGGTTACCCCATCCAATACTAACTACGAAGGAATGTGTGTAGTCATGTAAAAGAATTTTTCAATAAGGATGTTATGTATTATGATATAAGTTGTTATGTAATGTTATTAAGCCCCAAATACACAATACCTATCAATATTCTATGTTTAATAAAGTCAAGAGTTTTATTTAATAAATCATTTTTAAGTGTGAAATAAAGAGCAGGGTTTTTATAGTTGATATCAGAGGATATGATTAGTTATATTTTGGGATTATGATTAGAAAACTACAGGAAAAGCCTTAGGATAAGACTAAGTTTAATAAAAAACATCACTAAATTTTGGTGGGTATTGAGGAAGTTTTTTATCAAGAAAATACATCTACGTATGGATACGAGCAGGTAGAGGTGGATTTGGCACAAATGTATGCTAGGGATAAAATCTGAAAACACCTCTTTAAGCTAGACTCAAATTGGAACAGGTGCATGACAACGGGCATTTCTGTACTATTGGTTATGACACTCTTGGGGGATATGATTTGGTAAAACCACATGCTTAGTATGAAACATTATTAAGGGAATTAAAAAATGACCCCTAATAATATATGTTGGGATGTAAATCATGTATAACATAGATTGAAGCCTATAAATTCATATGTTAAGGAAATAAAAGTAATTTATAATTCACGTTTTTATTTATTTGTATTACCCTTTATGTGTTACCCCAAAATTTCCTTTTATTCCAGACAATGGATGGTAATATGAGGACTCAGACTAACAACCAATGTGATGATCAATGTGACGATTGTTCAAATGAGATGCCCAATTCTATGGGAGAAGGAATCCGGAATCAGAAACATTATCACGATACTATCTCTATTAAATAATTTTTTGAAAAGAAACATGGTTAAAGAAGAACATTCAACCCCCCCCCCCCCATGTAAGAACAAGATTCATTTGAGAGTTTCATCAGAAAAATCCCTCATACTTTTAATGGATCATATAATCCCTCAATCACCAAACAATGGATCAAATCCATTGAAAAGATATTCTCTATCCTTCAATGTTCTAAACAAGAGAAGGTTATTCAGGATTCTTAATATATTGAGGTCGAAGATAATAAATCTTGTACATTGATCTGAAATAAGAAGACTGAGGAAGATATCTAGGCATTGGAATAGAAGGATTTCGGGAAAAACAGTTTTGACAAATAATTTCCTTGCACCCTCCGACTTAAGAAGGAAAGGGACTTCCTTTCCCTTAAAAAAATATAAAGAATCCATCGGAGCATACGAGGAAAACATCACAAGGCTTGCATGACATGCCTCCAGCTTTGTTGTTACCCCAGAATGCAAGGTTGAAAGCTTCTTTGGTGGGCTAAAAACAAGCCTACCAAAAGCCCTAGTGATCTGTGACTTCAAGAGCTATGAGGAATTTTTCTGATGTGCCCTCAAAGTAGAATTAGAGATCATAAATTCCCAGGGGTATCATGGGGAAAATAAGAGTAAGGTAGACCTAAATTCTGGTGATCTGATGGAAAAATCCAATGGTGCTAAGAAAATCCATCACCCCACTTTCCAAAGTTGCGCAAAGAAGCACCTTAGAAATTGCCTAAAGGGGACGAGGAAATGAATTAGGTGTAGAAGAGAGGGGAACCTATCCATTAACTACCCATCAGAAATAATCATAGTTATGAAAGGTGAATGGAATTCATTGGTTGACCCTCAACGTGTTTTTCAATGCTTCAACTTCAAGGAACCGGAGCACATTTCAAACCATTTCCCTATGATAAGGGTTTTCAGTGGAAACCAACAACCTCTAATGCAACAATGGAGATATTTTTCCATCACTACCACTGATGTGAACCTTGAAAATAGAGTGGTGACATGTTTGATTTTTATTCATTAAATAATAGCGAATGAACCTTTTGATTCTAGTTTTACGCATTCTTGTATATCCAAAACGTTTTGTAGAACAATCCCAACACCATCATAAATCATGGAAGTAAAGATGTCAGGGAGAATTGGAATGGGGAAATCATTGAAACCCATGAATATAACTTCTCCCCTATCAAAATTTCTTTATTTAACTTCCTGGAGAACCACATCATACTACCTTTGGGTTAATTTGATGCAATTATTAGAATAGAATCTATTTCTTTATAGAGAGCCAACATAAATTTCCATGAGAGGGAAATCACTCTCCATATGGAGAATCAACAACCAATTATGTATAATTGTACGGTGGAGGATGAATCTTCTTTAGCACCATTATATCAAGCTTAGATATTACTTCCCTTTGAGAAAGTATATCTTGATCAAATGATTGAGTCTAAGGAATCAACCATCCTAAAGACATCCCTATTTTGAGGTAATTCATTGAAGTGTTTCCCGAGGAATTTCCTGGTCTCCCTCTTATAAGGGATATTAAATTCTCAACTGATATTATACCTAGGGAATTTCCAATATCCAAGACTCTGTATATAATAGCTATTAGGGAGATAAAAAAACTTTTACAGGAGAAGCTGGATAAAGGGTTTATACTCCCAAATGATTCACCATGGGGTGTAGCAGTTCTCTTCATCACGAAGAAGGATGGGCCAATGTTCCTTTATATTGATTATCATGATCTCAAAAAAATCATGATAAAGAACATGTATCCTCTGCCTAGAATTGATGACTTGCTTGATCAGCTATATTGATCACAATACTCAGCCAAGGTGGATTTGTGGTCGGTATATTAACAAGTAAAGGTGAAGGAGGAGGATGTCCCCAAAACTAATTTTCCTACAAGATACAGGCACAATAAATTCATTGTAATGACATTTAGACTCACTAATTCTCTGGAAATCTTCATGGACTTGATGAATAGAGTATTTAGAGATTACCCTATCAAATTTGTTGTAGTCTTTATAGATGATATTCTAATATACTCTAAAACTATGGAGGAGTTTGAGGAGTATCTAAGCACTGTACTGGAGACCTTGTGAAAGGAGAATCTCTATGAAAAGTACTGTACGCGTGAGTATTGGTTGAAGATGGTCTCAATCATGGTTTATATCATCAAAATCAATGGGATATTTGTGGATCCCTATAATATAGTTAAAATTGAGGGATGTTTGAGGCCATCATATATAATGTATATCCTTATCTTCCTAGGATTAGATGGATATTATTACCGATTTTGGAGAAATTTCTCACAATTTTTAATCCTTATTACCAAGAAAACTCGTAAGGGAGTCATGTTTTTTGGTGTGATGAATACTAAATGAGCTTCCATGAGATGAAAAGGAGGCTTATCACTACACCCATGCTCACATTAACCACAATTCGGGAATGTTTTTTCGTATTTAGTGATAATTTGAAGAAGTTCATGGGTTGTGTGTTGATGAAAAATGAAAAAATCATTGCCAATTCTTCAAGTCAATTGAATGTTTGTGAGAAAAGCATTCCAAAAAATGATTTTTAGTTGGATGCAGTAATCGTCACATTAAAAATTAGGTGACATTAACTCTTTGGGGAGAAGTGTGAAATATACACGAATCACAAAAGCCTCAATTATATTTTCACACAAAAGGTGTTGAATATGCGCCAATGAAGATGGTTAGAGCTGCTAAATGACTATGATATCTCAATCCATTACCACACTGGGAATGTGAAAATGGTGGTAGATTCTCTAAGTAGAAAGAATACAACAATTATATCATTGATGAGAATTTAATGGGATCCAATATACTTATATTTGATGAAAATGGGCATGGGAATCATAAATAAGTGAAAATCATTAATCCTTTCAAAAGTTATTTCTCAACTAACTCTTTTGGAAATGTTAAAGGATGCTCAAAAGGATTTTGTGGGAATTAAAAAGAAAGTGGAAACTAACAGAAAAAGAATATACTCAGATTTCAATGTTAATAAATAAGGAACTGTGAGATTTGTGTCAAGACTATGTGTTCCATCAAATCTGGAGTTAAAAAATAACCTTTGGATTATGCTCACAATTCGAATTTCTTCATTCACCCATGAAACAACAAAATGTTTCGGGATCTTCGAGAGCATTATTGGGGGAATAACATGAAGAATGATATCACTGAGTATACATCAAAGTGCTTGGTATGTTAGCAAGTGAAGGTTAAGAGGCAGAAGTCTAAGGGGATGATTGAACTATAACCCATATCAACAAGGAAATGGTGGAACATCACAATGGACTTCATCACCATACTTTTGAAGACATCCAAAGGAAAAAAATTATCTAGGTTGTTGTGGATATTATTACAAACACTGCACACTTCTTTTAAATTTGAGAGGATTTCTCATTGGATCAACTAGCACGGATATACATTTGATATGTGGTAAGGATGCATGGAGTACCACTATCTATTATATTTAATCAGGATCCAATATTCACCTCTAAGTATTGGAAGAGTCTTTAACATGCTCTGAATATTGATGTGATCTTTATTACATATTATCATCTTCAAATTGATATCCAATCTGAGTGGAAAATCCAAAAAAATAAATGAAATTTTGAGATCTTTCTAAATGGTATTTAAAGGAGGATGAGATCACCATCTTCCTCTTGATGATATCTCATACAATAATAGTTTACACTTAAAAATTCAAATGGATAATTATGAAGCCCTTTATGGAAAGAGGTGAAGAACACTAGCATGTTGTGATGTAGTTGGGGAGAGAAAACTACAATGTCCAAAATGGTTGATGAAATGGTTGAGAAGGTAAAGACCATCCAACATCACATTAAAGCTACTAAGAGTCGAAAAAAGATATATGATGATAATTGTCGAAGAGACCTAGAGTTTGATGTTCGAGACATGGTATTCCTCCGCATATCACTATGGAAGAGAGTTATGAAATTTGGGAAGAAGGTAAAGCTTAGTCCAAGGTACATTGGCTCTTTTGAGATCCTTGATCGCATTGGAGTAGTGGCCTATCAACTAGAACGCCCAAAAAACCATTCTCAAGTACATGACGTATTTGATGAATCTCTATTGAGGAAGTACAAACCTGAACCATCGCATGTACTCAATATAGAGGTGGTACCATTTGAGAATGACCTCTCATATAAAGAGAAGCCGGTAAAGATCTTATATCATAAGGAAAACGTTCTATGAAATAAAACAATGCCCCTAATCAAGGTGTTGTGGTGAAACCGAATGTTTGAAAAAGAAACATGGGAATCAGAGGATGTGATGAAGTGAAGTTACCCAGATCTGTTTTAGGGTGAGAATAGGAAAATTTGAGTGTGAAATTTCTTAATGGGGGAAGATTTTAAAGACCCAAAATTTTATTAATGAAAATTCGTATTGATCTAATTAAATGTCTTACATTGTAAAATGGTTATATATCATATAAACTTATTTGGTTTTATGATTTTGGATTTCAATGTACCATTAATAATTTTTATCGTTGCTAATATAGCCATTGAACAATAATCAATTGATTAGTATAAATACATGGCTTCTAATAAATCGAATTTACTCAGAAAAAGGAAGTGATGGCCTCATCTAATAGAATTTATCCATAAAAATCTCATTTACTGGAGCGTGTAAAGGAGGTATAATAATTGGGATTTTCTTTGGACCAAGCCCAAGCTGAGCTTTAACTCGTTAAGCTTGAACAGAACCGCCTACGAGAGAAGTGGAAGTTAATAGAGATAACCACCTGAGCGATGTTATCCAATCCACCCCAAGAGCATGTCACCATCTCACACCTTACCCTTTAGTCATATTTGTGTGTTCTAAGGGTTTTTGTAATAAGACCCTAACACTATGATTATGTGAATTAATTTTTTTTAGAAAATAAACATTCATTTTATTATTGTTATTTTGTAAATAATTTTGAAAGGGAAAAAAGTATTTTTAGTTAATATTCAATTAAGAAATAATTTTTGAAGAATTAATTGTTTTTTGAATTAAATAATATTTAAATAAAATATTATTACTAAATTATTTTTTATTAAAAATAAACATATATTTTTTGATGAATTCAATTGAGATTTTTTTTCTTGTTTGAAAGATGTATTTGTCAAAACCCATGAAATTTTGATAAATGTATGTTTTTATTTTAAAAGTAAAATTTCAAATATTTAGAAAATTATTTAGATAAAAATAATATTATTTTTGGAATCAAGATGTCGAAATTATCCCTCGGTGAATTTTTCATAGTTTTTTGAGAGGATCGAATTTTTGGGTAAATATTAAATATCATTTAATTATATATTGTGTTTTATGACATCATAATGACCCATTATGGATGTAATAAAATAATATAAAAATTATTTTCAGCCAGTATATGTTTTAATATTATAATAATTTAATTTCATGTTTGTTTAATTTATTTTAAAAACCATTAGTGGACCCTCCAAGACTTATAAAACATTTTAGCATTTTAATATGATTTCCTTGAGAGTGTGACTCACCTCCACATAATTAATCTTATTATTTTAAGAATTTAGTCCATTGGTATTATGAAATATTGTTTTTCACTTTTCTTTGGAAAGACTCAGTGGAAAAAACTAGGGGATGGTTTGTGGTATTGATTAATTTAATTTTTAGGGTCCAAAACCTAAATAATTAAGAATTACCTCCCTTTTCATATATAAAACCACCCAAGCACCCACTTCATCTTCACTCAATGCACTTATAAATCGACCATACTCTGGGATCCTATCTCTATAATACTCCCAAGGCTCCCCAATCTCAAAATAAGCCCATCTCAAGCCTCTCCAAATCCTTTTGGATCACACTTCCAAGTAAGGGATTTTTTCCTTTATTTTCTTGTCTCATTGTAATTATGTTTCTATACCCCTATATTTTCAATTGAAAATGTTGGGGTGTGATTTAAAATCTCCCCCATAATTCCTATATTATGTTTTAATAATGTGATACCCCTTTATCTCTCATTAATTCCTCCCATATACACCTGTTAGCATGCCAAAATTCCATAAGATATTTCTCTCTCCACATTTACATTCATGAAATTCTATTGTATTTTGATACTAAATAACCTAAAATATGATGGAACATGTATATATATGACCACTTACTGTCCATTTCATGTAAATATGATGAGATAGCCCTTTATCTCTCATAAACCATTTTTATGAATTCTTATTTCCCGCTGTTATGCTACTGAAATTTCACCACAGTTTTCCATGCCAAATTCATTGTGTAGTAAATAAAATTCCCATTTCCCTATCAAGGGTATTCACCTATATTCACATTTAATTATTGATTATAGAGTTTCATTTATGAATTAAAAATTCTTTATCTTTGAATAAATGATGATATTTTTTGAATCCATGTTATATGATCTTTGTGGATCACTTATGAATGAAATGAAATGATTATGAAGGGTGCGCCCTGATAACACTCCAATGAATTCTGTAAATATTAGTATCATGATATGTCAATTTAAATGGGGGTTTTACACATGATAATTTATGTAAAATAAGGGTTTAATCATTATCCATGTTCAATGAGCCTTGGAACATGCTAATACCATGTTATGATAATCATGATGTATCATGCCATTATGTTCATGTATCTCTTATTCTCCACTGATATGCATATTACCTAACATGTATTGTATTCTTTGTATTATTCCTTTTTTTCTCCCTTACTGGACTTTGTAACTCACCCTTTTCTTATGCATGTCCTCAGGTTATCTCATGAAATTCTAAGTACGAAAGAATGTGTGTGGTCATGTAAAAGACGTTTTCAATAAAGATGTTCTGTTTTATGTTCTGAGTTGTTATGTAATGTTGCTAATACCCAAATACAAAGGACCTATAAATATTTTATGTTTTATCAAGTACAATGTATAATTTAATAAATCATGTTTAGTTGTGTATTAAATATAATGGTTTTAATAGAACTAGTATGAAGGAAGTTGGAAATTTAGGTAAGGGATTTCTATCTATCATTTATTTTATGTGAGACACATTCCATATTCAGAATATATTTCATTTATGTGGTATATATGATTACCATTAATGTATTTTATGGTTATTCTCATGAATATTAGAAATATTTAATATCAATTTTAGGATTTAACTTTAATGGGGTTATGATTCAAATTTTACCAATGTGGTAATGGATTAATGTTACAGTATCATAGTTTGTCATAATTTTTTATGATTATGTTTCCAATGATGAAATGTTATGATCTCACTCCCAATAATTTTCATTAAATTTTTTGTAACATGGTTATCAATTACATTTTTATGTAATATTTCATATTTTTTCACTCTTTGGTACTTAAAATAATCTAATTTGTTTTATGAAAATATGACTTTTTTTCCCTATTCAGTTGAAATTTTTTTTCTTCCTAAATCATGTATTCTAAAAATGAGTTGGAAAATGTTTTACTCTTATCCTATGATTTTTGAAACTAATTTTTGAATTTTTAAAATGTGTTTTAAAAATTTATCTTCATTTCACTTTCAAAACAAATTCTATTTGGAATTTACTACATATGTGAAAATAATCCTTCTTTATAACAAGCACAACATGAATTGTAAATCCCACGGTCGTGGTGGCTCAATGAATTCATGATTCCATTAGAAAATTTCCAATTTATATGTGAATAAAAAACTGTCATTAATATTTGGGAATTTTTGATATTTTAAATAATAAATTTCCACGTGAAAAATATTTTGAAATATTATTATGTTTTAAAAAGTTTTTCCATTGTGTAAAGGATATTTTCCTCACGAAATGTTCCAAGTTACATTTCAATTACTCATTTCATCAAATATGAAATCATTTGATGTTACTAATTATTTAACGATAATAATGAACGATACCATCCTTATTCTATAACGAGAAACATAATGTATGTGTTGATGAAATTTTTTTGAAACACATTTCATTCATGGGTTTTGCTATGGTGAATTGATGAAATATTTATAAAACTGATTTTATTTACATGGGATGTGGTTTGATGATATGATGAATGTTTCATGATATTTTGGAACATATAACTATGGTTTTAATTAAGATATAGTGGGCACTTATATCTCCTTCAAATGAATTGTTAAATCATTATATGTCATGAAATAATGATGGGATAAAAGATAATGGGCTTAATCCACTATGGAAAATAGGTGTGTCTTGATCCATTGTAGGAATATAGTTCATCTTGATACCTAGGTGTGTGTTAGTATAATGTATTTAATATTCAACTAAAATTATGTTATATTTTTTTGTAGGGTAAGACTCATTCATTATATATACTAGCCATGATAAGATGCATTTAATTGATATATCAACAATAATTGACATGACAAGATTAATAAAACTGATGAATAACTATAATAGTAATAAAAATAAATTAATGTAGTATCAAAGAAAAATTTGGAGAATAAGAAAATGAGAATGAATTGCTCAATAACCACTCAAAATACAACAATTTCCATCGAAAATATCAGTTCAAATTTGTCATAGGAACAATAAATCATTAAACCATATTCTAGAATTATCTCAATATTTCCCTACACTATTTCAAGATGTTAAAACATTCCTAAAACCTCGTGTAAAATTTATATATTTCAAAATCAATGATAATGTTTTTATAAATTATATCTTTTTTCCAAAAGTCTCTTTTAATGAATATTTTAATTTTTTTCTATAATTTTATCACCAATAGAATCATTAAGATGAAGGTTTTATAGATGATATTTGAAAATAATAGTGAAATAAAGGAACTTTTATAAAACCAAATGTCTCAAAAATAAAAAACATATAAATTAAAAATCAATAAAATATTTTATTTTGAAAATATTTTGATTAAGGTCGATCATAAAGATAGTTTTTATTGGAAGGGTCTTTAAATATTTTATAAAAATGAAATACTTTTTTTATTATTTTTTCAAACTAGAATTTCTTTCGACTCATTGTTTCTCATAATCATCTTTTTTTATCAAAGTAGTGTTTTTAAAATCAGATCACATAAACAAGAAAAAAAATATATGCAACCATTAAGAGGAGACACCATATTAATATGAATTGTTAATCTCATATATATCAAATTGTCGTTAATTTATTTATTAGCATGGATAAATCATAAAATTTATGATAAATATAATTCACTTATTGTGTGGAAAATCATTTCTAAGTGAAATTATTTCCACCCAAAGGGAAACATCATCATGTCAAACATAATTTATGTCCATATTTTATGAAATTAACATAAAAAGTTAATTTTTTTTGAAAAAAATATCTGACCAATCATGAATTATCACTAATAAAGATATTAATTTGACCAATAATTAACATGTTGTTAATTTCACAAACTTTAAAAACCACATGAACTATTTTGAAAAGGTTTAAGAATCACTTAAAATATTACCTCAGTTTATCCTTATTAAAATAATAGAAAATATATTATTATTCAAATTATTATACAAAAAATAAATTTTTAATTATATATATCACAAGGATTAACAAATGCATACTATTTTTATTAAGTTTTAAATTACCCAAAATAGTTTTATTTTTTGAATGTTTTTACGACCCATAATATAATAATCATAAAGTTAAAAAATAAAAACATGACAATAGGCTATTACATTTAACATTCAACGCTTCTAATTTTTACTCTATTTAAGATAATAGACATGATTCA
This sequence comes from Viscum album, assembly GCA_963277665.1. NCBI lineage: Eukaryota > Viridiplantae > Streptophyta > Magnoliopsida > Santalales > Viscaceae > Viscum > Viscum album. Next base: position 451,169,266 of record OY728143.1, on the reverse strand, counting down.
CTAATTAAAAACATTACAAGGAATAGAAAGGATAAATATATTTTAACATATAATGAAATTATCCATGTCAACTATTATATAATGTTCTAGAATTATCTTTTTCCAGACCTGGTAAATGTGAAAAAAATTAAACGCGTTAAATTAAATATAACAAGGAATTTTATTATAATATTAAAATTTTAGGCTATAAATAAAGTCAGACATGAATAAAAGTTCTATATAGTAGTGACATGGAAATAATTACTAAAAATATAAAAAATTAAACATCATATTATGCAATTAAATACCCATTCTATAATTTTCTACAATCTATTAAATTAATATGGATTCAAATTAAATATAATAAAATTATTTTTATAAGATCCATTACTTATTCATGGTCTAGTTTTATACCAACTCGATGTTCATTTCAACAATATAATACTAGGAATATGTAAAAAAAGAACATTTCGAACAGGAATAAACACATAACAAAAGTCCAAACTATATTTTACCATGTTCAGAAATCAATTAATTATAAATGAATCATTCACAAGAGAAATCACTCAATTTAGTAAAAAAAGGTGTATTTTTACCATTTTTAATTTATAACAATTTTTTTTCAAATTAATGAAAATATTCAAGTGGGACATCTATTTATTAACACATGATACACAAATCCTGTTGGATAAACCCATGATGATGAGATGAAAAAAAACATAGATGTTTGTAAAAAAGATTCTTGTACACAACCCAACCAGAAAGCTGGAAGGTTGGCATAAGTTGGATTGTTATTCATTTTTTATGCACTAAATTTCATGATTGGATTTATCCAATCTCTATTAATACCATTAAAAATGATGAAACGTACCAAACTAACATCCTTTGTAACATCCTAACTCAACCCATTTACTTGGGAAGGAGAGAAATGACACTAACAATATGGGATATACACATGGAGCTAAAATATAGAAATAAATGTCAAGGGATTTACTATATCATGGGTGACGATTTTACTTTAAATGTTTTCAATATAAAAATATGCAGGTGACAAAATATTATACATTATACAAAACTATAAAAACCCACAATATATGTAAACTGAAAGAACTATTGGGGTTATATTATAAAAAATGTTTAAAAAACTAGAATGAAAATTGAGAGACCCAAACTGATAAAAAAGTGAATAACATGAAAGTACCCCAATATCCATTACAGAATGACCACTGAGATCCTAGAACCATCACTATGGACTATATATAACCTATAAATAGATTTAATAGTGAGATATTTCCCTTTATTTATATCTAATAAAATAACAGTTTCATTTTCAATATGAAACATATGGAGAGGGTGAGTAAAAAAACCTAATAGGTATTCCACCAAAGGATTCCCTCTAATTAAAATAGAATAAGAACAAGTTATATCACATTTTATATGAAATAATAGAGAATAAATATTTAATTATATAATAGAGCAGTTAATTTGATTAACACAATCCAAAAACCATTTTTCCTTTTAAATAAACTCTCCACAAAATAGTTCACAAATGCATTATACGAACATGAACATACATGCATTGAACACACCCATTAACTGGACACTCCCATACATGATCCTCTTAACATAGAAGGCATATTAAACATCCCACACTCATAAGTTGTGCACATCCCTATAGAACCATGAAGTTTCGTATTGGTATTGTGATTTTATGTATTATCTACATTTAGAACTTATATCAGATTATGAACTCAAATGGCACTATATAATGTAGTATGAACATACATCAACCAATTTCAAACCATATTCACAAACCCACACATTTTTAAAACATATTTCTCAATTAATAATTTCATTGAACACATTGTTGTTGATGATAACATCCCAGGGTTTCAAAGATCGCAAATCAAAGAGAATCAAAAGAATTTTTCATCAATTATTATAAAAGGATTACATTGAAATATAGATCCATAAAATTTTAAGAAATATAGAGTAAAAATGAATCAACGAACCTAATATAAAGTTAGTATTATAAAATAACAACACATCTTCATTGATTCGGGATCTAAAACCCTAGTATAATGATCCATCACAAGAACAAAATTATAACATACACTAACTAGTATATCTTGAAATAGAGGCCCCATAATATGATTTTTCTCTAGAGAAAATAAGGATATTTAGAAGGTGTAGAATAAATTTATTGTTAACTTTGATTTTCCAGATCTAACAGTCTTTGATTCTCAATAATTGGCCTTCAAATGGGATGGAGTCATGAAAAACACCTTGTGGAATCATGGGGTTAAATATCTTCATTTATTTGACATATAATGATATTTTTCAGGAATATTTTGATTTGAAATATAATATTCATGTATTTAATTAATTATTTCAAATGATTCAACATCAATGTTTGGAAAACATGCACTAACTCTGTGAATTATCACTACCCTAAAAATTCCAAAGTCACACATCACCATATGATTTTTCTGGATAGTGCTATAACCATTTTCTTATAAAAAAGACCATATAATACCATTCATGGTTATTTTTAAAATTAATCTGGTTTCCTATAACCATTCTCAATCCATTTACCCTAAAAACACTTATAAAACATTCTAGAACTAACTAGAAACTTTACTAGGTAAACCTAGTCATTCCACAACCAAAACACTTTCTATCAAAAATTCTGATCCCCAATCTAGGTGTACTATATGTAATTTTTATCCCAGTTTAACATTGTAGATAAAATTCAATAGGTGGTGAATTATATTAGAATAATGACTTATATTTTTTCCCCACCAAAAGTATTAATGCTAACAAAAAAATGTTGTAATAGTCCCATAAAATACAAAACCATAAAATATTATCGTAAAATATGTATGTATATTATATATAAAAGAAATCACAATGTTTTAAAGTTATTAAAAAATAAACACAAATAAAAAACATATTCTGGTAAGAAAATTATAGGTGTTATGGAAATCAATAGAATATTGAGTATTTATTTACTAATAAAGTACCCCTTAAAAAGATATCATAAACCATAATTTTACTAAAAAGATAAGTGAAATCATAAACCTAATACATGGTATCCTTGACTTTAACCAATCTAGTGTTTTACCTTTCTATCAATTGGAATCAAACAACTTTACCAATTATGACTTATTAGTATGAAAACCCTGACACTCTATCTTCCTCCTCAGATTCCCTTGATCAACCCCATCAACAGAATCTTTGGTTCCATGACCAGAAGATCAAAATCATAATGATCAAATACAATACTACTTATATAAATGTAAATTTCAAATTATTTACTAAATAATGGGGGTTACTTTTCTTGTACACAATAAATAAGTAATGATCAAATAATAAAGATACAAAATATGATGCATGATAGAAAACCTAAATGAACTCTAATATATATAACCATAAAGAACAATCAAAATTTCATTAAAAAATCTGAATAAAAAATATTCCACATTAAAAGACCAAAAATGATATAAATTGTTCCTAACATGGAACTACCCCTAATCTTTTCATAAAATTTACCATTAAGATCCCATATCATTCACTAATAACTATATATCTCACATTATCTAATGGAAAAGTATGATGTCTCCCTTTATATAAAACATATCTAATAATGTATATAGTTTCACCAAGGTGAATATGAATGGGGTGAGTATATAAACCCAATATTAAATACACAGAAGCATCCCAGAAACTCCCATATAATATGATACATTTATCTTAAATTTTATATAAAACTTGAGAGAATCCAAATATAACTCTAAGGTATAATAAGAAATTCTATTAATTCACACAAAAATACATTTTTCCATTTAAATTGGATTTTAAAACTATATTTTCTCAACTATGACATAGACACACACATGCACAATAATTGAAAATGATGTAGAATACAATAGGTAGAGGAATTAAGGTATCAACCAATTCCACTTTAGAATTTCTTCCACCACTAAAAAAGGTCATTTCATAGAAATATATCATCATCGAAATTACATGGATTCTATTATTATGCAATAAGGTGATAATGAAATCATATTTTCCAACAAAAGAAAAAAGACCAAGTGTAGTAGTTTCAATCATAACAGTTGATGTATGGTGAGTAGAATCTTTGGAATACTAGTTTTATTATTGATTAAAAGGGGATAGATAAAAATTTCAAATATATTCTTATTTATGGCATTTGTTTCAGGTGGTGAAGGGATAATATACCTTCTTACATTGAGGTGAAAAAGGGAATATGATAACATGTGTATCCTTTAGAGCATATCATACCTATAGAAGTCAAGAAGTGTAGTATGTACTCTCAAATTTTGGTGATAATGAAGTAAATGCAGGTTGTTCATCACATATTTTAATTTATTTAATTTGAAAACATGAGATCTATGATATTGTGTGGACATACACTTTTCACCAAAAGGTTTTCATGAGAGAGGATCATGTATTTTAGAGTACTGATTCTGGAGAACTATATCAATCAAGGACATCATATGAATCACACAACCATCAAACAATATGATTTTGTGATCAATATTCAATAGTAATTCATCCATAATATGAGAATCATGGAGAATTTATTATGATGTAGAATATATTTATTGATCATGAAATGGGACAAATGGGCACGAGGAATTGGTAGTAATATTGAGGGCCCATATATATGAATATTATATCCTTTATCATGAACTGGTGCATTAGATAATGTTTTAGAGGGTCAAATGAAGAGACTTTATGAGGAGACTCTATAATATCATTTAATTAGGTGTGAAATATGGGAAATGTTTTGTTCATAATTCTTGACCAATCATTCAATAGGTTCAATATAAAGGTGTAATATTCACTAAATTTATCTACTTTAGACTAAATTAATGAGACACACTACTCAACGAATCCATTTTTTTCAAGTGGTGATTCATGCCAATATTACCTATTCAAATTGAATTATTCACTTCCTATATTATTATACGAAACTCATGTATTATATTTTTCATCAAAAATGGTGTGAAAATATCATAATCAAAACATGTTAGTTTTTCAATCATAAAATAAAGATACATAAAGAACATACAAAACTAATAATGTATATATTGATTAATCGTGGGAACTAAAGAGGGTATTCTTGTGGTAAATTTAATGAGAAACTAAAACTTTCTTTTTACCATAATCTTCAAGGTGTGAAAGTCAATTTCCTAAGAATATTTCACATCTTTTACCTCCTTTAACACATATCTAGGAAACCATATGCACTGGAGTTAGAGCCATGATCATGTCAGTTTATGATTCCACTAATTCACACAATTAATTAAATTGTGATCTATTAGAGAAAATTATTTTGAAATTATAAACATTTATCTACATGGATTAAGACACCATTATTTCAAAATTGTAAAAAATATAATGAATAATTTTAAATGACTAGATCACCCTATATTGACCAACAATCAATTCCATAATGCTAGAAAAATTAAATTAATAAACTGAATTCTCATTCATTTTTATCATTTCCATATTTTTATAATTTATATCAACTTGGGGGGAAATTTATCTTAGACAAAACCTTGTCCTTTATTTCACAAACATTATATTTGATATTTTCAATTTCATTGAAAATATTAGCAGTAGAAGTATGAACATGTTCTCAAAAGATTGAGATATAATTCACCATATTCTTATAGGTTGTATCTTCCAGAACTAGACATGACATAATTTCATCTAATACATTCTTAATCCTTTTGAATATAATAATTAGTGAGGCATTAACACTAGAATATTTTGGCACATCTTTTTATAAAAAATAAATAGGAGAATGATCAAGATAATAAAAATATATGTTTTCACAGGAGAAACATCCAATGTTTATGATAAATCTCAAGCATCATTATAATCTCTATAAGGTTTATCTGATATAGTATCAGTGATATTTTTTATTTTTCATCGATAAATGAAAGTGTGTCATGTTCTAAAGGATCCTTATCCTTTGGAATTTATGAAATATTAACTAGTGGTGCCTATTTCTATTTCATCATATAAGTAATATTTATTCTTACATCCATAACAGGTTCAATCGGAAATTACATAGAATAATACCCCGTAATATATTTCACATCCATGGGAAAATGTGTTGTTTAGGTCTTCCAATCAATGTTTATAAAAGGTTATAGAATTTGTTGGGCTTCTCCATCTTTCCCAACTACCATCAACAGGTTTGAGTTATAAATCTAGATGAAACCAAATTTTTTATGAGAGTTGTTGAAATAGTGTTTCTATTTGACACATCACAACCTCACTTTCATTTAGTTCTACATAAAAAATTATTTATATGTTGGTATATATCCTTCCAGAAGGATTGTAGTTGATATTTCATTTCCCTTGATAGAAATGATTCTTGAATTTCATTAAATACATGGGTAGTTTGAACTTCCCATTAGATATTATTAGGTACATCCTATACATGTCCTAGAAGGGAACCTTTTAATACCATATATTCCTATCATATATTCCTATTTAAACAAATTTTAAATTACCTTCATTTTTTTCTAGATACTTCAAAAACATTTGTTCCAAAGAATCAGACCCAACGAGAAATATAAAAATATCCTCTTGTCTGACATCCCTAGTTCCAACTGGTGTTGGAGTAAAATGAATTTCCACTTTATGTGTAAAATGTATGATTTCAATAATTTATACTGAAGAAACCAAAAACTCATTATCATTTAACATAGATGATATCATACCTTCAGTCGTACTAAACTAAAATCACACATTTCAAAGAACTAAAAAACATAATATTAAAATAAAAATATGGCCTTTTTCACATCAAAAATAGATTCATAGTCTTAAAAATTTAGAGACTTATTTTGAAGAATCTATGTTTTGTTTAAAAAATTTGGTTCAATGAAATTCGTTATAGCCACCTATTTCTAAGATCTACTACTTCATGCCTTTTACGAAGCTATAGAGGAACCATCCTCTAACCTCTTAGATTTCCACATTCTTGAACAAGGATGAGGAAGACAGGGAATCAAGGATAATAATTCTATAAATTTTAAAGAGATACAATGTCTTGGGGAAACATTAGGGGCTCACATAAGTGGATTTTATCAATGGGAGGTACAATTGAAGGATATATGGTTTTTAGGCACATAGGGTTGTAGGAAATTTTGATGTGGACTTAAAACTAATTATTGAATGAAATAAAATATAATAAAATAAGGCATTCAAAGAATAAAAATTAATTATTTAAAGGTATTTTAAGGCATAGGTAAAATAAATTTAGGAAATATTCATTAAATTCACAGAATAATGCATTGGAGCTCTATCTCGGTGAAGCCATAATAATCATATCATGCCAATGCATAAGTTTGAAACATAGATCGTATATATAAGAAAATATTTCATAAAATTTAGTCCTAATATAATGGAGTTATGATTACATACATGTAACTCCCAAATTAAAGAATTATTAGTGTATAAAGTTGAAAACCGTTGATAGTAAATGGGTGTGGGTATTCACTCTATAGTTTTTTGGAATGTAAAATCACAATGAAAATTCAATAGCATAACGGGGGCACATAAATGTTCAAGGGAGTTTTTAATGAGAGTGAAAGGGTGTCTCGTAATTTATAAAACATAAGGTTTGTAAGGGGGATATGCAAGAACATATCCCCGCATTATAAATTTGAGATAAAAGGCCTAAGATAATGAATATACTTGAATAAATAGAAGAAAGAGAGGATCCCTTACCTTGAGAGTGTGATTCCAAAAGGTTTTTAGGGGATTATTGACAGATTGGGGGAACATTTGGAAGACTCTGGAGAAGAGGAGTTAGGTTAAAGATGTTTTATAATGTTTTTAGTGAAGTGTAAGGGGAGATTTTTTGGGTTTATATAGAAAAAGATAGTGGAGTTCATTATTATTTCCCAGACTTAGGTTTTGGACTCTATATAAAAAAGTATTCAAAATAAAAAACATTCCCCTGAATTTGGATTTTTTTTAGAATAGAAGTTTTTTTTCATTAAATTATAAGTCCATAGTCTGATCTCATTAAAATAATACCCTTAGTGATGAGGAATCTTTTCATGTTCATAAAGAAATCTTTTTAAAAAATAAAATGTAATAGTGGTTTTAAAAGAATTATAAAGAATTTATAAAATAAAAAAACACAATAAAAATGAAATTATTTTAGAGGTTAAATTAGATTTGGTCATTTATACCCTTTATAGGATTTGTGACATCACTTTTGGGTCATTATGATGTCATAACAAAAACCTTATATATATATATCGTAATTAATCTATACCTGAAAATTAGACTGTCTTAGAAAATTATGAAAAATTCACTATTAGATAATTTATACATGATTATTCAAAAAAAATATATTAATTTTATCAAAATAATTTTCTATAAATTTTAATTTCAACTTATAAAAAATATATATATTTATTAAGAAATGCTTTATTTTTTACAATATTTTTTTTTGAAATATTACAAAAATTACATTTGACATCATAAAAATACTATTATCATTCAAATTTTAAATTATAATTTTATAATAATATTTTATTAAAATATTATATATTTCAAAAATCTATTAATTCATCAAAATAAATTATTTAATTTTAATTTCATGTTAATCTGTAATATAATTTGTGTACTGTCATATCAAAATAAAAGTCATTTATAGAGTGAGAACAATAAGAAAAAATATTTACATTATTCTATAAAATATACATATTCATATTATTAGTGTCTTGATAAATATAACTATATTTCTCTAGGAATCATCATAAGTTATGTTGCATGATAATGAAATATTCATGGGGTGGTTCAGTGTACATGATCTGTGTAAACACCTGAATTTTTTGCATAATTTTTTTAAATTATATGGAACTATTTCGGGGCTGGAAAAATTGACGGCACGTAATTCTGAAGACCGATGTACCTAGAATGGAATTTTGAAATTTTTTTAAGTTCTCTTAAGTGAGTGTGCGCGTGGGTTTTCTAAATTTTGAACTAGTGCTCGTAATTGAAATCTGAGGGCACTATTGTACTCGTAGAACCAAGATTTGCTTAGGCAAAGCTTAACATTGTTCGTAAAAATTCATGTGGGAATGTTTTTTTTAACTTTTTGGGAAAAAGTAATTAAATAACTAAATTTTAATTTATTCTTTTTTTAAAACCTTTGAGTGATGGTGGTAGGACCGCAAAGTTAACATGTCATTAAATGAAGTCATTTAATAACCTTTTACAGTTGGTTTTATAACTGCATCATTGGATAATTAATGGGTTAATGAACTAATTCACTAAGGAATCTCATTAATGAGTGGAGTGTTAAAATTTTTAACATAAAAATGTTAACCAAACTGTTGGAAAAAGATATTGGACAACCACGGGAGAAGCCTTGATGATGAGCCGGTGGAAATGCTCTCCAACGAAGAACAAGGAATAGATGACGTCATTGAGGATTCAATCTGGGATCAATAAATTTTGATGGACTCCTTTGAACATAGATTCTTCTCCCTCATCTTCAGCGTTTTATAAAGAGTATAAGGTAGGTGTTTGGATTTTATTGTAAGAGATTTATGAATCATCTTGTTCTACTCAGGTAAAAATATGACAAACGTGGATCAACTGACTAAAGGGTTGATCCATGGTTCAATCTTTTTCATATTGCAGGTGGTTGATGCAGGGGTTGAAATTTTGGTTAAAACATTATCTTGATGATGTTTTAATTCTTTCAATGCAAAAACACTAACGCGGAGGGCACGAGTAGAACCAAACAATGCCCCGACCCTCTGTCGATCATTGTTTTTTTGCTTTCTTCGTGGGCGATTGAGCAACCAGGTGGGAAGGCGAAACTGATGGCCATGAAGTGGGGGCGGCATCCCGGGAGGCAAGTATGAACATACACAAAATAAATAGGACCAATAGAGTTCATCGATGGACCGTAGAAGTACCGCCGGCACGGCACCACCGGCACCTCCTACCAGTGGCGCCGACCGGTTTTCATTGACCGTGAGGAAGTTATGGCACCAGCGGGCACCCTTGTGGATAGGGAGGCAGTTGGACGTGTTGATCGCTGGTGGCGCACCGTGACTCTGGCTGTGGTGGTGGCAAACCCACATCTGCGGGTCCTTCCCTAGATCAATCCACTAGAGTAGTCAGCTGGGGGGGGGGGGCGCACTAGCCTGGCGCCGCTGGTTGAATACCCGAACGAACTCTATCTGTCTAGGGGGGATAGACCCCGCCCAGCTGGTGGCCTGCACCCAAGAGGTTCGGGCCAGTCCCAGGGCTTAGCAGGCCGATCCTGTGACCCAGTGGGCCAAGCCCACGACCCAGTAGGTTTGACCTAGCGAAACTGAACTAGGTTGGGCCGAGCCAATTGGGGCTGGGCCTAGCAGGCCAGGTTGGGTGGGTTCGGGTCAGGCTGACCTGGAACAGGTCGAGTCACCCTAGACCTGGTTGGCTCGGGTTTGTCCAAGTGGGTTAGACCGGACTCAGACCCAATTTGACCCAGTTTTTCTTAAATGGCCATAACTTCTAAACCAGACGTCTGTTTTTCAGTGCTGAAACCCTTAGGTTGAGGTGGTCCATTTGAGATACCCCACTTGGGATTTATAGATATTTGGAGAATTTATGGTTTTGATCGTAGTCGAATCCAACCAGGCCCTCGGTATTAAAATGCCTATAACTTACAGACTGGACATCCGATTGATGCGTTGTCGGTTTCATTGGAACCCTTATAAAATGGAAGTTATTCTGGTTATTTCTTCATGGGGCTTCATGATAGTTGAGGTACGACCAATGAACTGAGGAGAAGAATCTACAGAACTCAAGTGCACCAAGTTCTAGAATCATGTGGCTGGCTATCATGTGAAGAGAGACCCTTTTTGGATCGGCATCAGAGAAACCTTGTGTGTATCAGCAGTAGCGTGACCCGATGAGCACCATCCTTAGTGTGGACCATAATGTATTATAAACATACAACCTAGTGTGGATTGAACACATATGACCCAATGTGGATCGATGAATTACAACCCTGTGTGGACTGAAGACTTACGACCCACTGGGATTGGTGACTTTTGACACTCTGTGGATCGGTAATAGAACAAATTTTTTGTGGTTCAGTAGTAAAACTTATCAACATAATAAGATGAATTATCTTTATTAATAATCATCATTATTATTTTTCTTTATGTTTTATACTTGGTGTGAGGTATCCTTTACTTTGTGCTTCATAATTGAGATCATGATTTGTTGATTTTCCTTTGTGGAATTATAGGAGACCTTCGGGGGTATCAGAGTCCCTAATAGTTTTTTTATACTCTCTTATATACTGGCATCATCCGCACCATACTGTGTCCTGTCCAGATGATATATAGCTTTGACCAAGATTTTGGAATGAGGAGTAGATGGTGTACAAAGGTAACTAGTTCATTTGGAGAGCCGTAGTGATGAGTTGTACCTACCTTTCTGGTAGGTTCATTGGAAAAAGTCATCTTGAGAAGTTTTTTCTCTTTGTTTTACTTTCATTTGGTTTGGTTTGTGTATTGGCCCATTCTGATTTAGTTTACACATTTACATTTTGTAGTTACATTACGTGGTTTGCTATTGTTGTGTACCTCGTATGTGTGTTTTCAGTTTTAAAATAAATGCCTTACCATTTTAGGGATACGCCTTTTAGGTGTTAGTATCAAACCTCTAGCCTATGGAAGAATAACTTGGGATATTCATGGCACGAGACCTAGGGTACGGGTCGTGAAAAAGTGGTATCAAAGGAGTTGGTTATACTGAAGAACTAGGACTCCGATCTTTTCAATGGGGCAACAGTGTTGAGTGTTTTGAGTATTATTTTTAGTATAGGGAGTTAATTTAGGGGGCGACATGCAATACATCAAAAAACCAATACCCTACATTCTTATTTCTAACATGGTACATGAAAACGCTGATTTAATATGTTTTTTCAATGTTTTTATTTTGATCTCTTTTGAGTCAGGTAACTAATTATAACTTACTAATCGTGGAACATCTGTTTCTTTTTAGAATGATTCCACGTAGACAACTAGCTAGGATTTTTAGAGGGAGTTTTTGATGAAGGCTCATCGAGCAATGAGGCTTCAATGTAGGGACCTCTCACAACAATGGTACCTTCAGTTTGTGTACCAGCAACACCACTACCTGCCGGGCATCAGTTTCTACCATCCCCACCAGCAAACAATGCACACTGACTTAGAATGCTACATATGTTATAATGGTAGAGGACTCCATGGATTTGAGGTGATACAGATCCATAGTCGGGTGACGACTGGATGGAGGTTGTGGCTTGTTTTTTCTCCTTGTTGGGACACCAGCAGATTGAATGATGATACTTGTTGTTAGTCTCATCTTGGTCACATCAGAGAGAAGGTGGAGTCTCATGCTCCAATTTCATAATGATCAACCCTCACCTGGTTGGATTTAAAGGGACTCTTTAGGGAATAGTTCGTTCCAGTGACTCTAAGCTCTTTTCATATTAAGGAGGTCTTTCACTTATAGAAGGTTATCCTGAAAGTAGCCCAGTACTCAGCGAGATTCACTCACCTCTCCTGCTACTCTACTGATATGGTACGAGACCCTTTATTCCTGGCCCATACCTTTGACCTGGGTCTCTAATGGTAGATTAGAGTGTTGATGATATTTCTCAACATACTGATGTAGGATTTAGTGCTAGAGTGAGCACTTCTAGTGGAGATCTTCCTAGCTGAGTAGGAAACGACAGCAAAAGACACCACCAAATGACACACAGCTGAGTCATTTGTAACATGATGTAGATGAATGACGCGGAGGCCCATGCGGGCCAGACATTTTGGTGGACGATATAGCGACCCAAAATTTTTATATATTGCTATTAAGTAATTTTAAAGATAACAAATGTTATATTATTACACATAGAGTATCCAACAGTTTAGTCTCTTGGGAAAACTAGGACCATTCATAACAATTACAACATCGAGCATAAACTTTTTTTTCATTTCTTATTCTCTATATTCTTATCAGCACTTGACCTCTCCTTAGTACATGTATCCAAATGAGGAAATACCTAAAAAGGGGTGATCTAGAAGCCCAATAAGAGGATAGGTAATAACAATATAGCATGGGGTGAGCATATTCATAACATAGGAAAAGAATCAATAAAATGAGAGGAAGCATTAATGAGATACTTGGAATGTGGCAATGCATAAAAATGAAACATCATGTCTCAGTGGGTAACTACCAAACATGCTTGTGAACAAAGCTAGAATCTTGTTCACACATCATTTCGCATTTACTCATGAAATTCATCACATTACCCAAATCATTTTAGCGATGTATAATTTCGGGTGCACCTGTCACATTTAAGCATTCATATTACGCTATATATTTCAGGGCATAACCGTCACATCATAACATTATCATTTATCATGCATGACACAATAAACAGATAACATAAATGAACATAAATAACCCATGAAAAGTAATGGGTTTCATCTCATAAGAACACATTCATAAACTTTTGGTCCACAAAATAAAGACAGAATAACTTACCTGATACAAGAACTGTAAATCTTTAATGAGAAGTAAAAGGTGTGTTTTTTAAAGAAGTGTTCTTTCGGAAATCATTTGTCTTATCATAAATGACAATGAAATAAATTTTTATCCTATATAAAAAATTAAAATTATGAGGAAAATATTTTAAGGACTAACCATATAAAAAGGATTGAAAGAGGGAGAACCTGAGGGATAAAAGTTGGGTTCGAGAATTTCCCCTTACCTTGTATCTGAACGCTTCCTTTTATTTAATGTCTAGTATAATGACATTATATTCATTAATTAGAAATTAAATAACCTTTCATACATTAATAGGGTTCATTCAGGTTTCATTATGTCATTTTATGTTCCTCTGGATGACTTATAGGGTTTAAAAACATTGTTCATGAATGTTCGTTTTTATGGTTTTCTTGAGAGTTTCACATGTATTCATGAATTGAAGTTTGTGTAGAACATGAGTAAACATCCAGAACATATATTACATGTTATTAATGATATTATAGAACTAAAATGATATTAATATGAATTACATTGTTTACCATGTGGATGAACCATTAGATAAGAATTTAATGATGATCAGTTTGGGTTAATTTGTGCGGTTTTTCGACCACGACGAACTTGTTTTGATTACTCATCAAGTAATATGTACATAAGTAAGTTCCAGAACGTAAAATATCATATAATACATACGTAATATTCTGTTTCAACCATAAAAATGGTTTTATGACCAGATTTGTAGGTAGAAATGGAAAAAGAAAACATGTCGTTTTTAAAGGTGATAGATTAACACCTAACGAAAAACGTTTTATTTTATAAAATAAAAGGAAGATGAGAAGGGGTTGGATGGTATAATACCCAATTAGTATGATTAAATTAAATTATATGTATGATACTAGAGGTAACATACCATTTGTACAAAGATAGTTTGGGAGAGAATAAAAAAATGACTTGAAATTATAAGGGAATGAAAGGAAAGAGGAAGAGAAATTACCACATGAATCCTCCTCTTGATATCTTCATTAAGGGGCATTAGCATGGAATTGTGATGTGAACAGAAGCTCTTGGACGTGGGGGAGGGTCTATGGAAGATTCTTGGGTAGCGTTTAGACAATTATTGAAACTTGAGAGGTGTGGTTTGGCAACGGGATGGGAGGGGTTATTTATACATGAGGAGGGAGGTGTTTTTAGAATAAAATAATATATAAAAAGTTAGACTTGTAATAGTAGTTTTTTGACATCCTAAATCATATATTAATATAATATAATTAATTTTAGGATTTAAATCAACTTTATAATTCGAATTAATTAATTTATTAATAGGAAAGTGAAAGAAAGAGAAACTGAAACTTTTAGAAATCACCTTTTGACTTTAGGCTTTGGAAAGTTCATTTTAGGTTTGAAAATTGAGTTTATTATATTTTAAGGGAATTTTTATGGAATGTAATATAATTTGGCCGAACCTAAAGTTCTATAATGTTTATGTCATCATTACATCATTAATGATTCAATTTAGGATACACCGGTTATGTGAAAAACTGTATTTTTTACTATTCACCCGAACATTGAAGTATTTCAGAAAAATCCCAAAATTTCACCCTAACCATTTTTCAATGTGTAGAATTCAAAAATGAATTCCATTTTTTAAAAATAAATTTCTAAATATTATTAATTTAATATTTAATTTAAATCACAATTTACATGAAAAAAACAGTTTTTAAAATTAAAACTGATTTTATAATAATTTCAAAAATTATGTAGGGTCTTATAAAATTATCTAAAAACTAGGAATCATGTATTTGATAATTTATTAAAAAAATTCATGAAAACAAATTTTATTTTAAATTATTTAATTAATTATAGTTAATTATTTATAACATAAAAAAATACCAAAACGTTTACTATGGTCAAATTGTCACTTTCAAAGATGCCTAAATTTTATTTAATTATTCATGGCTAAGGTAAATATTATTTTGATGATGTACTATTCATAATGGTCGTACTACTATTTATAAGGGAAGGTTACTATTCATTGGGGTAGGTTACTATTCCCCAAAAATTATGATTTTCTTATTGGACCCTAAAAATCATCTTGAACACAACTGTGTATGTCGGATTTTCAAAATTCCATACATAGAAGTGACAAACTTATTTTAAAGGTCACTTAGCACTTAGTAGTTCATTATGTTTTGTTTTCATGTGATTTTATAACATATTTTTAAAAGGGGAATATCCATTGAAATACTTTGGGTCATTACATTCTTTCGCCCTTATGAAATTTCGCTCTCGAAATTTCACTTTAAATAAACTGGTGTGGGACCTCTCATTCATCACCTCCTCTGGTTCCCAAGTAGCTTCTTCAATCTTATGGTTCCTCCATAACACTTTGACAAGATGGGTTTCCTTGTTGCGTAGAACCTTATCTATCCGGTCCAGAATCTCTACTGGCTTCTCCTCGTAAGAGAGGTAATCATCCATCTGTACCACCTCTGTGTTTAGTTCATGTGAGGGATCAGGTATGTACTTAATCACGAGTGATACATGAAAGAAATCATGAACATGATCCATATTCTATGGAAGTGCATGCCGATAGGCCACGAATCCTATATGGTCAAGGATTTCAAAGGTGCCAATGTACCTTGGGATTAACTTTCCTTTCTTCCCAAATCGCATGACTCTATTCCCTGGTGATATTCAAAGGAAGACTTTACCTCCAACGCCGAAATCCAAATCCCTTCGACGGTTGTCAACATAGCTCTCTTTCCTACTTTGAGCAGCATTGATGTATTTCTGGATGACTTGAACCTTCTCTGTCATCTCTTCCACAAGATCGTGTCCAAGTAGTATTGTTTCTCCAACTTCATCCCAATATGTTGGAGTTCTACATCGCTTTCCATACAGATCTTCATATGGAGCCATCTGAATACTCGAGTGGAATCAATTGTTATATGAGAACTCAACCAATGGGAGATTCTGATCCCATCCACCTTTGAATTCTAGTGAGTAGGATGTTAGCATATCTTCAAGCATCTGAATAGTCCTTTTAGATTGGCCATCGGTTTGGGGGTGATAGGTCATGCTGAAAATTTAATTCAGTACTCAAAGCATGGTGAAGGCTCCTCCAGAATTTAGATTTCAACCTTAGATCACAGTCAGAGACAATTGAGATTGGAACACCATGCAATATCACCAATTCCTTCACAAATATCCTTTCAAGTTTTTCAAGAAAGTGATCTTCCCAAATAGTAATAAAATGGGTAGTCGTGGTGACTTGATCAACCACAACCCATATCACATTATTTCCCTTTGACGCCTTCAGGAGTCCCGTGAAAAAGACCATAGTAACATTTTCCCATTTCCACATGGGTATAAGAAATGGACGCATCATCCAGTTGGACTTTTTTCAATCTACATTAACATTCTGACATACCAGATACCTTGAGATATATTCTGTGATATTCTTTTTCATGTTATCCCACTAGAAGTGTTCTTGGAGATCCCAATACATCTTGGTGCTATGAGGATGGATAGAGAATGTTGAGTTATGTGCATTGTCCAACATCTCCTTCATTATCCCGGGTGATGAAGTCAGACAAAGCCATGTTCCAAACCAAATCACACCACCATCGTCGATATGGAACTCATGCAACTTCCCTTGCTTTACCACATTCACCCACCTTTATATCTCCACATCATCCCTTTGTGCTTCTTTAATATTCCCTTGAATAGATGGTTGCGCAATCATTTGGGCCTAGTAGGATGTATCCCCTTCCCTTATGATTTCTAAATCCATGATTTTTATATCCAAGAAGATAAGGTCTTTCTCAATCCGTAACATGTATAGAGTAATAGGTTCTTTTCTTCTTAGAGCATCAGGTACCTTGTTCGCCTTTATAGGATGGTAGTTAATAGAGCAATCGTAATCCTTGGTTAGCTCTAACCATCTACTTTGATGCATGTTTATCTCCTTTTGTGTGAATATATAATTTAGGCTCTTCTGGTCAGTGTATATGTCACACTTCTCACCATAAAGGTATTTCCGCCAGATTTTCAAGGCAAAAATCATAACTCCCAGCTCTAGATCGTGCGTCGGGTAGTTCTGCTGATGGATCTTCAATTGTCATGAGGCATAGGCTATCACATTATCATTTTGCATGAGTACCCAAACCAAGCCTTTCTTTCAAGCATCACTGTATATCACGAAATATTCTCCACTTTTCGGTAGTGTGAGTACAGGTGCAGTGATCAGCTATCTCTTTAGCTCATTTAATATTCCCTCACATTCTTCTGTCCATACATAATTTATCCATTTCCTTGTTAATTTAGTTAGTGGGCTTGACAATCGTGAGAAGTTTCTCACAGAACGTCGGTGTTACCTAGATAATCCAATAAAACTACAAATATTGGTGAATCTAGAGGGCATGGTCCATTCCTCAATTGCCTTTGTTTTTGAAGGATCCACATAAATTCCCTCACATTTGATCACATGTACCAATAATGTGACTTACTTCATCCAAAAGTCACACTTGCAGAACTTGGCGTACAACTTCTCCTTCCTCAACGTCACCAACACATGTCTTAGATGTTATTCATGTTCATCCTTCCTCTTGGAGTAGATGAGAATATCATCAATAAACCCAAAAAAAATTTGTCTAGGTAATGTCTAGAGACTGTATTCATCAAATCCATGAAGATTTTAGGGGAATTAGTAAGTTCGAAGGGAATCACAAAAAACTCATAGTGCCCATACCTTGTACGAAAGGAAGTCTTCTGAATATCTTCCTTCTTCACATTTACCTGATGATATCCAGAATGAAGATCTACTTTTTAGAAGTATTGAGCTCCACTTAATTGGTCGAACAAGTCATAAATACTTGGGAGATGATACTTGTTCTTTATGGTGATCTTGTTGAGTTCCCGATAGTCGATACAGAGTCACATTGTTTCATCCTTCTTCTTCACAAAGATCACTGGTGAACCCTATGGTGATGCACTAGGGCGTATGAACCATTTCTACAGATGCTCTTGTAGCCGCTTATTTAACTCCTCCAGTTCAATAGAACCCATCCTGTAGGGACACATTGATATAGGAGTAGCTCTGGGTACAAGTTTTATTAAAAACTCTACCTCACGATCTGGGGGAATTCCGGGTAACCCTTCAAGAAATACATCACAGTATTCCCTCATGATGGGAATTTCGGCAAGGTTGGCACCTTCCATTGACTCAACCATCTGGGAGAGGTATGATTCTTCATAGAGAATCAACACCCACACCAATGATGTATTTTTCAAAGGAGATTCATGATCTTCCTAGAATTTGAAGAAGAGCATGGGATGGTTCAAAATATGAAAAGGTATTTATTTTTTCCGACATTTGATATGTCCTCTATATAACAAGATCCAATCAATTCCCATTATAGCGTCGAATTTTAACATGGTAAGTATCACGAGATTCACTAGAAGAATCTTCCCACATACGCCAATAGGAGAATAGTCAAACACTTAGGTTTCAATGATTGCAGCACTTGGTGTTTTTACAGATATCTCTACTTCAAGGTTTCTGGGCTTCAATTCTGTAGCTCTAGAAAACTTCCAAGATACTAAGTAATGGGTTGAACCAGAATCAAATAAGACCTTTTACATTCTTAAGTGAATAGGAAGTGTACCTTGTACAACTTCATTATCTTGCTCCACTTCCGCAGTAGTGATGGCACAATCCTTTCCTTTTTCTTTTGGCTTTTGGAAAAGTTGATGTTGATTACCCTTAGGAACTCAAGGTTTAGTTTATTGTCTTGCACAGTTCCTAGATCCCTACAGTTGTAGCATTGATCCATGAATGGTTCTCTCCTTTCTTCTACCACATTCTATTTCCTTTTTATGTCTTTCTGACACTCCTGAGCTCGGTGTACTGCTTTCCCACACTTGAAGAATTTCCATGTCCCTTTGAGGTAGTTTTCATGGTGCAACTTCCCACATTTTTGGCATGTGGGTTGTTGATTTTTCTTTCCACCATTGTCATTATATCCACCATATTGAAACTCCATCTTTTGTTTCTTATCAACATTGCCATAGGAAAATTATCCACACTCCATATCCACTTTGAGATCACACTGAAAAACTTCTTTATAACTCCGAAAGTCTTGAATTGCAAGAGCCTTTTGAAGGTGTGGTTTTAATCCACTAAATAATCTATCAATTGTTTTATCATTTTTGATATTAAAACCCGAAGCATACCTTTCAAGCCTTGTAAAATTCGCTTCATAGGTTGTGATAGATTCTCATTCTTTTTGCACGAGCTCTATTAATTCTCTCTCCATTTCTGTACAAAGAGTTTGTGGGAAATAATTATTAAGAAACATTTTCTTAAAGTATTCCCATTCCATCTCCTCAATTTCCTCCCTTGGATGGGTGTTCTTAATAAAATCCCACTATTGATCGACATCTCTATCTAGATGATTAATGGCTAGTGTCACCATCTTCATCTTTGAATAGTGAAGAACCGAAAAGATCCTCTCCATGGAGTTGACCCACAGTTTCGCAACTATTGGATCAAAAGATCTACTAAACGCTGGTGGTTGTTGCTGTATAAAACATTTGATATCCATTTGATCTCTCATTGGTGAAAGAGGACGTTAGCCATTATTATGGACATTGTTCGGAACCTGAGATAATTGGGTAATCATCACCATGATGTTTTCTACTCCACCTCCCAAATTATTGTGGATGTTGTTCGGCAAATCGTTGCATTGGCCCTCACACGATTTGTTGGCCTAGTTTCACCTGGTTCCCACCATTTCCTAAAATAAAAATGGTTCGAACAAAACATAAGTCATAAAGTCAGGAATAACTTATTCATTTAAATAATTCATAACATACGGGATCCTAATTTAAAAATTCTTTTGTGCATATTTGTACATAGACTCATGGTAGAGGTTTTCTCTAGGGTTCACTAATCATAATTCCCAAATTAACAAAACCATTCCAATAATTCCATCTATAGCAACCCAACATTTTCATATATTAAAATTAAATATTTTTAAAGAAATAAAACATAATATTATTACACATAGAGTATCCAACAGTTTAGTGTCTTGGGAAAACTAGGACAATACATAACAATTACAACATCATGCATAAATGTTTTTTTTTCATTTCATCTTCTCTAGCTTCTTATTAGAACTTTACATCTCCTTAGTACATGTATAAACCTGAGGATATATATCAAAAGGGGTGAGCTAGAAGCCCAATACGAGGATAGATTTGAACAATATAGCATTGGGTGAGCATATTCATAACATAGTAAAATAATCAAGAACATTAGTGGAAGAATTAATAAGAGACTTGAAATGTTGCAATGCATAAAAACAAAACATCATTTCTTAGAGGTTAACTACCACACATGCTTGTGAACAATGCTAGAATATTTCTCACATAAAATCTCACATTTACTCATGAGATCCATCACTTTACCCAATGCATTGGAGCGCCGTATAATTCCGGGCGCACCAGTCACATCATAACATTATCATTTATCATGAATGCCACAATAAACATATAAAACAAATGAACATAACTAACCGATGTAAAATAAAGGGTTTCATCTTATAAGAACAAATTCATAAACTTTTGGTTCCCCAAATAAATGGGGAATAACATACATGATACAAGAACCGTAAATCTTGAATGAGAAGTAAAAGATGTTTTCTTCAAATAAGAGTTCTTTTGGAAAACATTTCACTTTTCATAAATGATAGTTACAAACATGTATATCCCAATAAAATAAATACAATGATGAGATAAATATTTTTAATGAGTAACCATATAAAAAATGGGTGAAAGAGGGAGAACCTGAAGGATGAATGTTGGGTTCGAGAATTTCCCCTTACCTTGAATCTGAACGCTTCCTTTTATTTAATGTCTAGTATAATGACATTATATTGATTATTTATAAATTACATGACCTTTTATACATGAATAGGGTTCATTAAGGTTCCATTATTTCATTTTATGTTCCTTTGGATGACTTATAGGGTTTGAAAACATTGTTCAGGAATGTTCGTTTTTATGGTTTTCTTGAAAGTTTCACATGTATTCATGAATTGAAGATTGTGTAGAACATGGGTAAACATACTGACCATTTATTACATGTAATTAATTATATTACAGAAGTTAAAATGATATTAATATTAATTACATTGTATACCATGTGGATGAACCATTAGATAAGAATTTAATGATGATCATTTAGGTTAATTTGGGCGGTTTTTCGACCGCAACGAACTTGTTTTGTTTACTCATCCAGTAATATGTACATAAGTAAGTTCCAGAACGTAAAATTTGATATAATACATATATAATATTCTTTTTCAACCATAAAAATGGTTTCATTACCAGATCTGTAGGTTGAAATGGAAAAAGAAAACATGTCGTTCTTGAAGGTGATAGATTAACACATTACGAACAATGTTTTCTTTTATAAAATAAAAGGAAAGGGAGAATGGGTTAGATGGTATAATATCCTATTAGTATCATAACATTACAATATATGTATGATAATGGAGTTTACCATACCATTCAGACAAAGATAGTTTGGTTGATAATAAGAAAAAGACTTGAAACTGAAAGGGAATTAAAGGAAAGTGGAAGATAAATTACCTCTTGAATCCTCCTATTGAGATCCTCCTTAAGGGGCCTAAGCTTGATCTTTTGATGAGACCAGAAGTTCTTGGACATGGGGGACGGGATAGGGAATATGCTTGGGATGATGTTAGACAATTATTGAAGCTTTAGAGGTGTGTATTGGCATGGATAGGGGGAGGGGTTATTTATACATGAGGAGGGAGGTGTTTTTAGAATAAAACATTAAATAAAATAATATATCAAAAGTTAGACTTGTAATAGTCACTTTTTACATACTAAATCCTATATTAATATAATATAATTCTTTTAGGATTTAATTAATCTTTATAATTCTAATTAAATTATTTATTAAAATGAATGTGATAGAAAGAGAAAATAGAACTTTAAGAAATCACCTTTTGACATTAGGCTTTAAAAAGATCTTTTTAGGTTTAAAAATTGAGTTTATTGTATTTTAAGCTACTATTTAAGAAATTTAATATATTTTTCCGAACCAAAAGTTCTATAATGTTTATGTCATCATTAAATCATTTATGATTCTATTTTGGATACATTGGTTTTGTGAAAAACTGTATTTTTTACTATTCACCCGAATATTAAAGTATTTTAGAAAAATCCAAAAAACTCACCCAAACCATTTTTCGATGTGTAGAATTCAAAAATGAAGTCAATTTTTCAAAAATAATTTTCTATATATTATTAATTTAATATATAATTAAAATCATAATTTACATGAAAATACAGGTATTAAAATTAAAACTGATTTTATAATGCTTTCAAAAATCATGTAGGGTCTTAAAAAATTATCTAAATACTAGGAGACATATATTTGATAATTTATAAACACATTTAATGAAAATAAATTTTATTTTAAATTAATTAATTAATTATAATTAATTATTTATAACTTACAGAAATACCAAAACGTTTACTATGGTCAAATTGTCAATTTTCAGATGCCTAAATTTTGTTTAATTATTCATGCATATGGTTACTATTATTTGGATGATGTACTATTCCTAAGGGTTTTACTACTATTCATACGGATAGGTAACTATTCATAGAGGTAGGTTACTATTCCACAAAAATTATGTTTTTCTTATTAGATCCCAAAAATCATCATAAACACAACTGTGTATGTCAGATTTTCAAAATTCCAAACACTGATGTGACAAACTTATGTTTAAAGGTGAATTAGCACTTATTATTTCATTATGTTGTGTTTTCATGTGATTTTTTGACATATTTTTGAGAAGGGAATTTCTATTAAAATACTTTGGGTCATTACAGACGACCCCAGGATGTAGGGTCGGATGTGCATAGCTCATAGCACAGATAAAGCCAGCAGAGGAGAAGACTGTTCTACTTATGCAGTAGGCAGGGTCACATGGCTCATGACTACCTAACATACTTCATTGATGATCAACAGACGGTTGAGGGACCACCAAGGCAGAGGCAGATATTCGAGCCGGGAGGTGTGCCTGGTGGAAGACGTGGAAGAGGAGCTGGACCTGCAGTAGGCGATGGGTGACGCTTTGAGGTTCTACCACAACCACCTCCGAGTGGTCCACCCCATCCTTAGGGAGTAGGAGGACAAGGACAATCACACCTATAGGAAGCCAGGGCTTATGACCATGGCGCTCCAGAGATGATTGAGGAATGATCTGTGTCTTCTACACCCTAGATGTAGTTCTTATAGGAAGAGGATCCAGTCACTCTTTTATTCACATGGTTCTCATTTAAAGAATAGAGATTCTAGTGGATCCATTGGCTCAATCCTTACAATTATAGACTATTATAGGAGTGGATTCGATGATTATTCACTATTACCGACAGTGTGAGATTAACCTAAGTGGCAAGGGATATATCTGGGATCTCCTAGTAGCATCAACGAGGCCATATGGTGTCATCTAGGGTACGGACTTGTTATCCACATTCCATGATCAGATCGACTATTTTAGGCACAAAGTGCATTGTGTCCATGAGGATGGAACCATGTTTTCCTTCACCAGTGTGAAGGGAACCTTTTCAGCTCAGGATGGACTTTATCAGAGGAGGGGGAGCTAGTCACTCATCAGTTGGATAACCATACCCTTAGAGAAGTTTATGAGTGGATTCTGAGCTATCCTTTAATGGTATACTAGTATGCTGATATCTTTCCAGATGATGTTCTGGGGATTCTTCCCCATAGAGAGGTGGACTTCTATATCGACCTGTAGCCTGGGATGGAAAAAATATCTACACCATCATATTGAATGGCTCTCGCAGAGCTTCGTGAGTTGAGGGTATAGCTGGAGGACTTGTAGGTGAAGGGGTTCATAAGGCCAAGTGTTTTTCCATGGGAAGCCCCGATTTTGTTCTCCCAGAAGGCATAAGGGAGTTTGAGGTTTTGTGTGGACTATAATCACCTGAACCAGGTGACCATGTAAAATAAGTAACCACTCTTGAGGATTGATGATCTCTTCGATTATCTGAATGGAGCTCGGTGGTTTTTGAAGCTAGTCCTCAGATCATGATATTATCAGCTTAGGGTATGATATGAGGATATACTGACGACATCATTCAAATGTTGTTATGGACACTTTGAGTTCTTGAGGATGCCTTTCGGCATGAAAAATTCCCCAAAAGTGTTAATGAGACTCATGAACAGGATCTTCCAACATTTCCTCAGTCTCTTCGTGGTGGTCTTCATTGACGACATCTTCGTGTACTCAGTATTGAAGGAGGAGCACACCACTCATCAATAGATAGTTCTAGAAAAACTCCGAAAGAACCAGCTTTATAATATGCTATTTAAGTGCCAATTCTGGATACATGAGGTTCACTTTTTGGGGAAACCTTTTCTCAAAGGCTTGAGTTGTGGTGGATCCGATGAAGATAGATGCAATCCTTTCTTGGGAGCCACCCAAGAGTGTGACCAAGGAGTAGAGTTTTCTAGGGTTGGATGGTTACTACCAGAGATTCATAACTGACTTTTCTATAGTAGAATCACCCTAGTCTTCTTTGACAAATAAGAGACAACCTTTCTTGTGGATTGAGAGATTCCAGCAGAGTTTCTAGGACCTGAGGTAGAGACTGATGAGTGCCCCCTTATTGAGGCTACCAGAAGAGGTAAATGGGTATGTAGTCTACTGTGATGAATCAAGGACTAGACTAGGATGTTTCCTAATGCAAGAGAGAGCAGTGATCACCTATGGCTCACGATAGTTAATCTAGCATGAGTAGAACTACACTACCCATGACCTGAAGTTAGCAGCAGTGGTTTTTTCGTTGAAGATGTGGAGACACTACATGATGGGTGAATGGTTTACTATCTACTCGGATCACAAGAGTCTCAGTTATATCTTCTATTTGATGTACCTGATCCTAAGATAGTGATTATGGCTGGAATTCCTCCAGGACTATGAATTTGATATAGTATACACTCTTGGTAAGGTGAACGTGGGGGCAGACACACTCAGTAGGAGATCTAGATTACAATTTATGAGGGAGGTGATGGAGAAGCTAACCACATTATAGTTATCCTTTGTGGATTGTGATATAGAATCTTACCTATAGTATATTACAGTCACTTCCCCACTCTTTCAGCAAGTTAGGCAGACACTGTTTGGGGATGTTGATTGTGAGATGTGACGTACTCATATATTCTCAAGACAGGCTCCTGAAATATTTTCTGAAGGTGGGGAGCACATCATCCTTTTTAGAGGATGCACCAGAGTACTGGTGATGCTACGAGTGGAGGTGTTTATGGAGTTCCAAACATCCCATTTGGCGATACATTCTAGTGTTGTGAATATGTACCAGGACCTCTGGCGTCAGTAATCGTGGTAGGGGATGAAGAAAGTAAAAGTAGAGTTTATTTCTCGATACATCAATTGTTAGCATGTGAAGGCCAAACATCCGGTTCCAGCTAGATTAGCACAACCACATGAGGTTCCAAAATGAAAGTGGGATGACATATCTATGGACTCTATGACAGGGCTACCATGTACGTCCTAGGGACATGATTCCATTTGGGAGATCGTTGACCGACTCACCATGGCGTTACACTTCCTACCAATCTGAGATTAGGGATTAGTATAGGTCTTGGGATGCCTATACAAACTAGAGATAGTATAATTTAATGGGGTGTCATTGATTTTTTTCTCAAATCATGACGGTTTTTTAACATATCAGTTGTAGAATGGATTACAGGAGGCGTTCATGACTCAACTACATTTGAGAACCGCCTTTCATCCTCATATATATGGTTCGACAGTGTAGACCATACAGATGACTGAGGGAATGCTTTAAGCTCACATCCATGATTTTGGCCATAGTTGGGAGGATCACCTACCCTTGGTGGAGTTCATATAAAACAACAGTTATCACTCCAACATCAGCATGACACCGTTTGAGGCCTTGTACGAGAAACCATGCAGATCACCTCTATGCTAGACAGATCGAGGGGAGTCAACACTTTTGGGTCCAGAGTTGGTACAGGTTACCACTGAGAAGGGAAAGCTCATCCAAGAGTGGATAAAGACTGAAAAGCGAATCAAAAAGTCGTATGATTATAGAAGACGGAGAGCCTAGTATTTCGAGGAGGGAGACCATGTCTTCCTACGGGTCACACCTCGATGAAGATTGTAGTGATTTGGATAGGGTGGCATGCAATATCTGAGGTTCATCGGACCTTTTTGTATTCTCAGCAGAGTTGTCATGGTGGCGTAATGCCTAGCTCATCCCCCACATGTGAAAATGGTGCACAATGTTTTCCATATGTCATAGTTGAAAAATACCTACAAGATCTATCACACATCATTGACTAGGGAGTGCTGGACATTGATGATGGGGGACATTTGTGGAGTTCCAAGTGGAGATTGAGGATCGATAGGACCGTGTCCTTCATGGACTTTCGATTCCTCTAGGGCATTTCGGTGGCAGTACATGAACCTCCAAGAGATCACATGGTAGTGGGAAGCTCAGATTCAGGCTCTGTACCCCCATTTGTTTTCTTAGACTTTGTTGTGTCTTTTGGGGAAAAAATACCTAATATGGGGAGAATTTAAAGACCTAGACCTTTTGGATATTTTTTTTAATTATATGGAACTATTCTGAGG
The DNA here is from genome assembly GCA_963277665.1 of Viscum album. Lineage (NCBI taxonomy): Eukaryota > Viridiplantae > Streptophyta > Magnoliopsida > Santalales > Viscaceae > Viscum > Viscum album. Next base: position 451,141,952 of record OY728143.1, on the reverse strand, counting down.
CTGTGAAAATTGAAAGCACGTAATTCTAAGGCCCGATGTGCCCAGAACAGATTTTTTAACATTATTTTAAGTTCACTTAAGTGAACATGAAGGCGGGAATTATAATGTTTGAACTGATGCTCAGAACTAAAAATTAAGGGAACTATTGAAATCTTAGCACTGGGATTATCTTACGCAAAGCTTAACTTTTTTCGGAAAATTTTTTATGAGAATGTTTTTTTAGACTTTCGGGAAAAGGTAATAAAATGACTAAAAATTATTTTATTCTTTATTTTAAACCATTGTGTGACAGTTGAAGGACCACATACTTAACAGGTCACTAAATGAAGATATTTAATAACTTGTTATACTTGGTTTTATAACCACACCATCGGGTAATAAATGGGTTCATTAATTAATTCATTAATTAACCACATTAATGAGAGGAGAGTTAAAATATTTAACTCAAAAATGTTAGCCAACACATTGTGAAAATGGATTGGACAACTGCCCAAGAACTCTTGATGAAGCTCCAACGAAAACCCTCTCAAATTAATAACATGGAATAAAGGATGCTGTTGAGGTTTTGATTCAGGATCAACAAACGCTGACAAACACCTTCGAACGTAGATTCTTCTCCCTCATTTGCATCGTTTTCCATCGAGTTCAATGTATGGGTTTTAATTTTATTCTATGAAATTTATGAATCATCTTCATTCATTCTTGTCAAAATATTTGGAACACAGATCAACCGAATAATGGGTTGATCTTCGGTTCATTCTTTTTCTTCTTGCAGGTGGTTGATGCAGGTTTGAAATTTGGGTTTAATCATTATCTTGATAATGTTTTAGTTATTCCCATGAAAAAATGATAATACATAAGGTTAGGTCCAATTCGAATAAGTCCTAGACCCTCTTCCAATCATGGGTTTTTCCCTTCTTCATGGGTGACTAGGTGACAAGGTTGCAAGGAAAAACAGAGGGCTACGCAGTGAAGGCTATGTCTTGGAAGGCCCGTATGCGTAGATGAGAAGAAAATCAGACCATCGGAGCTTCACTAGTGGACCGCAGAAGTACCGTCGGTGTAGCAACACCAGAGCGGAAGTGCCAGTGACCGGTGACGGCAGTCGGCTCTAGCCGACTATGAGGAAGTGGTGGCTCCCACATGTGTTGCAGTGGAAAGGGAGGCAGTCGACCATCATTTGGCATGTTGAGGGTGGGTGTCGCACCACGCCTCGCCCTACTGGCGGGACGCACCCAGTTGGGTGGTCTGAGCCAGTAATGCAGCCCAACGGGCCAGACCAATACCATTTGGACCAGACCGGGCTATGCTAGTTTGGGTCGGGTCGGCTTAGGTCGGCTCGGGTCGGTTTGACGAGGTCGGACCGGACCCAGACCCAATTTGACCCAGATGCACATAAAGGGCCATAACTTCTAAAACACACGTCTGTTTGATGAACCGTATGTGGCACTGGAACGTTAAAAAAAAAGAATTCCTTTTGAGATACTCTACTTATATTTTGGATAAACTTTGAGTATGACCTAGTTGGATCAAACTCAAATCCAACAGGGCCCTTGGTACGAAAATTCCAATAAATTACCAACCAGACATCCAAGTGATGCATCGTCAGTTGTTTTGGAACCCCTATGATAGGACAATTCATTAAGTTATATCTTTTGGGGACATAGTGGAAGTTGAGGTATGACCAATGGATTTTGGCGGAAAATCTACGGAACTCAAATGCACAATGTGTGGTAATATTGTGAATAGTATCAAATGAAGAGTGACCCTTTTTGGATCAGCATCAAAGAGACCCTATGTGGTTCAATAGTATCGCGAACAGTCAAGGATCAGCCTTAGAGTGACCCATCATGGATCCGTGACCTACAACCCTGTGTGGATCGACGAATTATGACCCTGTGTGGATCGATGTCTTACGACCCAATGTGGCTCGACGACTAACGACCCTGTGTGGTTTGACGACTTATGAACCATTGTGGATTGACAAACTATAACCCTCTTTGGATCAACGAGTTATGACCCTCTGTGGATCAACGGCATATGACACTCTGCGGATTGGTGACTTATGACCCTGTATGGATCAGCAGAAGAAAAAATTATTCCTAGTTCAATAGGGGAACTTCTTAATTGAATATGAAGATTTAGATTTTATAATAATCATAATTAATTTTTTCTTTAATTTATATACCTAGTGTGAGAATTCTTTTACATTATCTTTTGTGATTCAGATCATGATTTTTAATTTTTTATTTGTGGAATTATAAGAGATCGTTGGGGGCCTTAGGGTCCCTACTGAGTATTTTTATACTCACCCCTACACGGGCTTCACCCGCACCTTCTTGTGTCTTGTGAAGATGACATACATTATTGACTGAGATTTGGGAACTAGGGCTAGACGTTGTATAGAGGTGACCAATTGACTTGGAGATATGTAGTGTCGATTTTTACCTAATCATAAGGTAGGATCTTTGGCGGAAAACCTCAAGATCCATTTTTCCTTTTTACCATACATTTTTTAGTTGGATTTTTATACTAGACCATTCTATTTTTTTGACACATTTACATTTAGTAGTTACACTACTTGGTCTTCTCTTGTTGTGTACCTTGTGTGTGTGTTTGTTGGTTTAAAGGTAATGCCTTCCCTATTTAGGGATATGACTTTCTGGTGCTAGTCTCCATCCCCTGGCCTATGGAAGGAGGTCTTGGGGTAGTCATGACATGAGCCCCGAGGGACAGGTCATGACAATCTGGACCATGATCTCGATGATCTTGAAATTATCTAGTATATTTTTTTTATGACATAGTTGTTGGATCAATAATTTTTCTTGGTTAAGGGAAAATCATATATATTTTATCTTCCTCAGAATCTATGATAAATGGGTTCATAAGGTATGATCCTAATGTTCTAGGTTGTCTTTGTTAACTGGATTTATCAAAATCTTATATTTATTCTAATAAAAATATAATTGTTCAACAAAAATATTTTCATCAGTTATTATTAATAATGGTATTTAAAATATGATGTGTTATAATAAAAACAATGAAGTGTATTTGTACTCTATAACTATAATAAGGCATTTTGTTCAATCATAAGTAGGAATTTTATTTTTAAATTATCTTGTTGTCCAAATCATCCCACCTTTAGAAATTCTACCGTTAAAAATTTTATTTCCCACACTAAAATAGAATAGGTTATTTATATTTCATCACCTACTTCTGTTCCCACGTCACTTCTTCATACTTTAGGTTTCTCTATAACACTTTGAGGAGGTGCATTTTCATATTTCATAGAACATTGTCTCAATGATCTAAGATCTTCATCAGTTGTTCCTCATATGAAATATCATTCTCCAATGGTTACACATCATAATTAAAACCATGTAAGGTGTATTGTATATACTTAGTAAAGAGGGATACATGGAATACATAATTTATATGAGATAGGTTAGGTTGGAGTTCTAGTAAATAGGCCACCACTCGGATGTGATTGCATATATCATAGAGACCGATGTATCTTGGACTAAACATTACCTTCCCAAATCTCATGACATTATTTCATGGATATATGTGAAAGAATACCTTATATTTAACCTTATACTCAATGTCACATCAATGATTATTTACTTAGAGAGTCTATTGACTTTTAGAAGACTTGATGTGATGATGAATGGTCTTGACCTTTTCAACCACTTCATCAACCATTTTTGGAGCCACCAGTTTCTATTCACCATCTTTATCCTAGCATAATGATGATAAACAACTATTCCCGTAAAAGCCTTCATATGCAGCCAATTGAATTGTTGAGTGGAAACTATTATTGATTCATAACTCAACCATAGTATTATTTTGATCCCATCCTCTGAATTAAATTGATCTTTCTCACAAAATATGCTCACACGAATGGATAGTCCACTCAGATTGGCCATAATTTAGAGGGTGATAAGCCATACTGAAAGTTCAACTCAATATTTTGAGTATGTAGAAGACTCTTCCAAAACATTGAGGTAAATATTGGATCTCTATTAGATATAATCAAAAGTGGTGTTTCAAATACTGATATGAGTAGCCTTCATAATGTTATCCACAACAACCCATATTGCATCAATTATTATTGATGTTTTGGTAAGACCGGTGATGAATTCCATTGTTATTTTTTCACATTCCCATGTAGGTGGTTGTAATGATTTCATCATCCTGTTGGATTTTTTTATTTCATCCTTAACATATTTTCATATCATAAACCTTTACATATATTCTTTTATCTCTATAATTATATTTTCTAACAAGTTATACTATATGAGATATTTACACACCTATTTGTTCTCTAGGTGGATGGAGAAGGTTGAGCTATGTACATCATCGAATAGTTCTTTCTTCAACCTAGGATTTTATGTGTACATGTAGTTTTGAGATAAATCTTATATCACCTTCTTCCCTAATTTTGAACTTTAGATATTTCCCTTTTCTTATAAAATACGACTTCTTTATGATTTCCCTAATCATCTCTTTGAGAATTCTTTATCTTCTCCAAAAGGGATGGTTGGTCAATCATTTGTGAAAGATTTGATGTTGTTCTTTACTTTTTGACTTCTATGTACATAATTTTGATGATTTATATGTTCAAACAATTCTCAGTTATCATCTATGTTAAAATTGTTAGATCCATTCTAATAAGAGAATCTACAACGTTTTTCTCTTTCCAATAATGGTAGTGTATTGAGAATTCGTAGCACTTAATCATCTCTAAACATCTTTTCTAGAGAATATTAAGATCTTTCTATGTGAATATAATCTTTAGGCACTTATGATCTATATATATATTTCACACTTCTCTACAAAGAGATAATGATGACTTATTTTGAATGAAAATATCACTGAAGTGAACTCCAAATCATTTTTTCGGTATTTCAATTTATGATCATTAATTTTTCTTAAGGAATAAGCTATTAAATTTTCATTCTATATTACAAAAAAACCTATGAACTTATTTTAAGCATCAATGTATACTAAGAAATGTTTCTGAGTATTGGTCATATAAAGTAAAATTATATTGATAAGATTATTTTTATCTCCTTAAATATCTCTTAAATTTAATTATTCTAAAAAATGACTCCCTTGTTAGTTATATAAGTAATAGTTCTTTAAAATCATGATAAATTTCCCAAAAATCAATGGTAGTACCAAGATAATCCCTGGAAACAATAAATTTCTATGATGGGTATTAGTTTCGGTCATCCTTCAATTTATTAGGCCTTGGAAGGGTCTATAGATGTTACTTTAATTTTGATAATATTCCCCAAGAATGAAAATTACTTCAACAATGACTCAAATTTATTATAATTTTCATAATGGTTCTCCTCTTATAAGGTCTTTAGCATAGTTATCAATTTCTCGTTATACTCCTCCTTGGTCATAGAGTGTCTTAGAATATCATCTATAAATACTACTAAAAAATGGTCAAGATAATATATAAAGACTAAATTCATCTTGTCCCTGAAAATTTCTAGATCATTGGGGAGTCTTAATGGAATTATTTTGAACTCGTAGTGCATGTTCCTTATATATAATGTATTCTTGGGGTATATCCTCCTTCTGCAGCCTTAATAGATAACACCCTAACCAAAGATCCACATTGGAGAAATTTTGGTCTCCACATAGCTGATTCAAAAAGTCATCAATCCATCATAAAGTATAGTTTTTCTTTATCATGAAATTTTTGAGATCATGATAATCAATAAAAAGGTGTATTGACCTATAATTCTTCTGGATGAAGAGTACTGATGCACGCCATGGTGAAGAACGTGTGCATATGAACCCTTATACAGATTATTCTGTAATTGTTTCTTTATCTATTCATGTTCCACAATATCCATTCTATATGAATTCTTAGATATTGAAAAATACCGAGGTATATGGTAGATTGAAAATTCAACCTCTCATCTAGGTGGGAGACTAGAAAATTATATAGGAAACACATTTGTGTATTCACTTACAATGGGCATATATTCAAGGATGATATTTTCCTTAGAATAAATCATTTGAGCTGGATACACATTATCATAGGACAATAATATCTTGGGTTGATATGTTATAGATAAAAAATGATTCATTCCTATACTTTCAAAATAATAGAATTGGCATTTGATTCTTTCTATAGAGAGTGATTTCCTTCCCAAAAAATTTATTTTGGATTTATACAAGGAATTCTATTTCAAAGTTAGAATTCCATCAAACTACACTAAAGGGAATATCGCAAGGTTAGCTGAGAATTTTATTCCCCAAATTTGGATAATGGACTATTTTTATACAAGGGAAGCAATAATTTCCCCATTTTTCATATTCACTGACAAATCTACACTCATGTTTTGTGTTGGTACTAGAATAGTTCTACTAGTCTTACATGATATGAAGGAATTCATTGAACAAGAATCAAAATGTATATTCTCTATTATTGAATAAATAACTAGTTTAACAATCAATAATTAATTTTTATCCACATTAGTGGTCGTTTGGATATATTATCATCCTTACAGCCTTTGATGTTGTTTGTGATGATTTTATCTGACAACCCTTGGCGTAGGGTAGTGGTTCGCATACTGTCCTTGTTCCATGCAGTTAAAACATTGGACAAGGGGTTGGGGGAATGTTAGAGAAATCCTCTCATCCATTACAATAGTGGGTTTCTTCCATCATCCATATCTAGCTAGGTTGCCTTACATTCCACACCTAAATCATTTCCTCATCCACATAAGATATTTATAGGGTGATTTTTTCACACTATTGAGATGTTGAATGTTGAAATTTCATATAACCCTTAGATTTATTCATCTTACTAACAAAATGAAATTACAATTTCCTCTTATTATCCCCATTATCCCCTTGAGATTCAACGATACTGATTTTAATATTGATGGAACACAAAAAAATTTATCATAGCTATCAATGTCTAATATCACCTTTACATGGACATGGTTTTAGCCAACCAATAAAGCAGTCAACTTTGAATTCAAGGGTCATAAAAAATATGAAGCGGTATCATGAAAGTCTTGTAATGTTTTCCACTTAGTCCCCCATGGATTCATCATATTTTTTCTTAAGGGAATCTAAATCTCTTTCCATTTTATGTTAAAAAGTGCGTGGGAAAAAATTTCAAAAACATTTTCCAGAATTCCTTCCTCACAATTACTTCAATATTTTGTCAAGATTTTTATTCTTGATAAATTTCCACAACTGATCATATTCTTCATCCATATGAGAAAACTCCAGTATATCCATAAATATCTCAGAACATTGAACAATGGGGAAGATATTTTTATTTGATTTGATCCATTATTCCATGATTATGGGGAGAAATGATGGATTGAATGTTAGAGGCCTTTTTCGCATAAAGGTTTCAATTGAAGCCTGTACTTTCTTTGGTGGATTTCATAATTAACCATGATTTAGGCATCTATTCAGAACCTAAGTCAACAGAGAGACTGAAATCAAAAAGTTTTTGATTTCTATTCCCATCGGTATGAGAATATCTAATTGGGGATGTCATCATATTTCATATCAAAATGGTTGTTTACATGGCTCCTCCTATTTATGGCTATTGGATTCAATAAAATAAAATATAGGGATGAGTATCTTTAAACTATTAATCAAATTAACAAAATACAATAATATTAAATGGATGATTTATAAATGACATGTAATTCTATATCTTATGAATTTTAAGGCTGAAATCTATGTTATTAATGATCTATCTCTTATCATAGACTATAATCATCATTTTTCCCTTAATAATTGTTTGTAATTAGCTTGTAAATTATCTAAAGAATACCACCCAAATTTTTTTATTGATTTTAGCATCATGTATCTCTATCATGGACCAGTTCCAAGTGAGTTATAGTCAAATATAGTGATCTTAGGTGTCATCCATAGGTACATTTGGGCTAGATACACATCCACATATAGTATCTAGATGGAGATTTAATTTAATCAAAACCACTTAATATATACTTTACCAAAACATAGGTATGTTTTCTTATTCTTATTCTTATCACTAAGTATTTCACTTGTGATTTCAAATCCTAATACCACAATAACTAAACCTTCCTTTGGTACCAACTATGAGAACCCTTGTCTTTGTTACGCATTAATTCATGATTTATTACATATAAATGAACATAATAAAACATTTAAGATCAATAAGCCTAGTGTATTTTTATAATATGGTACATTACATAACATCTCAACATAGGGGTATATCATATTTATTAGAAACATCCTTAACATGCTCATATTATTACATCATTCTTAAAATTGCCTGGGATTTCCAAGGGAAATAAATAAAAAATGGGTGACATATAAATCACAATAAGGGAATAAACAAATCATAACATGAAGAAAGTATTAAATGTTAGAAAATATGAATTCCATGGGACACAAAATGGGTGATAATAAAAAATATAAATAATGAGGCATGATATAACATGATAACATAAAGGCGACATGGGAATTTAGAAAAAAAATTAAAACATGACATAATAATCATAATTGAAAGTTATTTACTATGTAAACAAAACAAAAAGTACTTAGTATAACTTCTTGTGAACCATAAATGGAATCTCATGAGACTAAAACATTACCCAATACATTATAGGGCTATCTGGGTGACCCATCCTAATCATTTATTGTACAAGAATAAACGTCCCATATAGATAATATTTATAAGAAAACATTTCATCACATTTAATCCCATGATAATAGAGAGAAGATTATATACATGTAATTCCCAATAAAAAAATTATATGTGTAAAATGGTGAAGACCCTTGATAATAAATTGGTACTTGTATTAATTATATAATTGTTTGGAAGGGAAAATCAAAGTGAAATCATGGGAAAAAAATGGGAGATCTTAAATGTTCATGTAGGTATTAATGAAATTGAAATGGGTCCCGCATAATTCAAAAATAATAAGGAAAGTAATTCAGATATCTAAGAACATATCCCAACTACATTAATTGATGGTAAAAGGCAAAAGATAATGATGAATTCTGTATATAGTGGTGAAGGAGAGGGTCCCTTTCTTTGAGAGGGTGATTAGAAAATATTGACACGGTCTTATTAGGAGTTTATGGGAACCTTGGGAGAAATATAAAAATGATAGGTAATATTAGTACGTTCTCTAGTAATTCTAAGTAAAGAGTATGGGGATCTTTTGGGGGTATATATTGTAAAAGACAGGGTAGTTCATTATTATTTCCAAGACTTATCTATTGGACATTATATAATAAAGTAATTAATACCACTGACATTCATATGGTTTTTGACCATGTTTTCTACCGAATAGTATTGGTTTAATTTTTTTATAAGTACAAGGTAAAAACTCAACAAACTATTAACCATGGTGATTTGAAAGTGGTTCATTTTCTTAAAGAAATTATTTAAGAACATTAATTTATAATATATGTTTTGGAGGATACATAAAGGTACATAAAATTAATATAATAACATAAAATTTACATTATGTTATATTTTAAAAATATATTTGGTCTTGGATACCCATTATATAATTTTGACATCATTTTTGGGCCATTATAATGTCATAATATATAATGTATATTTATACTGTATTCAATTTTCACCATAAAATTTAGATATCTTATAAAATTATAAAATATTAACTATTGGAGAATTACGACATGATGAATCCCAAAAAATATTTATTTTATCCAAATATTTTGATAAATATTTTTATTTTCACTTTTGAAATAAAAATAAAATTTTTTGGAGAAATGCTAGGTTTTATTACAATAAATATTTTCGAACCCTTTTAAAAATTACATTTGACATCAAAAAGAAATATATTATCTTTTATATTTAATAGTAAATTCATAATAATATTTTTTTTTGAAAAAGTACTATTATTTAAAAAATACATTAATTAATCAAAATAAATATAATAAATGAAATTACATATTACTCAAAACTACCATCTGTGGTTTATAGCATCAAAATTTAAACCATATATAAAGTAAAAACAATATGAATATAATATATTTATTATTCTATAAAATATAAATAGTCACATAATTAGGGTCATGATACAAATCATGTTATTACTCGAACAAATTATCCATGGGTAAGGTGTGTGATGGTGAGATTTTGATGTGGTGGTTCAACATACATGGTTTGGGACATGATCTCTATGAGTACGAAATTTTCTCATAAATCATTTTTTTGTGATTTTTTTTGCTTGTTAGCAGCTTGGGATTAATCAAGTTAAAATACATGTGATTTTTTCTCCCTCAAAAGATCTGATAAATGTGATTTATAGGGTATGATTCTACTGGATGAGGCTATAACTTCCTATGTTATTGTCAATTGGATTTATAAAATTCTAATATTTATAGTAATCATATGAAATCTATTAAATGGATATATTATCAATTGTTATGATTCTTAATGGACTTTTATATATGATCGGACGTAATAAATCCAAATATGTTCTTGGGCTCTCTGTAACCATAATAGGGCATTTTGTTTAATCACAAATGAAATTTTATTTATAAAAGTTCATGTTGTTACAGACTTAGTGAATATGTCTACTAACTAATTCTTGGTTAAAATAAATTCATGATAAATATTACCATTTGAGTGTGATCACTCATGAATTTATTCCTTAGGTATATATTATTTTTTCTAGAATTTTTTATTTGTTTTCTTAGTGGTGATTTCAGTTGTATTATAGTTCTTTATTATAAATTGATTAAAATATAATCCAAAGACCATTGATGTCTGTTTCATGCATAAAAGTCGTATAAAAAATGTCCAAGAAAAATATATTCTAACTCTATAGTAGACAATGAAACAATGGATTTATTATTACATAAAAATGAAACCAAGTATTTAACATTAAAATAAAAAGTTCCTAAGGTGATTTATCTATCTAATATACAACATCCAAAATCATAAAATAAATATGAGATTAAATTGAAATTATATTTTTTTTGGAAAAAGTGAACAAAAAGATAAGGAATCTTTTAAACACTCTAAAATTATTTACAAATATTTTAAATAGTAATCATTGGGATTTGATTGAAATGCCAAACATAAGAAAAATACCAACATAATTTCTGTTTTTTAGTAATCATGTATAATATGATTCATATAATTCCACTATATAGTGGTCTTTTAACTGGTTTTCCGGTTTCATCCATGTGAATATTAATATTATATCATATGGGAGCTTCATGAGTCATTATTTTTTATTCAAAATAACTTAATTTATTCATGAATGTATTTTAATGGATTTTTAAACACATCCATATTCCTTTTGATAAATTTTAGTGCTAATAAATAAATTTTACTCACCCATAATTCTCATTTCAGTATCCTTCTTCTTGAGACACCTACACATTTCATGATTGGTTGAGTAAAAAATCAAATCACTGATATATATATGATAATAAAAAATATTAAAAGTTATATTTTTCAGAAAATGAGTAGGGTCTTTGAAACCAACCAAAAATAAATTTCACATAAGTTCAGAACCTAACCTTTCATTAGAGGATATAAATGCTTTTTCATGTCCATAAATAGCTTTGGTAAGTTAAGAGAAAGAATTTCCAAAATGAGGATTAAAAAAACCACGATCTTGTTCAATATAAAATTCATCCTCGTGATTTTTTTAAATTATATTTAACATCCTTCTGAAATAATATAAAATACATATAAGATTCATTTTCTAGAAGAATCATAACTTCCTATAATATAGAAATCGGGGAAAAAGATTCATCATAATATTTACCTTCATATTGAATTTAATATTTTGAAATTAATATTTCTATATTTCTTGTTATCAGACAATGATAATTCAACTTATTTCTAATAACAAACTATGAAATAATATAGGTATAATAATTATGACTATTCAATTATTTCTATACCTTGTTTCTTTTGAACTTTTTTAATTTATCTTGTATAGATAAACCCCAAAATCTGTCACATAAATATTCTTATATTATTTTTGGAACTAACTAAGATAAAAGGAAGTGAAATAAAATAGGTTTCCTATGCTTCTTATAGTCCTAACTGCTTAATCTAATCATAATTTTCGTGTCACTAAGGGATGTTCGTTTGATGATATATGCTTTTTATGAAGAACACTTTCAAGATAACTAGTTTCTATACTCTCAAGATTATTTATTTCAAAATAAATTAAAATTAATAATTTTTTTTAAAAAAAGATTAAAGTCTTATGTTTTGAAAATAATTATTTAACATTATAATTTGATCCATTTTATGATTAAAATGATCGCATTCATCAAATTTCACATGATTTGATCATTCAATAATCATGAAATTTTTATTAAAAATAATATTGTATTTAGAAGTCATTCAATAACCAATAAATATTAACTCATCAGAAATTGGATAAATATTTTCCTGATTTTACTTCATATTAGGAATTTGTACCTTTCATCTAGAAACATTGTACTATTTAGCTTTTTTTTAGTGGTTCAAAAACTCATAGGTGTATTCTTTGAAATGGGATTCATTATAACTCTATTAATTGTATTTCATGTTGTGTATAATTCTTCAGACCTAAAATGATTGGGTAATATAGTGTCACCTAACATTTTCCTAGATATTTATTATAGGATCCACATCATACATTAAAAAAAACCCATATATTCAGGTGTATGAGGGATGAGAAAGTATGATAAATAAAATATTTTGACCATGTTTTGAAAATAATATGTTAAATTCATTGTTTTAAAATTCTCCCCCATGGTCACATGTTAAAGAAAAAATTTTGGATTGTTTTTCTATTTTAAGTAACTTGAATGAAATTATTAAGATTGAACAAGATTCTGTTTTGAGAAAAAATATATATATATCCAATTAAAATCTTGAAAAATCATGAGATATATTATAAATAAAATATTTAGGTCATAGTATTTTTGATGTAGATAGTCCAAATAAATCAATGTGGATAAATTTAATGGTCTTATAAGTATAATTGTCTTTATTTTATTTAAAATATTACTTGTGTTAATATCTCATTTGACATGAATCATAAAGATTATTTTTATTCAATCGGAGTTGAAGAGAATAAAAAATCAAATTCTCGTAAGTAAACATCCTCTAAGAATTATCATTGAAGTATCTATGTATTCTATGCCAAATCCATGATTTATTTACATCATCATTAAAATAGATTACATTTTTTCTACACAATAAATTTAAATGCATGGTTTAGATATTTTTAGTTCTTGTTTCTATGAAATTAAGTTAGTTATATTTAAAAACATAAAATAATAATTATTTGAAAAATAAAATGAATATTTATCACCAAAAATCAGGGAAATAATTATCAGGTTATTATTAAATCCCTCTATATAGAGAAATTGATTGAACTCCAATAATCAAACTCTATTGATTTTTTCATTGGAATTATCACCAATAGTGACATAGCCTCCATCACCTATGGATATAAATTACTAATATTAGAAATCGTTGACCAAATGTATTCTGTATCCACTATCCAAATTTTAATTGTCATTGTTTTTTATTTCTTATAAGTATGTGCAATAAAATACATATTGGACTTCTGATTTGAATGCTCTACTTCGAAACCAAAAGGCAAATCATTGGTATAATTATTAGAGGCACTTCATATAACTTTTATTTCACTTATACTCTGGGTTTTAAAATATAGTATTTTTTATACATTATATCAAAAAAACAATACTCTTGAGTTTTTGGGTAGTCCCATTTAATATATTTATGATTATTGTAATCATAAAATATAACATTATTTATGTGTCAAAATTATTTTTTATACTTGTCGAAATGATTATTGAAACATATTATTTTCATATAGAAAATGTTCAATTTCCAAGAAAACTATGTCAGTTCACCACTAAAATTTGTATGGTTTGAGTCTGCTTTTTTGTATGTGTTAGAAAAAAAATTATTCTAAATTCTTTTCATCCCCTGATGAATAAAACCTATTTTAAATATTTTTAAATATATTACATTTATTATCTTGAACCACCATTTCTACTTCATAAATCATCATTGTAACAAATAAGGTATTTCATTTTCAGATCATTGATAGCTATAGAATATTTAATAGTTGTTTTTATTCCATTCCACTATGACATCCCATGACTCACACTTCTAGATATATTTTTAACACATTCAATATTTTTTATAAAATGTAAATTAAAAATATAATGTCCTTTACATAACTATTGATATTTTCCTATCATGGTTTTAGAGGAATCGTAAAATTTCTTATTATTAATAGAAGTTTTACACAACGTATAATACAAAAAATATTTGGATTCACTTGAGCTATATCTAAAAAAGATATCAAACAACATTATAAATTCTACTAAACCTAAGAAAATCATTTAATAAAAATAGGGTGAAAAATAATATTTCCTAATAAGGGGTTTTAAAACAGTTGATAAATAAATTAATAAATTATATTTAAAACACATTTTAATAAATTTAAATTTATATCAAAATGAAATAATCAGAAAAAAAAATATTACAAAAAATGAATATAGGGTTTTAAAAATTATTCTTAAGAAACACTATTTCAAAAAATCTGAGAATTCATATCATTTTGAAAATGCGTTTAATTTTAAAATATGTAACCCATCAAATTAGTTTTTGATTTCTCCTTTATAATACTTCAAAAATAGTAACTATTATGGAATAATATAAAATATTAAAAAAAATAAGAAGTACACAAGTCCATAAGCTATATAACTTTTAGGAAGATATCGTATTGAGGCTGTGGTGTCACCTCATTCCTCATCTCCTAATTCGATGCCAATGGGATGCGTTTTATTTTAATAATTGTTTTTAATAGTTATAACTTTCTCATTTATAACCCATTAAAAACCATTAAATTTTTAAATAAATAATTTTCAATGCAAAAATTAATTTTATTTCCTTTAAAATGTTAGAAAAGTTTTTTTTAGAAAACAATGTAAGGGTTAGGAGAAATATAAAATGGGAGATGAAATTTATAAATTCAAGTAAGAGTACATAAACATGCTAGTAATTAAACATTCAGAAATTATATTTAATTAATATACATAGAATTTTTTTGGAAATACATATTTTATAGTCATACCAATACATATGTGCAACATAGATAATTTTTAAATACCATTTTATTCATAAAATCATATCTCTAACATCAAAAAACATTTAAAATTTCACGTAATAAAATTTGAAGAGAATAAATTATTTAATAAAAACTTGTCTAACTTATAATAGTGTTTTGTATACATAAAATTGGATCTTCATAAATTAAATATGGTATATCAATTTATAAATAAAAATTAACTTTACTAAATTGAAATTTGCCTAAAATATAAATTTTTAAAGGGATTTTGAATATAATAGATCACCCTTACATATAAGGGTTTTGAATGAAATTTAAGATCATGGTGAAAAATATATATTTCCCCTTAAATATAATTTTGAAAAAGGAATTAAAATTTGAAAAAAACTAAATCTTTGGAAAAATGGGTTTTAATAAATAACAATAAGATAAATTTTATTTTAATAATATAAAATTTGAAATCCAATTTCCCTTACTATAGGAATTTTATCCTTAACCTAATACTTAAGAGAGATTAATCTAAATTTTAAAAAATATTTAGAAATATATTTTTTATTTGTAGTGCAAGGGAAGGATGGAAATACTTTGGAAATGGGAGAGATAAGGGGAGAGAGAGTAGATATGTGGTTGTGTGAGAAATGTGATTATCTTGATGGAAGTTTCTTCATATATATATACCATATCCCATTAAACATGGAAAAAAATTAATTAGCCTTTAATGAATTAGTGAGATAAGGATTAAATCTTGATCCTCCACTAATTCATTGATTATGTATTTAAACATGTACATTGTGATTATGAATGCCAAGGAGAAAAGAAATAATAATTCTTGTTATATTATACATGTTAAATGATAGAGAATATATATATATTTATATAATCAAGATTTCTTCTAGTTTTAGTAGGGGAGAAAAAAAGGCATTTAGTTCACCTTCTTGTTTAATTCACATGTCAAGTTTATATAAAAATGATTAAGACATATATATATATATATATATATATATAGTTTTTTCCAAATGATTCATTGATCTTCTTCAAGAATCATTAAAATATATATTTTATGTGTCAATTAAATTAGATTTTGTGAACACTTTTATGTGCACACTGATTACTTTATAATCGATTTGGGTCAAATGTTCTTCATGATTGATAACATCCATAGTATGATGAAAAGAAATTGACATCTAAGGTTTGGTTAGAGTTATATCATAGTAAAACTTCAATTGAGAGGATATCGAATGGATTATACTTATTTAATCATATGATGATGTTTTAAACTGTTGTCTTTTAAATGTTTGAATAGTACCAAAGTTTCAACCATCCCACATCAATTTTTCTCTCATCCTGGTAGTGATTAATAAATAAATCCATGACGTGAATTGATTGAGACAACAGTGGGTTTTTGTCACCATAACACTACAAACACACATGCCCTCATGTAATCGGGTTAACCCACAAAGTTTCACTATGAAACCATTGTGTGTTATGGGCCCTCCATTGGAGATTTTCTGGTTTTATGTAAGCATAATTACCCACACATTCCACCTAGTGGGTTGGCCAAGGCTTTTTCTCATGCATGGTTGAGCATGATCCTATAATTCATTGACAAGCTATCTTGGACATCCATGCTTGGTTGGAAATATTATATATATTTATATATGTGTGTGTGTGTGTGTAAAATTTAAAATTATTTTCTTTCAAAAATATATTATCATATCAAATGTATATAGTTATTTTAACCAAATATTATTAATTATTCAATAATTACCATAATTAAGTCACATATACATTGTTTATTAAAATATTAATACCAAAAGAATTATTTTTCAAAACATGTAATTTTTTTATAATGTGTAAACATAATATTTTTAACAAATATTATATTTTTTATATATTACCACTATTGTACTAAAATTATGATTTCTTAATGTCAAAAAAATGATAATTAATTTAATATTTTTATTGAAATTAGTATTTTTTTATTATAATAATATAATATTTTTTAAAACACTATAAATAATATTAATTTTAGTTAAATTAATAGACTTTTTTATTAAATATACATTAAGTAGTAAACGGTTATAATTTATACAATAATTTATAAAAGATTTTAATAAATCACATCATTTAAAAGTATTAGCATAAACTATATTATAACATACACAACATTAACATTTATTTTAAGAGTATCAATATATAAAAATCAATTTTCTTATATAGAAAAATATTATTCATTGAAAAATACTAAAAAAATAATACAATCTTAAATATTGAATATAAAATATAATGAAAATTTATGTTGATTAAATAAAGTCACTTATATTCATAAAAGAGTTTTATATAAGAATAAAAATTTTATTATCTAAAATATTAAACAAAACATTTAATAAATATTTTTGAAAATAAGATTGTGCATATGTTTCTGGGATGATAAATCCATATTATAGGAAATAATCGTAGCACTTTGATAGAATGAACAAGTTTTGGAATTGGTGATCCAAAAGATGAAACATTGTTTATCGTTTTTATAATCCTACCATTCATCTTGGTGATTATATTATAATTTATTACTCTAAATGTGTCAAACATTGGTTTGGTGGTATTGTATGTTAATATTCTAACATTTTTAGTTAATTTGTAGGTTATTTATATAGTTTCCAGGTTCTTTTAGGATGTAGAAAATTGAGAAACTTTAGGTAATTTATCTCAAAATAATTTACATGTGATGGTATTGATGGATTTAAAATTTAAATCATGTGTATCTTCTTGACCAAACCTCCATAAAAAATGTTCATATATAAAAAAATTTAAGTATTAACAAACATTCAAAAAAGACACTCAACCCAATGTTGTTTCTATAGATAAAATTTATTGACTTCAAGAAAAATATAGTTTTCTTTATTAAAATATGTTACTCTTATAATAAACATTAATTTTAATTTCATATATAGTAGTAGTAGATAAATATCTATATAATTCAATTGTTAGATGGTTGAGAACATTATGTCTTCACTCTGAGATAAACTATTTTCCAAGATAAATATTTCAATGGCATAAGAGGTGTTGAATTAAATTCTAAAATTTCACACCCACATTTCAATCCCATTCAATGATTAGAAGTTTCACTAACTTCTTATTAATTAAATAGAAATATAAAGTGTAAAATTTAATAATAGAATAAAATAAAAAACATAATATAGTTATTCTGGGTTGAGGAAAAAATTTCCATAAGTCCACTCTACCAAATAGTATCTCTACATGATTTGTGTATTTCACTATACCAGTCCTTTTATTAAGGATTTATTCACAACCGGAATTCGAGTTTTTTTCAACGGGCTATTTGCGACGGGATCCCGTCACAAATAGACTTTTGCGACGGGCTCCCGTCACTAATAGCCTGTTGCTGAAAACAGCATCACAAAAGATATTTTTTGTGACGGGGCCATCACAAAAAATCATTCCGATTATATACATTATATACCCAAAAACCTTTTGCGGCAGGCCCGTCACAAATGGTTTTTTGTGACGGGTAAGTTCCCCGTCACAAAACGCATTCCGATTAAATACATTATATACACATAATCCTTATGCGACATGCTTGTTCACCCATCGCAAATAATAATATTTAAAAAATATATTTCACTTATTTGCGAATGGGCCCCGTTGTAAAAGAACCTGTCACAAATAATAAAAATAAAAAAAAATATAATAAAATTAAGATTAATGAAAAAATTAAATTATTATTAAAAAAATAAAAAAATAAAAAATAATATTATTATTAGTAAAATAAACAAACATTAAAAATTATAATACTAAAAACCTATTTTTAATAAAATTATGATTAATAAAAATTTTATATTAATATTAATAAAATAATAAAATTAAAAAAAATTATTAACAGTTTCAATATTTTCAAAAAAAATATAAAAAAATGATAAAATATTATTATTATTTGTAAAATAAACAAATATTAAAAAATATAATACTAATAATAAATAATAAAATAATAGAAAAATTAAATTATGCAATATTTTCCACCAATATAAAAGACAGAAACTGTAAATAGTTTATATTATTACAGAACTTGAATTCAAAAGTTTTTAACATAAAAACAAATCACTGGGGGGAGGGGTATTCTAGAGGAGGTGGATGAAACTCCATCCCTAATCTATGAGTCAGACGTCGCATGTACTCCATCTACTCGTGAGGCTCATGCTTCCACCGCTGCTCCAGCTCCTCGTAATGCTGCTCTTGCTGTTGCTGCCGCCGACACATCTCTTCTTGCTTCTTATGCAAAGTCTCTATTAGCTCAACCAGAGTTCATAACTACTCCAAATACTGTGATCCAGTAGATGATGTCTCTCCATGAGCTCATGTCGAGCTGGATGCCGACATCACAACAGTACCATACTAAGTACCAAGAGTCAAATGAGAGCTGATACCAACGACTCGGCTCTTCTCAATGCCATATTGAGTCACCTGCATCCATGCCACCTCATCGAAATGGTCAGCACCAGTCTACTCAGTCATCTTATCCTGCCCCTCAGCCTATGTCTGAGAGGTTTCAGCCTCATATGACTCCTACAATTCCAATTTAAAATTAAAATTGGGAAAATATTATATGCAGTTAATTGTCAAATTGAAAAATTAATACTAACCATAATCTAACGTTGGCGATCACCTCTAATCTATCCCGGGCTGGATCACTATATATCCTCTGATAAATGTTGAACTCCATAATATCAGGATTTTCGACTACCTAAATAAATATAATATTAACTTTTTATATTTAATGTTTTATAAAATATTTAGAAAGTATACTTACCAAATGCTCTCTATGCGAACTAAATGTACGACTACCTGCTTAATGCGTCACATAATGTCTCCCCCGGTTCTGTCATCACACCGAAGATCTCCTATAAAATCTACCACCCAACCAGTGTTAACATAATTCATCCCAAACGTGAGATAAAATGTACTCCGGTTGGTGGGCTCTACATGACTCATCCATTTATATCACTCCTTCTTTCTTAAATATTGTCCTTCTCAAATTGTGCAAAAAATGACGAAAACTTTCATGTATAGAAACCTGCCATGCCGCGTGGATAGCACCGCGCAAGCTATCATTGATAGGATACCATAAACCCTACAAATAATTTATAATATCAAGTTATTAAAAAAAAATTTCAAAATAAATATTATTTATTTACGTACAATCCAATGATGGATCATGTCACGTCAAACATCAATGGGAACCTGTTCCCATGTGATCCATGGCTGAGAAAAATAATTGCGCAAGATAGCGCTCCCCTGTCCAATAGCTACATGCTCAAAACTGTGAAAAAAGAATAAATAATCAAACAATTAGAATATATAAAAATAAATTAATGAAAATGAACTAAAATGTACAAGTTACCATACCTCAGTGTTCGTGGATCGAAGACAAGACGTGGACGTCTCTCGAGGATAGTGTCAGGAATCATCAGTCGCGCAGGACCGTGCCCCCTTCGCATACCTCCTGAACCACCAGTAGGCTAAGGGTCAGATAATCCCACATCCACCTAATCTAAAGGTAGCTCATCATCCTCTAAGTCACGCAATAGATCATATTCCATCTGAAACACATAATTATTGTTGTTAGCAGATATTTGAAAATAACTATTATATAGAGATATATTTTAGTTAGGATTATAAACAATATTTAATTATTTAAATGTTCATCTTCATCATCTTATCTATAGCAGTCAATGACATTGTCTTCATCTTCCTCCTCAACATCATCAATATCCATAAGAGTTTCAGTTGTAGCATCTCTTGTCATTTCAAATTCATTTGTAACATCAATAACATATTCATCACCATCGATCCTTAATTGTGGGGTGTCATCATCATGAGTTTCAGTTTTTTGAACAGATGGACCTACAACATAATGTATTAAATTTTGAAACTGTGATGGATCTAGAATAAAGTTATTATGATCTTCTCTGGAACTGCGTTCATCATGTTGATACCAAAAAACATAATCTAGTTGAAAAACAAACTGCAAGAGATGTCCCCCAACCTTGTCAAATGTGTCAAATGTTCTCAGATCACATTTTTTACAAGGAAACTTAATTGTTACTTCTGAAACATTTTCTGTTTTTTATGATGAAAATGCTAAGAAATCTTCAACACCCTTAATATATACAAGATTTAAACGAGAACCATTTGGATTTCTACATTGATTTATCCAAGTGCGATCATCTAATAAGGACTGATGTCGACTTCCTTGATCCATATTTTTATACATAAAATATAAAATCATCACTGTTCAAGAATAATTTGAAATTATAAAAACACTATCTGAAAAAATAAGATAAATAATTACAACTACTTAATAATTACCATTAATTAAGTGTGACACATGTTCCATCGGATTGACGGCTACTCTTTTGTATGACGGCTCATTTACATGCATCGTTCTCACACTAATTTAGCAATACTTAGCAATACATTGCAAAATGAAAACTCCTGGAATAATGAAACGAAATTTGGTAATCATCGTTGTGGAGATGATTTCAAATTTTTTCTTCATTATCCAAGTAGTTTTCGTTTACTAATTTTTATTAATAAAAAAACTATATTATGAATATTTATGAACAATCAATATTAATATTATTAAAATAAAAAAATTATAAAATATTAAAATTATCAATATTCACAAAAGGATTTGCTCTATTCTTAACATGTTTAAATCTCAAAGGGTTTCCAATTGTCAGGTCATGCGCAATAAAAAGTTTGTGTCAGCCATGTCCAATGTAAACTCTCAAATTTTCCTTGCTTAGTTTATCACCTCACCAGTAATGTTGTAATAGTAAAACCAAATAAATTTTGTTCTCATCTCTAAGAACCATCTCACATGACTCGTTACGTAGACCATTCTTCCTTAAAAATTTGAGGGGACATCAGTTTCATTCCATTAAATTTTCAAGGAAGAATGGTCTATGTTAAGGGTCATGTGAGATAATTATTATGGATGAGAAGGCCATGACTTGGGTTTTCCTTTTTCAACACTACTTTCGAGGTGATCAACCATGCAAGGACAATTATAGATTTTACATTGGACATGGCTAACACAAACATTTTATTGCGCATGACCTGACAATTGGTGAACCTTTGAGATTTGAACATGTTAATAATAGAACAAATCCTATTGTAAATATTGATAATTTTAAAATTTTACAAATTTTTTATTATTTTATAAATATTAATATTGTTTTTTCATAAATATTGATAATATAATTTCTTTTATTACTAATTTTTACTAATTATTACTAATTATTATTAATTATTACTAATTATTACTAATTATTACTAATTATTACTAATTATTACTAATTATTACTTATAAATACCAATTAATTCTAATTAATACTAATTATTTCTAATTATTATTAATTATATCTAATTATTACAAATTATATCTAATTATTACTAATTATATCTACTTATTACTAATTATATCTAAATATTACTAATTATATCTACTTATATCTAATTATAACTAATTATTAATAATTATTACTAATTATTACTAATTATTACTAATTATTACTAATTATTACTAATTATTACTAATTATTACTAATTATTACTAATTATTACAAATTATTACTAATTATTACTAATTACTTCTAATTATGAATAATTATGACTAATTATTACTAATTATCACTAATTATTACTAATTTTTACAAATTATTACTAATTTTTACTAATTATATCTAATTATATCTAATTATTACTAATTATATCTAATTATATCTAATTATTACTAATTATTACTAATTATTACTAATTATATCTAATTATATCTAATTATATATTATTATTACTAGTTATATCTAATTAGTACTAATTATATCCATTTTTTACTAATTATATCTATTTATTACTAATTATATCTATTTATTACTAATTATATCTATTTATTACAAATTATATCAATTTATTACTAATTATATCTATTTGATACTAATTATATCTATTTATTACTAATTATATCTATTTATTACAAATTATATCTAATTATTACTAATTATATCTAATTATTATTAATTATATCTATTTATTACTAATTATATCTAATTATTACTAATTATATCTAATTATTACAAATTATATCTAATTATTACAAATTATATCTAATTATTACTAATTATATCTATTTAATACTAATTATATCTATTTATTATTAATTATATCTATTTATTACTAATTATTTCTAATTATTTCTAATTATATCTATTCATTACTAATTATATCTATTTATTTTAAATTATATGTATTTATTACAAATTATATGTATTTATTACAAATTATATCTATTTATTACTATTTATATCTATTTATTACTAATTATATCTAATTATTACTAATTATATCTAATTATTACTAATTATATCTAATTATTACAAATTCTATCTAATTATTAATTATTATATATAATTATTACTAAATATATATAATTATTACTAATTATATATAATTATTACTAATTATATCTAATTATATCTAATTATTACTAATTATATCTAATTTTTACTAATTATATCATATTATTACTAATTATATGTAATTATTACTAATTATATCTAATTATTACTAATTATTACTAATTATTACTAATTATATCTAATTATTACTAATTAAAACTAAATGCCCCTAATTATATCTAATTATTACTAAATTCTGCTGATTTATTTATAATAATATCTAATTATTGAAAATTAACACTAATTATTTATAATTATCACTAACAATATCAATTTCTTTGTAAAAATAAATATAAATAAAAATAAATTGAAATCTAATGTAATTACAACTAATAAACCACAATAAAAATTAATATAAAAAAATAAAATAAATATTAAAAATATGAAATATAAATACCTTAAACATTGATATTCTAACGGTATTGGTGCCTTCCAATTGCTCTCGTATAAAATATTTTCACTAAAAAAAAATTTCCTTAAAACTGAAGAATGAAAAGAGATGGAGTAGAAGATCTGAGTGATTTGGAAAAAAACGGGTGGGGGTATATATAGGTTAGATTAGTTGCGATGGGGTTATTTGCGATGGTCCGCGTCACAAATACCCTCACCGCATTAATTACAGTCGGTGGTTAAAAGGGTATTTGCAATGGGCCTCGTCTCAAATAGTTTCTATCGTCACTCTTTTTGCGATGGGACGACATCTTGTCGCAAAAAGCTATTAACCGCCGCCGGGTATTTGCGACGGGACCCGTCACCAATAATCTTGCATTGTTTGGCGCGCAAGATGCGCGGTTTGGCGCGCAAGATGCACGGTTTGGCGCGAAAGTCGTGCCAAACTATTTGCGATGGGAGATGAAAACCCATCGCAAATAATTGGTTATTTCGGACAGGGAAATTCTCTCGTCGCAAATAACTTCCTAGAAGGTTTATTTGCGACCGGAATTAATCTTGTCACAAATAACCCGTCACAAATATTGTTTTTTACCGTAGTGATTTTCTTGAGTGAATAAAGCATTAATTTGTTACAATACCCTTGAAATTTTACTGGGATCCTATTTATGGAAAACAACAACCTTAACCCACACACAGTATAAGGATTACATATATAACAACAACTTGAAATATGTAGATGAGAAGTTTAGTTTAGAACACGGTTGTAAGAAGAAACTGAAAAATGAGAAGACCTCCATGTTAACGAGTATTAATTTTAAAAAACTAGAGTGAGTCCTTCTAAAATCAATATGTCAAATTTTGAATATTGAATAATCGATTAATGTTAATGAAATTATTTTAAATTAATTGAATAAATCCATCTACAACATACATAAAAAGATAATTATTATGTATTATGTCTTTTATTATTCTTTACACGCTCTAATTTTTATTTATCAGAAACTAAATAAAAATTATCATATTAAATATAGAGAGAGTTCATTTTTTTCACATACAAAATAATTAAATCCACACAGAAGAGAAAAAATATCCATACTAATGATTCCTCTATGTTCTTCACAAAAAACATAGTTGTATAAACATCATAGTTGTATTAACCATTCATGGGTCATGAAACATTTACCATTTGATATATATTATATTTACCCAACTCAAGGTCCAATGAGACAAAATTATATCAAAAATTACATTAAAATAATATATATGAAATAAATACCTTCGATTGTTGCTAAACATATCTGAATCATCCTTAGGAAAATTATCCCAAAATAAAATTTACATATGAACCTAATTCACGTAGCATATTCCTATAAGGATCAAAATCATATAGATAAATTCAACATGAATCCGAATAAGTATATTTTAATGAATCACATAGCTAAAAATCCACATAATTAAAAAATTAACAAATTAGATTCCATGTAGCATAATTCGTTACATAACGATTAAATACATAAATTATCCTTTTGTCTAATTCATGTGGTTGAATTTCATAAAGTATCTAATTTATGTAGATTAATTCTTCACATGTCTAATTTACTCAGCTGATCTAGCTACGTATCCAATTTCAAAAAAAAAAGGCTTTTCTATACTTAGAGAGATGTTATTAAGTAATATTATACTTTAGAAATAATAGCATAATTAAAAACTTGTTTCGACATACTTAATGATAAATCCATTATTATCATAATGAAGGATTTGTGTGAACACAAAAAATAATATATATTAGATATTTTGAATCAGGGATAGTTCTCAAACACCCTCAACCTAACCAATAATAAATAATCAACATCCAAACAATGACATTATGGATCCCACTTTGGAATCCCTCAATCAACCCAATCGGAAATTTTTTTTCCCATAATTATAAGTTCATAATGACATATGTCACATACAACCTACTTCATTGATTCATAAAACAAAACATCGTATATTTTTCCTTGAACTTATGAGGATAAAAAAGACAATAGTAGTAATAATATGGGATTTTAAGAGATTTAAGTGAAAGACTCACACAGTTGTAGATCTTAGTAGAGACACCCAGAAGAAAATAAAATTAAAATTATAATATTGAAAATGTGTTTGCATATATTTTTAATGATTAAGAATATTCATTATTATGTCATATCTTTTTACATTTGGTTTTGATATTGTGGTAAAATTTATAAGCAAAGAAGCAATGGTATGAATCCATATTCATTAAGAATAGTTATAATTACATTTGTATATGCTTTCTAATATTCTATTTATTCACTTATTTCAATGGGGTTATTGCATTATTACTATAGTTACAATAAATCCTAAGAGTTTGGATTAAAAAAATTTATTCATTGGATTTTCACTCGAATAACCTATGGATTTAAGGTTACTATGTTTTATTTATTCCCCAATAAAACCCTAAAAAAATCCATAACATTTAAAAATATTATATCATGAATGTAATTTTCTTTTCCTAAAATAGGAAAATTTATATCATGACTCAATCTATATGTCATTTAAATTTTTTATTTAGTTGAATAATCATCCATCAGCTATTTTTTATCAATTCAGAAATATTATAATTATTTTGTTCATCAACGATAGAAAAGATCATGAAATGATTAAAGGAGTATCATTAAATGATATTGAAGTGATTTTAAAAAAATATTTTAAGGGATTTTATGGTGGAATATGACATAACATATTATTGAGTTGTTAATTATCAATCTATAAAAATGTTGTTAATAGCATATTCAATTGAATTTAAAGTAGGGGATTTCGGTAAATGTTGTGGATTTTATTATTTCCAAGATAAAAATAAGATTTTAATTGAATTTACTATTTGGTGGGATACTATTTTCCAGGAGAAAATTAATATTTAATGTTTTAATGAATTGAATGATAAAATAAATTTTTTGAATTTGTGGATATTCCATATTCAAGTATAGAAGATATATGTCATTTGAATTTTATGGAATAAAAAGAGAAGAATAAATTTTGTAAAGCGGTTGAGGTAGAATATGATGTTTTTTCCTGGAAAGAGTTATATCATTCTCTTCAAAAAAATATGGAAAAGGGAAGAATTTAATAATTTTTAGGTTGAGTTTAGAGTAATAATTATAGATTATTTTAGACTTATACTGAAATGTCAGAGAAGTAGTGAGGTATTTCTATATGGTTAAATTCATCAAAGGATTTTATATCCAATCAACCAGATGATTGTGACATTGATAAATACACCATTACTAATGTTAAATTACTCATGGTTCAAATAGATTGAGACTACAAAACATTGAATATTTATGATACATTTATGTAGTTGTGACTAATGTGTTCTTTATTAAATTATGGTTATGAATCTGGAGGTTCAATGTGACCAAAAATCTCATAAAATAGTATCTCAATAAGAATGGGTTAAGGAACTAGGTTTTAGTGGTGACAAATCCACTACAAAACAGATCCATTTTGAGGAGTAATCATATTATCATAACATGGATCAGGAAAGTATCATTGAAATTTTTTTACCATATAAATCCTGGACCAAAGTGGTGATCACTTTATATATTTTCAACAATGATTTTTAATTTAAAAATATTTGAACAAACCCTCTGAGGTGTGGTATAAAATTAAACCTTTTAAATATTCATTTTTAATTTTTTAAAGTCGAGTTTTTATTCTAAAAAAATGGAACAATCAAAAGTTTTAATCTAATGGGTATTTAATTATTTTCTTTGACCACTCATCAAAATCAGTGTTTAAAAATTATACAATAATAATCATTGGATAATCAATATAATTCATGTTGAAACATGCGTGGAAAATAAGTAGTTTTCAATACTCAATGATCATTTTTTTACATAATAATAAAATTTTAGTGTAAAGTGATGATGGAGAGAGTATACTAAATGTAACAAATGGGTATGTAGAAGAAACATAAAAGGCACTAGTGATGATGAAAACACAACAAGTTCATCAACATAAGGATCTTTTAAAGTAGGGATGAAATGAGTAGAGAGAATATTATTATTGACCAGAAAACTCTGGTTCAGAAAAAAGGATAAAGTATATAATTAGAAACTCTTTATTATCACATGTAGTTCCAAATAATTTTTAAGAGGCTTCAATTGATATTATTTATTTTAAAGTGATGTATGAAGTTCTTGAAAAAATTTAAAAGAACAAAACATTGGTTGTTTTCCCATGTTAGGTTGATGCAAATGTCATTGAAATCAAGTGGGTATTCTGTAACAAACTCAAAAAAGATATCAAGGTGACTTGGAATAAAGCTTGAATAGTGTGTAATCTATATTAAAAATAATTATGGTAATGATGTTGGATAGAAATTACCACCCTTATACATACTAAAAACTATCCATAAATTATTTTTAATATTAGTTGAAAGGGTATTGATGATGTACCAAATATCAAATTAGCTTTCTTTGTTGGATTCCATGATTTAGAAGAGTATATCAAGAAGAAAGATGGATTTATTATAGTTGAAGATGAGAGAAAAGTATGTTGGTTGATTAAATAATTTTACAAGATGAAAAATGTATTGAGAAGACGGTATTATATTATACATAGATACCTAAAGTAACTCAGATTATAATAATGATAATTTGATCACAATATTTACATCCATAAAGAGAATGGTCATTGTTTTTGGTTCTCATTTATGTGTATGAAATAATTTCTTGAGGATCATACAACACACATTCCAAACAATTTATATATTATAGGAGTTACAAATTTTAGATTTCTATTATTGGAGAGTTAACATTTCTCCTCGGTTTAAAGGTGACATAAGAAATTCAAGTGACACTCATATCTAAATCAAAATACACCAATGAAATACGCAAGAGTTTTATAATAGTGTGATCTAACAAAATGAAAACACTTGTGGATAATTAGACATTTTTTTAAAAGTATGATAATTAAAACAATGTTTATGTAATAAAACCATAGAAAATCATTGTATTTATACTATAACTAAACATTACATGACCTAAAATTGTGTTTTCTACATGCCAACTCAGACAATAAAAATGTTGTTTTAATGAAATCCACATAAAATTAGTAATGTTTAACCTTTTGTATATAAAAAACTATGGATTTCATAATTTATTTTCCTCAGACATCATAATATATTTTTTTGGTGTACATAGATGATGATTGGGAAAGGTCAATGGATTATTGCTGTTGGACATCGAGTGGTTCATTTTTTCATAGAATCATTGGAATTTTTTGTTAGTTAAGAAGGGAATTTATATTTCTATATGCACTTTTTAATTTTAATATATACTGGATACTCAAGTGTGTACTCAATTTCTATGGATTAAGTAACAAATTAAGAATATTTGAGTGGATTTGAAATACCATATTAAAATATAGTGTGATAATTCGAGTGGTATTAATATTGTAAAAATTAATTTTATCATTTAAATACAAAAAAATATTTAGAAAAATATTCATTTCATTAATGATATAGTTGAATAAGTGATTGTGTATTTATAATATTTTTAAACATAAAATTATATTGTGGAAATATTAACAATGGAACTACATAAGGATGATTTTTAAATGTACAAGTTAGCTCTTCTAGGTCAACAATATCCATACAATAAATTACTTTAGTGAAGTGAACAAAAATTCTCCCATGGTATTTTCTACGTATATAATGGTATATTGACTCTCTTCAAAAAAAATTCATAGAAATAGTAACTGATATTGTAATCTTTCATATATGTTCCCTTTGGCTTCATTTGTAAAATTGTGATGTTTTACATAAGCTACTTATGAGAATCTATAATAATATGTTCGTGGTTAGATATTGTTGAGGTTATTCATTCCAATTTGAAAAGGGGGAGAGTATCTGAATTATTATTTAATGATTATATCAGCATAGAAGAGTATTTAAGATGATTGTGATGATGTAAAAAACTTTTATTATAATATTTTAATTTACCACTCATTTCTCATAGTGAGTTTCCTACATAATATCTAAGAGTTTATGATTAGTGAGTCATTTATTTACTATCTAATGAAAAGTGGTTAATAATATATTTCTAGTCATCATTGATTTGTATTGATGGTTATCGGTGAAACTATGTCAAATTTTTATTTGGGGGAGTTATCAAAAAACCCAATGGTCCTGAGTGTTTGCCAAAATATCCCTAAGGTGTGTTTTGGGTTGTTTTTTTGGAAAATATATTTGGAAAATATTATAGGAAGGTTGAAATGTCATGAGGGTTTGTTAACAAGATTGAAGGAGGAGTTATGGAGGTATTCTAGAGATCAAAAATTCATGACTAGATCTTAATGAAATTGGTAATGTCCCATGTGTAATGGGAATGAAAACCCCATGCAAAATATTAACTATTGTGGAGTTGGCTAGACCTAGAAAATGATAAATTCTTGTTACGTGATATTCACTTCATCAATGGTTAAACGTTATCTTTAACCCTATATAAATGTTTGATAATCTATAGATAAGTATAATTATCAATATCCATTATGTTTCCATGTATACATAAAAGTGACTTGGAAATAGTCTTAAAGAAATTACAATATCTTTGATAAACCTCACTGAGATGTGTTTTGATCATCAACATGATGTGTAAAAGTAATATATTACTCACTCAGATAAATTGGAAAATTCAAGGACCTACATTAGGATATACAGAAAAAACATTTACAAACATAGGGAAAAATGAAAAAGTGGCGAACTACACTATGTAATTTAAAAGTAGCTAAAAATATTTGTAAGTGTTATTTCAAATATTAGATAAAATACAAAAAGATCATCAATAAATAAATATAATAATTACCTCTCATACCAAATAGTATATTACATTACTAAATTTTAAAAATAATAAAGAAA
Source organism: Viscum album (assembly GCA_963277665.1). Taxonomy (NCBI): domain Eukaryota; kingdom Viridiplantae; phylum Streptophyta; class Magnoliopsida; order Santalales; family Viscaceae; genus Viscum; species Viscum album. The sequence continues at coordinate 451,110,966 of OY728143.1, read as the reverse complement.
GAAAAAAGTGATAGATATGAGTAACCATTCCCCACTGGGATACATATAAGGGTTATTCCCTTTACTGTTTGAGGTGAAAGATCAGTGGAAAATTATAAGTTATTAATCCAAAAATATGATTAATAGTTTAGTCATTATTAATATAAAATATCATCCCATGTTAAATGGTGGATAAAGACATGATATTATAGTGATTTAAATAGATTTATTTTACAAATTTTGTGTATTTGGTATTTGACGAAACATTATATCATGATGTCACTCTCCCACCATTAAGACGATTGTAGAAACATATTTGGAAGAATTTCAAATACGTTTTTTTGGATGAATCATGTAGATTTAATTACATATAAAATTATATACAATATAAGTTTTTATTAAATTTTTTGGGGTCATCCTTTCTATTATATAGCTAAGATTTATAATTACATGGAGATAAATGATAACATCATGTTTTTGCCTTTGTGTATTTTTATATTTAAATATGGAAGATATTTATCATATAAATTTCACTTAAAATAATCAAATTAATAAATAGTGAAAAATTAAAGGGGAAAAATTTCTATATTCATTCCTAAAGGAGTGATATATTTCTATTTTAGGATAGAATCTATAATATGGCTATATAAATGAAAATGTTTAATTAAAATAAAGATGTAGTGAGGATTAAAACCCACTCAAGGAAATTTAGAGAAGTGGTGAAGGGATTTCATAGAGGATATCATCACCAAAAGATTTAGGATTTTATTTAGTGTATGAATATAATCTTTATTCACACACCATAGTTGGAGTAAATTCATGTTTGGTTCCTAGAAACGGAGACCACAACACTTTCAGGAAAATAAAATTGTTTGGGTAGTTGATAGTAGGGAGATCATTGTTTTTATGGTTTTTAACTTGGAGGGATTGTCCAACCACTATAAATTATAAAATAATTTTTTTTTGTGATTGGTGTTTTAGGAGTATAGGTACATAATCATTTCATGCTAATTGGATTTTCCCAGTTTGGATAAAACAAGTACATTTTTATCACTTCGTATTTGTTTTTAAACCTCATATTAATTTTGAGGGAAATGCTGTTCCAAAATAATAGTTGAAAAATATCAATGGTGAGGGTAAAAAAAATACATTTGTATACCTAGATTTACCCACACCCCCCTCTTAGAGTATTTATCATTACTTGGACAAAACAATTGGTATCATAGGTAATATATCATCATGGAGTTTTCTATGTCTAAATAAATGGGAGTTAAAATTTAATAAAATCATAATTTCAATATTTGATGGAAAAATTAATTATTATTGATGAATTAGAGACACCGTAATTTATAGTCATTGGTAATGGATATTTACATAGCTTCCATACATGGGATCTCTATCAGCCAGAAGAGTATGGGATTTTTTGAAAACTATTTAAGGGTGATTGATGTTTACACTAAAGAAGTTAATGTGTTGGGTGGATATTTATCCACTTAACAACACACTATATTGATGTTATGTAAATCACCACAAATCAAGTTGGAGAAAATTTTCAAAATCTATTAATAAGATTCCATGTTAAATGAATCTAAATTGAATGTTCTATTGAACATGTACCAATAATTGAGAATTAACTTAATTGATACTATTATTTCATCCAAAAATATCATGAACATCATCGTGTGTGACATTCAATAACTCATTTAAAATATCAATGACATAGAAATCATGAAGAGTATCTTCATAGTAATAACACTAAATTTTAACACAATGGTGTCCATTCTTGAAGATAACGAACCAAAGGTTGTAACATTGTATATTCACGATGACAGTATAATTTAATATAAGATATGTGTTAATGGAAAATATCACCATGAAATGGATAAATATCAATAGTTATACATCAACATAATTAAGAATGTTGTGTTGGGGGATGATTGTATGTATTGAGAATCTGGTGTGTTGATGAATTTTCTTTTATCAAATCACAAAAGAGAAAATTTAAAATTGAAAGAAAATATTAAAATTTTTATATTTATATTTAGAACAGTTTGGGTTCAGGTTCATGATATCTAATAATTACTAGGAATATGTGGCATAATAATAACCTAAAATAATGTAATCTAAGATACTCAAAGGTAATAGGATTTAAAAATTAATTTTCAAATAGAATAACATGCTTTCAAAATAATATATTATCATTAAAGAAATAGAATTGGAATATTTTTAGGACTATAACGCACTTGATGAGTATATTATTATGGTTTTCATACACATACCACAACCACAGTACAATGATGATGAAAATGATAAAATAGAGGGAAGGGTACACCTTAAGGATTAAGTATATGTTATTCTTGAAATAATTGATGTTTTAAGGGTAAAAATGAAAACACTAAATGGATTGGTACATAATTTCAAAATATATATAAATTAGAAATAATAATAGAAATTTGATTTGAAATATGAGTATAAAATATTAGAATTGAGAAATACTAGAATCATTTGGAAGGAAGTTGAGCTCAATCTTATGATCAAAGCACACAATCATATTATTAATAAATTTTATATTTTCAAAAAATTACATGTTAAATGTATGGAGGATCTAAAAGATTAATTCACAATTATATGATGAAATCTCAATGATAATGATAAATTTATTACTACTTACATGAATTAGGGAAGTTCACGTGTAGAACTACTAAAATGATAAGGCGGAACATATAGATCAAAATATAAATTTTAATACATTAACACAAGTGAAGTATTTCAAAGACAAATTAAATTCTATAGAAGGGATTGATCATAAGAAATAAATTAGTAGTGATTTATGAGAAATCACCATTAGCCACACCCTAGAATAATTTTTATATTGATGACTCATTGGGGACCAATAATATTAAAAAATTAACAAGAAATTAATGAAATAATAAACCATGATTCTATTTTTGTTATTATATAAATATAGTACATGTATAATATGTATGTTCTATAGAAAAATACATATATGGGATTAAGATTAAATAAAAAATAGAGAGGAATTTCCCACACTCTATTTATTTTTAAAAATTAATTTTTTGATGATTTTGGACACAAGGCCATGAATTTTACATTAAGGGTATAAAGAAATGTGTCATGGGAGACCTACATACTGATATTTACAAAGATATATATACCATCAAGTGGGCTAAAAAATCATAATCAATTTACATCCTTTTGGGATGAGGATGATTGAATGGATCCCAAGGTAGAAAATTTCATTCACCATCAGTGGAGGGAAAACAATGAATGTGACTCAAGAGAAGAAGATATGATGGAACAAAATGTTGAATAAATTTTTTTAAAATCAATAGATCACTCTTGAGTTTGGTTTCGTGATAGTGGATACACTTACTATACGAATAGAGTCAAAAATCCTTTCAAGGGTATCAAGTATGAAAAATAAGGTGTCATCTAAATTTCTATTGATAAATGTTTTAAGATAATTTGTTCTAAAAAGACTTAATTAGGTAAAAACATAAGGTTCATCTTTGCATTTTTGGTTGAATTCCTCAGTCAAAATTTATAAGTGTAAGTCACTTATGTGATATGGGGAGCATATTAAATTTCAACAAGAAGGATTTAATTATCAAAATGAGAGATGATACAATTATATTGAAAGGACACTAAAAATGGTCTATACCACCCCTATTTATGGGAATCGTATGTGTGTTATATATCCATGTAAGAATAAATGTGTTCTACAAAAAAAGTCTTGGTTACTTGATCCAATATTCCTTACAAGACATAATGAATATTTAAATAGATCATGATATCCCTAAAATTTCATGCGATCTAAGGAAAATGTGACAATTTCCAAATAGAGTTAATCATAAGTATTAATTATATTAAAATGGATAATAAATCAAAAAAAAATTCTTTAGTTGAATCATTTTGATTTGTGTAGACTAATATCACTGAAATACTAGTATGAAAAAGGAATTGTGTTTTATTTTTTTGATGATTTCCATAGGAGGAATGGATAATTGTAATAATTTAGAAATATGAGGTTTATAAACATATTTAAAATATCATTGTTTGGTATTGATGATTCTTTGGGTGCAAATTCAAAATTTTTGGACTAATATTTTTTTAGAATTCACCAATAATTTGGTGAAATATTATTTCAAGATGAATGAGACCAGACACCATGTTTCAAGAGAAAGGATTCTTTAATAAAATGAGTCATTCATCTGGAGGAAAAAGATTAGCAACATCAGGGGTTGAAATATTCTAACTAAAAATGTACCACCAGTTATATATAAAAAGAATGAAGTGATTAAATTATCTTATATATATAATGGGTATTTATAAATTTTTATTTAATGAAAGACACCCAATGATATGTAGAATTAGAAGAATCCTATACTAAATAACATTTTAATTATCAGAAGTAAAGTTTTTATTTTAGTAAAGAAAAGAACTAAAATTTTGAAGAATATATAGATAGAGGAATATTATTTATATACTTATCCAAAATAAATACATAATAATTCTAGAAAAATATTATTAGTATAATTATTCAATTTCAAGATGTGATGGCTGTGGAAAATAATAATATTTCATAATTTAAGGAAAATTTATCACATAAAAATAGATATAAAATTTTATTGGTGAGTGATTATAAATTTTGAATCCTTGTGAGAGCACAAGTGGTTATGAAATACTCAAAATATGAATTTATGAAGAATATAGAACAGGTTTTATAGCTATAAATATAGAAAGGAAACATGGGTGAAATCATTAAAGGGAATATTATTTTTGATATGACAACATTAGTGAAAAAAATAATTGATTATGAATCTTTAACAAACCACTTAATTATCCCAAGTATACCATTAGTGTTTTTAAGAGGCCACCAAAGATTTTATTTTGGTAAAAGTGATGCATAATGAGCTTGACTAGATTAAAAAGACTCATGCATTGTAACTTATCCAGATATCTGAGGATAAAAAATGAATTTAAAACAAAGTGGTTGTTATGTAACAAACTCTATAAATATGGGAAGGCTACTTAGAAAAAATCTTGACAAGTTCATAATGTAAATTCTCAAAATAAAGTTATTGATATCGATTATACATTTTACCTCATGAACAGGTTAGAAACTATTTGTATATTCATGTTAATGTCAAAGAAAAGAGGATTCAGTGTGAACTAAATACACTTAAAATCATTCATAATTAATGGAGTTTTTGACAAAGAAGTGAACATTGAGAAAAAATATAGATTATATTGTTATAACAATGAGATCAATTTATTTATATATAAAAAGGTGTTGTAAGGGATGAAGAAAACACAAAAGTCTTGGAATTATATGCCTGGTAAATACTTGAGAAATATTGGGTTCTAATGCAGTGATATGGATCAAAATATAAACATCACGAAATTGAATAATCTAGAGATTTATGACATAATATCCATCATTCAACTATAGTAAATAAAATTATCATCAAAAATGTTTTACCCAAAACTCATTTTATTAATCCATAATTATAATACAGAAAATACTAGTATAAAAAAGTAAAGTACATTTATTAAGAAAATATAAAATCCAGAAACATAAAACATTTTATAATATTTGAAACACTATAATATTGTTCACTGGTGAATCATACTCATAGAAGAATAAAGAGTATATGAGATACATTTCTATTAAGAAGAAAAAAAATATTAGATTTGATATGTTATAAGAACTAAGAGATAGATATGAATAAATTTTATTATTGGTGTATATATAAGGGGTAATATAAAAATGTTTGATTTAAGCATTGGATAATATGACAATTTTTCAATGTGACCATTTTTCAACATGATCCCTGATCAATATGACTATTAAGAGTTATAATTATTGGCAGTATATTGATTAAGAACTACTTTTTAAGATAAGTGTATATTAATGGTAATGATAAGTGTTGATTAACATTTAAGTAAGGAACGATGTATTCAAATAGTATTAACCATTATTATGGGGACCATTTATCAAAGCTTGTGAAGGATGTAACATCATTGGGAATGCCTGACTAATCTCAAAAAGCACATCAATAGCAGAGGTTGGAGAAAAACAATCTTTGGGAGAAGTATAAGATATTTTAGATCATAACAATATCAGTTTATTTAAATCACCCTTAAAGGTTCCACCAATTCACAATGTACCCTTGGCTATTATGTAGGTGGGATAAGGGGATACGTTTCTGGTTTTTAATAAATATTAATGGGTATATTATATAATAAATCCAATGATATTTATTCTGATGAATAATTCCTCTTAAATTTTGCATCCATATGTTATATAAAAAATGAACATTATTATAGGATTTATTTAAAAAAATGTATTTCATATTTGTAATCAAGGATTCACAATATGGTAATGGTGGAATTTTTAATTTTTGTAATAAAAAGTAAAATATTGTAAAAATGGAGAAATATGATAAATATTACATCGTAAGTAGGTTAGCATGAATAAAATCAAAACATGGTTTTTATTTAACTATTTTTTCACCATTCATTGTATTGTAACATTAAGTGATGTGATGTGGCACTAGGTGGGGTACTAGAGCAAATAAGATAATGGATTGATTAAATAATTGATTATTTGTTCCATGAAATTACACAAACCAAACATATAATAACCACCTATTATTTTCATTATCAGACCCCAAATTCATTTTTCTATCTTTATTTCACAATCGACGAGTCTATCCCATATACCTCCATTTAATCTTGAATAGTTTGGTTTGATTACAGGTTTGAATCAATGTTATAAATCTCTAGAAAGGTAAGTGTTCTATATTTCTCTCTTTACAATTCCTATTTACTTTTCCTTTGATGTATAAATTATAACTTCCAAATCATTGTTAAAGTATTTTCTTGATATAATTGTATTTTTTGCACTTAATTTATTCTATTCATGTGAGTACCCCATACACTTTTATCATTTCCTAATTCATGGATGGTTATTATTTTCAAACATTCCCATATCCAGAATGAAATATTAATTTTCTATAAATAAAAGAGTGATTGAGGTTTTTCTTGAAATTAAATCCATCAAGAGATAAAAAAAATATATGTGTATCTATGATAGATGAACCTAGGGGGAATAACCTAGAAAATTATGGTCAGATGTTAACTCGATCTTCACTCAGTGTACAATAAGTGGGCCTTACTATATAAATAGTTTGAAACTTGTGGGAGATACAATTTGATTGATTCACATAAAATTTACAAAATATAATTAATGATAAGATTTTTTTTTATTTAGTGATTTATTAATTATTTATTTTGTCAAAAAAAATATGAAATTAATTCATTCTATCTTTAAAACTCATTGAAAATAATATTAATTAGAAGTACCTGATAACTAAAAATCCTTATTCTTCACTGGATAAGGGTACTTACTTTAACAATATGAATCCATAAATATTCTTTTTATGAAGTAAATAAATTCACTTATAAAACAATATTATTTCATTTTATGGGTATATCTATTATTAATTTATATAATCCATTATCATATAGGAAAAAGTATTGCATGATATATTTCTATTATGAATTATTCTATATATTTCTATTTTTTTCATCATTTAACATAAAATAATTTATAACATATTCTACTTAGTATACGATGCAATTCATTGGAAGTTTATGTTACCGATGGATTTTTGAATTATATATCCCCTCAATTAACTAGTTTGACTCAAGAGAAAACTAATATAGGGTAATGTGATAGTTCATACCCTTTATGTATGATGTCTTGGGAAAAGGAATTGAATATATGTTTATGATGTCTTTCACTGTGTATTCCTAACATTTCCATTATTATTTTTTCATTTACTAATTTAATATTTTTTTCTTTCCATGGATTATGTTATACGACATTAATTACTTTAATGTTTCCATTATATTGTTAATTTTATATTATCTTTTGTCATAATCTTCTCCATTGTGAGAATTTGATCTCACCCTTCACTTGTATTTCTACATCCCTAGGTAATTAAGTGTAATACTAAATAATAAAATCTTTAATGGTTGTATTAAGGTTTAAATATATTTACTCAAATTTTTTAAATATGATGTTTTATTGAAATATTTATATATATTGTATCTTGAGGACTAATGATACTTTATATTGGAGATATAATCACTTGAATTATGATTACCATGTAAATCAATTCCCCATAAACATTGAGTGACAATGTTTGGGGGAATTATAGTTGGTATTAGATCATGGTTTTGATGAAAAAATTAAAAAACTATATTTTAAAGAATTCATGTAGAGAACATACCACTTGAAAATGTTATATATTATTATATAATTGATTTAATAATTATCCTATTATTCAAACCATATTTTATGAATTTAGGATATATAATTCATGTTTTATACAATTGTAACTCTTAATATTTATCATGATGTTATTCCATTTATTAAAAAATGGGGCATATTGGAAAGAATATAAACAAATCCAACAACCAAAAAAATGAAAGGGTTTCTTAGATAATCAGGATAGTAGAGATAATATTAGCACTAAAAAATAATTAATATATTGAGGAAATTGACTTATGTTTTGAAATATAACATTTCCCCCATAAGGAAACTATTTTCCCATAAACAAGGATAATCCACCCTAATCTGTGTTATGAGGAAGAAACATCCGTCATTAAGTGTGTCCTTTAATAAATTTGTGGTAAATGAATGGATAAGGGCTCTATAGAATATGTTTATGTATTTTGGTGTAATTAAAAAGAAAAAATTATCATTTTTGTATCATTTAAAGTTATATGCTAACCATTGGTGGTCCTTGATTCAAAATACAAATAAGTTCAAATAGATTAAAAATTGATTGTATTGAATTAATGTTGATATATTTGGAAAAATATTTTCATTTGGAGGAACATGTTGTGATGGAATGATATTTCTAAAAAATATAACAAATTAAATAAGTGATAGTGGTTGAGTATGGTTTTAATTTCACAAGGTGAGCAATGTAATTTTTAAATTATCTATATAAGCTAAATATTTATATTTATATATTTTTAATGATCTAAATCCTAATTAGAGAATACCATTAGTCTACTAAAATTATTCCACATATTAATTGATTGTTTCAAGTTCTATAATGACCCAGAAAGGGTATTTAAATTTTTTTATGGTAAAAATGGAAACATGATATCAAGAGGATATATGATAACCATAAGGAAGGAAATGCAAGAAATAGAATGAATGAATGATTGGATCTCACTATATGGAATAAATGTTCTAAGAAACACATAGGGCATTACTTGAGGGGTTTTGTTTTGTGATTCATATATATCAGGATTGATCATCATGATCACGATTGAAAAGGTAAGAATGAATCCATAAATTCAAAATGATTCAATGATATATAAATAGGTAATTTCTCTAATTATTTCCTCATGTTATAGAGAAAACTACCCTTGAATGGGAATGCTCATTAGAGCCAAGATATTACAATAATAACTACTGATTTTGAGGCACTAAATGATGTGGTGGAAGGTAATTTTTTTATACATCAAAATTATTTTTTAAAATTCATTTAATTAAATATTAATAAAAACAATTAGATTATTTTTATTTGAAATTAATTTTTAAGAGCCCTCTGATGACTTATGTAATGCTTTATCAATTAGTAAACTGAGTGTTACTTTGATTAAAACGATGATATCCCAGTAATTTAAAATTAAAATGCATGGGTGTGATATCGTTTTAAATATAACCGACATACTTATCGTATATTTTGATATAATATTTTCTATGGATTTACTATCAAATTATAATGAACTAATTTATTATAGAGTTAATGAATTTCAGGTTGGCAAGGTACGTAAAGAATTAATTATTTCTTAATGGTGGATTCCATTACCATATTTCTTTCATGAACCTCTCCTGTTATGTCAGTATAATAAAATTTATGGTGAATAAATAGATGAGATTAAATATATAATGGGTAAGGATGTTTTGAGAATATATAATTATGATAATAGGATAACATCCCATTGTGAGAGAATATATTGTTTTTTATTCATGAATTTCATGGATTTCCACTTGATCTAGAAGTTAAATTCATTATACAGATTATCCCTCGTGGACAACCCATATACAAGCTTCAAAATATAATTTATCTAGATGATTTAGTTTATTTTAAAAATAAATTGAAATTCTTATGTGGCATAGGTTAAATTCATCCATGTGTTTCACCCTAGAGAGCATTGGTTTTTTTGAAAAATAATAATAGATTTATGAGGTTATGTATTGAATAGATGGAAATAACTGGAATTATTGCAGCGACTTGAGATTTTCACAGTTAGACTTTGGAATATTTCTGAATCTAGACCTTGATTCAGCACAGGAATCTGAGGGCTATTGATCCTCGGTGTGGAGATATTAAAAATATTAAAACTATTTTATCACTCGTGCATAGTTTCTCTGGAAACGCGAATAAGTCATGGTAAAAGTATCAGATCTGATATCTGAAACAATAGTTGAGTCAAGAATGTCTCATTTACGCTAATCATGTCATAAAATTTGTCAACATTGGATGTCGGGTCATAGGTGAGTCCATTCGCGGTGTTAATAGGATATTTATTTGAAAAAAATTAAATCAATACCCCAATCACCCTTCCCCCTTTGGTGAGCACTTAGGGATCCAAATCCACCTCCCACCTTTTTCCTCTCCCTTTGACTGATAGATGAAACAAGGCATGAAGTTTCCCCCAGGTTCCATTTTCACGCCGATCATCGCTAGATCAAAAACCAACACATCTCAGGTGTCATTCGACATCAAAATATTTGTGGTTTCACCCTTGAGGAAGGAAATTTTGTGTCTAAAACCCAATCCCCTTTTTTATGAATCATTATAAGGTTTTTGGGCCCCTATATGGTTTATAGAGACCCCTCATGTATCGATATGTGTGTTTTGGGGTGAACGGGGATGATCTGGGATGGTTTTAGAGAATTTTTGATGGATTTTCCCATATACACAACATGTAAATCAATCCAACACATTTTGTATTCTATCTATTTGTAGAATATGATGTTTTAAGGACTACATACCATATATCAATGGTTATATGTAGCATAGGGACCCTCGTCATGTGGATGGGGGGAATAGCCAATGTAATCTTGTAACATTACACGATGATGCAGTGGAACACAGCCAAAGTGCATGGACATAGGGTCTAGTACCTACACGATCTTGGGTAACAAAACATCCAGGTGGCCATATAACCTGAACATTCCATGTAGAATGTGGTGCACTACATATAAGGGAATGGATAAAACGCCCGTGTGAAGGAGAAACATAGATAGGGGCTGGATGAAGTCGGTCATGACATGTACTTCCACTACATTCTATGTGCTCCTACAAGGGTATGAAAATCGTTTAGAAGAGATACATTTCTAGGAGCTCCGGTGGGTTGTCACAACTTGTGTATCCCCATTGAATGGTGTTTACTCCATGAGGATCTTATGGAGATATTCAACCTCACATATCTCCTCCTTTATAGATTATATTCTGACATACGAGTATCCTATCCAGAGTAGTTTTACATGTATAACGTGATTGTGGAATTGATTTTGTTATAGGAGATTTGGTTTCAAGGAGGTTTTTTATGGTACACATGGGTTAGGGATGTAGATGAGCAGGTTTAAGTGGACCCCTAGGTATTTATTAGTGATATTTAGATCATCAAGTTGGAGTGGGTCCCCTTAGATCTTTCATTTTGAGGGGTTTCAGTATCACACCCTCTTCACAGGACGGTAACCCCTCTTCGGATTCTTTTTATAAAAGTAGTGTGGATGCATTTCCACCTTTTTAAGTGAGTATCCCCAATCCCATTTAATAGTAGACTCAATATATTTGTTTCATGTGTCACCCCGAGAGGCCCAACGTGATCCTCACATCCTTTCATTTCATAGGTAGTGTTCATAGAATCATGGTTACCAATATTTACCTAGGCATCGATCCTCTACCTTGGATGTTGTTCAAGATGGGGACGGAGCCTCCAGTGAGCCCTGGGAACATACCCTTTATTTGTGTATTGAGATCTAATTATTCCTTTTTCAATATACCATGATGCTTTCCCTAAACGATGTTCTTGGAATTGATGTGACAAACTCTACAAGGGCATTGATCCTCTTCTTGGTGAGTTGTTCTAGATTTGAGTTGTTTAATGATACCCCTTTCTATTTTTGGTGCTCCTAGATAAGGATTTAGTGTACCCTAATGGACCTTGGGTGGGATCCCCAACTTGAGGAGTTGGATTTGGTTTAGTCACTCGGTGACTTCTTCTGTAACGATGTTTGTCGATTGTTCCCTGGTAGATAGGTATCACGAGGGTTGGTCAGGTTGTGGCATTAGTTCACTCTACCAATAGAGTGACATCACTCGGTTGAGTGTCATATGGGATTCCATGGTTGAATAATCAACTTTGAGTTGTTGATGTTTTTACCCTCTCATTTTAGGTCACACAAATGATATCTAGGCTCTTTGTGTGTGTATTCTAAGGAAGTATTATACACTAAAGCCTCAAGTTGGATCCTTTTGATGTCTATGAGTTCAGAACCTCATGAGACCACTGTGAGTGTTGCATTGTAACCTTCGAGTTTGTTTTTTTGGACTTCACATGTTATGGGCCATGATTCTTGAGATTATATTGAAATTATATCATGGTAGTTTATGGGAATCTATGTGGTATGTGTAGTTTTGTTTAGATGTCAGGGAAATCAAGGTGACTAGGCATTTTTAGCCGAGGATGGTCTCGTGATGTAGTTTCTATCTCATTTGGGTTCCCTATGTATAGGTCGACTTAACTGATGTTTATTGGTTACACCCTTTTTGGTTTGGGTTTTTGGGGTGCCTACTAAGTATTTATATACTCTCTCCTGCATGGGCTTTTCTACATGTGTTGTGTCTTGTGTAGACCATAGGTCCTTCAACGGAGTCCCAATAGGACATAGAGTAGGTTGAGCGTAGTAGATGGACTAACCAAGGTTTTTAGTGGAGCCATACCATGGATCTTACATGTGTTAGTTTGACATAAATCCCATCCATATGAGCAGGATGGATACGTTTTCAGTTTTCTTTTGGTTGGCCATATATTTTCCCATTGTACTTCTACAGTACTCTAGTTGGGATATATTTATGCATGATTTTTAGTTTTGAGTTTTTTATATATTTATTTACTATTACATGGTGGTGTATATGGGTGCGTACATAGAGGTATGATAGTATAAAGACTTTCATGTGTGTGATAGAGTAATTGGAACTAGTCACCTGCCCCTAGCCTATTTGATCCAGTCATGGGGAGTCATGGCTTGACCCCCGTTGGATTAGTTCAGTATAATTATTGTGAATAAAAATTATGCATTGTTATATACTAATGACTTCATTGATCAAATTTAATGGGATCAATACGACATCATAATTTTTCTTCATTCTAGATATCATCAATTTAAATTTTAAAAGGATGATATCCTGAAGAGTAACTTTCATACTATTTATGGCCATGAATATATTTTTTAAACTCATTTGGGTTTACTAATTCAAATTATTTATTTATGGATTTAATGAAAATAGTATTCAAGGATTATTTTGATAATTTCTTGTAGGTATTAATTGATGAAATTTTTATATACTCAGAGATATGAGGAGTATGAAACTCATTTTATAATCGTTGAAGAAAAAATAGTTATATATGAAATTAAATAGATGTTAATTTTGGATTAAAAAACTTTATTTACTTGGAAATATTATACACATGAATTTTATATCTATTGAACCCAAAAAATGGTAGTTTTCAAAGAATCTAAATGACCCACTATTACAATTAAAACACATGTTTTCATTTAATTAACAACATATTATTCTTAGTTTTTTAAAATCTCTACTTGATGATATGATTTGTTAACCATTTTAAAATATAATTGGGTCATGTTCACATGAAAAAATGAATGTGGAGATCGATTTCAGAAATTGAAGTGGTGGTTGGTAATTTGAATTATATTGACTCTTTAAAATAAAAGAGAATGGTTTATCATTTATAGTGACACAATGAAAAATTCATTGGATGTGTTCTAACAAAAAAATAATACATCTATGGTGTATTCCTGTTGGTGGTGGATACCCTATTAGGTAAATTTTTAAGAACATGATTTGGAGTTGTCTATTATCATATTTAAGACAATGATATGGATATATTACCTCTATAGATGGATATTTGATAAATACATTAATCATATGAGTTTTAAATACATCTTTACATCGAAATATCTTAACATGGAGAAAAGGAGATGGTTATAAACAATATTAGATTAAGATTATGTTATAAAATATCATTATTTAAAATTAAAAAAGTTTTAAGGTGCATAGAGTATGAAAGGCCCTGATAACTTATCGATATTAAGGGTGTGGAGTGATCTTATTCTTAATAATTTAGTGAATATGGACTTAGGTATTATAAAATAAGGAGAAATTTCATTATTATTCCATATAATTACACAAAACTTTTTATTATATAGGATTAATAAAGCTCAGTATAATGTCATGTACTTACAAAAGAAGATGAGAGCTATGAGGAATGTGAAATTATATGAGTTTAACATTGGTTATGATGGGGTTAAAAGGTTTTGTAGGATTTCATTTATTTGATTAGTACCGTAGTTAACGATTTATATACTATATAAGGTATATAAATCTAACCTTCTATATAAATCTCTATGACATGATTAGGTATAAATACATCTAGGATCATTTTTATTGGGAAATATGATGTGACTGACTATGGATTATGTTTCAAGATGCTTGTTGTTTTATCAATTGAAGGATAAAAGAAAACAAATCTTAAATTGGTTATGCATCATTTATATATACCATTTTTAATGTGGGTTAATATTAGTATGGATTTCATCATTGGGAATCTTAAGACATCGAAGGGTCATAATTCACTGTGGGTTATTATTGAACATCTTAAGAAGTTAGATTATTTCCTTGAAATTTGAGAATATCTTCTTCTGGATTATCTTGATAGGTTGTATATAAATGAAGTTATGATATTTCACAAAATACCCATATCTATAGTTTTTGATTAAGACCTAAGGTTTAGTTACAAATTTAGGAGGATTCTAAATAATTATTTATATATAGGTATTCATATTATAAATTTCAATCACCCTCAAACAGATGGAATATCTAAAATGGATTTGAAATAATTATTTGATATACTATGGTTATTCTCCATTGACTTCCAAAGATGTTGGGTTCAATATTTACCTCAATTAATGTTTTAATAAAAGGGAAATAAACATTTTAGAAATAAAATGACACTATATAAAGACCTATATAGAAATATTTTCCATACATTAAAATGCAATGATGAAGTTGTAGAATGGAATATATTGGGTCCCTAACTTGAAAAATAGACCTCATAGAAGTTAAGAAAAATCTAGAAGAATATCAAGGTATCCTAAAGTAGACTGAAATTTTATATTGAAATGAAAAGGTGATATCTTGATTTACAAGTTGTAGAACATGTATTCTCAAAGATATCTACTTTGATAGGGTTCATGAGGTTTAGAAAGAACAGTAAGTTGAGTCCAAGGTAAATTGGAACATTTATAATATTGGAGGAGATTTGAGATCTAGCATATCATTTTTTATGATGCAAACCCAACCCTAATCTCATTTTGTATTCCATATATCACTTCTAAGGTAGTATGTTCCAAACCCATTACATATTATTAAAGTTTATCATGTTCAGTTGAACCCTGAATTATCATATAATGAAGACCTATTTATAATTATTGTTATAAGAGACCAACCATAATGGAATCAAATGAATTTCATAGTAAAGGTCCTTTGGTAGATTCATCAATTATAATTGGCCACATGGAAGCCATATGATCAAACAATAAAGCCTTATAATCAATTTGTTTTGGATTAATTATAATTTCATGGATGAAACTATTTTGGGGGGTTGAGAATGTAATACATGAAATTATGTTACTTTAAATAAATTATTCATTTAAAAGTTATATATATGTAATATTACATTATTTCATTACGATAATAAAAAAATAGAAGTACAATATAAAATTAGATAATTACATTTATAATTAATTCTAAAACTTGTATCTTAAACCAGGTAATAATATTATTCGTCACATTATTTTTAAACTATTCCATATTATAATCAATGAAAAATAACAATTATATGAGATATATTACAATTTGGAAGAAAATAAATAAAATTTGAATAGACATATTATAAGAATATAGGGAAGGATATTAATAAGTTTATATGTTGGTGAATATATAATTTGTAATATAAACATTGGTTGAAATGACCATTGGATAATATCACCAAAGGTCAATATTACTACTGGGCATTACAACCTTTGGTGGTATGAAGATTAAGAAATGAAATTTACAATTAAGCTACATAATGGGTAATTATAAGAGTAAATTACATTAGAAGTAAGTAAACATAGATTATAACAGTAGGTTTATCCATTATGATGTTCATTTATTAATGTTCTAGAAGTAGGTAGCATCACTAGGGTTTTCCTTGATCAAGCCCAATATGAAGCTATATAAATAGGGTTATAGAGGAATAATCTTCGGGATATGTTCAAGTTACTAGATATCACTACTAGATCAATGATGGATGAACCACCCCATTAATGTACCACTATTGTGAGCCCTACCCTTATGGATTATACTAGTGTGATAGAGAGTTATATATCTAGAGGTTATGTTGTATTAATGTGTACATTCATTAAAAAATAAAATGATGTTTATTCTCACACCACATTTTTATTAAATGTTTCATCACTATATTAAATAAGAAATATAAATAAATAGAGTGAGATTTTGATTAAATAGATTTAATATTTTAAACTACAATGTTTAAATTATATAAGGGGATATATTTTTTAATTTTTTGAAAAAATTGAAAAATATTGTAAAAAAGGTGAAATATGGTAAATATGACATCAAATAAAGGAAAGTATGAATAAAATAACACAATTTGGTTCTACATAATGATATTTGGAAATAATAATTGTAATTTAGAAACAAAGGATGTAATGGGGCACAACAGGGGGACATGGTTATGGATTACTTGTGATAGTGCAGAAATAATATAGTCAATTATTTATTCTAAGAAATTACATTCACCACACATATAAATACCCCCACCTCTTTTTATTCCCCACAATAAAATTTATGTTCCATATTGATAGCACTATCAAAAATTAACTCCCATATTATTTCTTTATTAATGAAATGTTTTGTTTGATCTATTATCTGGCTCCATGTAAAGAATCTTATGAAAGGTTATGGTTCTTATTATCTCTCTTTATAACTCATATTTACAATTCCTTTAATGTATTTTTTAATTTCCAAGTATTTATTCAAGTATTTTATTGATATTATTATAATTTGTTTCCTTATGTTATTCAATCCATATGAGTACCCATCTCACTCACATCATTACTCAGATCATAAGACGTTAATATGTTCAAAAATTCCCATTATTGTAAAACGAACCCTAATTTTGTTAAATATAAGAATGTGTGTAGTTTCCATTGAAATTACATTGCTTATTAGATACAATCAAGTGAATGTGGCTCTATTCTAGATTCACCAAGATTTAATAATTCTAAACATGGATGGTTCATTATTTACTTGATCTTCACTCAACACACTACATGTGGGGATTTCTACACACATAGATTGACATTCACAAGGGATATGTTATAGACGATTCACATGCTATTTACAAACTATTTTTATGGATTTTATTTTATTTCCAAGGGGATTTATCTATAATTTCATTTGGTCTACCACCATAGTAAATACATTCTTTATACCTTATAAACTCATTACTAATATTAATTTTTATATGTTCCTAATAACTACAAATCAATATTCTTCACTTGAAAATGGTAATTATATTATCTTTTTGAAATAATAAATATTTTATATATTTGTTAATTGAATTCACCAATTTATAATAATTAATTCAATTAATTGGGAAATTCATTGATAATTCATATAATCATTTGTTTTATAAGGGATATACTTATTTTCTAAGTTTCTTTTAGAAATTATGTCATTACATTTTATGTTTTTTTTCCATGAAAGTAATATAATTTTAAAACCATTACCATTATTATATGATTTAATGAATTTGAATTTTATTTTATGTGTTTGGCTCAGAATTATAAAGTCACCCAGTTCACTAATAGGTCTCATGAGACCACTATGATAGGGTAATGAGATCATTGTTTATATATGATGTATTGGTACGAGGCCTCAATGATATGTTTATAATTTCCATAATTATGAACTCATAATTTTTACATTATTATGTTCTTATTTTAATATTTATTACCTTTCCATCAATAGATTATATTATGTGGTATTATTGATTTATATGTTCCGTTATATTGCATATTAATTATTAGGTTCCACTCCACTCTTGCATCTTACTATGCATCTGATCTATTCTATTAATCCAATACATATATATATATCCATTAAATGAATTGGATTAATTTTTATGAATATTTTTATGGATATAATTATGTAAAAAATTCTTGAACACAAATGTGGTAAACTATATGTTGAAACATATTGTTTATGGATCTAGTCTCTTGAGGACTGGTAAATATTGAAAATGGGAATTTCATCACTTGTTTTTTTATTAGAATTTAATGCATAACCCATAACCATTGAGTTACTAGGGTTAGTGGGGTTATATATGTTTTTATTTATATAGAGATCTTAATTTTTGTATGATTATATGATTCCCAATTCAAACTGTTTACAAAATATATAAGGTAAAAATATGTGATGTCTGTGATTGGAGATTGAAAATTTATCTATAGTTTACAGGTGAGACAAGGAACGAATAAAACATCCATTTCTCAATACAAATATTTTAAATAACAAATAATGTTGTTTCAAATTAAGAACTCTCTAGTAGCTACTTTAATTTTTCTTTAAAGAGATTATGATGTAACGAAGGTTGATGCAATGGATATGAAAATAATTAGAAGGAAATTATACATAATTTCTACACAATCTAAATTTTGATAGAAATATATCAAGACAGATGATACAAAATTATTACATAGGAAATACACAAGAATTAGATGAATAGGATCATTTGATATAACAAAAAAGCAATGTACTTTGGAATGTTTTATTATAAAACTCCATAATATGAGTTATTAGGATTGATAGATGTCGATTAGGAATATTCAGTGGAAGATTGGAAGAAGACATTTGGTAGTGATGTTTTTTGTTAGGATTGTGTATTTTTTATATAGGAATTAATTAACTATAAATTTATCTAAACATTATAGAAGTTAATTATATTTCATCTACTCATGAATGTACTCAATTTATTTGGATGAATAAAAAATTTCACGAAATTTGAGTGGACATGTAATCTTCATTTCCAATTTTATGTGAAACCCCAAGTGTTATTAATGTTAGTAAAGTCCATTTAAATATTTCACAGAAAAGAAACATCAAGATATAATATAATTTAATCCTAGTTATGTCTGAATAAGTTATCATGACGTGGGATTATATACCAATAAAAAAAGTTATTTTTGACCATCCTAGTGAAGGGACTACAATGGATTATTCTTAATGAAAAGAGTTATATATGGGATTCAAATAATATGTATCCAATTTTTTTATTGGGGCCCCCAATTTCCTATTAGTATTTACATGATATACAATGGTATTTTTACTCTCCTAAATTAAATGTTATGAATTATAACCCTATCTTTTTTATATTCATAGAAGTGCTCTTTAGGATTTCTGGAAAAGGGGGAGAAGTTTTCAATAAGTTACACGAGTGAGATAGATTGAAGTTATCTATGATTGGATATGGAAGAGGGTGTTAATTATTTATTCAAAGGGAGAGAGTATTTAAATACTTATTCATAGTGATACGTATATGGAAATAGAGATAAAGAGGATAACGATAATGGATTTGTTTTCATGATAGTTTTTTTATTTAAATCATTAATATAATAATTATATGCATTCAATTAGGCATATAGGTGATTATTAATTAACAGTTGATGATTTGTTTAATGTAAAAAGGATTAAAGTATAATAAAAAGTTATTTTTGGTCAGTTTTTATGTTTCCCGGTCAAGATATGTTGAATATGTTTCGTATGAGTTTTGAACAACCCTAAATGGGGATATTCATAAAAACTACTATTGTGTTTGTTTTTATGAGTTTTTGTTGATACAGAATTGGATTTAACATTCCAACTCATGACTATTTTCTAACATGGCATCAAGATGGGTTTTTTGTAACTATAGAGTTGTTCTAGTGTTTAGAATATTTCAATGAAATTGGTTGAGTCACATACAGAAGGGAAAACAGAACCTAATGAGTAAGGGTAGCTGATCATGTGTATATCTGACCACAAAACTAACAATGTACTTATAAATGAAGGTCATTGTGTCAATTGGTAATGGTAAAATATACCATTACATAAAAATAAAGATATTATTTTAAGAGACCTAATTATCAAGTCCCAATAGTAATCCATGTATACAAAGAATTTACTTGGATGTCATCTCATGAAATTACAAATTCATAGAGAAATATCCATGAGATACCTATGGGTTATCAATATGATACTTAAATTTAATCTATTCCACACTCTAATAAATTATAAAATCTCCATTGCTACGTTGTGATACATAAAAGTAAAATATATAGATCGATTGAAAAAATAATTATCTTTTTATCAATAATATATAATGAAAATATGGTAAATTGCATACAAAATAATCATTTCCATAGTATATGAAATTCATAAATTCCTTTAAGAGTTATATAAAAGTAGCCTAAAGCACATAATGGTAATTATCTTCTATGAATTTTGAAATGTTAGAATGTTTTATTAGGTGTTACGTAAGAGTAAATAGTCCACATAGGGTTATACTTAATGGTGTTTTCCTTTTACATTTGAGGTCGAAGGTTGGTTAGTAGGAATTTGTTTTGAATAAAAATAATATTTTTTGTTTGGAAAACTAATATGGAGAACGTCATGTGATGTTTAAAGGTAGATCAAGCATGATATTCTTCTAATTTTAATAAAAAAATTATACATTTAGTTAGTCCAGTATTTGGCCAAGAAAATGTTGTGATTTTATCATGAAGAAGATAATAATAGTATATTTGGTAGAATTTCAAATAAGAAAATTTATTAAAGGATACAGATTGGATTATTTCCAAAATAACAAGAAGGTTAAATTTTTATTTAATATTGGATGAATCATATTTTCTATGATTGAACCAAGAAAAATATATATAAGGATTTCATTGGGATAATCATGCTTCAAACATCATTCGGTTTCTATATTAAAATATGGAATATATTTCCAACATGATTTATGGTGATTAAAAATAAAATAAATAAATAAAAAAGGGAGAGGGGTTGAATATGAATAATCTGATAGTAATTAAAGATATCAATTTCATTGAAGAAATATGGTAAAAAATGGTTGAAAGGATTGATATGTTGAGATTATAGGAAAAATTATTTAGGATTACTGACTTGTGGTGAAATAAAAAAGATAACGTGGAGGGTGTTTTGGGAGGATAATGAAACTTGATGTTTAGTAATTTAATTGGGTGTAAGAAATTAAACCTAATTGATAGACCAATGCTATTGAAAATTAAATATTCATTAATGGATATGAATACCACAAAAAAATTTAGGGTCAATGTTATATCTAGATAGTTTAGAACTGTAATTTATTTATCCTATTATAGTTAAGAACATAGATGGTCAATGAATAAACATTAAATTTTACCCGAAAAGAAGTATATTCCTTGTTTCATGTGCATCAAAGAATATATATAGTAGGATCACTAAATTAAACTTGTTTGGGAAAATAATCTAAAATTCAATTCACCACTCATCATTTGTTATACCACTTCATGCACATTATGAGGGACAGAGTAGTCAAATTAATAGTGGAAAACATTTATCTAAGTGGTTCATAATAAGTAAATTAAAATACCTTTATTCACACACATTGTATGTGTATTCCCCATACATGGGTCCAACAAAAATTAAAATAAAATGAAATGTAAATTATACTTATGATTTATTATTAAATAAATAAATTAATGTTGCATAATTTATGCATAAAGATATTAATATTTTTATGGTGAAATGTTTACTTGACATTGAATCATGTGATTTTTATGGTTTTTATTTTTGATTTATATCTAATAATGTTAATAAAATCTAGGTGTGGTCTATTATAGTGAAAAAGCTGTATATTATCCTCATAGAAAATATTCTAATTGTTTATGTATAGGGATTCACAATAAAATATAAATATATAGCTAATGGAATTTGGTTTTAAGGATATGATTCAACAAAAAAAAGAAAACTATGATGACCATGATTTTTAGTTGATGTATTTTTGGACAAAGACCAAACTAGACTTGGGTTATTAGGTGGTACTGGGGAGTCCAGGCAATAGATCATGAGATAAGATTTAATATCTAGAAAATGGTTTATGGTGGATAATGTTGGTAAGTGATAAACACTCAAATTAATCTTTCAATTTCCTTAATAGTGGGAATTTCCACCAAAGGAAACCATTAGATTTCCATCAAGGTTCCAACAGAGTTTCATTAAGGGATTTATGTTTTTTTAAATATTTATTTCTAATCAATTATTTAATAATATTAGAAAAATTATAGAGAGAGTCCCTCTTGACTTGGATAGGTATAACCCCACCATATTTATCTCTTTTATAGTTATATCCTCATTTTATGACTATTCTTCACACGGATCACCATGTTGGACCATATTTGGTAAGGCTAGATGTAATTGGGTGGATATTGTTTCACATTATATCTCCCTCATGGATTATTTGTTATCCAGTAGTTATTCCATAATGATAGGGTTTTTAATTTCTTTTATTTGAACTTGATCAATTAAAAATACTCAATTACTGGAGTCTTACTAACTCTTTGAGGGTGGAACCTATATTTTTTTTTATTAATATATGTTTTTTTATGAATCATGTAAAAAATCTAGAATGGGTAATATGATGTGAGAAACCATAACTTGAAATTTTTGGATTCTCTAGGATACTTAAGGGTTTCCAATGGTTTTCTAGGAATTATATTTGTGGCTACAGGTCATGTTACATTGATTGTGTGACATAAGATGTTCATTTGACTGAATCCATGATCAGGAATTTGTGATCCTGGAACCTGAATTGGTTTGGATCATTATGTGAGACATGTAATATGTTTATGGGAGGTGCAGGATATATTGGTATGATATTGGGGTGACGTTGGTCGCATGATATGTGGATATGTTATTTTTTTGGTGATATGGGTGGAATATATCATTAATTTGGTGCAATGATGGTGGTTCCCTAAGACATAGTCATTGGTTGTTGCTGATTACAACTAAACACTGTGGTTATGGTCCTTTTTTCATGTTCACACCTTAATGGTCCCATTTATTTTTTTATATCACTTATTTTTGTTAGCATCTTCCATAGATTGAGTGTGTTTTGAGTTATGGTGTTTATTATAATTTTAGAGGAGGGATTTGTCTTAGGTTGCCCCCAAATCTTAGGGTAAATTATATGACTTGTCGAGAGTGGAATGATCAGAATACATGGAAAACAAGATGCAGTTTATGGGGTGGAATTTGTAAAGACATTTCCATTTTATGTCCCATGGTTTGATTAGTATATTGATATAGTAGTTGGTAAAGGGTTATATTGAACATATAACTCGAGTTTTGGGACATGGACATACCCTTGGCATCTTGAATGGATTGGGATGGCTATAATTTTCGTGGATTGTAATTTAATGTGATGGGTTAAACATTTAGATGTTAGGCCATGGGTGTGTTCTATATGATAAATTATGGGTATCTCATCCCACTCTAGTACTACCCAAAGTAGGTGAAGGCTCAGTTGTGGCGGGTAAATCACATGTGGAGTGGGTTGAGTGGTTTTATTAATTCCCATAATTTTAACCTTTCATACACTTTTATAAATATACATATTATATAGGGAGCCCATTTAATGTGGACTATATAGTTAATAAATTTAGGGACCCATAAATTTATTACACAATTATTAAATCATTTTAGTTAATATTTGATATTTAAATTAATAACCATGAAAGAACCATAATCTTTTGGTGACTTTAGATACTATATACATGGACATCATATTTAGGTACATTCTTCAACATTTCTCATCATTATCTTCTCACTATGTAACCATATTGGAATATAATACTAAAACAATTATTCATATCCTGTAGAATGTAATCTTAAGAAATAGTTTTATCATATTCTCATTAATGTTATATATGAGAGATATCAATGAATGATAATAATTAATCATAACCTAAACATAAGGGTATGAGTTCTTGATCATAGCTTACAAAATTCATACCCAATGTATCATTGATAAATATCATGTTTCAATGAATAAATCAATATCATTTAAAAATACATGAATCATAAGAGTGATAAAACATCATAAAAAATCATGAACCATATGTTTAGATCATAATCTGGTCATAAAAGTGTATCTCCATCAAAAGCATTAAAATTATTTTATATGTCAAGTTTAACAATTGAAATAATCATATAATAGTGGATAAATAATAAAGTCATATTTCACTTATAATAAAAGATTTATAATAATCATCGATTTCCCATAATGGATATAAAATCACCAACTATTTCTTAGAGTAGATATGACATCCAAATAGTTTCCCATAGTGAATTGAGCATATCACTAACATCCAATAATTATCTTGTTAGATAAAAAAATTGACCAAGAACCTTAGATGGATATATATTTGTAAGACCACCCATCAAATAATGAAAACCATACATATGTGTTCCTTTAGATAACAAAATATTCATCATATCATCACAACATAACTTGTGGAATAGTAACTAGTTTTATAAAAATTTCTTCATTTCATCATATCAAAACACATTGAAAATACATTTGTTTCATAAATATCTCTTACTCATATTAATAAATCATACCTATAAATAAAATTTATGTTATATTTGGATCATATCTATATAAAAGAATAATTGACACCAAATGATGTTATTATAGAATAAAATTACTTCAAGAGATCAATGGAATATAATTTAGAGGAAAACACCATTTTCATTTTGAAATAACATATTTCTGATTTGAATATATTATAAAATATTATGGAAAATAATTTCTATGAAAGTACAAATGGAAACATAAATGGTAAGGTTCTAAACATTAAGCGATCATCTCGATGGGAAATTATGATCACATTTTATACGTTCAAATAAATATTATATTCACATTTATAGTGAAAAGTAAAAAGTAAATCCTTCCAAAAAATATAGAAATATGCATTTGAAACATTTATCCTGAATTAAAAACATTTGTAAAAATTAGTTTTAACAATTATTGGATAAAATATAAAAAATTCAAAAAATTTAATAAATAAAATATCAAAATAGAAGAAAAATATTCTATTCTGAATAGTAAAATAGAGTCTGTTTTCCTTAAATACATTATTTCAGTCTCATGAGTACTTAAAGAGAGTAAAAGGAAATTAAAAAATTTATTTTCCATAAATAGACATATTAATTTTAAAATTATTGGTATTTATCATATAAGGATTATAAAATTTCATCCATGAAAATTCAAGCATAAACATTCCATAATAAAATGTTATTGAGTTGAAAATACCTTAGATCAGGTCTCTTATTTATTAATAAGTATTTGATTCTATTTTATAATAAATATATATTTCTTATACATTTATTATTGAACCATATTTTATTATATCATAATATATATTATTTTATTATAACATATTTTCACCCATTCTGTAACAATTTGTTATTATAATCACTATTAAGGGTGACCACTACTATGTTTTTCTTGATTTTTTTTGTTTTTGAGGTCTTGGTAATTATACTTTGATAATAATTCCATTATCACTAGTATATTATACATTTAATTATTATCATTAATAATTTTTTATCTTTTCATATAAAGTGTTGATGAAAAATTAATTATGTCACTTTGTAGAGTTAATAGTCTCTATATACAAATTAGTGATGTTTTCATATTTCCATGGAAGGAATGAAAAAAAGGTAAATAATAATTTAGATTTAAATAATCTTTATTATATCATATATGTAATGACCTGAACCCCAGTATCATTGTGACAACCGGGTCCCTGTGACAGCACAACCACCCCGCCCTAACATGGCCACCAGGTCCTGGCCCACCAGGTACCACCAGTTTCCCCGCAGCCACGTGGGGCCCACCCCAGGGTCCACCCACATGCCTGAACGGGTCATCTAACAACCGGGTCCCTGTGACAACACAACCACCCCGCCCTAACATGGCCATCGGGTCCTGGCCCACCAGGTACCACCAGTTGCCCCGCAGCCATGTGGGGACCACCCCAGGTTCCACCGATATGCCTGAACGGGTCATTTGACTAATGATTGTCCCCACAGGCCAACACATGTCCTTTCCAGTGTGCTTTGTCCTCACTCACACACATCCTAAGAAATTTACCAGGAGGTCACTCATCTTAATCACTACTCCAGGCCAATCACGCTTAACTGTGGAGTTCTAATCAGACAGGCTCCCGAAAAGGAAGGTGCACCTTGTTGACATTAGTCATATAATTTAGTCATTTAACCATTTATCATTTGGGGATGTTACAATCCCCCCCCCTTTAGAGCAAAACGCCCTCGTTGTGGGCCCTATATCTCAACCCAGGCAGTGCACCGCACTTAAGGATGGGTACCACCTCTGATACCAAATGTGACAACCGGGTCCCTTAGACAGCACAACCAACCCGCCCTAACATGGTCGTCGGGTCCTGACCCACCAAGTACCACCAGTTGCCCCACAGACACGTGGGGCCCACCCCAGGGTCCACCTCTGATACCAAATGTGACAACCGGGTCCCTATGACAGCACAACCACCCCGCCCTAACATGGCCGTCAGGTCCTGACCAACCAGGTACCACCAGTAGCCCCGCAGACACGTGGGGCCCACCCCATGGTCCACCTCTGATACCAAATGTGACAACCGGGTCCCTGTGACAGCACAACCACCCCGCCCTAACATGGCCGTCGGGTCTTGGCCCACCAGGTACCACCAGTTGCCCCTTATTACATTGGAAAAAAGACTTATTTTCTAAAATCATTTGTATTTGTCATAAAATCATATTATAAAAATGTATAACCTAGAAAAGAAAATGTAAGCACAATGAAATTATATTTTATGAAAAAATTAATTCTAACTAAATGGAAGACATGTTAAAAGAGTTTTTAAGAAAACTTATAAATGAGCCTCTTTAATACATTTTTAAGAAAATATTAAAGAGTATTTAAAACAGAAATTTGTAGAATTGTTTAAAAAAAAAAACAAATATAGTTTTTCATGATAAAATGTGTGATTTTATTAAAATATTGGTATCCAAATATATAATATGGATGGTACTTGAAAATGGATAATAAATTGGGAAGTTCCTTTAAATCGGGTTTGTTTATCCGGAATAACTGAGAAGGAAACCTTAAAAAAATTTATTCTCCCACAAATGGAATATAAAATAATATATATATATATATATATGAGTTTTTGACAAATAAATAGATTATATATGTGGTATATAAAAACAATTAATCATTAGATTAGGTTAAAGAGATAGAAAACATAACCATAATGAAAAATGGTGGTCCCGGAAGAAACCCTCTCACTATGTAATCAATCAATTTGTATGCCCTATAAAGTAAATAATCACAAAATAAAATGACAAATACCATGAAGTAAAATAGATTCATGATATGATACATCAAATTGGAGTACACATACACCATAAAAATCGATATTGTGGAGTAGGTCATACCTCACAGAAATGAAAGTGAGATTAGAAAACCCGCACCTTATGACCAAAAGTGTTCTTACCTTGTGTTTAAAAACCTGGGTAATAAAATTAACTACATTAATTAATTAATTAAAAACATTTTAAAAATTTATTTTATTTTATATAATTTTATGATATTTCTTTATGTCCTTTTTTATGAGTTATAATATTTAATTTCGTCCTTCAGAAGTGTTTGATTCCTTGTTTTTCAGGATTAGTTCACTTGTATACATGTATGAAAGATCATGTGAAATGGAAATAAATAATCCAAATTTATGTTTTATGTTATTAATTAACTTCCATAATATTAAATGGTTATATGAATCATTTTTTTATTTTTAGTGAGGATGAGTGATTAGATAAGATATCAGTGGTAATCATCTAGATTATTTTTTTTTGGTTTTCTATCGTCACGATCTATTTTTGACTTATATGTTAATATAACGTATATATACTATTTAAATAATACTATATAATAGATAATATTTATAATAAAATATTTTTAACCATAATATTGGTTTTATAAAAACCCGTGAATGCGGTAATGGAAAATGAAGTAGCATCCTCCACGATAGCGGTAAATCGAACAACACAGATGATGTTTTCATATTTAAAATAAAAGAGGTAGGAGAATGGGATTACTGATGAATATTCCATTTACCACATAAAATTATAGTATATATAATATAATTGAGTTTTAATTAACTTTTTGATAGATGAGGTAAGGATAACATAAAAATAAAAGAAATTAAAAGAGAATAAAAAAGGATTTACCTCTTGAATTATACTCCATTATGACCTCTTTAAGGGCCTTGGAAATAGAATTTTGGGGAGGCCAAAAAGAAAAATCATTGTGGAGAGGTTCGAGAGTGTTAATGGCCATAATATAATCATTATTAGAGCCATTGGAAGTGTGATGAGAAGGGGTGGTGAGGGTTGGTTTTTATAGTGGAGGAGAAGAGTTTTTTGAATATTTTATTCATTTGTTTTTTTATTTTTTCTGAAGACTATGAATAAATTTATAATTACCACTATATATTTTTAAATGATGAAGAATATTCAAATATTATCGTCTTAGATCATCCATACATGATCTATGACTGAATAATTAATGTTTTTGTTAAATACCGTAAATTACTGTATTTCCCTATTCAAGTAAAATTCAACTATTTTAGAAAAGTCACAAATATTAACCCTTATAATTTTCATATTTTTGGAATTAAAAAATGAAATATATTTTATAAAAATAATTTTCTAAATATGATATTTTTAATTTTTAATTAAAATCATCATTTACTTGAAAAATTATGATTTCAATATTATAACTTTTTATATGACACATTGAAAAATTAATTAAGGTTTTATAGAATATCTTATAGTCATAAGACTGAAAGATAATAAATTATGAATATATTTCCTGAAAATTAATTTTATACTAAAGAATTATTTGAATTATAAAATTGTGAATAATCCTTCATGTTTCACAAAAACACCAATACAGAATTTATCATTTTTAAAACATTTATTTACTTATTCTAGGATATAAATATATAATATTTTAATTAATAAGATACTGAAATTTTATGTATAATTTCATAGTTTAGGTCACTATATAAATCATGAATATACTATTAATATAATGAAAATGATAGTTTTATAAA
This sequence comes from Viscum album, assembly GCA_963277665.1. Classification (NCBI taxonomy): domain Eukaryota; kingdom Viridiplantae; phylum Streptophyta; class Magnoliopsida; order Santalales; family Viscaceae; genus Viscum; species Viscum album. The sequence goes on along the minus strand of OY728143.1, from coordinate 451,081,277 downwards.
AAGTGGGATTTTTATTATTCATTTGAAAATAATTATTTTCAGAAAAATACAAAAAAAATCACCCTAAGATAATTTGGGAAAATATAGTCATTTATGAGTTAAATTTGATTTATTCTTATATTAATCTAATCAAACATATTATATGAGTTTAAAAAAATTATTTAATATGTAACCTATAATTTTTATTATTATTAATAAATAATAATGATTAATTAAAATTTTTAATATAAAATACTATTATGGTTATAAAAAAAGTTTTATTTGTAAAAAACATCTCTTTTGTTCAAGTGATTTTTATTTTTATTTATAACTAATTGTTAACCAAATAATTACCTATATGTTAATAATTTACATAATTTATTTAATTCCTACTCATTAAATGGCTATGATATAATGGTCATATTAAAATATTAATATTTAATTGTATATCATTGTTCATTTAAACTTGGTGTTGTGTGGAACCTACACTATCCTAGAAATTAAATTTTAAAGAGACATAAAATAATTTATTGGGATGTTACAATCAACCCTCATATTTTAGGGAGAATCCTCATAATTTGGAACTATACTTTTATGATCAATGGATAATACTTAAAATTTCCTTTTTGGTAATCCCGCATAAAAAATGGTTTAATAAGATATCCTATTAATAAGAAGGAAAGGGAAATAAAGAATTTATCACAAAACTATTTATTTGAATAGGATAACATTAGTACAAAGTAAATATATGAACATGGAAGAATAATATAACATTCAACATTTAGTTAATAGTGATATTGAACAAGTTCAATTGAAATTTAATGATCATAATGTCATAAATTTGTGATCAGTTAAAATACAATTGATTTCCTAGAAGGGAAAGTGATCAAATGATGTTTTTGTTCTAGAATACATTTCCTAGAGTTATGTGTTTTTTTAATATCCAAAAAATAAATTAATAAAATACAAATACTTAATTCCTTTCTATGTAATAATCTAATCCATTGTTTGTGCTTAAATCTATTTTCACTTCATCCTTCATATATAGAGAAGAATGTTCATAAAGAATTTTTCATGCTTGAAGAAATTTTTAACTAAACATGTCATCCTTATGTAATTATTTAAACCTTTTCATGTTTATTAAAACCAATAAATTTAGTATATTTTATTATTGAACAATAGTTTCCATTGTTTATCTTGATCCATTACATGAGTAGTTAATTTTCAAACTCGTATAAACATTTCTTTCCACATACAATGACCAAAACATTAGAAGTAAGGTCAATAAAATTCCAAAAGTCAACATAACATAAGATTATCTAAATAATGTAGCTCATGAAATAATATAAAAAATATATTAATACCTTGTTCACCTTAAAATATTTTTGAAAACATGCATTCTTCTATGTGTAAAATCTCATGTTGTTGAATATATTCCTTAAATCCAACCATCTAAAAATTCAATCACAATGTAAACCATCAAATTACTAACCACCATTATGGTCACCAATACTATCTCATAAAAAACTATTTATTATTATCTAAACCACAATAACATATTTCTAGTAATATAACAAGCATGACAATGATCCATTTGCTTATTCTGAGCTATATTCTCTTGGTGCTTGGGACATTCATTTGTGTAGTGCCTTTTTATGATATTTCCTCTTCTTCTCTTGCTTCCTATTGAAGCAATAAGACTTTGGATATTTTTTCTCTATCTTGTTATAATATGATATTATTTCCTCATATATTTAGAATATTTTTGAGAATAATTCCATGAGAAATATTGGCTTCATCAAATCATTGAAATTATCATTCTTACTCTTTACATTATATGCATTTATACGGTTCACATTCCACTTGGAAGGCACCATTTATTGGACTATATGATGTACTATATTATATCATAACATTATTTATAATCCCAAAATTAGTGAAATAATAAACATGAACTGAAATGTTTATATGTTTCTAATCTAATAATCATAAAAAGGGATTTTCTGGTGACATAATTACATTTACATCGTTTGTAATGGTTTATAATGATCATGTGAATTATCCTAAGAATATCCCCCTGATATTTCCAAAAACATTGTGCAGTAAAGACTATTGTCATGTACTGTTTTAAGATGACTCAATAATAACACACCTTTTTGGAGTTGTTACACATAGGTACATTTGATCAATAATTGAATCCAATTATAGAATCTATACATGGACGTATTGCTAGGAATACCCATATAATCTCAACCTTACCAAAATTCTATAATGTTATATTATGATTTCATTCAAAATTTACCTTAGGTTTATATTTTCTAATATATGTTTTCCAAATCTATTTTCCAAGGTCTCTACTAAAATTACTCTTATACCAACTATAAATACCATAGACCTAGTTGGTCAGAGTTGTTGCCTCACCTTATAACATTGGTACTATGAACAGGTGTTATGATTCCAAAGGATGGAATTGTTTTTTAGATTTGGAAAACTATATACAAAAATATGTTATACATTACAACCTAAAATATTTAACAACATATAAGCTCTATTGGAAACATCGATAACTCTTATATTGTCGCTCCAAGTCATTCATAATATACATCATTGCATGTTATTCAAAAATAAAACATAATAAAGGGGTGTTCTCATATGCTCCTTAAGTGTTAAAAATATAGCAATAGCTATCATAAACATAAACAATAAGGAAAAGTGAATAACTGAAACATATTCCAATGAAATATAATCTTCATCATAATATGGTAGGAATAAAAGTTGAATAAATAATTATATATAAATAATCACATGAAACGTAACCATAGATATTATACTAGTTGAATAATCACATGATTTAACAATTACTAATATCATATTAAGAGAATGAATAATGTAGGACATCATGAAACAACCCTCAAGTCCATATCCAAGAAGTCTATATAAATGGGTAAGACCTCGGCCAAAACATGATCTAGTTTGTCTCATGAGTCCTACAGATGCATCGAGGGGTTATATTTCCCCCACCAGTAAGATAATAATTCCAATTCATTTATAATATGTAGAATAATAGATTTCAAAAGTTATATTTAAATCAAAGAGTCTCATACCACTTTGAAATATTTTAATCATAATCCTATATCAAAGCACTCTAAAAAAGTCATTGATAAATTCTTGAAGAAAATAATCTTAATCATTTACAAGGGTCACACACCACTTTGAAACATTTAAAACATAATACCTATAAAGTAATACTAGTAAATGGAACTAAAAATATCATGGGAATAATAAAAATCGTGATATGAAATATAAAATAAAATTAAATAAATCACATACAAGGAATAATTAGTGAAAAAGGTATATATCTCATAGAACAAAAATTGAGATGAGTAAACCCCTTTTACATTGGAAAGAAGAGTTATAATGGAAAATAATATTATTGGTCATAAAATTAGAATATAAACATATATATCATAGAAAATATAATTTAAGGATAATAAAATTATATTTGACTCATAAATTATGTCCAAATTTTGTGAGAACATGTAAATGGAGTGTTTAAGAAACATTAGAAGTGGGCCTCTATAATGATATTTAACGAAAATATTAAATTTTCTTTAAAATAAGAAATAATACTTTTCATAAAACTATAAATGAAAAATATAAATTTCCATTATAAAATTTGTGATTTTATAAAAATATTTTAAGCTTAAAACATATTATTGATGTTTCTTGAAAATTGGTAAGAAATTGGGAAGTTCCCTTAAATTGGGTTTTATTATCGAGAATAATTGAGAAGGGAACCATATAAAACATGTATTTTCCCATCAAAAAAAGATTATTTGATTTGGATATATGATTTTGGAACCATTAAATAGTATATGTAAGAATTATATAAAAATAATGAATAATTAAGTGGGGGTAAAGAGATAGATAATGTAATGCAAATGATAAATGAAGGTTTCGGATGAAACCCTTACCACATTGTAATCAATCAAATCGTATTCCCCATAAAGATAAAAATTATAAAATATCACATTAAATAACATTATGAAAATTATATTCATGATATTATACATAAAATGGAAGTACACATACACTATTCACAATAAATAGTGGTGAATATGTCATATCTCATAGAAATGAATGTGAGATTAGAAGATCCATAAATTATGAATGAAAGTGTTATTATCTTATTAATAACATCTTATGTAATAAAACTAAATCCATTAATTAATTAATTGAGAAACTTTTATACTTGTTTTTAATTTTGTTTAATTTTATTAAGGTCATTTATGGGATTTTTTATGTGTTATAAAATTCAATTTCATTGTTCAGATGTATTTTTATTCCTTGGTTTTCACAATTTGTTCACTTGTATACATGTATAAAATATCAGGTGAAATGAAAATAAATATCCATAATTAAAGATAAATTTTATTAAAGAAAAAAATAATATGAAACAGTTATATTAATCATTTTGTTATTTTGGATGAGGATGAATCATTAGATCAGACATTAGTAATAAACTTTTAGATTATGTTTGCCATTTTTTCGCTCGTCACGAACTAGTTATGTGTTATTAGTAAATATCATGTATATATAATTTTTCTATAATAGTAAATAACTTATAATATGTATAATACAATAATACTTAAACAAAATAATTATTTTATAACTAGACATGAATGCGGTATTAGACAATGAGGTTTCATTATCCACAATGGTGGTAAATCAACACATCACAAACAATGATTTCATTTTTATAATAAACGGGATAGGATAAGGGGATGGATGATGGATCATAAATTTCCTTAAAAATATCTAGAATATATAATATCCAAGATTTATCATGAATTTTTTATATAAGAGGTATGTATTTAATAATAAGAAAAGAAATTCAAATAAATTGAAACAGAACGTAAAAGGATTTACCTCTTGAATTATTCTCCTTGAAACCCCTTTAAGGGACTTTTAATCTATCATTTAGTGAGAAAAAAATACTATAATTAATGGTATATGGTTGTGAGAGTAAATGGTCAGAATATAGGAATTTTTCATATCTATCGAAGTGTTAGGAGGAGTGGTGAGGGGTGGAATTTAAAGTAGAGGAAAAGAGTGTTTTTTAAATATTTTATTCATTTCAATACTATTTTGCATAAAGACAATGAATAGTTTGATAATTACCTCAAAATATATTAAGATAATTAAGCATATTTAGATATTATAGGTTTAGTTCATTTATACGACATCTTTAAATCAATAAATCATATTTTGGTTAAATATGGTAAATTACTGTAATTCATTATTCATTTTTTTAACTATTTTATAAAAATATCATAAATTTATTCTAACCATTTTTAGATATTTGGAATTAAAAAATTAACTCCATTTTATGAAAATAATTTTACAAACATGGTAAATTTAATTTTTAATTAACATCATTATTTTATCAAAAAATACGATTTTAATATTAAATCTGTTATTAAGAAACATTGAAAAATTAATTAAGGTTTCATAAAAATATATTATAATCTTAAAAAAACACAATATTAATTTTTGAATCAGTCTCATGAATTTATATTTTCTTTTAAATAATTATTTTATTTATAAAATTTAAAATAAAAATTCATGTTTCAAAAAATACCAATACCTAATTTATCATTTTTAAAACATTTATTTACTTATTCTTGATATAAATACGTTATATTTTCATTCATAAGAAACATAAATTTTATGTATACATTCATAGGTGAAGTTACTATTCAAATAATCTATATACTATCAATATAATGAAAATTATAGTTTTATACAAATCAAGATTTTTCAAAATTCACTAAAAAATAAATATTTTATGAAAATTATAGAAATTTAATCCTCTGATAAATTTCAAATTTCTATTTTAAAAATAATTTATATTTTTTCAATAAAATTTAAAAATTTTCCAAAATTACATTTAAAAACAAGTGTGCCATTAAAAAGCTGTAAACATGACATTATAAAATAAAATCTTTTATACGTAAAAATGAATTTATTATTACATAAAGCATATAAAAAATATTATTTGAATTTAAAAAATTGAGTTATTATGTAACATATAATTTTTATTAATATTTTCAGTAATAGTTATTAAATATATTAAATAATATAAAATACAATTTTAGTCTTAAAATAGTTTTTTTTGTAAAAACAAATCTCGTATGTTCAATTGATGTTTATTATCATTTATAATTAATTTGAAACCAAAAAATTTACTATATTTTTATAACATACATAATCTCTTGCATTCCCTGTAATTTAACAGCTATGTTATAATATTCATTATAAAATAATAATATTTAACTGTATATCATTGTTCGTTTAGCCTTGGTGTTGTGTGAAACCTATTTTGTCGAAGATATTAAATTTAAAAAGACACATATAATAAAATATTTAGAAGTTATATTATATATATATAATTTATATTAATTAAATTTATCCTTATTAACATCAATTTAAATTAGATGTGAAAAATATTGACATCACTTCATGGAGGTGGTAGTCCACACATACGCATGAGAGACATTAATTTTTTTTAAAAACTGGATGTAGGTGGATAATGGTTTTTGAATAATCATAAAAACAATTCATTACATTCAAGATGCTGAATTAATTATTTTATATTGGATACTATAGATTTATATGAGTTATCATAAATAATAAAATTGAAAGTTAATATATAATAGTTACACATCTCCATTGATAAACCTTATTTAGCTTAAACCATAATCATTAAAATTATCGTCTTCTAGAAATAACAAATGTTATCGAATGTGATGAAGGAAACTATAATTATTTTTTGGTAGGTATTGGTCGATATGGAAGGGTAAAAAATTATGAATAATGAAAGGAAGGAGGTTCTCTTTTATAAATTATTGGAGGGGATTTTTAAAGATTATGTAAAGTATAAAATTAATATAAAAAATACATAAAAATTTAAATTAATTCCAATATAATATGTGGGTGTTTTTAAGAACTATCATCCAATAAAATTTAAACAAATTTTGGTTTTTTTAAATATTTGTTTGTTTTAACTACATGGGGACCCTAATGAAAATTACTACAATATCAAAGCTTTATACTTTTTAAGGGTTCTAAATTATACCCTAATAGAATATGTGAATTATAAATGGAAAATGGTTGATATATTAAACAATATATCATTCCAATGGTGAATATAATATTTTTAATAATTTTAAACAATTTAATAAAATAATAGTTTTGATAAAATACAATTAATTCTATTTTTTGATATATTCATTTATGTTGACATTGAAAACAACATAAGAACAAAGGAAGAAGAGTTTAATTTTTTCACACATCACTAATATGGGATATTTATTAATAAAATTCACAAGACACTATAAATCACATAAAAAAACACTTTTATAGTTTTTTTAAAATCTTCTAAATGATTTTTATACTACTTTCACAAGAACCATGTCCATATTTCATAAAAATATAAGTTAATTATTAAATTATAAAAAATTAAAAAACAATTAATGATAACAAATGTAGTCTTATTTTGAATAACCATTCATAACTAAACATAATATTTTTTACCCCCTCACAAAATATTATAGATATTAAAATCAAGAAAGAGATATTTTTTACATTATTATTTACATTAATATTATAATGTTCAAAATTGTAGTTAAATGGTAAAATGTATTCATATTTTCTTATTTTGTATGATTATGGACAAACTAGACTCATCCAATAAAATAAAGAAATGTGATATAAAGAATTTTTTTCCTAATCACATTATTTTGACCTCTCATTAACCAATTCTTCATTACCATGGTAACAAAGATGTACTATGTTTATTATTTATATTAAACAAAATGGGAACTATTTTCCCAATTTAGGCCTCATGATTCCAAAAATGGAATCCATTTATCATGATTGAATTTCTACAAGTGGAAGAAATAAATTTAAAATTAAAATAGAAGACTCAACTACTTCTGAAAAAAGTAATTTTGGTGCCTAATGGTTTATTTCATGGGTTTTAGTTTTATATAATAACTCATGTCAAATTCGTGGAGTCAAAATCAACCAATGGTTCCCTTATTCACAGATTCTTTCCAAAGGGAGATGGTTTTTGTGAATTGGTTTAACAATTCTTGTGGACTCACATTGGTCGAAAGGATGGGAGGTGGGGCTCATCAAAACCTTTTGAGGTGAATTGTTTCTTATTCTGGGATACTCATTTCAATTTAAGATATGATCATGAATCCTTCATTAATTACCATGTATAATCTGGTTCACCCATGAATTAAAAATTGATTTTTTGGATGCATGGAATTTATAATAGTCTATATTTATCTAAGGTTCTCCATTAATGGTACCCATTTAGGAATAGATTAGAGATGGTTTTATCATTTATTATTATGAAAATAGTTTTAAGCTATTTAGCGGGGAACTCTAGAGTGTACCATCACCCAAGGATACAGGTTTTGTTTTTGTCTTGAATAGACCCATAAGAAGGGATTCATACATATTATTGTAAATGGAATTAGAACCCACCTAGCTCAATGTCACTTATTGGGACACATCATACCTTTTAAGGTTGTGATATAAGGACCGAATTAGGAAGATTATTATTATGAGGAAAGGAAATCTAGGATAAATATGCCTTGTAAATGGTTATTGTGGGAATTATATTGAGGTATCCTATGTAACCTTGAAGGGATATGAGATCTCGTGTTCGATAAGACCCTACTGGGAATTTTTCCCAGAGAGAATAGGGTTGTTTTTGGGTTATTATGTTTGGACCTCATAGAGGTTTCCTGTGTATCCCATTTGTAAGAGATTAATTCCCACATAATTAGGTTTCTGGGAACTAGGACTATAGAGACCCTCTTGAAGTTTCTATTACATTGGAATATAGAAATTTGGGTGGATTTAATAGTGAAAACATGGGTTGATTCCCATGAGATTGGGTCTGATTGGAGCTTATAACAAATAGAACGCCCTATTGGTTTAGGATAGTGCAGATATCATGTTCTCCACCAACCTCTAAGCCCATTTGAGTCATTCTTAGTGTGAGAAAAAATATGAATTGAATAATTTAGCAGACCATATAGTATGTGTTTTCCACTGGTGGATGAGTACAAAACCTAATGTTTGAGGGAAATAAATTGTGCTCTGTCACATGTTCCCTCTTGTCATTGTACCCTACACCCAAATAGAGATTGAAATATATTTGATGTTTCAATCTCTCCACTTATTGATTTATCTATTATAGTTACATTTGATGACATATCTAGCTACCACCCAAGGTTATGGAGGATAATAGGATGAAAATGAGTGGTTCTTCAAAAAATTATAGGGTCTTACTCGAGGAGGGATGCCCTAAAATTGTATCTTTAAGAAGATAGTAGGAATTTCACTAGTCTTCATATGGAAATGAAAGTGTGATTTTCTCCCTATTCACTAGAATCAGAGATTCCTACACAAAGAGATCATGAGTTAAGGTAAAGTCCCTATACCTCATGTTTGAGACTGAGAAATCCCCAACACCTCCCTCTAGGGTTGGGGTCCTCATGACTGATGGAATGCATATCCACTTGTACGTAGAGGAACCTACCCACTAGAGAGGAAAATTGAGGGACATCATTGACAAAAAGAATGAATATCCAAATGGGAGACATATCGGTGTGACTCTTACCCTGGTTTGGGAAGTCTGGAGGCTTTAGTAGAGGTTAAAATTTTTTCCCCTCAAATGATGGATCCAAGGGAGGAGGATCCATTTCATTAGTGTCTTGTAAGAGGCCTCAAAAGGAATCTCACAAAGGTCCTTTCTTGGTGAGAAGAGTTGTTTCATGCATATCTTGGGAGGAGCTAGAAATTCTTCATGCATGGGAGTAGGCTTGCACATGATGGAGATGCCTTGGGTAGTGGATCACTTGGGTGACAACACTTGGGTGATTCCTTATCATAGGTTCCATGGGAATGATCATGTGATCCAAGAAGGGTCTATAATTGGTCATTGATTAGGGATGGGAAGTTCTCATTAGTGTTTTTTTACAATGAGAGAAAATGGTTCCTATTGAAGGTGTCATGGGTTCCAAACACTGGAGGGACTTTGATACCACTATACCCCTTAATACCCTCTTCTCTTGGGATTTGGAGGGATAAATGAGATATTTAAGTGGATATTGGTGAAGGGGATTCATGACAATAGAATGGAGGTTTTTTTTTTGATTTTATAGTTATTCAAATAATAATCTGTAAGGTTCTATTTATTGGTAAATAGGAGACCTATTTTGAAAGAGTTATTCTAATATGGTCAATGACACAGGTGACCGACATAGGAACACCACATAGCGGTGGTCAGTCTTTCAGTGATGCATATGTGTCTACATGAGCCTTCTGATGCATAAGGGTCAGTGAATGTAGGTTCCTCATACAGGGAAGGTTTCACCTTCTAGGTTGTGTTGGAAGGGAATGCAATTACCTTTTGACTTATAGGGTTGGTGCAGGAAGGGCCACATGAAATAATAACCTGGGTGAACTTGTTTCTCCATGCTAGAAGGATGTGCTTCCGCAACCCTACTCGTGATTAATGTTATGATATTGTCTCATCACATTAGAATAATCTGTTAGCTTCATTCACTAACCCTCACGAAAATTGTAGATTCATGCTATTAACATTTTTGGGCTAGGTTAGGGACATTTATTGTTTTGTTGCATAAAATCCCACATCTTGTTCTAAATCCATGGAATACTATCAAAGAGATGTTCTCACCACTATGAAATTGGATTTGGAAATGTTTTTGTAGAATTTCCATCCATCCTTGTACGATAATTATTATGAAAACGTTCATGGAATATATTTCATGTGGTCAAAAAATCACCCCCGCCCACCTTATAATTAGATTTGTTTGGAATGAAAAGATTATGGTTCTATAGTAACAGTTGGGGACATTGACACATTCTAATATCATTTGGATTTCATCGTAGCTGTCTCAAATTTGGTCATATACATTAATAGTTTCCTAATATATATGGCCTATCAAGCCTAGATAGACTGTTTCTGGGGTCACATGGAAAACCCTAAAATCATTCAGTATTTTTTATCATCACACCGATTTCTTCCTAAGTTATATATGATGAATAATTAATGAGGGAGAATTTTATTTTAATTAGGTCTCACTTTGTGTGGTTTAATACTAAAATGATTTTTACCTTTTATTTTTCCACTACTATTTTTTTCCAAAATCATATGGTTTGTAGGTTTAGTGAGCTGAGGGTCACATTTTCTCCAAGGTTCCCTTTTGTGTGTTTTCAACTTGGCAATTAATATGATTATTTTTTAGGGAAGATTAATGTCTATCAAGATATTCTAAAAATTATATTATTTTAGGTTGAATATCCTTGACCATATTTGTTTAAATAATTTACCAAAAAAGGATTGTGGGCCAAGAATTTTCTAACATCGTTCAGATATAGTATGGAAAATTATGAGTCACAACATAGTGATTTCCAGATCTAAAAGTTGTTGTAAGGCCGTCATGTGGGGAATGGTCTAGGACCATGTTCACAAAGGGGATTCCAAACCAACATTTTTGAATGTTATGGGACTAGAGTAAGTCTCTCATTAGGATGAATGTTCCATAAGTTGGAAAACACTTTTTTGGGATATTTTATGCATATCCATCTGGGGCATGTTACAGCATAGTTAGAACATAGGTATCCATACGAATTTTGACACTCTACTCTCATTAGTAGGGATATTTGTGAAAATGTAAATTTATCATGAACACAAAGGGTGTTTTGGTGTGGAGACATATATATGAATGAAGAGTGTATATGTATTGGGATTGTCCATCAATGATATACCTCTCTTATATCAATATTTCATGTGTGAAAGAGGGGTCATTTTATTTAAATGTTTGATGTCTCGGAGGAATTACCCTCCCCAAAAAAGGGTTATTGTATAGTGTAGTTTAATGTCATGTGACCAATACATGAACCATGACGTTTAACAAATTAAGATGATGATTTTGTTTTACAGTTTAATATTATGAAAATAGGACATTATTTTATGTAGTTTAAAGACATATAGAAAGGAAATTATACTACATTGTTCAAATTCATACATCAATGTTATTGGGGGATATAGTTTTATGTTCTTTTAGATTTGACTGAAATATTATTATTTTGAAATTCTACAGTGATAAGATTGAGATAGTTTTACTGTCAGGTATGTAGGGAAGAAAATTGTAAGCAGTAATCTTGGGTCTTTTGGAACTGTAGAGTGCGGAGGGACAAGTATGAAATAAAAAACAATTCTTTCTGGGATTATAAATATAGAAGAGGCTTCCTCTGAAGAAGAATGGGACACTAGTTAAAAAACCCTATTATTGGGGATTTTTTATGTAAATCTAATTGGGGAATTTTATTGTATTGTGAAACAATTACATCCTCTTGTTGGAATGATCGTTTGGTGGGAGACATTATGAAATGCCATCTTGTGAGTTTTACGAAATATTCATGGAAAATTGTACCACAATTATTGGACATTCTATTGAAGCTGACCAGTTAAATCTTGTAGAGAATAATTTTTTTCTAGAAACAGAGATTTATTTATAGAGGGATAGTACTTGAATATAGTAGGATCATTTCAATTCCAAAATTTCTTGGGAATGGATGGAAATATTTCCTTATATAGGTCTAACCCATACGTAGGGAAATGGTGATTTTTTTCTTATGGTATGGCCTAAGATGTGGGATTCAGACATCACTAACTACTTAATTTGAATGAGAATCCATTTTACATAATTCTTTATAAGATCATGCATTTTGATATCAGGTGAAAAGGATGATACATAGTCTTTTAGTTTTAGTTTGTATGACTAAGACCATAGTATTATGGAAAGGAAAAGTAATATGTGGCCTACTAAATCATGGTTATTCCATTAGACATGGGACATTTGGAAGGAAACTGTAAATCATGACCCTAGGGTTTCCGTAAAAGGGGGAAACGATATAGAAAATGTGTGTGATGGATGACCTCTAGATGAAATTGAATCTAAGGTTCCATCATAATGACATCAAGCATTACGAAGACACAAGTGGCCTCTCCAAGGGATAATATGTGTCAATGGATGAAACAATCGTTATGTGTGTGCCATTATGAAAATCTCACTGGGAAGTGTTACTGAATAGTTGAACAATGAAATAATCTGGATGATAGGACCTTTATGATAGTAACTTATATAAAGACATCATGGTCATTTTATATCTTAATCATATAAAGGATTCTCTGGGTATCTGAAATTTTATCACTTGTAGCTGGATATTTATTTTCATGATCTAAAAGAATACAATATTAGTAGTACGACATGTTGAAGGGATAAGTATGAAAAGAAGGGATAATTTGGATTGATATTGGATAGTAATAGAAGAGTCCCTTTCATATATTTTACTCTTATATAGGAGTGGATATCTCTGTTTCCTTAGAGAACCCCAAAATAAGGGGATCTAAATTTAGATCTCCAATATAGATTTTTTTTATGTAGGATATGGGGTATTTTTGTTTTCCATGTGGTTGGGACTATGACATGAGATCTAGGTGTCACTATGTATCTCATTGGGATGAAAATCAAGCCACACACAGTTCTTAGAGAACCATTCCAGTTAAAATCATGTGGTAATGACAACATTAATGCAGTTTTATGTCATGTGATAAGGACGATGGTGACACAATGAAAAAATGGAACATTGTGGATGAACCATGGAAGAGGATCCTGGAATCACTACATATCTCGTCGGAACAAGAATCAAGCCACACTTAGTTCAAAAAAATTATTCCCTATAATACTTTAATTCATATGTGGATAAGGGGGTTTTTTAATATAGGCTAACCAATGGGACGAGAACCCATATTAGATCTTCTTATGTAGATCTTACTAATACATAAGAGTGTGGGGAAATTTCTCATATTTTGGATAGACTTTAATACAGGATTTTGATGTCACTACGTATCTCGAGGGAATGAGAATAAATCCATATGTATTTCTTAATGAACCTATACAGTTTGAATCTAAGCAGTAAGGGCATCAGTGTTCTTTTTAGGATCTTACAGCTAGGACCATGATAACCCCAATATGAATTGATATTACTTACTTATGAAGGCTACTTCTTTAAAAAAACACCAAATCCCATGTGAACTATACTCAGTGTGAGAAACAAGGAGTGGTGAAGGATTCTTCAACAAAAAAATAGGATACAAATGAGATTATGGGAATTAAGATTTTGATGTGGCTGGTCCAATACGTATGATATAAGCATCGCTACGAATCACATTATAATGAGAATAAAGTAGTATGAAGATCATGAAAGGTTTCATATATAGGTATACATCATACATTGGGTGGATAGGATTCTATGTTCAGTACTATAGATAAGCCTAGGATTGGAGATCCAGAATTCACTACATATATCATTAAAATGAGAATCAATCCATACATATTTTTTGATAATAGTTCCCCACATCAATAAAGTATTAACATGGAAAAATGGGTGCATGATGTTCTAATTAATGATGGTTGGGAAAAATAAATATGTTCTAAGTGTCACTAGGTAACTATTTAGATGATAATCAATCCAGACAATGTTCTTTAATGATGGTGTGGTATAAGACGGACACAAAGAACTTTTACCCTCTCAAGCATGGATCAGAATGAATTGTGGTTTTATGTCAGGTAGCAAGGACGTGAACCACAATGTTTTACATCATACGAAAAGGAATTTTTTATACAATGTAACTTCATGTGTATAATATGTTTGTCTATGATGTTTAATTTCATATATCGACGAATTTGGTATAAATTAGTTTATCATCTAGAGTCATGGACTATATTTTATGATTTTTATAGTCATGTGAACAAACTGACAATGGAGTCTAACATCATGCATTTGAGGTATATACCATGTAGGTTAACATCATATGGTCAATATGACATTATACATAGTATAAATTATTAAATCAAGTACTATGTAGTTCTATGAAGTTTAACATCATGATGTTAGGCTGAATGTCGTGGGATTACAAAAAATTTTTCTTTATGAACCTTACAATGCTTGGGTCCATAATAAGCTCTTCATTACATGAGATCGTGGAATAATATTTTTTAGATTGAACCTTATATATGGAGTAAAGTCCCTCCCATGTTGGATCAATATTTGGAGGCCTATTTCTTGGTATCATTAGATTAATTTGTAAAAGTATCAATTCTCCTTAGAGGAACGATCAGAGTTGGAATTTCATGTCAAACGAATGCGCTATCAAATTTTGATAGTCCTCCATGTGATGCCTGGTATGAAATATTTTCCCAACAAGCCATGCCACCTCATCCAGTCATTTTCTTGGAGATATTTTTCATTGATAACCTATCATGGATGGAAATTTTGAAGTGTGGTAATTTGAACATCAATGGACAAGAATTCTTTTGTTTTGTATATGTGGGAATATAGATATTCCCACATTGTGATACATGTTATTGTTCAGTATGCATAAAAGCCATGAAATATATTATCAGACCAATACTAATTATCCTTATCCACCATCTTCTAGAGTTTTTTTGATACAACCTTGTTAAGGGACTCTATCTATTCAATAATTGCAACATGATAGTAGGATGAGTGGTTATAATTGTTGTTATACTCTTGATATAGATTTTTCACGTCATTACAATAGAAATTGGGGTCTTTTTCTATTAGTATTATATTATGGAAACTATATCTGGTAATGATGTCATAGATCTTAAATCAAATGGTGCTTTTGGCCCTAACTTTATTAAGGGGTATTACCTCATCCCATTTGGAGAAAAAAACAGTAGTAGATAAGATGTATTTGAACTCCATGTCCATATTTAGAGGGTATGGCCCCACAATATACATTCCCCACATGGAAAATTGAAAGGGGTATTTGGATATTTGTAAAAAACTCTAGGGGTGGATGGATAAAGTTAAAATGAACTTTTAAGGAATGACATTTCATGGTGAATTATATGAAATCCTATGTCATAGGGCCCCAAGAATACCCAAGATTCAATATTTTATGAGAA
The DNA here is from genome assembly GCA_963277665.1 of Viscum album. Taxonomy (NCBI): domain Eukaryota; kingdom Viridiplantae; phylum Streptophyta; class Magnoliopsida; order Santalales; family Viscaceae; genus Viscum; species Viscum album. The sequence continues at coordinate 451,065,189 of OY728143.1, read as the reverse complement.
ATTATGAACCCTAAATGGTGTGAACCATTGCATCACACATGTAATTAATTCAAGATGGTAGTGGTCTCTTCAATGTCAATTCACCTATGAAGAACCCCATCAAGTCCTCACTTATAGAGTGAATTTTGATGATTTGTGTCACCATATAGAACAAATTTAATTCTTCATATTCAAATATTTTCTTTATTAGAAATGTCTAATGGAAGTACTCCATTTTTGAGGTAATTCATGGTGGGTATCATCTAACCAATGGTAAGAAGACATGTTTTGGGTACAGTGATTATTTCAACGATCTTTTCCATTTTGGATTGATCAAAATGTGAGCCCATTCATTGATGCACAATATTGATGATCATTTCATCCTAGTATGGATCTTTGAAAATCATAGATATGTTTCATAACACATATTTTTAGTCATTATATGATCATGGGATTTGGGTAAACATTGGATTTGTGGAGAAATCTTCCATTAATCCACATACATAGTCATATTAGTGGTTAGATTTTCTTTTCTGTTGGTGTAATATCTGGTGATCTGTTTGATTAATATATCTGAATCACCTTCTATCTCCAGGTGTTCCTTTGATATTCAGTATTCCAATTATATTCCTTCACTGAGAGATTAATATTCCAGATCATTGTTTGTACATCCTTGTGACAGTATAAAATATTATAGTAAAATGAAATTTTCTTTTCAAATTAGCATGATCCATAACATGAAACTATTGAGCCCATTTTTATTCATTCTCTTCCCTATTTTACGAATTTTGGCCCCATCAAAATACATTTCCAATGTTTGGGGATACCATGAATAGAAATTATCTCTTTATCTAGATATTTTGTATTCAACGACATTGTTTCTATAAAAGGGTGTTCAGCAAGGAAATTCTCTAAAGCCTTTCCTTTCACTACATTATGAGGAAAAATTTTTATATCCAACAAATATAAGATAACCACCAACTCTATTAATATTCTGTTCAATATATAACAACTGATTATATATTTGAGTGGGTTATTTTAGAAGACTAAATTAACCTCACGGTGATGCAAGTAGTTCCCCAGTGTTAGAACCGCACAGATTAGGGTCACGTAGCCCTTCTAGATATCTAAATAGATGGTCGCAGTATCAATTATGGTTTTACTAAGATAATAAAGGATGTTTTAAATCCTAATATATCTATTTTTCTAATAAACACTTGTACTAATCACTCTAGCGATGTCACATATAGAATGAGTGAATTCCCTTAAATGCGATAAATTAGCACTAGTAGACTCAGGAGATAATTCGTGAGGCATTCAAATGATTACCGAAAGTCACCAGTCCACTGGTATTGGATCCCTTATTTATCAGTTTGGTTAATGGAAAACACTTCTTTGTGAGGTTGTCTATAGAGATCTGGATGTTGGCTAAGGTCCCTTGGTGTTATCTTAATTTTTTATCTTTTTTTAGTAGATTAACTACTATGTATAGCCCTCATTTTCTTACGGTCTGCATTAATTCCATGATGGAATATGGTGAAGCTTAGAATTATCCATGAGGTAACCCTAAAAAAGCTATTCAATGGGTCTATATTCAGGATATGTTTACGTAGTTTATTGAAGATATCTACGATATCAGTGAAGTGGTCAGAATGTAGTCGATACTTAACCACAATTTATTCATCATAAAATTCAACAACATTAATAGGAATGGTTTGAAGATACAGTTCATGGAACATTGATAAGTGGTTCTGTAATTCCTTAATCCAAAGGGAAAGACCCGATTTCAAAATACTCTCAAGGGGGACTTGAATGCGATAGGATTTTTAATCTTCTTAAGCCATATGAATTTGGTTGTATCCTGAATATCAATCCAAAAGGAGATGTCTGGATAACTAGTCATTTCATCAATCAACAACATAGTTATTGAGATTGAAAACTCACCTTTTGTACAATGCTAGTTGTGGACTCTAAAGTCAATGCAGACCAAAATTTACCCACTCTCCATTTTTAATATGATCATGTTGGCCATCCTTTTTTCATACTAGATTTCCCAAATTAAGTTAGACTCAATGTTATTTTCCACCTCATCCCCAATTTTGGAGGATTAGGATGGGAATGTCCTTATGGATTCCTATTTCGATTGTATTTGGTGTTCTAGAAAGATCAAGTGATGAGTGACCACCTGAGGATTGAGTCTTAGAATTTTTGAGTAATTATAGGAGAGAATATCCTAATGTTGCCTCTACAAGGAGGTGTATACCTATTATTCTTTGGAAGTAATGGTTTCACTATTCAAAGTGGGTTTTCAATGATTTTTTGGACCTAGATGTATTTGTCTAAGCTCATCAATGGAGGTAGAGAAACCTTCCTCAAATGCTAGAAGGATATCGCTGAGGCCTTCCCCCTCTTCCTCTACATCATGTTTTTCATCTTCCTCTTTTGGATGGGAAGAAGGTAATAGATCTAAATTCTATACTTTATTGGAGTAAATATTTTGATGAAATTATAAAGATTAACCAGTTATATCCAACTCGATTAATGATGCAGGGTCTCTTTGAAGATCTGAGAATAGAATGTGGGTGTTTTCACCAAAATTAATGTTTCTTTCGGTATAGCCAATGATATATCTGGTGAGTCTAGGTTCATTTTGCATGAGTAATATCATGGATTTTTTTTGAATTTGTGCATGAGTTCATACCAAACTCTTTGATCTGACTAATGGGAAACACTTACTCTACACCAAGATACTTGAAGATATTAGTTAGGGAAATTTTCAGGCCATTAGTGGTGTTGATTCAAGAAGCATAATAAATCATGGTATTCTTCCCTTACCTCTGAGAGAATATCACATTATGGTATTGTGATTCTCATTTTTTAAATGGGGATTTTTAACAATTAAATGTCCCAATTTGATAGTTCAGACAATTTTAGATGCAATGGGGTTATGATTAGGGAATAGTTTCATGATTATGTAACCAAGGCCTTTCCAAAATAATTTCAACAGATGTATCTTTCCAAACAACCAATAATTAAGTATTAGACATGAGATCCCCGATCAGAGTAATAACTTAATTTCAATTTGAGGATTTTTCCCACTATTTTCATAACTATATAACATTAGAGTATAGGGGGAAAGTGGGGCTTGTTGTAGCCCAAATGAAGAAGTGTCTAGATCCGAGTGTGGTTGAATCCAAATACATTTTCAATAAGGGATTATTGGATGTCAATGTCATTTATTTTCCTAGATATATAATTTTTTTTAATGTGTCCATACACAATGTCTACATTTTCATGTTCATGGAAGGATATTATAGTGTGGAATTATGAATGATCTGTCTCTTCTTGATATACATTGGTAGATGAAACTTCCTCTTTAATATCATTAGGGCTTGATAATGCCTCTACAATTTCTTTCCAATTGTCTTTTAAAAGGCTCAATGTATCCATGACTAACAACTTGGACAACACTAGAGACAAATTCATTAAAATATCATACTTTTGGCTGAAAGTCCAATGATTCCCTACATTAGGGACACTTTTTCCATTTACTTTACAAATATATGTACTTGACATAGGGAATTTGGGCTCATTATAACAATCATAATCTGATAAGTGATTCATTAAGTGGATTAAATGAATAGGACCAATGGTTAACTCCTCCCCTGATGAGGACTCTATCTGGTGTGTCAACTCTTGTGGTACTATTTGGTGGTGTAGTGCATGTGTTTTGGGGACTGAAGGCATGAAGTCAATTAACGTAACAAACAATTTTAGCAGTAGAATAGGATTATATACCAATGTTTGCTTCTTTATATATGGGCCATGTTTCTTTTTTCATGATTGTATTTCATAACAATTTGATACTGAAGGAACCAGTGGTGTCTTAGAAAAAGCAGATGAGGTATCATTTTTCACTTTCAACAATGCTCATAGGATAAAATGAGAATGTTATATATTTTTCCTACCATCCAGTCACTGAACTTATACATACCCTTGCTATTAACTTCCTTATATTCATTGTATTCCTCTAGATCATTGGATGAAACCCATGATACTTGTGCCAGATTCATTCCCATGTTCACTTTCTCGAAGTCCACTATTTTTTGTAGGAGGTGTTTGAATAAAACATTCTTGGATGTTCTTACCAAATGTTTTATGGGATAGGAAATAGTTTGGGTTATCTTCTTCACCATCCCAACCAAGATAATTGGGCTTTGAAAACATGATTATGTTATTCTACAATGTCGAGATAAAGTATCTAGTGACATGGTCATTTTGATGAGAATAAACATCAATATTCATCTCCTCAGAAAAGTTCCACCTATTCTACAATTTATCATCCTAATTAGGTGGACGTCATTGCTGAAACTCATGATGGGGGACCACACGGTATGGTGTGAAATTTGGAGTGGGAGTATGAAACTACCTAAATGTAATAATGTAGGACTCAACCTTCTATAATCTCTTTACTTGAGTTGAAGGAATAATCCGGACATAGAATTAGTTTGTGAGACAGAGTCTTCTACTCATTGGGAAATCATGGCCATGTCCCAAAACCCTCTTGTGTATTTCACAGGGATATGTGGTGTAAAAAATCATCACAATGATTAAATATATAGATATATATTAAATCCTCTTGAGGAAGATGCATGTTTGGAGAGTGTGTAAACCCTTTCCACCGAGCAATTAAATAGGTTACTCTCTTGTTTTCCCACTATTTGTAGTTTGAGTGGTTGAGTACTATATTCATTTATATAGTTGAAAAAATTTGATAAAAAACTTATGTCAGAGAACTTATGATATTTTAATAGACAGAGCCAGAAAACAAGCCTTCCATACAAAGGTTGTTCAATATAATAATTTCACAAAGCACCTTAGTTTTACTACCTCCTACTATTTAGGGGTCCCCCTCATGAGATCATAATGAGACATGAAATGAGTAAAATAATTCTCTATGTCCCCTAAGCCATTTAAATTTGGAAGGGAAGGGTTCCCAAATTTTAGAGGAACAATTAGATTAACCCATTTGAGGTAAGTCTTCATCTTCTATTGTATTAGTGCACAACACTTCTCCATAGATTCCAATCTACCCGTTAGTGATTAAATCATATAGATGAGGCCTTAGGGAATGTCTTGATGGGTAAGTGCTTGAACATGGTTAGCAGTAGGTAGGAAAAACTGTTATATCTATTGCCGAATTTTCTGGGGGTATCATATAAGGACATTCCTATAAGGATGAGTCCAACCCTATTTTGTGTTTTCATCTAATGAAGGAAACCCACGATCCTATGCCATGGGATATAAGTATATTTGTTGTGGGTTACCCATGTCGAGTATATGTTATGGATCACTTTCAGTTTCTAATGTGAACACTTTTTAATAAGGTTCACTAGCTGGGAGTGAGAGTTAAGGATCCACTTGTAGAACATATCCTGTAGGAAGGCAGCCTCGTACTATTTCTTTATTGATTCTCCTCAATTATTTCATTTATTCCTATTATCGATCATATCATTCATCAAGTGTAAGGGGTTAAACATCATTAGGAGGTAGGTGAGGTACAAATCAACCTTTACTCATTTATTGTTTGTATTTTATTTGAGGAGGAAATAAGGGAGTGGTCGGAGGAATTCCCAAATTCAGGGTATGCCTCTAATTCCAGGTATGCACATATCCTTTCATTGTCTATGTCTGTACAATATTATGAACTAAAACATCCTATTATAACCCCTTCCGTGTTAGTCACACGTTTTGTAGAATCTATAGAGGTAGTGTTAACCATATTCCCAAATTCTTAATGGATTGAAGGAATATCAATAATGTCTTTGTAATAATGACTTTTTAAAACCCTACATGAGGCCTTGTCCTCTACTTCACCAAATCTCTAGGTGATTATTGATAGATGGTAATCTGAATGGAATCTACAGAAATTTCATTTGTGCACATACCTAACGAGGAAAACAAATCACGGGATGGTATGAACTTGGAGGAATTGTTCAATTGTGTTCCACAAAATGGGAGAAAATAACCTATACTGAGTATGAGGTTGTTGAGATAAATAATATTTTATATTTAAGGGTTTTGGATATTCCCACATAGTTTCTACAACTCTTTTACCATGGTTTTCTAAAATTTAAGTTTGTGGTAAACAAGTCCTCCTGTCCTGCGGGCTGGGAAGCTCCTGAACATTAATGGCTACTACTAATACGACAAGCCTTCTGATTTTATGGATTTTTATTCAAAAATTGGCTAAATTCATCATTTACCCCTAAATCTGCTTATATAGAAGGCATTCACACAATCTCTGATATTTGATCTATCTTATGATTTATTTCCTTGAAGTGGGAGGCTTTATTGATACTTTCAAATTCATGATGAAAAAGTATTTCTGTAGATTTCACTTTCCTGTATAGACGTTAGTGTGAGTCATTCAATTCTAATTTTTCTTGAGAATATTTTCAGTTTTGAATAGAATACATTTCTTGAATTAGACCAAGAACAATAACATTTCATGATTCCAACTTTAGTGGGATTTTCTGATTGGGGGGCGTGGAAAAATGAAAAGCTTTGTGTTCACCCCATCTTTTTATAGGAACACATGATGGGGTATCATCAATCATCTAACACAATACATTTAATACATTGAGACATTCACACTAAAGGTATACGTTCTTTTTCCCCAATTTCTTATGTCGTGTATCTCAGATAGCCGCCAAGTCAATTTCGAAGTGCATCCCCCTATTACTGTGACATGATTTTGATCCCTGATGTAAGGTAGTTCATTTTTTCTATGTGATGAATTGTGTTCCATATATTTAGGCATATGTCATTCACACATTCATATGAAAACACCTATATAATGTTATATTGTGGAATGTATAATGGAAATAAAATGATTGGTATGTTTTCCTTTGGAACCTGTTTCCTCATGTTCATCATGTCTTCTTCATCATTTTCCAGAGGTTACTCAACCTAGTCTGACCAAAGTGGACACAATCCTATTTATTTATCATAAATAGTGAGAATGGTTTAGAATTACTTCATCACATCGGAAGGTATACGATCCAAGGGTGTTTTGGGGAATGAATAACTCATTTGGCTATCTTCTAGATGAGAAAGGAATTACCTTTTCTTTGAAAAGTCACAAAACATGAAAATCCTTGTTTTCTCAAGTTAATTGTATTATGTTGAATTTATCATCATCAAATGACCAATAGTAATAACTTCATGTTGAAGTGGAACATGACTTCAGATAGAACATTTCCTTCGAATTCCATTATGGGGGGGAATACCATTATGTCTTAATGTCTAACTATAAAGGGAATTCCTTCAAAATATACCTTTGGAAGGACCTTGAATTTGGATTAAATAAAGTGGGATAACTTATTGTTGTTTGATATTATGTCCATTCGAAGGGTCACAATGAAACTCGGAATGAGATTACCTCCCAATATCAATCAGATTACGGACATGAAGCAATACTTCATGGTGAAGCATCATGGGAGGACCTTCATAATTACTACTAATGTACTCGTAATTTGGTAATGGGAGAGTCAGACCTTGGTCTTGAATTTATAAAATTATGATGTCATCAATAACTCTAGAATTTAGTATAGTATAATCAAATATCATCTCCCCATTTTCATCTGGTGAAGATTTTTATGGGACGCCATCATATAAGCGATGAGGGAAACTTGATGGGGAAAGTGTTTTTCGTGTACGAAATATTTCATGACTAGATCTAATATTTCTATATGATTTTTTTGGCATGATTATATAATTTTTTATGGTGGTTTTTACTACCTTAAGGTTACCACTAGAATAATTCAATTTCATCCCATTAGAACATGTGTATTTTTTTCATCTAGTTTTCCATCTATCATAGGGTATTTTTTCCCATGAACCACCTGGATTGGAAATGAGGTGTGTCTATGATCATGGTGACATACTGATGAGTCACCCTAATCATAGGGATAGAGTTTTGTTCCTACCACTCTTCCACTTCAGTTGCTGTTATTATATCTTAATATGTATGTAGGATGTGAGATAGAATTTGCATCTATCCCATTACCATTTTTAGGATAGTCATGGAAACTTCAACATCCAAAATAAGAATATATGCCCATTATATTTCCAGATTAAGGGTATGTTTCTATTCTTTTCCTCCATTTCCTATTAGATGATACTGAAAATTCATAGGTTCGAAGAACAGATCTGGGTCTACCCACTATTTTTCATTGAGACTTTCTGACCAAATTCTCTAAATGCCACAATAAAAGACTCTGGATGGATTGATATGTTTGGAAAGGTTTGTTAACTTACTCATGGGTTTCAGCTAAATATTTTCATTGGGATTATTTTGAAACATCCAGAATAGGTTTTTTTAGGTTTGGTTGTGGTTGGTAAGTTTTTATTCTACCTCACATATTGCCACCAAAATTGAATAGCATGCATTCTATGTGCGAGTTTGTGTCTATGCTTTCTTATTGTGTGCCTCAATATATTGTTGGATGGATTCTCAGGATGATTCCAGTTTTTTCTACTAGCAGTGCCGATAGATATGGTCAAGTGTTTTTTCCCTCTTTCTGTGTTCCACTATATTTGGTTGGATGGATTCTCTAGATTCTTCCACACGAGTCTATTGGAAGGATTATTTAGTGCATGAAGGTGTATGTTTTTTCTCATAGTTTTCCACAATATTTCATTTGTGGAATTATCCAGAGGGTGTTTTGGTATATCCCAATGCATTATTGACTAGTTTATACCCTCAATAAGAAAATTTATACCCCTGACAGTCTCTCTTCAGTGGTCAGGTCTTGCGGACCTGGGCTGAAACCTCGAAGACAACACCCACATCACATCGAGGGTTCAATGTTGTGGGAATTTTTAAATGAAAATTTATAGTCTAAACTCCTTGAAATGACCCATGTTTCTTCTATATGAGACCTTTGGTGGCCTCTTGATCCACCTCCATATGATAATGGTGGATCTGATTATCGCATTCCTACCATTAATAAGCACCAGAAATGGTAGGGGACTTAAATTGATACCATCTATATTGGGACCACCGGTTATCGCTAAGTGGAAGAACAATGGGGATTTACATGATATAGGAAATGTAAGGAATACTCCAAGGTCAATATTACACCATTATTGTGAGACTCTCAAACCAGTGTATTTTATACCTTACATTGAATATTCTTGTTTGGCGAAGACATCCTCTACAACAATGAGGACCCGGTATGAATGGTTGTGATGGCATACATATGTGAGAGTTGTTATGACTCCAGTTGGATTTAAGGGAGATATTTTTTTAAATTCTTGAAATATAGGTGAAAAACATAAATAATAAAACTCCTTCAATTAAGCATCTTAATAAATGAACACATGCATAATTGATTATCCTGTTTGGACCTCTTTCATTTTGAGAGTGAAAGGTGTCTGATGGGTGGGTGACACCATTATCTTGGTTAAGTATTTCAAATCCATTTCACAATTTTTGATTCTTATAAAAATTTATCCACCCAACTATATATTGTAGTGGTTATGTTTTTTTTAATCAGTCATGTCAGGTTGAATATTTTTTTGAACAGCCTCCTGCGGGTTTTTTCATGGATATGGAAACACCCAATGGTTCGTTTATTAAACCTAATTTGTAGAGGTATAGAGTTGTTGGGAATTTCTCTAAAAATGCATGGGGACTCACATTAGAGGTGATTATGGGTGTTCTAGAACATCAATGTCTTTTAGGGGGAATTTTTACCTACTCTGATAATCACTTGTATACTTAAGACATGTTCGTGAATCCTTCATTAATTCCCAAGTATGACTTCGGTAACCCTTAAATTAACAATTGATTATTAAAATGAATGGAATTTAGAATCATCTATATCTATCTGAGGTTTTACATCAATTCTACCCTTTTATGAACAAAATAGAGATTCTTTTATCATTTATTAGTATAGTACTGGTTTTAAGCCATGTTTTGGGGAACTTTGGTGTGTATCACCACTGAGGGAGACAAGAGTTGTTTTGGTGTCCAGAAAAAACCCATAATATGGGATTCATATATATCATCATGAAATTAATCATACCCCACATAGTTCAATGCCACATACTGTTACACAATATACCTTTTAAGGTTGTGTGATAAATACCAAACCATGAAAATTAACATCTTGCGACAAGGTCATCTAGGGGAAATTCATTGTCATTATTGGTGAGGGAATTTTTCTAAGGTGGCCCGAAAGAACCAGAATGGATATGATCTCTGAGTTTTAATAATACCCTACTATGAATGAGACCTATAGAGAGTTTTGTTGATTTTGGGTTGTCGGGTTTGGACCTCATGGAGGATACCCACGTATTCCATTTGTACATGAATTAAATCCCACATTGTTTGGTTATGAGTACCCATGCTTATGGATTCCTTTTAGAATTTTGTATTGCAAGTGAGTATGGCCCTTTGAGAGGATTTAGTTGTAATTACACTTAGGATTATCTCTAATAAATTTGGTTTGGTAGTGGATTATAAAAAATATGTTCTCTTGGTGATTGGAAATTGTGCAGAAATCATGATCACTACAAACCTATAAGACCATGTGATTAATTCTCAGTGTGAGAAACATGTTAAAGTAGAAGATCTTGAAAAATACATGATCTACATTTTCTACGTTTATAAGAGGAAAAAATGGGATTTTGAAGCAAAGCGGGCTCTATCACTTGTTCCGTCACGTCGTTGTACCCTGGACCCAAAGTGAGATTTAAAGGGATTTTATGTGACCATCTCTATGCTAATTTTGGTAACTAGAATAGTCACAATTTATGTTCTATCTAGATATGGAATAGGTGAATGTAGGAGGAAGTTATGTTGTAAGATAGTTCCTAAGGGAATGGATAGGGGCTTACTCTAGGGGGATGTTCGAAAAATGGTCCTTGGGGAAGAGGGAAGGATAATGTACTAATACTCAAAATGGAAAGGAAAGTGTGATCCTCTCCCTTACTAATTGAACTGAATTCACCTGATCATAAATATGATGAAGGGAGGGAAATGTGTTAGCCATCAAATCTAAGACTGGAAAATCCCCGACACTTCACGAAGGGTTAGGGTCCTACTGACCGAGTGAATGCATATATACTTGGACCCTAAGGAGCCTGCCTGTTAGGTAGGTCAATTGCAAAACACCTCTAACCAATGGAATGCCTACCCAAATTGTAGACACACTAGTGTGCTTATTACCATAGTTTTACAAGTCCGTAGGCTTTGGTGGAGGTTTCAATTCGGTCCCCATCAGATGAGGGATACAATTGAATATGATCCCTCCCATTGGTTTCCTACAAGAGGGCTCAAAACGAGGCTCCTGAAATTCATGGATTTGTGGGAAAAGGATCCACCTTTAATGTCTAGGGAGAGTTTTATGTGTTTCAAATAGGGGGTACACTTTTGAGAGATGAATATGTCTTAGTAAATGGCACACATAGGTGTCAAAACTTGGGTGAGGCCTAAGCCTAGGAAACACGTGTCTCCTCAGGTGTCCCTAAAATGGTCTCTCACATGTCCCTAGTTAAGAAAGGGACCTTCCCACTAGTTTTTGTTGACCATGAGTGCAAAGGGTTCCTTCTATAGGTGTCATGGTTTTCACACCCTAGAAAGACATTGATATTACTATATCCCTTCATTCTCAATTGTCATGAGATTTTGAGAGATAACTGAGAAATTTTAGAGGACCTGGGAGAAGGGGATATGGGACCAAATCATAGGGGGTTTTTTTTATTTTGTAGTTGTTGAAATAAGAATCCTCGAGGTTCTATTTATAGGAAAATAGGATACCCTAGACAAATAAGTTATCTCGTGTGGGTTCTTGGTGTAGGTGATCAGTCTATGTACCCCAATTAAGGGTGGATAGTCATTTAGTTCCGCACAGGGGGGTTGTGTGAGGCTTATGAACTATAGTGGTTGGTTCACATAAATTCATTGTGTAGGGCTGGATTCACCTTCTAGGTTGTGTGGACATGGCCTATACCAGGTTCTTGGTGTGAGAGTTGGTGCACACATGGAAACTTCAGTGAACTCACTACTCCATACCACGGGGTTGTGCCCCTACAACCTTACTCGAGATCAATGTAGTGTTACAGTCCCAACCCATCACACTGATACCTTTTATACATTCACTAGGCCCCATAAAAAATGGAGATTCACAATGTGAAGTTTTTAGTCTGGGTAGACGATGTTTTGGATTGCGATGCATACAACCCCGCCACTCAGTCCAAATCCATGGCCTACTCTCAAATAGATGTTCTCACGACCATTCCATTGGATTGAAACTCATTTATAAGAACCTCCACAACACTGTGTATGAGAATTATTTCATAAAATTTCATGGAATTCATTTCAATGTTTTAATATTTCTCTTATATTGTTTTAATAAAATGCCATCTTCTAGGGTAAAAACTAGTTACCAAGGTAGAAACCAACATGGTAAGATGTACAAATCAAGTGTTAACAAGAATCAAATATGATCAAAACATGAGTAAAAATTGTTGTAGTGGTATTTATTAACCTTATATCACCCTAAAATCCATTATTTATCACTTTTTGAACCATTTACCTCTGAAAGGATCCATCCTATTGTTGAAAAGTAATTGTTGTTTACAAAAGTGTAACATTATTTACTTTCAAAATAGAATCATTTTGACTTTATCAATGTTTAATATTACATTATAAATTTCCATAAACACCTTCCATATTTTCCTATTTAATAGTTCTATTTCATGTCTAAAATCCATTTTTCATCATAATTTGTCTTATGCATTTTATTTCAACGGATTCTTTTACGAGAATTTTCAAGTTACCAAACTGAGTATTAATTAATACTAATCATTTATTATTGATATTTATATTAAAAACCTACCATAAACATATAAATATAATGGAATTAGTGTCACTACTATCTTTAAGTGTCATTATATTAATTAAAACCGATTAATTATTCTTTTACATCTATATTGAAAAAATAAATTAATATTAATAGTGCGTTTTGGGGACGACCGCCTCGACCGAGTAAAAGTTTCCTTTTTCACATTGATTTTATTTATTAGTTTTAGGTAAGTAAAATATGATTAAAAAACATAAATAAAATAAATAATATCCTCATTATTCTTTTACAATGATATTATCCTGTTCCTTAACCATGTTCACCCATCAAGATATGGGGTGTTCATATATGGGGTTGGTTTGACCACTTACTTGAACAATGATATAAAAATATATTATGGATTATTATGAGAATATAAATAATAATGATATTATACGTATTTTTTTTATTTTTTTATAGTTATAGAATTTTTATTTTGAAAATTTATCTTATTGTAAAATTATCATATTCAATCTCTAAAATTACTAAAATAAGTTGAACCTGGTTCCATTTTCACTAAAAACGAAAGAAAAAATATATATATATTAAATAAATAATATTGGATAATAAATAGTTCATAATAAAAAATATTAATAAATTCCTTAACTATAAATCTAATAAACTTATTTTTGTTATTCAGTAAGTTATGTGTATGCATTGAATGAATCAAGAACATGGTAAGGGTTTCTTGTCCCTATTTTCATCCATTTAGATATATTTATTATTATAAACCATGTTTTATTTGGAATATTATATCTAACGGAACATGAATATTTATTTTCATGATCCTCTCATTATTCATCGGTTAAATGTTTTATTATAAATTATAATTTTCAGTCTTTTTTTATTCAAAAGTTTCTAATTTTGTAAGGTTTTTTTCTCAATCTATTTTCTTTAATAGAGTGAAAAACATTATTATGGAACTCTATTATTTAAATATTTATTTATTCAACATAATGAATACATGGAATTTTATTTCCACCTTTTCTAGGTTTTTGAAATTCTTCCTTATAAACTCATTATCAAATGATTCTTACTACAATGAAAATGATACAAGAAAGGGATTCTAGGTCTCAATTCATATTTTTTGTGGCATAAATCTTATTATGAACCAATTTACATTCATATGGTCTCTATGCAACCTATTTGTTATATTTAATCCTTAGTTTTCATTATATAATTGTATTTTGATTTCAATTTCAAGTTATTTCCCCTTCGATGGATTTTATTTTAATGTTACTCAAGCAGTAAGGATTATTTTACCAAACCTATATTAATATCAATATCTAGAAAAAATGATAAGAAATTTGGGGAATTTGTAAAATCTTTATTTGAAACATCATACCCATTTTCATTACCTCTAGTTATATTTGGTGATATTTTATACCATTTACCATGATTTAAAATGAATGTTTTAGATCCATCTAAAGTGATGTCATTTTCAACAAAAAGTATTATGAAAATATAAAAATTGCAATTTTTTGGGTTATATTTTTACTTCAAATTGTCATTTTGGGGATATCATAATTTTTTTTCATAAAATAAAAAATTTCATTACAGACTACGTTGAATTTAATTTAATAAAATTTAGGATAAATGTTATTTGATGTCATTATAATGATTTATTTTAAATAAAAATAATCTCATTTTAAATGTATAAAAATATACATTTACCACCATTGTCATCTTATATGAAAATTTATATCTAAAACATCATTATTTCTAAAATAAATTATTTTATTATAGTTTTATAAAATATCTAATGAAATTTTATTTTAAAAGATCACAGACATTTCTTATTTCCCAAGTTAATTTTTTGAATCCTATAAAAAGTGTTTTTATCTACGTCATTAACCTTTGACATATCCTAGGATTGATCGAGTATATTTGTAGAATCATACTATCTATATTTTTATGTTGATGTCTTATGTACTGTTCTTATCATTTGGGTGAATGATCTATCACTAAAGTTTTATTTTCTAATAATCTTATATATATAAATATGTGTTTTAATTCAATTCTTTACCACATTGAACACTCTATATTTACTTATTATGATTGAAGGGTGTTCACCTAGATTTTATACAATAATAGATTAGTGAAATTATTAATCTAATCATATAACCTTGTTATATATTTTTTAAATACAATATTCTCTATTAGCTTGATTGATGAGAATTTACCTATAATGTTACTGAATATATTTGGATAAACATATATTTTCCATGGGATTATCATGTTTTTATAATTGATATAATTATGAATGATTTACTTATCTGAATCCAATTAAATTTGATATGAAACCAATTTTATTTCTATGGGTTATTTATAATGTGTTTAATAAAACCCATTTTCATTTTGTGGGTTATTTAGGATTTGATGGATCATTGGTTTCTTGTGGATTATGTCAGGTTGTATAAATAATTGTTAGGGTCCAATATATCCCATCAATATATTAGTTTAAATTTTATAATTAATGAAAAAATTATTCATGAGTATGTTTTAGTTTCTTGTAAACATGGTCACTGATTGTGAGGTAAATTAATGTAATGGTACCTATATTAATGTATGTTCCATATTTGAACTATGTTCACCATTTATATTTTATGTGTCACGATTTGTCTCATGAATTTAATGATACCAATTCTATTATATGTGAAATATTTTAATGACATTCTGCATTCTTATTTTACTCTCGCATGGTGTGGATTATGAATGTAATGTTACCAATACTAATTTTTGTGAGAAATTTCAAACATATCATTATTTTATGCTCTCATGAATTATATTTGTTGATTATTGTTTCCACCCTTTTTTTTAATGATTTTTTCTTATCCCACGATTTGAGATCAATTATTTGTTGGGTATAACATTCTTATGTATCCTAAATACACCCACATGCTCATCGTATGCTCACTTTTGATATTTGATTATTATCACCTATGTTTACTTTTACTGAGCATATGATCTCATCCCATAATTTTTTTAATTTCCATATATTGTAAAAATTATTGTAACCTATGATAGTTATAGAAGGTACTCTAGTATTGAATCATTATGGATATATTTTCATTAGTTTTTTAAAATAAGTTTCCAATGTTACTGGTCTTCAAAGACAATATACAAAAAGGTTCTCTGAGTTTTTTGATATTATTTTGAGAGGTGATACTAATGTCAAATAAAAAAAATGCTTAGTTTAAATAACATCAATTGGTATCAAAATTAAAAAATAAATGTATGAGATTTTAGAACTGGGAAAGAGTGTGTGATTCAAGGGACCCTCAGTTGAGATAAAGCTATTGTATAATTATATTGGTGTTTTGTTAAGAGAAATTTAGTGAAACCCATAGGGATAAGTGTATGGTACATGGTTAATTACACAATAATATTCTAAACATTATAAAAGTGTATATCTGTGGTTATTGTGGACATGACATCCCTTTCTAGATACTATTAGAGAATGTGGACTATATTATAGATATATCTAATGTTAATAACACTAACAATTTTGGATTGGGTATTAAGTCGATCATCTCATAGTTCAAGATAAAGATACATAACTCCCCAAAAGGTTTGACATTCTCATGGGATATTCTATGTTAATTTTAACTTATATCTAATAAACTATTATATTGATTTTAATAAGATGTCAGCGAATTACGTTAGAGAACATAACAATAAAATAACCCTAGATCACAAAGGATTCAATAAAGAGATTCAAAATTAAATCCAAAATTATCATATGATTAAAATTAATGTTTTATAGGGGCTATCATCTATGGATTGATGTTATAATATTAATATTTTGGATATTATCCTAACAGTTTTGGTTTTAGTATTTTATTGAAATAGTATAATGAAAATGTAGCTGAAAAAAATGTTTGTATCTAGAAACATGTATGTCTTATCACAAAATAAAGGAGAATACTTAAATTATTGAGAATATTACATGATTCCTAGATTAATGGAAAAATTGGGTTTCATAGAAAAACCCAAGTTATTGAGGTTGATATAATAGTAGAAATTAAATCTAGAAACACTTAAATATGTTCATTAACGAGTGATATTATTCTATGATATTCATGTATATTCTAAAATTTTTAGGAATTATATGAAACATCTAAGGATTTTTCTTCAATAATTTTATTTAATGGTTCAGAATGGTGTATTTCACAACAGTGAGAAGTGATTTCATATAATGTAATATTTTAAGGGAGAACTAATGTGGAATACATTATTGAGGTTTCGAAAACTATTAGGTTTAATAAATGCTTGAATTTGAGGTAATAAAGGGTTGAATGATTTTAAAAAGGCGATTTAGTGAGTATTTCTAGACGTGGAATTTATTATTGATTTAATGATTATGTGATCCATGATATTTTTGGGTATTTTTATATCATTTTTTGGATTGTGATATATATTATCTAGTGTTTGTCTTTATGAACCTCACGGTTAATACATTCAAGGGAAATATATATAGTGAATTTTTGGTGAAATATATGATTTTGTTGTTGTTTAATTAATTGTAGAATCAAATGGTTTAAAAAAGGTATTTTTTCGGAATTTATGTCTAGGTTATATACATATCTGATTATAAGATTTTATGAAATAATAATATTAATATAAGAAACTTGATATAGCTTAAAAGAGTGAGGTGGATGTATAATTAGAAGTTATATGCATAATGAGGAATATGATAATAATACCCTCAACTACCTTCATCTATAACTAAGAACTAAAAAAATGAGGACACAATTTATTTAAATTATAATAATAAAATGACGTGAATTTTTGGATACTTTAAATTATTATTATCTTCTATAATTTGTGTCACACAAAACACTAAACACAAGTAAAACAGAACAAAAAATGAGCAACAACATATTATATGATTATTATCAATAGGAATATAACAATAATGTAACCACTCGTAAATAAAATTTTGAAAATCATTTCAAAATTATTATATTATAAAGATAATCAATTAGTATTGAAAAAGATGGTTTTCTATTCAAATAACTATTATTTAAAAAAAAATTAATTCACACAAAAAAATTTAATTTAATTCTTATAGATTATTATTATAATATTTAAATACATTAAAAATTATTTAAATGTCTTTAAAATTATATACTTGAATGAAATAATATTGAAAACACACTAAATGTTCAAAAAAACATTTTTAATAAAAAATGTTTTTATTCATAGTTTTTTATTTCCATTAAAAAACTTAATATTTATATTTTATCAATTTATATTGATAAAAATAAATTCATTTCTATATTAAATTTATCAAATTTAACATGGGGTTTATTTTTAGGATATTTCTTAAATAAATAATTTTTCACTGAATAGTGAAAAAATACAGATTTTTCTAATACCACAAATTTAATGAATTAAAAATATTTTAAAATATTTTAATTAATATATATATACATAATGTAAATTAACTAATTTAATGATACTCCTTTAAATTTATAAAACTCAGGATTATCATATTGGACACTTATGTAATGCTTTACTCTAAAAACAATTTTTATTCACTTATATTAAAACTTGGTTTTCATCACTTATAAAAATTAAATCTATAAAAAATAATTTCCAATTTTAAATCAACATTTTCATATTATATAATATGTTTAATATTATTTTAGGCACAAAAATATGAATACTAAGATTAAGGTTAGTGAACATGATAATGGGGAAACTATTATTTTAAAAGAATTGTTGTATTAATTTTGTTGATATTAAATTAAATCGATTTATTTCTTATAATTACATTGATGATATTTTAAAAATAAAAGAAAATATATTATCACTAAATAAATTGATATTCAATACTAAATGAAATTAAGAACACTTTGTGGTAGAAATTGCATTTTTATACAAATCAGTTTTTCTATGTACTTAACATTTTAATGTAAAAGTTAAATTTTCGCATTTATAAATAGAATTAGAATATATGTATCATAGATTTATATTTATAACATAATTTATTTAAGGGATACCTTATATTGTTTTATAAGATATAAACTACTAGGTAAAATACTACTTACCAAGGTAAAAGAAAAAATGGTAAAATATAATTATCATGTTTTGTAAGTCTTGAAACATGTTAAAAAATGTAGTAAAATGGGTTATAAAGTAATTATTCACCTTATATGACCAAGAAATACTTTTTATCTCACATTTATATCCATTAACCACATAATATTGTTATTCCATTGTTGAAAAATAATTGGTGCTCACAAAAGTTCCATTTTTCTCACTTATAAAAGTGGACCACGTCACTAATCTCAAAGATACACATTAACTTATAAATTGCATTGAAATTATTCACAATTTTACACTCCTAGAATTCAATTTCATGATCTAAATACCCAATTCGCCATAGGATATTATAATTCCTTCATCTCCAAGGATACTTTTAAGAAAAAAGATCAAGGAACCAAAGTGAATATTATTTATCATCACCTTTTCATATTAACATTTCTCATAAAAACTTACCATAAACATGGTAATATAATTAAAATATATATATATATTTAGTATACATATGTGTTATTATATTAATTCTAATGGAATTATTTTTTTCATTTACATCTTCTTAGGAAAACACAAAACAATGTTATTCGCACGTCATGAAGACTACTGCCTCCATGAAGTAATGATTTCATTTTTCAACTTGGTTTTCTATATTTATCCATATAACAGGAAATATGATTCAATGATTTTAAAATATCTAAATTATATCATTATAATTATTTTATATTAATATTATACAAATCTTTGACAATACTCAACCAATGATATCTAGTGTGTTTATAGTTGGGGTTAGATTAACCACATACTTGAAAAATTCTATATAACTATATCATGGAGGACTATGGTAACATAATTAATAATTTTTTTATAATTTAAGAGGAATAATTATTGTTTTATTGTTATCTAAAGGATACATTTCTTATTTTCAAATTTAAAAATGATTCTTACCTCATATATTATGTTACAATAAATGGTTTTCGAGTCTCAATTCTAATTTATAGAGGTGTACATCATTGTATACACCAATTTAATTTTATAAGAGGTATATTAAAAAATTTTATATCATATATTTAATTATAATTCATTCATGGTATTTTAAGATAAATTTAAATATATTTCACCTTAATGGGTTTTTTTAAATGATTATCAATAAAAAATGTTTCTCTTCCCATCCTTATTTTAAAATTGAGATATCTAGAATGTGATAACCCATCTAAAGAATTAATAAAGTAGTTTATTATAATTTAAAATTCATTTTCATCCCCTCTATTTATCATTTGTGATATTTTTTTCTCATTACCGAGATTTGAAATGAAATTTAAAATTATTTAAAATTGATGTGGTTTTCAATAAAAAACTCTAAACATAAAAAAGAATTTATTTTTTATGATCACATTTTATCTTCGACTCCAATGTTTTTATATTTTCTTATAATTATTAAGAAATTTTAAAAAAGTAATTTTAACAAATTTTACATTTTTTTTTAAAGATAATAAATTTTCATTTTTCCATGAGGATCATTTTCAATAAGTTTTATGTATCTTAATTATTATGTGTGAACATATATTTCTACTACCTTTGATGATTTATAAAAAACCTTCAATCAAAAATTTCATATATTCTAAAACAAATTATTTTTCTACTTATTTTATAAAATATTTCTTTTAAAATTCATTGAAAAGATCAATGATATTTATTATTTTGGAATTGATTTATCTAAAACACCGAAAACAATTTCTCATCGAATTAATTATCCTTTGAAATATCATATTATTTATTAATGAAATTATTAAAATGATACCCCCCACCTTATTTCTTTGGATAGATTATGTAATGTTCTTTTCTTTTGGAATATTGATCCATCACAGCCTTAGTTTTCCCTAATAATTCTATGTTTATAAATTTTATATTTCTAAATATTATTTAACTCTATGAACACTCTATATTTTCCTCCTCAAATTAATGTGTTTTTCCAATATTATATATATATCAATTGATTGTAGAAATTTTTGACTTAATTTTATTCCATTTATATATACTATATAAATCCTATTTTCCGTATTATAATGATTCATGATTATTTACCTGTAAATTTACTAAATATGTTTCAATATCCATTTATTTTTCATATGTTTATCATTTTATTATTTTTTGGAATTATAAATGATTTACCAATATGAATATATTTATTAAGTATATGAAACCCATTTTAATTCAATGGGTTCTATAAGATATTTTGAATAAAACTCTTTTTCTTTCAATGAGTTCTTTATGAAATAAGGTATGGATGTTTTTTTGTGGCACATTTAAGTATGTAAGAATTATGGGTGTGGTATTATATCACCCTTAAATAAATTAGTAAAAATATCATTTCTCATGAGAAATATTTTCAACATTACATTTTTTCGCATAAGTATGGGCATTGATGGTGTGGATTATACTAGTAATGGCCTATATACTATTGTAGGTTCCAAATTTGAAAGATACTATTAATTCATATCTTAATCCCTCATGTTTTGTATCATGAATGTATTGTTTCCTATTATAAATTTTGTTCGACATTGGAATGAGTTTCAAAATACATATCTTATTCTTTTAGCGTATAATGCATGAATGTAATGTTTCCTTTACTAGGGTTTTCACCATGTTACTAAGAATCCGAATATTATTTTCTCATAGATCATGTTTATTGATTAATGTTTCTACACGGTTTTTATTAATGAATTTTTACTTATGTCAAGATTTATAATCTATTCATTTAACCTAATTATACACACTTTCTCATCATATACTCACTTATGATATTTTAATTTAACAAAAATAATTTTCATTATAAATCATTTTATCACACCCATTTCTTATAATTCTGTCCCATGTTATAAATATGTGTGTAAACAATGTGAAGTCTATAAGGAATTATAATATCATTCTATTAGAGTGAAATGTAAAAAAGTTTTGTAAGATAAATTTCTTATGTAAATTCTTCTTAAAGACACTAAACCAAAAGGTTATATATTTTGTGTGAGATTATTGTGAGATATAATACAAATGTGAAATTGTTGAATGTTTTAATTGGAAAATTTCACTTGGTATCAATGTTAATTTATAAATGTATGTTTTTAGTACTATAATAAGGATATTGGGTCCTGGGTGCATAAAATATCCTGGTTCTAAACATTATAATTTTTGTACTATATTAACTACTACCAAGACATTAATATTACTATCATTACTATAACCAATAAATTATTGTTACTTCGGTGAAAACAGATAAGTAATTTTTCTAAATTTTATAATTACGTCCAAGACATCATTTATACTATCATGACCACATTATTGACATTATTGTTACGTTCATTACTGAAACCATGAAATTTCATGCATCAAATTCTTGCCACGTTGAATGATGAATATAATAAACGGTCATATTTCCTTAGTAATCAATAGATATCCATATTTTAATAAAAAATATGAAATTTCAACAATTTACTTTATCAATAAATGGAATAACATGATAATAATTCATACGGATAAATTATATAGATGGAATATTTAGGTGACATTCCAAGTGAATAATAATATCATTGAAGGATGTTGACACAAATTAAAAATACTCTAAAAAGAGCCTTAAAATTTTACATGAATGTATAGGAATAAATAAACCATGATTTTTATTGGTACCCAATTAAGACAATATTTTATAAAATAGAGGTAATATAAATTTAATTATCAAATACATGAAATCATATAGTTGATATTTCATAAATAAAACTATAAAAGAGTGTGGGAAGAATGAATTTGAATTGAAAAAATAAAAAATATATTCCTTTAAAAAAATTAAATAAGTTAAATGTTAATGAAAACAATATTAACAAAGAAATTTAGAAATATAATTTCCTATAATTCTGGGGAATTGGACGAAAAATCATAAAATAGTTATTCAAAAATGTTTTCACAAATGTTGTAAAAGAAGAAGTTATGGGTCAAATTGAATACTCATTTTCATAAAGGTGAAGTGATTTTTTTGAAAACTTTTACATTTGAAAATAATCATCAATAATGAATCCTTGAAAAATACATAATTATTTTTCTATGGAAATGTGAGTAAAATATAAAATATAAAATCGTTAAAGGAAAAAAGTTTTCTTATCATTTTAAAATTACTTTACTGTATCTCACATCATAAAATAGAGAATAAATATTTATTTTAAAAATTGGTGATGGGACAAAATGAGATTACACGACAAAATAAGTATATTTTATTCAAAAATAGAATAAAGAATATTAGAAAATATAAGAACTGGTATATGGAGGAATAATATTCTCAACAAAAATAAGTTATATTGTAAAAGGAATCCTTATATATATGGAAACATTTAAATTTAATGAACTTTAAAAAGAAAATAAGAAATATAATATTAAAATTCCTGAATTGAAACACAAATATTTAAGAATAATAATGAGAAATTTGAATTTTATCATAGGTTGTGTTCAAGGTATAATGTTAATTTCTTCTATTGGGATATCATGTATAATTTTTATGATGGTTACATTTTTCCTGCAATAAGGTGTTTACCATATTATGGGATTTTGGTGAAATTCTATGCTATTTGGATTTTTTGTGAATATATAATATTTAATTAATTTATTATTTTTTATCAACACTCTATGGTGATGTATTCTCTTAATATTATCATATGAAGTTCATAATGTGTCACGACCCCCTCCCACCAAAGATTCCCCTCCTGAGCTGGCAATGGTGAAAGGGAGATAATGACCCATGAGTCCCGCCTCCAGTAGGCCCCGGGGTGGCGACTAGCACCAAGGGTATGACTTTTCACAAATATGGGAGACATTACCCTTTTTATTATTTAGGATCGCTAAATAGGACATGTCAACCACCAAAAATGAAAAAGAACAAGTGTATAGAAATAAAGCCAAACCAATCCCACATGCATGTTTAAACAATTTTATAACAAGGTACAAGTACAAGAAAGCTCAAAGTACAATACCAAAAGATAAAAAAGGTACAGCTACAGCAAAAACTCCAACGATCTGACTAGTAGGGTCCCGCATGGCCCTGATAGTCCTCCTCGAAACCTGAAAGTAAACGTAGAATGAGCATGTAAGTATACTCAGTAGGGAAACATAAAGCTCTCGTGCACAAGTGGGGAGACATCCTAATGTCCCATGAGAACAACAGAAGAAACCTAGCAAGGAATTCTATCCACCCAACCTCACCAGCCACACTGACCAAAACACAAGCACAATAGGTAGTGGTAATATATAATAACAAGAGTATTGGGTACCCCGCACCATTTCTCTTTAGTTCGTTGTTCGTCCTAACGACGAACGTCCTGAAGCTGCCACACTCTCCCCGCCCGCACACACCTGGGCCTCACAACCACATATCCCACCCGCACACACCTGGGCCTCACAACTACGTATCCCGCCCACACACACCTGGGCCTCACAACCACGTATCCCGCCCGCACACACCTGGGCCTCATCCTGATGATTCTTGGGAAACAGAAGAACCTGCCCGAAGGGTCTTGGGCTATAACCACCCCAATCAAAACCTACCTGAAGAGTCTTAGGTGTAAGGTCACCTCAAACCATCACAGCCTATGGGAGAAGGAGCAGGAGGGAGCTAGTAATTGAGTGAAAAACACCCTCTCCCATGAAATGGGAGTGTTCGGCACTAAGTGCTCAACATGGGTGGGGTGCGATAAAACAAAAAATATACAGATATATATATTTACTAACCACACAACCCAACCTATGGCTTATAAACAGAGAAACTGAGCACGTGCCATGACACTGCTACTACGAAGCATGCATACAACAAACAACCCCAACCCCATTTAGGTTTTCACGTTTCAGCAGAATTAGTTTATTTAGCTCCTTAACTACTGGGAAACTATCCACAACCAACCACACCACACGTTCATAAAACATATCTATGCCATCCACAAATCAAGTTAGGAAAACACAAGCAACAAAACCTAGCCCTTCTTATCAACCAACCAACCCCACTGATTATTATTTATGTTTCACGCCCCACCAAACATTAACTCTTCCACTTTAATTTATTATTCACAACCCACTATTCATTCACAAACAAGCCCAACCCTGCATCCCCGCTGCCAACCACCATAACCACAACCACACCGAAGCCACACATCCCCATCCCTTTAATACCATTTATTGGAGCCCCACTACCCATTACCATCACAACATTCACACCAACCCACAACCAAGTCAACCATAGCCCCACTGCTCACCCTATCCACAACAACCCACAAAACACCCCCATCACAAGCCATGTATCCAAGCCAACACCTACATGTTCATTATTCCGTTTTGTTCATCCAGGGTGATCACACAAGGGTTCCATATTTTCATTTAATCAGCTAACTTTAAGTGATTATCCAATTTCCACATTCCACAAGCTTCCATTCATAAGAAAATACATAAGGAGAGGGAAACATTTAATTGTGCAAGCAAAGGCACCCAACGACCATGATTTTTAGTAGGCAGAAGCTCATTCAATTCACAACATAATATCACATGATATAAAGTAACAACAATCACAACTTCCAATCCTCGTTATATAAGCCATTTATTATCTTTATTAAACCGGTTCAAAAGTTTTTCAAATAAACAATAGCACACCCACCCCTCATGATGAAAAAATTAAAGAGACGAAGGTATGATCCCAACCTAAACCGGTTCTTGATTGCAACGCTCCTCCGGATCAACCTTAGAAGATGTCCGTCAGCGTTCGTCACTTCTGTCGGTCCCGGAAAAACCTCCTCAGGTGGAAGTAAGATAGGAAAGGCCAAAGGAAAGACAACGGATCCAATTTTGGAAGCTCTGCCTCATCGTTACGATCCTGTGGCTGCTGACGGATCGTAAATCAGAGCTCGGACGAAGAAGTTATGCAAGGAAGAGCATTCAAGTCTCTTGAGAGAGCTCTGCTCGGAGAATAGGAGAGGAGTGAGTTGAAAGGAGGAGGGGACCCCTCCTTTTATAGGCGTGAAAAGAAAAAGTACATGGCATGTACTTTATGGTACACGACATGTACTCGGTTCTTTCACACGGTCTCCACGTGGCTTCCAACATGGCTCTGCGTCCATTGACTTGTCAACACACGGTTTGAGGGTAACGCATACGCGGGGAAGGACTACACGGCGTGTAGTTTAGACACATGGCGTGTACTCATTTGTTGCACATGTCAAGGACACAGCTCCCACATGGTACATGACCATTGACTGGTAACGCATACGTGGGAAAGGACTACATGGCGTGTAGAACTAGACACATGGCGTGCACCCATTATTCCTCACAGCAAGGACACGGTCTGCAACACGGGGTAAACTCGGGAAGGGGGTGCACGGTGTGTATTCAAACTACACGGTGTGTAGTTTCAAAATTCTAAAAAAGTGTGGAAAATTCCATTTTAGTCTCCAGAACACTTCTTGACCTTCTTTTTGACAAAGGAATAGGCTGGAGATGTACGGGCCATTACATCAGATACCTCTTAAAACATTCTCATCCCCGAGAATTCAAAAACCAACCCAGAGGGAAAACCAACAAGATACCTCTTAGGGTTCTTGTTATAATAGGAACCCTACCAAAAACCCTAATCATATGTGTTAGGAATTCCTTCTCCTATGTCGACATATCATCCGCTTTAGGCGGCACTGACTCGCCTGCACGGGTTTAATCGCATCCTCATTAATGCGTCTCGATTAAGAATTGGGTCTTCCCACATTCATACATTAGGATTTTTCAACACCACACAACCAACACACTACCCAAACACATGGGTTTGGGAAATTCCTTTACCTATGTCAAGATATTATCCGCTTTAGGCGACACTGACTCGCCCGCACGGGTTCAATCAAATCTACATTAATGCGTCTCGATTAAGGGTCATGTTTTTCCCTTTCCCACACATCCGGACATGATACATATTCCGAGGGAAAAAAGAAACAAAAGGTCTCACAACTTACAAGCCAAGAATTCTATATAACAAGGGTACAGAGTACAACATCAACACAAGATCAGAAGAAAAAGGAAAAAATACAAGTCAAAACAACTCCGGGTACTGAGCGTGTATCTGGGTCTCCCGCTACCAAGTTCTCTCATCGAGGCCGCCATGCCTCCACAACACATGAACCAAGGGAATGGTTCGTCCATGGAACACCTTCTCTTTAAGGTCTTCGATTCTGACTGGTCGTTCCTCGAAGGTCACTTCGTCTCCCATATCTAACTCTCCCCAGTTGATAACGTGGGAGTCATCGTGTAAGTACCGACGAAGCTGGGAGACGTGGAAGACGTCATGAACCTTCTCCAACTGAGGTGGTAGGTCCAGCTGATATGCCACCTCACCGACTCTCCTCAGCACCTCAAAAGGTCTGATGAACCTAGGTGAGAGCTTGCTCCCATTCCCAAACCTCCGATGCCCCTGTCGACGGTAAACCTTAAAGAACACATGATCCCCCACCTCGAACTCCAAGGGCCTCCTCCGACAATCAGCATAAGACTTCTGTCGGTCCTGAGCCGCTTTCATTCTCTCACGTACAAGCTGGACTTTTGATGTGGTGCTCTGCACTACCTCTGGCCCAAGTGCACCTGTCTCACCAACCTCTGCCCAGCAAATGGGTGAACGACATGGCATTCCATAAAAATCCTCAAACAGTGCCATGCCAATAGTAGAGTGGAAGTTGTTGTTGTTGGAAAACTCTACTAAAGGAAAGTGTCGTACCCATGGTCCTACGAAATCCAGAATGCATGCTCGCATCATGTCCTCCAACGTCTGGATAGTCCGCTCTGTCTGCCCATTGGTCTGGGGGTGGATAGCAGTGCTAAGGCGTAGTTGGGTTCCAAAAGCATGCTGTAGCCCCCTAGACTAGTGAGGTAAACTGAGTATCCCGATCTGAGACGATATTCTTCGGGACTCCATTCAAATACACAACCTCGTCTACGTACCTCTGTGCTAAGGTACTCACCGGGCCCGACTCCTTAATTGCTAAGAAGTGAGCCGATTTAGTCAAATGATCCACCACTACCTAGATAGCATCATAACCACCCTGAGCTCTGGGTAGTCCTATGATGAAGTCCATTGAGATGTCATCCCACTTCCACTCGGGGACATCTAAATGATGCAACAAACCACTTGCAACACGATGTTCAGCCTTCACTTGCTGACACACTAGGCATTTAGCCACAAACTCCGCCACTGACCGTTTCACCCCGGGCCACCAAAACTGTTCCCTCAGGCCTCGGTACATTTTTGAAACTCCTGGATGTACCGCCAAGGCTGATCTATGGAACTCACGGAGAACTCCATCACACATTTCCTCCAGAACAAACAACCTTCCATGGAAAATCATCTGATGTCGGCTGTCCTCTGACCATCCCTCTGGAGCATTCCCCTGATCGACGTGATCCCTCATCACTTCTGCCTCAGAGTCCCCCCACTGAGACTCTTCCACCTGCTACAACAAAGAGGATTGTACTATCATCTAAAACAAACAGCCTCTAACACCTTCTACCCTAGCATCCAAGTGCAAGGCAGCCAACTCCCCCATTGCCTTCCAAGAATCAGTGGATTCTCGAACTACTTCCTGATGTGAATTCCTACTCAGTGCATCAGCCACAACGTTGCCCTTACCTTCAGTGTAAGAGATCTCAAAGTCATAGTCTTGGAGAAACTCAACCCATGTCCACTTCCGCAAGTTCAGGTCACGCTGGGAGAAGATATAATACAGGCTCTTGTGTTCTGAGAAGACCAAAAAGCGCTCCCCAAAGAGGTAATGTTGCCACAACTTCAGTGCGAACACTACTGCTGCAAGCTCTAGGTCATGGGTGGAATAGTTACGCTCATGAGGGCGTAACTGCCTAGACCCATAACAGATCACTCCCTTCTTCTGCATCAGCGCGCACCCCAGAACAGGGCCAAAAGCATCACAAAACACTTCATACAACAACCCTTCCTCTAGAAACCTGAGTACGGTATCACTAACCAACTTATCCTTCAGATAGTCAAAAGACTTATGGCACTGATCGCTCCATAGGAAGACCTGGTTCTTCCTCGTCAAATCTGTCAAAGGAGCAGCAACTTGAGAGAAGTCCGAAACAAACCTCCGATAGTAAACTAGTAACCCCAGGAAACTACAAACTTCCGCCACGCTCTTGGGTGCTTCCCAAGAAACAAATGCCTCCACCTTCTACGGGTCCACTGAAACTCCTTGCTGAGACACCACATGCCCAAGGAAGTGTACTTCTTGTGTCAGGAACTTACACTTCTACAATTTCTCGTAATGTTGGTGGTGTCGAAGGACTTCCAAGACTGCCCTGAGATGCTCAACGTGCTCCTCCTCTGATCTTGAGTAGATCAAGATGTCGTTGATAAACACAACGACGAACCGGTCCAAAAACTCTCGAAAGACAAAGTTCAAGAGTCCCATGAACACAGCCGGTGCATTCTTAACTCCAAACGACATCACTACAAACTCGAAGTTCACATACCTGCACCTGAAAGCTGTCTTCGAGATGTCATTGTCCTTCACCCTCAGCTGATGATTTCCAGATCGTAGATCAATCTTGGAAAACCAACCTGCTCCCCACAGCTGGTCGAAGAGACCATCTATCCTTGGGAGGGGGTAACGATTCTTGACCATTACCTGGTTCAACCTTTGGTAGTCTATGCATAGCCTGAGACCACCATCTACCTTTTTCATGAACAAAAATGGAGCACGCCAACGTGACACACTGGGTCGAACAAAACCCTTCTCCATCAGATCGTCAATCTGAATCCGCAACTCCCGCAACTCTGAAGGTTCCATCTGATAAGGGCCCACCAAAATCGGACGGGCACCAGGCTGTGAGTCTATCCCGAACTCAACGTCACGTCGGGGGGGTAGAGTTACAACCTTCTCTGGAAAAACGTCGAGGAACTCCCCAACAACCTCTGGGCATCCATCATCTATGTATCAGTTGGAACCACTGATAAACCTCCCAACAAGGAAAGGAGAGGCTCCACACGCTGGCTTCCCGCCTGATAGCTCCTCTTGCGAAAAAAAGATATGCATTGCCCATCCACGTCGGAAAACACGACTCTTCTCCGGAAGCAGTCTATAACGGCACTAACAGAAAACAACCAGTCGATGCCTAGGATGGCATCATATGGCTGCATATGTAACAGAAGAAGGCCCCCACTAGATCGAGGTGGTCCCAACGTCAGCCCACATCCCCGGAAAACACAAGATACACTGGTCTGGACTGCAACTGGTGTACTTAGTTCCAGTGGTATAGAAAGTCTCTCTACGCCTAGTCCCAAAGCATGGGCTATAACAGGTTCAACGAAGAAGTGTGAGGCTCCCAAATCTAACAAAGTAGAAACAAGGGTGCTGATCAAACAAATTGTACCTCGCACCACCTCTGGTCCTGCTGGAGCTGTCAACTCTACTGTGTCAAACTGTCCATGCACAGCTCCTCTTCCTCTCTGATGTCGTCCACCTCCCCGACCATGCCTTGGTCGAGGTCCCTGACGAGCACCCTGAGGTCGGACTCCTTCTGAAAAGTCTGTCCTCGGAGGAGCATGGTCCTGCTGCTACTAGAAAGGCCACGCTAGCAACTGGTGCTACTGAGGTGGGCACTGAACCTGCCTACCTCCACCATACTGAGCTCGGGTCGGGCACCGACTCTAAACGTGCCCAAAACCTCCACAAGAAAAACACATCGGTCCTGGTCTCGTGAATAAGGGATGAGGACCCGAAGATCTGAACTGGAACTGCTGGGGCCTGCTCCCCACTGGCATAAACCTATAAGGTCCCGTCACAGGAGACCTGCTACTGACCACCTTCCCCATTGACGAGCCTAGATGGATCCCCTATCGGGGTGCACCTCCCAGCGAGTGCATCCTCTCTACAACCTCTTCCTTCTTCTGTATTTCCAAGTACGTCAGAAGGGTGAAGGGGGTGACCGCATACTGGAGCGAAGGACGAAGCGCCTCCTCCAAACGTCTCGCCCGAGACTCCTCATCCGGGAAGAGATATGGAGCAAAGCGCATGAGATCTCTGAACGTCATCCACAGATCTCGCACTGAAATACTCCCCTGCTGAAGGGAGAGTAACTCCTGCCACTTCTCCGCCTTGATCATGGAAAAAAGGAATTCCTCTCGGAATTACTTCTCAAAGTCAGCCCATGGAACCTCTGCCTCTATCCTCTCACCGAGGTAGAGCGTTCACCACTGTCGCGCCGCACCTCTCAGCTGACTGACTGCTAGGGGAACCTAGTACTCCCTCAGAGCATGGATCAAGGTAAAATCGATCCCTAGCTCTTCAAGCCACCCCTCCGTCTCCATATTCGAAGTACTACCATCGTACTTCTTGAGGGTCTGCCGCTAGAATGAAAGGAGAGTCTTCTGCCACTGGCTATCTTCCTCCTCTTGGTCAATTCTCATCTGATCGACCACCTGAATCTACTAGGCCTCGGCCGTCTGAGCCACCCGGGGACGACATCCAGGTGCCATAGCTGTATGGTAATCAAGGACCGCATAAGCCCAAGTAGTAAGGAAAAACTCAAGGTTTCATTTTATCATTTTATTTAAATTTATTTCCCAGAACACCCAAATCATGTAAAACAAAATCATGATGATGCATGTACCTTTCCTAGGGTCTCTACCCTGCAATCAATGTAGTCTTATTTGTTCGTTCGGTAGGCTTGGAGTCCTTGCATCGGATCACAGGGGGCCCTAAAATCCCGTGTCCTAGCCAGTCTTCCATGGCATATGTCACGCACCAATAAGGACTAACACTGTTTCCCTACCATCCCATGCAATCCTCACTATGCTTAACTCCAGACTACATCCTATCTCTCAACCATCGCCTCTGATACCATTCTGTCACGACCCCCTCCCACCAAAGATGCCCCTCCTGAGCTGGCAATGGTGAAAGGGAGATAATGTCCACCGAGTCCCACCTCCAGTAGGCCCTGGGGTGGAGACTAGCACAAAGGGTATGGGTTTTCACAAATATGGGAGGCATTAACCTTTTTATTATTTAGGATCGAGAAATAGGACAAGTCAACCGCCAAAAAGGAAAAAGAACAAGTGTATAGAAATAAACCCAAACCAATCCCACATGCATGTTTAAACAATTTTATAACAAGGTACAAGTACAAGAAAGCTCAAAGTACAATACCAAAAGAAAACAAAGGTACAACAATAGAAAAAACTCCATCGGTCTGACTAGTAGGGTCCCGCAGGTCCCTGGTAGTCCTCCTAGAAACCTGAAAGTAAACGTAGTGTGAGCATACAAGTATACTAAGTAGGGTAACCTAAAGCTCTCGTGCATAAGTGGGTAGACATCCTAATGTCCCATGAGAACAATAGAAGAAACCTAGCAAGGATTTCTATCCACCCTACCTCACCAGCCACACTCACCAAAACACAAGCACAACAGGTAGTGGTATTATATAAGAACAAGAGTATTGGGTACCCAGCACCATTTCCCTTTAGTTAGCTTCTCTTCCTAACGACGAATGTCCTGACGCTACCACACTCTCCCCGCCCACACACACCTGGGCCTCACAAGCATATATCCCACCCGCACACACCTGGGCCTCTCAACCACGTATCCCACCCGCACACACCTCGGCCTCACAACCACGTATCATGCCCGCACACACCTGGGCCTCAGAACCACGTATCCCGCCCGCACACACCTGGGCCTCACAACCATGTATCCTACCCGCACACACCTGGGCCTCACAACCACGTATCCAGCCCGCACACACCTGGGTCTCATCCCGAATATTCTTGGGAAATAGAAGAACCTTCTCGAAGGATTTTGGGATATAACCACCCCAATCGAAACCTACCCGAGGAGTCTTAGGTGTAAGGTCACCTCAAGCCATCACAGCCTAGGGAAGAAGGAGTAGGAAAGAGCTAGTAACTAAGGGAAAAACACCCTCTCCCATGAAATTGG
This sequence comes from Viscum album, assembly GCA_963277665.1. Lineage (NCBI taxonomy): Eukaryota > Viridiplantae > Streptophyta > Magnoliopsida > Santalales > Viscaceae > Viscum > Viscum album. The sequence goes on along the minus strand of OY728143.1, from coordinate 451,032,251 downwards.
AGTGTTCGGCACTAAGTGCTCAACATGGGTGGGGTGCGATAAAACACAATAGACACAGATATATAATTTAACAACAACACAACCCAACCAATGGCTTCTAAACAGAGAAACTGAGCACGTGCCTCGGCACTGCTACTACGAAGTGTGCATACAACAAACAACCCCAACCCCATTTAGGTTTTAACATTTCTGCTAAATTAGTTTTTTAGTTCCTTAACAACTGGGAATCTATCCACAACCAACCACGCCAAATGTTCGTAAAACATATCCCTTCCATCCACAAATCAAGTTAGGAAAACACAAGCAATACAACCAAGCCCTTCTTATCAACCAACCAGCCCCATTGATTATGATTTCTGTTTCATGCCCCACCAAACATTAACTCATCCACTTTAATTTATTATTCACAACCCACTATTCATTCACAAACAAGCCCAACCCTGTAGCCCCGCTGCCAACCACCATAACCACAACCACACTGAAGCCACACATAGCCATCCCTTTAATACCATTTATTGCAGCCCCGCTGCCCATTACCATTACAACATTCACACCAACACACAACCAAGTCAACCGCAGCCTCGCTGGTCACCCTATCCACAACAACCCACAAAACACCCCCATCACAAGCCACATATCCAAGACAAAACCCACATGTTCATTATTCCGTTTTGTTCAACCGGGGTGATCACACAAGGGTTCCAGATTTTGATTTAATCAGCCAACTTTAAGTGATTATCCAATTTCCATATTCCCCAAGCTTCCATCCATAGGAAAATACAGAAGGAGAGCGAAACATTTAATTGCGCAAGAAAATTCCCCCAATGACCGTGATTTTCAGTAGGCAGAAGCTCATTCAATTCACAACATAATATCAAAGGATATAAAGTAACAACAATCATAACTTCTCATCCCCGTTATATAAGCCAGTTATTATCTTTATTAAACCGGTTCAAAAGTGTTTCATGTAAACAATAGAACACCCACCCCACATGACGCACAAATTAAAGAGACGAAGGTAAGATCCCTACCCCAACATGTTTTTGATTGCAACGCTCCTCCAGATCAACATTAGAAAACATTCGTCGGCGTTCGTCACTTCTTTCGGTCTTGGAAAAACCTCCTCAGGTGGATTTCGGAAAGGAAAGGCTGAATGAAAGACAACGGATCCAAGATCAGAATCTCCGCCTCGTCGTTATGATCCCGTGGCCGCTGAAGGATCGTAAATTGGAGCTCGGACGAAGATGTTATGGAAGGAAGAGATTTCGAGTCTCTTGAGAGAGCTCTGCTTGGAGAAGAGGAGAGGAGTGAGTTCAAAGGAGGAGGGGACCCCTCCTTTTATAGGTGTGAAAAGAAAAAGTACACTGCATGTACTTTATAGTACACGGCGTGTACTCGGTTATTTCACATGGTCTCCACGTGGCTTCAAACACGGATCTGCGACCATTGACTGGTCAACACACAGTTTGAGGGTAACACATACGTGGGGAAGGACTACACGGCATGTAGTATAGACACACGGTGTGTACTCATTTATTGCACATGGCAAGGACACGGCTCCAAAATGGTATACGACCATCGACTGGTAACGCGTACGCGGGAAAGGACTACACGGGGTGTAGAACTGCACACACGGCGTGCACCCATTATTCCACACAGCAAGGACACGGTCTGCAACACGGGGTATACCCGGGAAGGGGGTACACGGCGTGTACTCAAACTACACGGCATGTAGTTTCAAAATTCTGGAAAGTGTGGAAGAAGTCCATTTTACCCTCCAGAACACTTCTTGACCTTATTTTTGACAGAGGAATGGGCCGGATCACAACCCCCTCCCACCAAAGATGCCCCTCCTGAGCTGTCAATGGTGAAAGGGAGATAATGACCCCTGAGTCCCACCTCCAGTAGGCCCTAGGGTGGCGACTAGCACCAAGGGTATGAGTTTTCACAAATATGGGAGGCATTACCCTTTTTATTATTTAGGATTGGGAAATAGGACAAGTCAACCATCAAAAAGGAAAAAGAATAAGGGTATAGAACTAAACCCAAACCAATCCCAAATGCATGTTTAAACAATTTTATAACAAGGTACAAGTACAAGAAACCTCAAAGTACAATACCAAAAGAAAAAAAGGTACAGCAACAGCAACAACTCCAACGGTCTGACTAGTAGGGTCCCACACGGCCCTGGTAGTCCTCCTGGAAACCTGAAAGTAAATATAGGGTGAGCATACAAGTAAACTCAGTAGGGAAACCTAAATCTTTCGTGCACAAGTGGGGAGACATCCTAATGTCCCGTGAGAACAACAGAAGAAACCTACCAAGGAATTCTATCCACCCAACCTCACCAGCCACACTCACCAAAACACAAGCACAACAGGTAGTGGTATTATATAAGAACAAGAGTATTGGGTACCCCACACCATTTACCTTTAGTTAGCTGCTCTTCCTAACAACGAATGTCCTGACGCTACCACACTCTCCCCGCCCGCACACACCTGGGCCTCACAACCATGTATCCCGCCCGCACACACATGGGCCTCACAACCACGTATCCCGCCAGCACACACCTGGGACTCACAACCACGTATCCTGGACACACACACCTGGGACTCATCCCTAAGATTCTTGGGAAATAGAAGAACCTACCCGAAGGGTCTTGGGCAATAACCACCCCAATCGAAACCTACCCAAAGAGTCATAGGTGTAAGGTCACCTCAAGCCATCACAGCCTATGGGAGAAGGAGCAGGAAGGAGCTAGTAACTAAGGGAAAAACACCATCTCCCATGAAATGGGAGTGTTCGGCACTAAGTGATCAACATGGGTGGGGTGCGATAAAACACAAAAGATACTGATATATATATATTTACCAACCACACAACCCAACCTATGGCTTCTAAACAGAGAAACTGAGCACGTGCCTCGGCACTGCTAGTACAAAGCGTGCATACAACAAACAACCCCAACCCCATTTAGGTTTTCACGTTTCAGAAGAATTAGTTTATTTAGTTCCTTAACTATTGGGAAACTATCCACAACCAACCACACCAAACATTCATAAAACACATCCCTGCCATCCACAAATCATGTTAGGAAAACACAAGCAACACAACCAAGCCCTTCTTATCAACCAACCAACCCCATTGATTATTATTTCTGTTTCACGCCCCACCAAAATTTAACTCTTCCACTTTAATTTATTATTCACAACCCACTATTCATTCACAAACAAACCCAACCCTGCAGCCCCACTGCCAACCACCATAACCACAACCACACCGAAGCCAAACATCCCCATCCCTTTAATACCATTTATTGCAGCCTCACTGCCCATTACCATCACAAAATTCACACCAACCCACAACCAAGTCAACCGCATCCCCACTGCTCACCCTATCCACAACAACCCAAAAAACACCCACATCACAAGCCACGTATCCAAGCCAACACCCACATGATCATTATTCCATTTTGTTCAGCTGGGGTGATCACACAAGGGTTCCAGATTTTCATTTAATCAGCCAAATTTAAGTGATTATCCAATTTCCACATTCCACAAGATTTTATCCATAAGAAAATACAAAAGGAGGAGGCAACATTTAATTGCGCAAGCACAGGCCCCAAACGATCGTGATTTTCAATAGGAAGAATCTCATTCAATTCACAATATTATTTCACAGGATATAAAGTAACAACAAACACAACTTCCCATCCCCGTTATATAAGCCAGTTATTATCATTATTAAACTGGTTCGAAAGTGTTTCACATAAACAATAGAACACCCACCCCGCATGATGCGCAAATTAAAGAGACAAAGGTAAGATCCCTACCTCAATAGGTTCTTGATTGCAACTCTCCTCCGAATCAACCTTAGATGACGTCCGTCGGCGTTCATCACTTCTGTCGGTCCCGACAAAACCTCCTCAGGTGGAAGTCGGAAAGTAAAGGATGAAGGAAAGACAACAGATCCAAGATCAGAAGCTCTGCCTCATCGTTACGATCCCGTGGCCGCTGACGGATCGTATATTGGAGCTCGGAAGAAGAATTTATGGAAGGAAGAGCTTTCGAGTCTCTTGAGAGAGCTTTGCTCGGAGAAGAGGAGAGTAGTGAGTTGAAAGGAGGAGGGGAACCCTCCTCTTATAGGCGTGAAAAGAAAAAGTACACGGCGTGTACGTTATGGTACACGGCGTGTACTCGGTTCTTTTACACTGTCTCCATGTGGCTTCCAACACAGCTCCGTGGCCGTTGACTGGTCAACACACAGTTTAAGGGTAACACATACGCGGGGAAGGACTACACGGCATGTAGTTTAGACACACGGTGTGTACTCATTTACTGCACACGGCAAGGATACAGCTCCAACATGGTACACGGTCATTGACTGGTAACGCGTACGCGGGAAAGGACTACACGGCGTGTAGAACTGGACACACGGCGTGCACCCATTATTCCACATAGCAAGGACACGGTCTGCAACACGAGGTATACCTGGGAAGGGGGTACATGACATGTACTCAAACTACACGGCATGTAGTTTCAAAATTCTGGAAAGTGTGGAAAAAGTCCATTTTACCCTCCAGAACACTTCTTGACCTTCTTTTTGACAAAGGAATGGGCCAGAGAGGTCTTGGCCATTACATGATGTTTTGATTGTGTTTTGAGTGGGGGGTTCTTAGGAAATTATTGGCCTCATATTGGTCAACAAGGTTGTGGTTGGGCCCCCTTTTCTTTTCCTTTTTATTTTTTTATATTACTTTTCAATTTTTATCCATTTATTTTTTCTCCATTCTCAATTTCTTGTCACATACACCACCATTTGGTATTAACCTTATCACATCTGAGAGAATCTAGGTAGAGAGAGATAGATAGAAAGGGGTAGATGTAGGTACCACGACAGAGATCATGTCACACTAGATTGTCCTGAAGTATTTGAAAATAGTGTATTGGAATGAATATTTAGTGGATTCCAACAAGACGTAATATATTTTTAATTATCAATCCAAAGTACCCATAGTGTAGTTGTTTAAAAGATCTAATCATTTCCAGCTGCAGAAGATACCCAAAGGGTTAATATTTTAGGTTTTCGAGTTGAATCAATCAATTTGGGGGATCATTAGTGAATTATGTTTAGAAAAAACAAATCACATGGTGTGTATTTCAATGAACAAACTCTATGTGTTCTTCCATTTGGGAGAGGTGAATCAATCAATTTGGGGGATCATGAGTGATTATGTAGAAACCCCATTTTATGATAACATGGGATTATACTGTACAAATCCATAGTTCATGTGAAAGAAGTGGCCAATGGTCATGCTGGTTATTTGGCCAAAACCAAAATATTGTATACGTCCAGGTACCCCATGTGAGAGATACATTTTTTGTGTTCGGTACATAGTGTGTAATCAAGTATTTTACATGCCAACTGGGGACGAGGTACATGGGTAGGTATGAAATGAAGGGTACATGTTGTATATATTGTATTGGTTCTATATTAATTTAAATTATAACACTAGTTTGGGCTAGGATACCTGTCCAGGGTGGAATTTTGGGGGGAAACACAATTTACATGTGGTTCATGTACTCCCAAACTAGATGTGCTTTGCCCTTTTTTACTAAGGTGTTGTAATCAGAATCATGAGGGGTCCATTATGATTCATTTTGTGCTTATATGATTATATTTGAATATATTCAGCATTTAGTGGTAGATTGTATAGTGTTTGGTGTTTTGTATAGATACATAGTTTGGATAATGGATTCCCTTAATTTTTGTAATTATAAAAAAAATATTTGGTTTGGTTGTGAGTAGTGAAGCCCAGGTGAGGGTATGTTCGTATTGATAACCATAGTTAATTGTAATGCCCAGACCCCAGAAGCACAGAGTCAGAGAATTATTACGTATCATTGGCATGATCACAAAAGATCAAGTCCTGAAAAATCGATTAGTTTAGTAGCCTTGGAAGTACTAGATACATTCATAAGGTTTACATTACATAATAAAATGGAAAACTACAACAACATTGTTTCCATAGACAACAATGAGATCCCATATACTATCCCTATAGGTCAGTCATGATATACTTCTTCATATCCTGGTAAAAATAAAAATAGAAAGGGGTGAGCTCAAATGCCACGTAAGGATTACAATATAGCAGAAGCTTTCATAAATAAACATAAACATTTAAGGAAATGTATAAAACTAAAACATAATCCTTTCAAATATGAACTTCAGCATAATATGAAAATGATAAAATCAAAATAATGACATTTACTTACTCACATGGATATTCTACAAGTCGAATAATTAAATGCAATATCAATTGTTACTTTCATAATCATGAAATGCACAATTCTAGACTTTCAAAATCACATAGTCAAGGCCTTTTTCCAAGACTACAATTAAGATTTTGTCATTTCCTTTTGCCAGGATAGTAGTTTGTTTCATGAGACCTACCTATGAATCGAGGAGCTATAGCGGGCTCCACCCATCACTTACTAAGTCCAATTCATTCCTCATATGAAAAGGTTTAAATATAACAAAAAAATTCGTATTAAAAATAGCATACGAAATATCAATACTTTATCAATAAACCATGAATGGTGTAAAAATAACACATCCATAGTCAAACATATCACAAAACCTTCAATACAATATGGAAGTTTTGTATCATAAAAAATCAACTTCAATAAGATTAAAATCCATCAAAGGGTGTTGACATAGTTGAAATCAAAACATTTTTTTAGAGAAATATCTCTTTTATAATTTGAAATCATTTAAGAAAACATTTATTTTTAAAATATTCTTATAAACTTGTAAGGAAAGCTTCTATGATGTTATAATGATGGAAAATAGCCGCACCCACTGTATATGTAAAAAAAGACACTCTTACCTTTATTTTTTTGAAATAGTTAAAAAGTTCCTTGTTTGGAAAATGACAGAAAGATTCCTTTCAAACAATTTTATAAAAAGTCAAAAAAATGGTATAAAGGACTTTAAACCATAGTATAGTAAATAGTACAAATGTTTTTGAATAAATTTTTATGAAACAAGGATGTGGATGATAAAGAGGTCCCAATTGATACTTATGTAAATACAACCTCGGATAATAAAGAGATTGTGAAATTAGCCCATACCTTATAATTTTCCTTGGTTGAGGGTAGGTTAACCACCTGTATAATGGTGAAATAATTTTTATTAAATTATACAAGAATAATATACACTAATTTGATATCATATATTATCTTTTTACATTTCTTTGTTAATAATTTCTTTTTATTATCGTGTTTTTGGGTGTTAACTGATTCATTTTCCTTTGTATGATTTATTACGTAAGTAATGTTTGTTATGGATAAGATGTATCTTTTTCATAATAATAATGATATTAATTCTTTAAAAATTATTTTTAACCATCGAATAAAATTTAGTCTTGAATGGATACGATGAGGAATGAATCTCATCGCGTCTATGGAGATGGTAATTCGTATAGACGCACGAGTGAAAATATCATTCTTTTGATATTAGAATTATATATAATTGGATGGTATATCATAAATAAAGAATCATTATCATGTTATATTTGTTATTTACATAAATTACACATCAATATTATACCCATCAAAATAATAATATATCGAATAACAATTACACCATGACATGGAGACGGTAAGACGTACGTACGCACATGTGGTGACATGTGATTCAAACAATGGATATAACAATGAATATTGTTCTACCATATTTATAATAAAATAACAGTATATAGAAGATACTAGATTAATTATTTTAGAATGGAAACAACAACAAAATAGGAAGTGGAAGAAGAATGGAACTTGAAAGAGGTGATGAAATGTTTACCTCTTCTTCGGGTTTATCCTTTTGGTTTGATCAAAAGGGATCCTTAGGATGGCTTTCTAACAAAAGGAAGGCCTCAGGATTATGGGATGATAGTGGAGAGGGTATTTGGGAAGTGTTTGGCCGAGCCAAAAGACTTTGAAGATGTTAATTTGAGGGAATGGGAAGTTCCCTTTTATTAGAGGGGTGACGGGCACCTTTGGAAGAGCAATAAATAATATTTTATAATAAAATTATATTAGGTTTCAAATGGATAAAAAATCAATTATTTAATGTATAAGGTGGGTATGGGTCTAAAACCACTCATCCTATAGGTTTTAGATAGTTTTGGGTCACTATATTAACTTTATCTTTTAGATTTAACTCTTAGTAAAATAGTTTGACATTTACCATGTCTTTTTGTATTTTATATTATATGGTTAACAAACATACTATAAACATTAAATAGAACACAAAGTGGTACATTAATGATACACCTATCATTATATAATTAATTTGTATGATTATTAGATTTTTAGGAATATTATATCAATTAATAATGTAATATTTGTTTTAAAAATTACTTTACGTCAATTTTGACACAATTTAATAATTTATTTTTATTAAAATACTAAAAACATTATTAATTAGAAATAAATTCATTTAATCAATCCTAAAATGTCATATTAACCTATAAAATTCGTTTATGGCATCAAAACTATCAAATTTTATTTATTTTAACATATATAATGCCATTTATTTGATTCTTTCTTTAAAAAGGAAAATATTGCATCATCATTGTGTCATAACTAAATTTAATTATTCAATGTCTAAAAATTATAAATAAAACACCACTATGTAGGAACTATTTTTATATTTCTAATTAATATTTATTGTCAAAGATATTACATGTATAACACTATGTAAAAAATGTTTTACTAAAAGATATATGATTTTGTCATTTTTGTATTTAATTTAACTTATATAATATAAAGTGTCATTATCACTTACATGTGACTCCATGGGGTCCCAAAATCGACCCAATGATACCAATGGTCATACATGTATCATCCAATTGGGACAAGACACGTGTTAGGGTAATATAATATTATTTTTTACCCTTATTTAATGGATTTAACCTTTAACCATGGTAAATAAAATATTTACCGAATTAATTATTCAAAATATCAAAAAATAAAAAATACCTATTTACACAAATTGGAAATCATGATTCGAAATATAGAATCCATTTTTTTGAATTAAAAATGTATAAATAGCGAAAATTAATTTAAAATTAATTCACGTTTTCAAAACAAAAAGCGTGTTTTAAAAAATAATAACTATCAAAAGATTGAAAATTGGTTATATCCAGTTTAAATGTAAAATTATGTCCAATGACCAACATTGGATTAAATGGTAAAAATATAATCAAGTTATACTATAAACCCACTCAATAGTATAATTTATCACTATAAATTATTTTGATTAAAAAATTTGTTTTTAATTAAAATTTAGTATTTTTCACTATTCATCATAAACTGAATGTTTTCAGAAAAATACCAAAAAATCACCCTATGCTAATTTCCAGACTTCGAATCCAAAGAGAAGCATACTGTGGAAGCTTTGGGTGTTACATTCACTTCTCCTTTAAATAATTTCTTCCTCCAAATTTCTAGAATATTACTGCATAAAAAGACTTGGGTGGTTCTTCATCATAAGTTCCTTGGGTTCTTACATTGCCACTTCCATCTTATGATTTATCCATAGAACTCCTACCAGAAGAGTTGTCCAGTTTCATAGAACTAGTTCTCTTGTATCAAGAATCTTGATAGGCTCTTCGCAATTAGGTTGATCGGGTTCTAGTTCTAATTCTTCATAGGTTAGTACATGTGTTGGGTCAGGCAAGTATTTTCACAACAGTGATATGAGGAATACATCTCAAACATTGGAGAGACTTGGCGGAATTTCCAAATGGTATGCTACAACCCCAATTTGTTCTAGAATTTCGAAAGGTCTGATATACCTGGGACTCAATATACCCTTCTTACAGAAACGTATAACACCCTTCCATGGAGATACCTTTAAGAAATCATGATCTCCTACCTGAAATTTCAAATCCTTCCTTCGGTTATCGGCATAGATCTTTACCAAATTTGAGCTTCTTTGATGTGGGTTTCGATTACCTTCACCTTTTCCATCGTTTCCTCCACATGTTCTCGGCCTATGAGTTTTCTTTCTGCAATATCACCCCAACAAGTTGGTGTGCGACATCGCTTTCCAAATAACGCTTCATATGGTGAAATATGAATACTTTTATGGAAGCTATTGTTATAGTAAAATTCTACCATAGGTAAATATTTATCCCACATAACTTGAAAGTCAAGTGATCATGATCTCAACATTTCTTCTAAGGTTTTAATAGTCTATTCTGATTGTCCATCTGTTTGAGGGTGGTAGGAAGTGCTCAAACGTTGTTCAGTATACAGGGATTTCGAAAGAATCTTCTAGAATCTTGATGTAAAATGGAGATCGTGATTAGAAACAATCGATAGTGGTACTCCATGAAGAATTAGAACATCATTAATATATATTCTTGCTAAACAATCAAGTGGAAAAAATATTCTCTTATAGAAGTAAAATGTAATAACTTGGTAAGATGGTCAATAATGACCCATATTGCATCGTTCCTTCTAAAAGTCTTTGGTAGTCCCATGACAAAGTCCATCATAATATTTTCCCATTTCCACTTTGGTATGGGAAGAGGTTGAAAGACTCTTCCAGGTTGTTTCCTTCCATCTTTCACTTGTTGAAAAACCACACATCTTGACACAAAATCAGTAATCTCTTTCTTCATGTTGTCCCACCAAAATTGTTCCTTCAAATCTCTATGCATCTTAGTGATACCAAGGTGTAAAGATAAATTGGAACTATGAGCATCATACAACAATTATCTTTTTAGATCATGTATATCTGGAACACAATGTCTCTTTCCAAATTTTAAAATTCCATCTTCGTATACGAAGTCACTCCATCTCCCGCTATTCATAACTTTAATCTTATTTTAAAACTCCTCATCATCAGCTTGAGAACTTTTTATCCTTTCTAATAAAGATGGTTTGGCAACCATTTCAAAAGGTATTGATGTTTCACCTTCCATGGTTATTCCCATATCCATCATTAATATATCCATGAAAATAGGGTCCCTTACAACTCTCACATTGTTCAAAACTCCATTATCTTTTCTGCTCAACGTATTTTCCTCCATATTTGCCTTCCCCTGGTGGTTGTGTATCATGCAATCATAATCATTGAGTAGTTAAAGCCATCTCATTTCCCTCTTGTTGAGTTCTTTCATTGAGAAAATATACTTCAAACTCTTTTGGTCGTTATATATCTCACATTTTTCACCATATAGATAATATCTCCATATCTTCAAAACAAATATTACAGCTACTAACTCAAGATCGAGAGTAGGATAGTTTTGCTCAGGAATTTTTAGCTTTCATGAAGCATAGGCAATAACCCTATAATTTTTCATAAGGATACAACCATGTCCTTTCTTTGATGAATCACTATAAATAACAAACCCATCATTCCCCGATGGTAGAGTCATGATAGTATCATTGACAAATCTTCTATTCAGTTCTTCAAAACATTATTCACACACTTTTTTCCAAAAAAAATTAACCCCTTTTCGTGTGAGATTTGTTAATGGTTTAGCCAATTGGGCAAAATTCTGGACGAAACGTCGATAATAACCTGCTAAACCAATAAAACTGTGTAACTCAGTTATACTCAACGGTGTTGGCCATTCATGGATTTCTCTTGTCTTAGAAGGATGAACAATGATTAAATCCATGGAGACAATATGGCCATGAAACGAAATCTCCTGAAGCCAGAATTCACACTTGCTATACTTCCCATATAATTTGTGTCTTCTAAGAGTCTTCAGGATAATGCGGAATTGATTTCCCTAATCTTTGTAGCTTTTATAGTATACCAAGATATAATCAATAAATACCACCACAAATTTATCAAGATATTCCTTGAAAACTCTATTCATTGGATCTATGAAGACAGAGGGATCGTTAGTCAATCCAAAAGGCATTACTGTAAACTCTTAATGCATGTACCAGGTTCAAAATTCTGTTTTTTGGAATGTATTCCTTCTTCACACACAACTCATGATATCTAGATTGATGTTAAATCATTCAGAAGTATTCAGTTACATGAAGTTGGTAGAATAAATTATCAATGTGAGGTAGGGGATACTTGTTCTTTATTGTTATAGCATTGATCTGCCTATAGTCAATGCACAACCTCATAGATCCATCTTCTTCTTAACAAAAAGAAAAGGTGCTCCCCATAGAGAATCTATAGGGAAAATAAATCTTTTATTACTCAATTCCTCTAGTTGTTTCTTTAGTTTCACTAATTCCACAGTGTCCATTGTATAAGGGGTCTTTGATATGGGCCTTGATCCAGGAATTATATCAATAGAGAACTCAATTTCTCGTTCTAGAGGATGTAGAGGTAAATCTCTTGGAAACACATCAACAAATTCTTTCACAATAGGTATATACTCTCTTTGAACATTCCCTTCCTCTCCCACAGTTATTTCATTCTCTTCCTCCCCAATAATTGAATTTAGATGATCTACTAGGGGTCGATCTAAATAAGAATTAGGTGGTGACATTTCTGCTCTAAAGATAAGGTACTCCTTATCATCATCAAAAAATTTAACCTCCTTATTCTTACATTAAATTTTCAAATCATGGTCTGAAGGCCAATTCATACCAAGGATTATATCAAATTCAATCTTGGGTATGATGATGAGATAAGAAGATAAATAACTTTTATATGCCTTAATTGGAACTGATTCACAAAACATTGTTGCAATGATACTTCCCTTAAGATATTTCACTGAAAACTACCTTGTTAAATCAAATTGGAAATATATAATTTTCTTAGAAAACTAGGAAGATATGAAACAATGCGATGATCCAGAATCAAATAAAGCATTTTCTATACTTGAGGAAACAATTAAATTACCTACCACTACATCTTTCGGATCTTCAACCTCAGTAGTAGTGATATCATAAGCTTGGCCTTGATCCCTTGTCCTTTTCTGAGGTATGTTCCCCTGATTCTTAGTACATTCATTCTCATAATTCCCCTTTCTCTACAATTGTATCATTCAACAACGACAACCTATTTCTTCCCCCTTGCAATCACGAGCTTGGTGGCCTTTTTGACCACACTTGTAATAGTCTCTCATTCCCTTCAGGCATGTACCAAGGTGTTTCTTCCCACATTTACTGCAGTATGGATATTAAGCTTTTCCATTCTTCTCCTTATTTCCATTTCCATAGTGTTCAGCAGATCTCATCTTCTCTTACATTACTTTAAAGTTGTAAGACATACAGAATTCTTTTTCTGCCTTGATTGCACATGAGCCAATATCATCATATGATGAGAATGATTGTAAGACTAATTCTCAATAGAGTAATGGTTTTAACCCATAAAATAAATGATCAATTTTAATTCTTGGGTAACTTATATAATCTGCAACACGCCTCACTAACGTTATAAAGTTAGCTTCATACTTTGCGACATTCTCATCCTCCTTTTGCCTCAGACTCAGAAATTGTCTTTACATATCTGCTCGATCGTCATGAGAAAAGTATTTTTATTAGAAAATTTCTTCAAACTCCCTCCATTACATATTTGTAACTTCATCATCTTCCTTTGTGTTCTGAATAAATTACCACCATTGATCAGCATCTCTAGTGAGGCAGTAAACTACCACGATAAATGTTTCTCTTTCGCTACTCCCTAAGGCGTGGAATATTTTCACTAAGAAATTTATCCATTGCTCAGATACTAGTGGATTTGTTCCCCCATTGAATGTCAGTGGTTGTGCCTCATGAAGTGATCTGACATTGATCCTCCACGCAGTGGATCAGGGTGCTCTATACGGGTAACATTATTATTCATAACCTGAGTGAGTTGTCCCAATATAGTGATAAGCTGATCAGAACCACATGTATCACCAATGCCACTATACTTTTCTTGAGTAGGAGGTAAATCCCTACATTGAGTGTCTGCATTGATATGATTTCCATTACTTCCACGAGGCGCCATTTCTAAACTATGGAATAAACTAGATTAGTTTTTGAATCGCAATACATAAATCCAAACTTGTAAAACAGTTAACATAAATGGAACAGTTTATGGATATAATCCATAATCATAAAAAAATGTTTTCTTTGAGGATTTTTATACGCATAAACCCTTCATAATTGTTTTTAATGAAAATGTGAATTATCCTAAGCATATCCCCCAGGAGTGTCATAACATGGAGTGCAGCAAGGACCGTTTTCGTGCCCCAGTTCCCATTCGAGTCTAGCTCAAAGTGGTGTTTTCTGGTTTTACACCTTGGTAAATATGTTCTAGAGAGGCCTCTACCTACTCGTATCTAAAACGGGATGTATTTCTTGTAAAACTCACAAAATCTCTACAATACCAAAATTCTAGGAAATTATTCTATACTAAACCTAAAAGTATATCTTCGGGCTATGTGCTCTAATCAGAGTTTATCCAAATCTATATTCCAAGGTCTATACTATAATTCCTCTGATACCAACTATAACACCCTAACCTTAGAAGCCCAGAGTCAGTGAATTATTACCTGTTATTGGAATGATCACAAAAGACCATGTCTCGAAAGACTGATTAGTTTAGTAACCTTGGAAGTGCTAGATACATTCATAAGGTTTACATTACATCATAAAATGGAAAACTACAAGAACATTATTTTCGTAGACAACACATAGATCTCATATAAAATACATATAGGTCAGTAATAATATACTTCTTAATATCCTAGGAAAAATAAAACATAGAAAGGGGTGAGCTCAGACGCTCAGTAAGGATACAAATATAGCAGAAACATTTATAAATAAGTATAAACATTTAAGGCAATGTTTAAAACTAAAAAAACCTTTTAAACTTGGACATCCGCATCATATGAAAAACATATAATCAAAATATCCCATTTACTTACTTACATGGATATTCTACTAGTGGAATAATCACATGAAATATCAATAGCCACTTTCATAATGATGGAATGCATAATTCCAGACTTTCATAACCACATAGTCAAGGCCATGTGCCAAGACTACAAATAATATTTTTTCAAGGCCTTTTTACAAGAAACTAGTTTGTCTCATAAGACCTACTGATTCATCGAGGAGCTATATAGGGCTCCACCTGTCACTTACTATGTCCAATGCATTCCTCATATGAAAATATTTAAACATAACATAAACATTCGTATTAAAACTAGAATAGGAAATGTAAATACATTATCCATAAACCTTGAATGGTGTAAAAATAACACATCCACATTAAAACATTGAACAAAACCTTCAATACAATATGGAAGTTTTGAATCATAATAAATCAACTTCAATAAGCTTAAAATCCATCAAAGGATGTTGAAATAGATGAAATCAAAACCATTTTTTAGAGAAATATCTCTTTCTATTTTGAAATTATTTATGAAAAAAATTATTTTGATAATATTATTATAAGATTTTACGGTAAGCTTAGATGATTTTATAACGGTATAAAATAGATGCACATGCCATATAAGTTTAAAAAAATACATTATTACCTTAATTTGTTTCGAAAAGATTAAAAAGTACCTTGTCTGGAAAACGATGGAAAGATTCATTTAAAACTATTTTATAAAAAGTCAAACAACGGTATAAATGACTATAAACCATTGTCTAGTAAGTAGTATAAATGTTTTGGAATATACTTTTATGAAACATGGATGATGATGATAAAGATATCCTAGTAGATACTTATACAAAAACAACCTCGGAAAATAAAGAGATTGTGAAATTAACCCTTACCTTGTACTTTTCCTTGGTCGAGGGTAGGTTAACCTCTTATATAATGGTGAAATAATTTTTATTAAATTATCAAAGAATCATATACATTAATATGATATTATATATGATATTTTAACATTGCTTTGTTAATATTTTCTTACTATTATCGTATTTTCAGGAGTTAACTGATTCGTTTTCATTTGCATGCTTTGTTACATAAGTTATGTTTGTTATAGATATGATGTATCTTATTCATATTATGAATTATATTAATTTATTAAAAATTAATTTTTAATTATCTAATGAAAATTAGTCTTGAATGGATACAATGGGGAATGAATCTCATCGCGTTCGTGGAGACGGTAATCTGTACGTACCCATGAGTGACAATATCATTCTTTTGATATTAAATAATATATAATTGAATGGTATATCATATATACAGGATAATTATCATTTTATATTTACAATTTACGTCAATTACACATCATTATTATACATATCAAAATAATAATGTATTGAATAACAATTACATCATGACGTGGAGACGGTAAGTCGTACGTACGCATTGATGGTGACATGTCATTAAAAAGATGGATTTAATAATGAATATGATTGTACCATATTTATAATAACATCAAATTATATAGAATATAATAGAGTTATTATTTTATAATAGAAACTAAAATGATAGAGAAGTGGAAGAAGAAAGGAACTTGAAAGAGGTGATAAAATATTTACCTCTTCTCCGGGTTCTTCCTTTTGATTTGATCAAAACGGCTCTTTAAGTTGGAATTATGACTAAAGGAAGGACTCTAGGATTAAAGTAAGACATTTGAGAGGGTATTTGGGTAGGTTTTTTCCATGCCAAAAGGATTTTATGGTGTGAATTTAAGGGAAGTGGAAGTGCTCTTTTATAAGAGGGGTGAGGGGCACCTTAGTAAAAGCTAGAAATATTATTTTATAATAAAATCATTGTAGGTTTATAATGGCTCCAAAATGAATTATTTAATTGATACAGTGAGAATGGTTCGAAAACAACTCAATAAATAGGTTTTAGATAGGTTTGGGTCACTACATTAACTTTATCTTTTGGATTTAACTCTTAGTTGAATTGTTTTACATTTACCATGTCTCTTTGTATTTTATATTATATGGTTAATAACTTACTATAAACTTCTAATAGAACTCCAAATTGTTAATTAATGATACAAATATCATTATATAAGTCATTTGGTCAAATCTTCGACTTTTTAAAAATTTTATGTCAATTAAAAATATAATATTTGTTTTAAAAAATCTTTTATGTCAATTTGACACTATTTAATAATTTATTTTTGTTAAAGTCCTAAAAAAATTAATTAATTAAAAATTAATTCATTTAATCAATATTATCATGTCATATTAACCTAGAAAATTCGTTTATGTCATGAAAAATTTCAAATTATATTTATTTTAACATTTATAATAACATTTAATCGATTCATTCATTAATAATTAAAATATTGTATCATCATTGTCTTATATATAAATTCAAATATTCAATGTCTAAAAATTATAAATAAAATACCATTATGTAAGAGATACTTTTATATTTCTAATGAATTTTTATAGTTGAAGAGATAACATGTATAACCCTATGAAAAAATTGTTTTAATAAAAACATTCTTATGTTATTTTTGTATTTACTTTAACTTAATTAATATAAAGTGTCATTATCACTTTCAAGTGGCTCCATGGGGTCCCAAAATAGACCCAAAGATACCCATGGTCTAACATGTATCATCTAACAAGGTTATAACACTTGTTAGGGTAACTTAATTTTATTATAATATTATTTTTTACCCTTAATTAGCGGATTTACCCTTTAACCATGGTAAATAAAATATTTACCGAATTAATTAATCAAAATGTCTAAAAATAAATTTACCAATTTAAACAATTTTAATGTCATGATTATAGATATGGAATTCATTATTCTAAATTTTAAACCCATAAATGGCATAAATTAATTTAAAATTAATTCCTGTGGACAAAACAAGAAGCGTGTTTTTAAGAAATAATAACTATCAAAAGATTGAAACTTGCTTACGTCCAATTAACAAGTGAAATTATGTCCAATGAACAAAATTGGATTAAATAGTAAAAATATAATATAATTATACTTTAAAACAACTCAATAGTATAATTTATTACTCCAAATTATTTTTATTAAAAACGTTTTTTTAATTTAAATTTAGTATTTTTCACTATTCATCAAAAACTGAATGTTCTCTAAAAAATACCAAATTTTTTCCCTAAGCTAATATCGATACTCCGAATCCAAAAATGAATTCCATTTTGAAATATAAAATATATAAAATTTCAATAAGTGGGTATTACAATTCATAACAGCTAGTTTGAGTGGTTGTGGTGTGTTAGAACTTGAAGTTGCGTACAACACACAGTATGAAATTATTCAAAGAGAAGCATACCGTGAAAGCACAGGGTGTTACATTAATGATTCTAAGGGATTTAATTTGAGGTTATTTATAAATATTATTGATGTAAAGATTTATATTTTTCTTTGATGATCTTATTTAGTGGGATTGTTTGGAAAATTTGTGGGGGGGGGGAATTTTGGTTGGGGTGAAATCATGGGATGTCAGGCATAACTGGGTACTATTGAGTAGAGTTTGAGATAGTTCTGAGGGGCCTTTTGAGGATTTTAATTATGGGAAAGGTTTTTTTTGAGGTTTTCCTTCTGGGAATGGTGATGTTTCAGTTGTGTTACATGAGGTCTTATGTGGTTTCCTTTGGAGGGATTTTCTTTAGGAATAGTTTTAATAGAGGAACCTCTCATCGGGTGTCCTTCATGAGATGGGGTCTTAGGGACCATATAGGGTGACATGGGACTTTTCATCATGAAATATTGATAGTGATGGTTTAAATGGTTTTTTTAATGGTTCCTTGTGTTAGATGGCCTTGGTTTTGTATATCTTGGTTTGGATGTTTGAGGATATTATTTTTCCGGAATGGATGACATAGTCTAAATTATGATATTGTTATACTGATCATTATCCCTAAGATGGATTCAAATGCCCTCCCTTATTGGATAGTTGTTTTTATAATGTTATAAGGAGCTAATAGAATATTTGGAAGAATGTGACACCCCGAATTTAGCTAATTACCCTGGATATGGGTAGCAGAACAAAGAGGATGTTTCTCTCCTAGGGTGGGGTTTATGATGTTGGATCCTTATCATGTAGTATTGTGCTAATAAATATGTTATCCCAGTTAGTACTACAAGAATTTTTGGAAATGTGTAGGATTTTCCGATGGTTTAGAGGAGTTCTGACCACTAGTTTATATCATTATATTTGAAACCTATATCTTGGTAGATTAACATTATTATCTTAGATTCATAGGATGAGATCATAGTGTTTATCATTCATTTATGTATTTATGTTTGAAGTTTGGAGCTCCCACTTGATCTGGTGTGGATATAGATTTTTTTTGGTTGGGCAAGCCAAATGATCTAATTTATATATCTTAGTCCATCATAGGGTTAAAATAACATTGGGTGTCAGGATAAAACCCCATGATCATTTTTTTAATTTTTTTAACATTTTGGGTAATTTTATTTTATTTGTTTAGTTTTCCAAAATTATTCTTAATTGGATAGGTTGATAATCTCATGTGTTATATTCACATGTTATGACCGCATTAGTTAGGACCATAGTGGGTTATAGCTATCTGAGATTTATTTCTCCCTACCAACACATTCCCCTCAGCATGTGTATAGACCTTATGTTTCCTTTCAGGTTGATTATATTGATTTTTTGTATCAGGAATAAGGATGGTTTTTCTTGATTGAAAAAAGATACTAAATTATATTTTGGATCAAGATTATGTAGTATAATAATTAGTGATACAAGATATGATTTGGGTTATTATTAGTAGTAGATCCTTGTATGTTTTTTTTATTTCATTTATTATTATAACAGTCTAGTGGGTGTCTAGTTTCTATATTATTTTTATACGAGTCTGTATTATTCATTCTACTTATTATTTTTTATTTTTCTATTAATTATTTATAAGAACCCATATGATCATGTATGTGTATGTGTATGTGTTCTGTGGATTTATGGTTCTTATATGGGTTGTTTAGCATGAGGCCTTGTAGTGTGCTATATCTAGTAATGAATTAGGTCGACCCGATATAATTCATGAAAAAATAGTATTAGATCATTCATATGATTGTCTTAATATTTGGAGAGTTGGTTGAGATAAAATAGATGAATATGTCAAATCATGTAATAGATATCAGGATCATGAATCAGGAACAACTTTTATGGTCAGAAGTCCAAGTTACCAGGGTTATGAGATTACTGTTATTAGTTTTTGATGATATAGTTGTGTGAATTTTATATTGGATTATACACTTTTGTTTCTATATTTGTTTTATTTATGAGATTTTGGATCTTATAATCATGGAGATAGGCCTGTGATCATGAATCATGATAAGAATGTAGGATCCTATTGACATTTTATTGATTTTTTCATAGGGAGGTTTAGTTTTTTAATGATTCAGAGACAACCTATATAGTGTTGTACCATATATATTATTGGATTAGTTCGGTTAAATTAAATCATGAGTATTTTTCTTATCATAATAGGTTCTACAGATATCAAGATGCAGTTTTTTCTAGTTATAATTCCCTTAATTGAGGTATTAATAAGGAACCTTGTTTGTTGGGTTGGGATTACAGATACCCTACTAGTTTGGTGAGCTTGATAAATGAAAATATTACTGATAGAAATTTGGATTAGACTCGAGTTTCCCCACAATTTTGTTTTCCATATGTTTTTTGTGGTTATGAATGAGGATGCCTTTTATTTATATGTTATGTTTTGGGAGTTCCATTGGATTCATGGTAAGTTTAAGAGTACATGTTTGGTCAAATTCATGGACCTATTTATTTTTATTTTCACTATGGGTAGTGCAGTAAGAGCGTGGTTGGGCACTAATGTACATTAATCAACATCTGAGTGGAGTGTGTTCATATGGTGTATCATTTCTTATGGTAGATTCCTTTTTGTTAAATATAGGTCATGAGAGGGATTTCGTTTGTTGAAACTAGAATTCATGATGATCATAGTATGGGGTTTATGTCAATTATAATAGGATCATTTTTTCATGGATCGTTTGAGCATGATATTCTATGAGAGTTTTTTATATATTATTGTACATTGTGGAAGAGATTGGTTGATAAAATGGATTTTTAGATGAAGTATTTTTTACGTGATCCTAGATTCTTGGGAGAAGTATTTATCATGTTAGTTATTCCTTATGGTGATTAGTGCACACTATAAAAAAAGTGACATTTACCAACAGAAAATTACTGATGGATAATATATCCTTTGGTCAAAATGATTAATTCCAACAGAAATCAAATTGTGTTTATAAAGACTATATGTACCAAAAATTATTTTTACCAATATATATATGTGTTTATTTTAATAGTTAAATACCAACAAATTTTTTACCAACATTTACATCTGTAGTTTTATCATAATAATAACAACAATTGATTTACCGATAAATGAATATGTTGTTATTAGTTATTGTTACCAACAAATGTTTTATTATTAAAAAAATCCATCACTACTAAATTATTGAATAATATGATAGTGTTTACCAAAAATTGAATATATATATATATATATATATATATATAACCCATTAAAATCATATCATTTTGATAATAAAAATATATTATTAATTAAAATATCAATAATTTAGTAATATTTTTTGCTAAAAAATATATATTGATACATATATAAATAATAATTTTACAATATTTTTTATAAAAAATCATTAATTTTTTCATTATATATATATATAATTCTAAGAAAAAACCCCTAATTTTCTGCGATTCGTGTGACCTCCCACCCCTTACCTGATATCTTTGTTTGTCGTGGACGGTGTTCCCTGAGGCCGGAGTTCCCCACAACTGGTGTTCCCCGCGCCCGTTGATCCCCACGGATGGGGTTCCCCGCAGAAACGTTCCCCACATACGGTGTTCCCTGTGGTCGGCGATCCCCGGGGATGGCGTTCCATGTAGACGGCGTTCCCCGCGGATGGCGTTCCCCATGGATGGTGTTCCCCGTAGAGGCTTTCCCCGTGGACAGAATTCCCTGCGGTCCGTGATCCCCACAGACAGCGTTCCCTACAGCCAGTCGACCAGTATTGGAAGTAATCCCAGGTATTTCCATGTATTTTTTATCTACCCTTATTACAATTGTTATGATCTTCTCGGATGGCTTTTCTTGTCATTATTCCTTCCCCTATGGGGAAACATAGACGATTATGATTTGGGGATTTAATCTCACATAGCTTTGATGGTGGTTATTTTTCTAGTTTCACTCTTTCAAATTGTTTAGTTGGGTGGTGTTTAGTTTTTTGATTTTTCATCAGTCATTAATCATCATGTTTCAATAAGGTTATCCATGGTGATTATTTCATCCACCGGTGGTGATTGAGAATTCTTGTGTTAGTTTGATTTTTAGGAATTATTTAAAAATAATTATGGTGGGTAATTAACAATGTATTTTGGCTTGGACTAATCGAAGGAATGAGGGTAGTGTAGATTGGTATGTAATCTAGGATTTCATGTTATTTCAATTAGTAATGCTGGTTTTATTTTGGTTATTCTTCCTCCAAACTGGTTCAGTTTTGTTTGTTTTCATGCTCTTGCAGACAACATGAGTTATTACCGATTAGAATCTAATCATGAACATTCATTATTGGATTAATTGATGTCCTTGGAGTATTTTTGTTCTTTAATTTAGTAATACTAGGTTTTTACTATATTGTTATCATACTTTGGTATGTTCTTGCATTATAAATAAGAGTTTAATTCATCTTTAGTTATGTTATTGTAGTTTTAATTATTAATTCATGTTCATTTTTTATTCAATTATGGTTATATGACATTATTATAGTCATCATTAGTAATGTGGTTTCTGTTTTGGCTGTTATTATACCTGCTTGATATTAGTATTAGTAATTTAAGTACAGCTTTGGTTCAGTTTTGATTATTATCATTCTTTCTTATAGTTAGCATTAGTAATATAGGTCAAGTTTTTTTTAGGTTCTTGATATTAACACGAGGTAGTGCGGATTGGTATTTAATCTCAGAATTTTATGATCATATTAATCTAGGTTCTTGTAATTTATAATGAAATTTATTCCCTTTTTATTTTCATACGCTGGAAAGTGCTATCTTTTTTATAAGTGTTTTCAAAACTCCTTTCTCTATTAGAAATTTTTAATAATAAATATTTAAGTACCAGATGTTTTTAATATACATTATAATGCTTAACTTCATATCTTATTGAGGATTGGTGTCAACCAATGTTTGTGAGAGAGAGTATAAATTTTTAGCTAGTTTATTGAAATCAAAAATATGATGGCTTCCCCTAATTATCTTCTAGTAAGGCTGATTTTGAAAACATCCATTTACCTTGATGAGATGTCCCTTTCATATTTTCCATCTTTAATTAGTCCCAAATAGAAATATCTAACATGTCTTTAACTGATTGATCATTGTTTACAAATGTGGATCCAAATAATTTTTTTTGGGTTTCTATATAATTCGAGATGTTTTCCTCCTCGATACACATCCAAAAGAAGACTAGAAGCGCTATTTATGAGGTAAAAATGTTCTAACTAATAGGATCTGTGACCCAAATATGTTTTAAGGGTACCCACAGTTTCTCATTACACCAATTGTAGGCTTGTAAAATTCACTATCACTATTTTTTGTTGTATAGGAGTTTAATATTTATCTCTCTCTAGGGATTATTTGATGTTTTACATTTTCATCTGTGATTTTTTCCTTGTATCCTGTCGGTGTTCCAGTTAATGAAATGGGATGATTTTAGGAGTTTATTATTTGTTGATGAATGAAATCTTATTCATCATATCGTAATCAACTAGATTTACTATTACTATTTTTAGATTACATTAGAGAGATCTCTGAGGATTACTGAATAGTCATGCAAAAAAACATGGTTTCATTCAGATCATGTGATATGTTATAATTATACATTCATTTCCAAGATTTTTTTGAAGAAAAATCATGGGATCACACTTTTGTAAAGTCCTATGGATCTTTTATTCATAGTTTTTAGTTAATATTTAAAGAATATATGCATACAACTTGGGTTCGTAGTTATATCAGATAGATTTTCTTGACTGTCAATTTACTCACCTAGGTTGATTTTGCAGGCCCTATTCTACTTTCCAATGCATAGTTCCCTTGAAATGCTTATAGTTAATAACAGATCCAAGAATATAGTGAATGTGATCAACAACAGAATCCATTCTCGGTCATTTCACATAAGATAATAGTATCAGATGGACAAGAAGAGGAGAGAAAAATATAGATACAATATAGAATAATACTCTATAGATGCCACCAAAAAATTCAAAATTAATCCAAAATAGATCTTGGCTCGGTTAATGGATTTGATTTCAAAGGATTGTGGATACCTGATAGGCAATCTACAGCTGTCTGACATGGATTTCAGGTTCTTCATGCTTGGAAATCTCTGGTCAATTATTTCATATGTGTATTTTTCAAAATAAAATGCATCCATTTTTATTTTGATTCATGTCAAATGGTATGATCTTACAGGACAAATTCCTTTAATGATATGTTATTCCATTTAGATTATGAGGACTATTTTGTGATCACTGAGGGTAACATGAAGAACGTGTGAGTTTCTTTGTACATTCAATTATTTTATCCCTTGAGTGTTTTCTTGTGTGATCATGAAACTATTTAGATGTTCATTCATTCATTTCAAGATATGGATTCTTCTTATTTTAAACTGATTATTAAATCTTGATATATCTTTTCTCTTTTCATACTATATTTTTTTTATTGTTCTATACAGTGTGACGAGTTCAATTTCTGAAAGATAAGTAGATCAAAATGAAGATATGAAGATGAAACAAAATAATTAGATATATAATTACGGATATATAATTTTGTGTACTACACCCATGGAATGACAAAACAAGAGAGTAATTACATAATTATATTTACATAAAAAAATCTTAGTACTATGTGCCTGTCAAATAGTTTATGATATGTTTGGAACCTTTAAACATTTTCAATAGTTTAATATTTATATTGTATAATCATAATATAGAATAATAATGAACAAATTAGTATTTTATAATCCGGAATCACTTCAATAATATGTGCACTATAGTAAGAAACTTTTTGTAAGAGTTTGGATTATCAATGACATGGAATGATTTGTATTATACCCAACACATTGATATTTGGATTCTCTATATGTTTAATATAATTCTGTGTTTGTAAACTCAGCGTGTAATCCATTTGTAACCTAGAATCTGTGATTTTTAATTGAAATATTACATATTACATAATCTGGATGTCGTGTTTTATAATTTGTCATCAATTCTAAAATCTATTCCCATAATATTTTTATAATTTGAAATAATTCTAAATTTTGGATCTTGTGTGTGATATTTCTAACCTCTGTATTCTGGAACCACTATGTAATCTATGTGTATATATTCCATAATAGAAAACTAAAGGAAAAAAGATATTTACAGGCATTATTATTCTTCTAATAAAATTTTCAAAGTGGAGGATTCCAAGTATAATTAGCTATAGAAACATGGGGCTAAGTCCTTTCCCCTGGATGAAGATATTTCTGGAATGGGTCAACATTACTTCTAACACTATGATCGATACTTTGAGAATGTATCTATGAGGTATGAACGTTTCAAAATAATGCATCATAAGAAGTTCTTAAAGAAGGTAATTATTCATGCACCCCACACCCAATAGGATTTTGAATTGTTTGCAAGAATGGGGATGCCTGACAATGGCATGAAGCTTCTGTGAACCTGGGAATTGTGAGTATTACTTTCATTTATCCTCTCATCCTAAAACCTTCTTTTCCAATTGTTTTGGGATCCCCTTAGAGTAATAATTTTTTTATATTATGAGACTAGAACTATTGTTTAATAAAAATGATTAAAAGAATTCATGGAAATCTATGTACTATTGTTGAGATCTAGAAACAATTAATAATAATTCATTATTTCAAAATATCCATAAATAAATAGGGTTACAAGCATGTTTATGGTGCATAAAAATAAACGATGAATGATTTTCCACAAACACTATTATGTTGTTCAGCCAGTGCATTTTGTTGATGTTTGATATTGAAATTGATGAGAAGATTAACTATTTCGTTCTTCCTTATAGAATGTATAATTCCATTAAATTTGGAAGGATTTTTTCCATAACATCATGCATGATATGAAAGTTATCCTGCATGGAATAGTCGGAGAAACCAGTTGAAGAACGTATATTAGATTGTTTGGAACATGTATGAGTAACTAGATATGTAGTGGGTTCACTAGTGCTTACCAAGGAGACGAAGGAAAGTTACCCAGAAGCATCAACCAGAAGTTCATGACTCCAGAAGATCCGGTCACCATTAATGATATGCAAGGATGAGCAAACACCCTTCATAGAGATCTCATTAAATTTTAAATATAGAAGTGTTTTGTAAGTTTATATAGATGGAAGGAAAAATGAAAATGTGTTCACTCATCTGCTAGATTGATTCCATCGCATAGCTGAAAACCAAGAATCACTCCACTCCCCATGTGTACAATCACCCCCATGATCAAGTGGACCCTTTCCACTTCTCTATACTGGTAATCACTTCATAAATCAATGGGGGTGTGGATGAGAT
Source organism: Viscum album (assembly GCA_963277665.1). Taxonomy (NCBI): domain Eukaryota; kingdom Viridiplantae; phylum Streptophyta; class Magnoliopsida; order Santalales; family Viscaceae; genus Viscum; species Viscum album. Next base: position 451,005,723 of record OY728143.1, on the reverse strand, counting down.
TGAGGCAGCCTAGACGAAAGATCATATAGAAACATTTGGAAATTTCCCAAAATCTTAGGCCCTTAAATTTTCTGCATTTGGGATCATATGAAACCAGGTCCTTGTTCCAGTACTCCAAAAAGACCTTTCTATTCTTCAGAAGGCACAAAATCCTTTTTAATTTCCTATCCAGCACCCACTTAGTTTCACTAGTATGGAGGAACTGAAGTTAATCTAGAAAATGATAATTTTCACCATTAGTGTGGTGATTGTGACGAGTGATTGAAGGTTCTCATGTGGTCGATTGTTGATTTTGGAAGCAAACGACAGATTGGTAGCACATCATGCAAAGGAATATCAAATCTATTAGATTTGGTGGACTTGAGTTGTTGAGGAGTGTCTGAGTTTATTATTGAGGGAGGACACATTTTCAGTCAAGAATAATCTCTGATTTTAAGAAGCTTCATAAAGACTGAACTGGAGGTCATGACCCAGCATCGTGTGAAGTAAGTCCCCATTCCAGGGAGAGATATTATTGGTCGTGTGTTAGAAAGACTTCCAATCCCACTTTATGCGAATATATTCTTCTTTCATCAAGTACATTAATCATAGTATATGAATATCAAAGTTCAATTTTATAGTAGTATGCCAATCAATGTGGGAATTATTTTATATTATAGTCATAAGATATTTTCCTGTTTTTATTAGCTTTCTTCTCAGTAGTTCGTTTCGTGATAGGATTAGTAATAGAATTGGTTACAACTATTTTGTTATTATTTTCACATTGTTTTCTTCAAATAATATTGTTTGAACATTTCCTTTTAGTATATCTGTTCTATTTAGATATGTTTCATCTGAATTCTATAATTTATTTGCTGATATGATGTTTTTTTCAATCTGCTGAAGTGGATAATTGTCTAGGATCTGAGCACTCTAGAATCAAATTGTCTTCTTTTGTTTCTAATAAACTTGTTGTTAATACGAAATAAAAAATATTCAAATGATATGCAGATCCTTATTTCTAATAAAACCACTATGAATACTAAATCATTTCAGAAGATCCTTTGTATTTTTTATCCAGGCCAAATATTTTCAGTAGATCCTTTGTAAATTTTAATTACCGAACAATCTTATGCTATTAAATTTTCATTGACTACTTGTGTTTATAATATTTCCATGTATTTATTGGATAAAAATGTATATGATTCTAAAATTTTGGTGCTTTTCATTTATTTTTGAATCATTAGGCACACAATGAAATATTTTTCAAAGATCTCCATATTATGAGTGATTTTATAGAACTGGTTTATAAGCCATTGAAAGCCCCAAGAGGAAATGTATTCACTAGTTCTCCACTATAACCAAATGGATATATGCATACTGGTTATGACAATGTAAATTGTTCATGTTATGAGATGAGCCTATTTATGTCATAAGATCTGTTGTTGATTGATGTTTCATTTTCAAATTGGGTATACAATGTTAATTTTGGTCTTGTGAAAGAGAGAGATGGATATTTTCACCTAAGGATAGAGTTGAAATTTTAAGCATGTTAAATTTTTTACTAAAAGATTTTCATCTTGGTTATTTATTTTATTTTTCTTGTTACAGGTGTGATGACATAAATCTTGAAGCTGAAAAGAGTATATTGATCATATTGATGAAATTGATGAGTGGATTGGTTGGAAAACGTTTAAGGTAAAACTTATTTTACATGGAAAATTGTTGATGTGATTGGTGCCTTAACATATAGTAGAAGTGATCACTTTTGATTCCGATGGTAACTTACACAAGCGATTATTTTCAAGATCTGTACGATCTGTCTGTGGAGTTGACTTGGCGGGGTAATTATTTTGTTGATCATCAGGTGGACACATTTTTTCTATTTCTAAAAATATTTATCATAAACACTATTTCAATAAGGGTTTGTTTGAAATCACTTATTGAAAACTGTTTACTGTACTTATGTTAAAAAAATGTGGTGTTATAGTTCTGAAAGCACACTCAAATTCCCAATAATTATTAATGTGCAACATAGAAACATTTGTGTGTAGAAGCACTTATCATAAGTGGTACCTCTCTGGGGAGGTGAGCATGTTACAAATATTTTGAGAAACCATTGCGGCATCCCTATTGATCAAAAATTCAAAGTCATCGGCTATTGATCAGCTTCATAGTGCCATCTTTCTTCATCTCGCAATATGCCAAAGAACTTCCACTGCATTGGAAGGTAATATTGAAATCTGATTTCAAACATTCTATTGAATCCTTTATGTGGTGTTTAGTAACCATTGAAGAAACAAATTTATCAAGGGGCATTGTATATATATAATAGCACAGTATGAATGCTAGATGTTCCATGGATTTCATCAAGAAATAGACCCTAAGATCCCCATTCCTCCACCATGTAGATTAGTTGTGACTGATTCTTGTAGAACATATCACCACGTTGGGCAAATGAATTTTCATCTTCCTCAATCAACCTTAACATTTCCTTTGCCTTCTTGTATAGGGATGTGAGTGTGGATTGGAGTGCAAAAGAGTGTTTGTGGCGTCTGTGGCTCTCAAACCATAATAGTTGCATTTGTTTCATTCTATCTTCAATTTACTCAATGTATTGATGTTTATATATTTTTAATTTTGTATACATATCATTTTTTAAACATATCTTTGTTTCATTAATTTATTTTTTTCACTCAATATACTAATGTATGCATCGCAAGTTTGTTCATTTTTCTTTATCTTATACTGGTTGTTTCTACTGGTTAGATAATTCTCTAGTTGTAGTCACTGAGTTTCATTTTTGATGGTGGATTTATTGAAATATATCATGACTGGTACGATTTTTCACTAATTTTATAGCTCAACAGTTTGTGAACAAAAACGTATTTTTAGTTACTAGTTAATTTTTTGTCGGTTCAAGTTTAATAGACTATTTTTCTCACTCTACTCGTAAATGATGTTTTTTTAACTAGAGCTGGATTACTGGTCCCGAGGCATGGTTGAGTTGCTGGTTCTTGTTGGTCCCTAGTGTGTGGAATGGATGAGTTGAAGTTGGCCCCCTAGTCTTGGGTCATGGATGAGTTGCTCGTGCTGACTAGTCCCTGGTGTGGCATGGATGGGCTGATGTTGGCTCAGTGGCATGGCATGGTTGGGCTACTGCTAGCACACTGGTCCTAGGGAATGGATGGGTTGTTAGTCCCTGCTGCTAGCATGTGGGGTGTGGTAGGAGTTACTCGCTTATCGACATAAGGGTGATGGATCATGTTGGGGAATGAATTTGTATTGATTTTTTTATTAAATTTCATTATTAATAAAATTATTTTTTACTAATTTTGTTAATGTGTGAAAAATATCTTCTCTTTAATAATTAAAATAGATGTATTATATATGATAAGTTAATAAATATAGTATGAAAATTTACTAGAAATTAAAATTAATATTTTTTATTCAAATGTCAGATAATATATGTTGGTATTATTATTACCAACAGAAAATTTTTTCATTAGAACTTATTGCTAAACATTTTAACCAACATATATATTATATGTTGGTATTAATATAATAGTAAAAAAATGATTTTATTTGTCACAAAAACATTTAGCGACAGAGTTTTTACCGATAGTTTAGTGATAGGGACATATATGTCAGTAAAACGTTTTACCAACAGAAAATGTACTTTTACCAACAGATATGACCCTGTTGGAAAAAGTGTAATATTTAGTAGTGGAACCACATGTCATCTATTGTTAGGTTTCTCATTTAAAGAGGTTCTTTAATTGTTCAGGATGTTGTTCAAGGGGATTTGGTAGTTAGAAGTGGTTGGTGTTCTATATTGGCATTATGGTGTAAATTGTTTATCCACATCTATCCATTAAATTCGGTAGTTAATGGAGAATGGGATATATAGATTGGTGTCTAATTGAGGGTAGATAATAATGATAATCCAATTTTGGGGATAATATGATTGATAATTGATTTTTATCCCACATGTAGGGAGAGGATTAGGATCTCTAAGATAGGTCGGTGGACAATCATCACTTTTCTAAAAGAACAGGTGCTTATGTTGAATCATGGTAGTTGTTTGACCATTTATAATCTTATGGGTGATAATCATTTTCATGGGGAGTTTATCATGAACCTTGTCATGATGGTTTAAGAAAAATCAGGGGAAATAAGATTTTTTTACTATAGGGTGGTATTCGAGTAGAAGAAATATAAATATCACTTAACAGGAGATATTTAATAATTATTGTGACCACTCTATACATCCCAGAATATGGTGTTTACACTAGGGAATGGGTTTGGTGGAATTTTGAGATATTCAACTTTTTTTGGAAAATTTATCATTTTATTAATTAAATATTAGTTATTCATGCTAGTATGTTCAATGTTTTCTTCAATTAATAGTTTTTCATTTAAATTTATACTCTATTGTTTTGTTAGATGTGGAGGGGTTTTTCTTAGTAACATCAAAACCTCCTGTCAAGCACTGGGGTTAGGGTCGAGGCCCCTTTTATTTTATTTCTTTATTTTCTTCTTTTCCATTTTTTACTTTTTCTCAATTAATTTTCTCTCAATTATACATTTCTTCTCATGTATTCCATTATTATGGATTTCCATCATCATGGATAATAGAATTTAGGTAAAGGGGGAGAGAGATATGTATAGGGAGGTATCTCTACAGAGCTTGGGTCGTTCTAGATCATCATGAAATATCTATGAATTGCGAATCATAATGATGATTTTATAGTTTCCACTAATTGGAAGTACCTTTTAGACGTTTCACCAAAATTAAAATATTATAGTTGTTTTTATATTTTAATCTTATTTTGGGTTGTTAGGGACCCGTAAACAGTCAATTTGGTGTGTATGAGGGGTGAATCAAGCATTTGGGGGGATCACATGGGTTTTCTATTCAAGAAAACCAAGATGAACAGTGTTTAGTTATCTGAACATATAAAGTGTGTTATTCTATTCAAGTAAGGTGTTCAATAAGGGGTTATATGATGTTTATTTTGGGTACATACCCTATGAGGGAGACATAGTCTGTAAAAAATATAATGGGAAAACAGAACTTTTTGTGGAACATGGTTACGTGGGGTATAGGGACAGAGATCATGTGAAATATATAGCTTATTTCCATGTAGGGTACATTGCCAAACCCAGGGTAGGGTACATAATTAGGTACCTCATTTTGGAGAGAAACCATATCTATTTGGTATATGGTTTATTGATGGGAGTTTTAGACATTGAGTTTGGCCAAGGTACATAGGAAGGTACACCATATAGTGTATTTGTTGTTCAAAGGGTACGATGGTCATATACTATTAACATTACACACCAGGATGGGATATGATGCATATATATGGTTTATCTTTTTTGGAACATAGAGTGTACATTTGGTACACACCATGTAATACCTTTCTATTTTTTCCATTATATTTCACCCTAGTGATAGAATAAAACTCATTAAGCGTCCATTATTGAAACGTTTTTAGTGTAAATCACAACAATGGAAAACTTCCATCAATTATAGGTTGTATTGACGATATTTTGGATTGATATAGTATTTCATGGAAATATTTCATTAAATTTTTTCTATAATCTTTTAGAGATTTGGGTTGTTTATTGTGAGGCCCATGTTTCGGTATGTACTTTTTTCAACTTGGTTGAGGATTTTAGGGGGTTCAGTTGAGGTTCTTTGGACATATTCCAGAAAGAGGGATTGAGTATTTCCTTATATGAGAATCATTAGTTGGTATCATGGGGTGAGTTTAGATTAGAGCCTTTGGGTTTGGTTAACATTGTGGGATGTCAAGAAAAGTTGGGTGTTCTTGAGTAGAGTTTTATATGGTTGTGATGAACCAGTTTGAAGAATTATCTTATAGATGGGGATTTTCATATCATTTAACATATGGGTGTGGTGATATTTGGATTTTGGGTTGGGAGGTCGGTCATGGTTTCTTTTGGTGGTCTTGGCTAGAGGATTGGTTTTTCTATAGGAAGAAAACATAGGGTTTCCTACATGAAGTGAGGTCTTGGGGAACAGAGAGGGACCCTCATTCCATGTTTCTCTATAAGATAGATGGAGTAAATTCCAAATGATTTGTTTTATGGGTCAATATATTAGAAAATCCTATTTTTGGAGATCTTATATTTTATTTTTGATCTTTTTTCTTATTCATGAATAGATGAGAGGGGAGACCATTATGATATTACTAGATCAAGAATTTTACCTAATATTGATTCATATATTTTCCAATGATTTTAATCTATTATTATGTTTGTCTATGGAACTAATTGCTGATTTTTATGAGTGAAGGGCCATATTTTAGAAGATTTTGGGGCTATTTGTAATAGATCATAGAGGCTTTTGTACTCACAGGGCCCATTTAAGGACTTTAGGTTCTGGTCAGGTAGTGTTTCACTGACTGGTCAGTTAGCCTATTTTGTACTTTAAGACATTAAGGGAATTTATAAGATTCTCCAAGGGTCTAAAATTGGTCATACTATTATTTCATATCATTCTCTTAGTGTCCAAGCTCCAAGTAGATGTTATTAGTTGTCTCATATTACTAGGATGAGATCATAATGTCAGAAATTCAAGCATATACTTTTATTTTACATTTTTAGATCATTTTTAATCTATTAGATACACCTGGTGTTGTAGTTGAAAGAAAAATTCTATAATTTTTATGTATTAGGCCAATTATGGGGTAGATTTACTTTGGTTTTCATCATAGAACGAGAAGTTCAATATTTTCCTTTTTAAATTTTTTTTATTTTATATATTTTGTTTGTTTTTATGAAAGTTATATTTTTAAACTAAGTTGGGAATATCACATGATGCATGCACATGTTAGGAAATACTATTTAAGGACACCATTGGGGATCGTCTACTAAGATTTATTTCTCACACCGTATAAATTCAATTCAATGTTCATGGCGTCCTTTTGTTTTCTTTCTAGTTGAGAACATGGTGTAGTGTGTCTGGTGAATGCCTAATTTTTCTTGATCGAGTAGTGTTTCTCATGTGGAGTCATGGATGGAGATAGAGAAGTTAGACTGTCAATGAGATCAGGTATCTGTTGGGATCATAGTATAAGTAGAGTCATGTGTAATTACTTTCCTTTATGATATTATGTTTATGTGGTCTCCTTAGTGGGATACCAATGTCTCTATACTTTTCTTCTGAGAATATATGTTGGGTTTCATTTATTATAGTTCACATTCTTATTATTTATTTATTAAAACTCTATAATTTATCTATGTGTTTGTGTTTATTTTATTTAAATTTTTATTAGGCTCTATTTTGAGGGAATTTTCTACCCACTATATCCTTTTAGGCCCTCGTCAGAATTCAACATCCCCTAGAGTACAGAGAGATGTACTTGAGGCCTTGTTGCGATCCAAGTCGGGTGACGAGTCTTGTCGAATCGGTTTGGTTTCTGACACAACGAATCATGGATCCCAATCCATGGCGTAGCCACTTTGGTATATAAAAAAAATAAAACTACTGCTAAATATAATGTGTCTTAAAGAAATAAAATTGAGACGGGAACAGTTACCTTAAATCATCAAATTCAATAAATTATTTAACCTCATATATAATAAAAATATAAATTTTAATTACTCATTATAAAAATCTCTTCATATAAATTAACAATTATACTGTTTAACTATAGTTATTTTTAATACATTTTTTTATTTATTATTTATTTCCATTATCAGATGTTAATATTTTTTACTATTACGGACAAACCTTAAAATTTTGATGTCAATTACCATTTTTTGAAACCATGTTTATTATTCCAAGATTATATATGATACTAGAATATATTATTTAAAATAATTTATATTTTTCTAATTCCATTAAATTAGTGTTTTAGGTGTATTTTTTGAAGACAGAGTCAATGATCAACTCGATTCAGTAATCTTTATCAAAAAAGTTGGTATATTAATAATGTGTTAAATAATAATATAGATCCTCCTTAATCATGATCATTCTTAACAATAATATAAATATGTTAAATAATTTATTATAATCAGCCATGTAGGGTGGTAATGAAAAATGGAATTTTCCACTCTATGGAGGTTATAGACCACACATACACATGGATTGAATTTTCATTATCTAAAGATTGAATTGAAGGTAGAAATTGATTTTTCTGGTAAATATATAAATAATGTTGTCAATATCATTTTTATTAATTAAATAAACCTTTTTAATCATTACTGTACGATTTTGATCAAAAATAAAACTTGTCGTTCATAGTGGTGGTGGGTTGCACGTACGCATAGACGACCTTTTTATTTTTGATGAAAAATTGGGGGAAAGAAGACAATGATTATTCTATTATCATAATAACATGTTAGTATAAAAAAAATAATGATGTAATTATAATATGTTGGGTAAGATAGATTTGAAAGATGTTTGGGAAGAAATAAAATATTGATAACTGGATAATACACATGTTGATAACTTTATTACATTCTTGGAACACTCCTTGGAAGTGGAGGACCTAGGAAAAATTATTCTAACTAGATTATTATGAGTGTGTGAGATTACTCTATCAGTTTTAAAATGGTTGGGTATTCAAGGGATTTTCTATGTAATAGAGTGTGTTAAGTGGGTGTAATTGATCTCCTTTTATAAGTGAGTGGAGTGGAATTTCAAAAAATACCCATTATTTAATGTGTAATGAATGTCTTTTTACAAGGAAAGTGGATAAAATTTGGAAAATAATGGATAGGAATGGATCATTGGTCAATACAACGTCAACATCTCATTTAGAGATATTTTTTTTAATATTTTTATGGTCTTCCTCCCCTTTGAGATGGATTTTTACCCTAGTTTACTTTTCCCATAGTAACTTATTCATTTATCTCGATAACTTTTTTTCATCCATAAAAATAAAATTAGCCTTACTATCTAATTTGGATATTATAATTGAAAATTTTAATACTATTTTATTATAAGACATTTTCTATAGTGATGAAAATTAATTATAATATAATAAATGTATAACTAATAAAATTAGTTTTAGAAAAAAATAACTTATGTTATCAAATGTAAAATATATGTTCAAAAATTAAAGATAATATTTTTAAATGTGTAGTTTAAATTCTAAAATATATATCTTTTCAAGAAAAATGTTAAATAAATTTTAATTTGTTATTATATGTTTTTTTAACGTCATAGTATTTATAAAAATGGAATTTTCCATTATTCACATAAAAATAAAAAATATTAGAAAAATATAAAAAATTATTCCTATGATAATATTTTTTTGAAAATTCTATATATGATGTTATTTTTTTGAATTAAAATTATAAAATTTATAAATTAATCATTTAAATGGATATATAATATATAATGGAAACAAATGATATTATAAGAAAATGAATATTTAAATATTAATTGTTCTTATTCTTATTTATGATAAATTAATAATTATTGTTAACATATTTTTTATATATATAGTATTTCTAACCATAATTAAACCATGATATATTTAGTTTCCTAGTAAAATAATTCATTTTTTTCTAAAAGGAGCTTATTAAGAACAACACATTTTAAGCAAAAAATGATCATATTGATTATTTAGCTACACTAATAAAATTTTATGACTGTATTATTATTTCAAATGACATTTATATTTGTTTAAAAAATGATTTGAAATATTTTATACTTCTATTTATACTCTATAAGTCAATGACAACATTATAATAGTTAGATTTTAATATATACAATTTTCTATTAATAATATCTATCACTTATTCGTTTCAGTTCGGTGTTGCATCTGAAGCAAGATATTGAACATAGTATTTAAATGAAAGAAATGATATTAAAATATCAAGGGGGCAAAATCTGGATGATGCCTTACTCTAACCTCTATGATAAGTTTTACTTTTTGTATTTTCACATTATTAGTAAAATAATGTCCAATGTAGGTCCTCGTGATATTTTATGACTGATAAGTCCTTTTGAAATATTTTACAACCCTTTCCCAATAGACCCTTAAAATTTAGAAATAGACCAGGTACACCATTTAATAGGTGTCATTTTTTGTATATATATATATATGTATATATATCACATCTTTATAAATTAACCCCACATTATGCATTGAACAATTATAAATAACTATTTTTCCAATTATTTTTATTTTATAAGCATCATCCCAAACATTTTTCTATATAAAAACATATTTCTAGTTTCATGTTGATTTCTTAAAAAAATGATAGATTATTTCTCAATAGAAACAGTTATCCATTTCATGCATCACCAACCCTGTATCACTTATGTCTATAACTGTAACAACCCATGATTTTGGAATTTATTTCTTTTTGGATGAATTTGAACATGTCTGATAGCCTATGTTGAATACAACACCAAACAAAGGGGAATAATTCTTTAAACAATCAAAAATTAAAAATTTTGAATTATATTTATAAGAAACATAACAAGTAAATTAAATTATTCTTTTAAAATAAATGAATTATAGTTCAGTTTGGAAAAAAATTGATTTTAAAGAAACTGTTTTTATTAATTGTGATTTTATTTGAATTGAAACATTATAAGAAATTATATCAATAAAATAAATTTATATAATCAATTAATTATATGTAAATTAAATTATTAACATACATTAAATAATTAATTATATACAATTAATATTAATTTAAATATTTATGTCTAAACAGAAAGGTTTTATTTAAAAACATTGTTTTTATTTAAAATGAAAATCTCAATTACTTCAGATTTTAATTTTTTTTAAATGTATAGTTTATAAAAATTATTAAATTATTAATTAATTTAAATATTTATATAAATGGGTTAGAAACGAAGATAAAATCATTTGGCTGTAAAAATACATGTTTCATAAAATATTATTTATTTGTGTTGTGTATTTTATCTCATAAAGTTAAATTAATCATTAATAATGACTAATTTTAATGAAAAATATTCATTACATGTAACTTAAAACAAACTACCATTAATTTAATGGTAATTATATAAAATTGAATAATAATGAATACATTTTTATACTTGAAGGTAGATTTTACAAATTATTACTTACACTGTTACATGGAATACTATTAAAATTGAATTTTACCGTCTATTGTAATTGTTTTTTATAATGTTTTTATAATATTTTAATTTATCATTTAAAATAGTTTAATAAGGTTATCTTAATTATTAGTTTCAAAAAAGTTACAATGTCAAAAATAAGTCTCTACAATAAAGGTAAAACCTTGTAAAACTATTAAAACTAAGTGAAAAGATCACAAATTTCACAAAAAATTGATTCTATATTTGATTTTATTATTTCATTCTCCATTTCCATATCTTATCTTCAAAATAGGGCTAATTTTATGCCAATTTCCTTTGATAATGAAATTTATTTTTTAGATTTAAGTGTATTTTTAAAAGTACCACCCATCTCACTTATAAAAGGACCACTCATCTCCCTACAAATAAAACACACCTTTCCTTAAACATTATCAATAATCCCTAAAAAGCTTATCTCACTCATAAGTATCTATAACCTTTTGTAAATTTTTATCCCAATCTGGAGTCATAAAACAGTAATTTCCAAGAGTTCCTTTATGTTGTGATTCAAGCTCTCATAATAAGTGGTATCTTCATTTTGAATATTATTCTATGTATTCTTCTTATACTATTCTGGAATCTAATTTATAAATTTAACAATAATTTTTTGGAGTCATTATTATAATATTATATCAATATTATCAATATTAAATATCATTTTTGTACTTATTCATTCGTTATAACATGATCTTATGGAAATCGGTTTTACCACATGCATGAATGATGCTATAATGTTTAAGTATTGAATGAAAAAATAATGTTACATATAGATAATATTATTTAAAACTAATTAAATTAATATTTTTGACGATTAATAATGGTTTTATACATATTTCTATTCAATAATATAATCAATTCTTTTTAAGGTATCCATGTTTCTAAAAAATGATCTTTTTATGATTTTTGTGAAAATAAAAACCATCTGTTCTATGAAATGAAAATGGGAATCCATAAATCTTTAAAAATCATAATATATAAAAATATTATCATTCTATATATGATTAATCATTGAAAAAGGTGTAATGATCGAAATAATAGAATTGAAACATGTCTGAAAAATTGAATACTTAACAAAAAATATTCTTCTTAACAATGAAATATTATTAAAAGTGTTATAATAAATTATAAGAGAATGGTATCTAGTAAGATAAATATTAATATTGTTTTATATATATGTACAATAAATAATTTATTATTATACAATAGTTTAAGTAATGTCCAGCTATGTCAAAGTCTGAGGTTAGGAATTTTTATCTCAAATTAACTTCACTGAGACATGATTCATATTAATGAACTATTTTCATTTATATAGTGTATATATTTCTTTTATAAAATATCATATCATGAATCTCATTTTAGTTTTGGAAGATTAAGTTATATCCCAATTTATTTCTTTTAGGGGGGTTTTCATTTTAAAAGTATTAAACGGTTTTATTCTAAATCATTGTTTTCAACATTATGAAGTCTATTCGAAAAATAATTTTATTTAATAAATATATTCATTATATTTTTTAAATAATGTTTTTATCTAAATTTTGTTCATTATAAAATATATATTTCTTTTTCTAAAGGTTCTAAAAAAATTAATGGCATATATACGGGTTATTTTTGGTTCTCTATATAAATGTGTGAAATGAATGATTTTTTAACATTTTCCAATTGATTTGATTTTTCTATTATTAGGATGATTCATAATTATCAAGATTCCTTTCCAGGTTTCCTTGGTTTTTTCAATGAAAATCTAATTCCATATTTTCTATGAATTTTAGATTTTTTCAATATTTCCAAAATAAAAGGATAGTTTGTCTTTTTTCTTTAATCAAGTTTCTAATTATTTTATAAAAATATATTTCATCTATTCACGCATAATATAATGAATAGTATGATTCATTGGTGATATGTTATAATGAATCCATCTACCTTCTTTCAACAAATTCTATATGATTGTGTTTTATGGAATTTTTTATGAAGTGTGATTCATTCACATGTGTTGATTAAGATATGATGGGAATATAAACATTTTTATGTTATTGTGGAAAATATATATACTTTTAATTATGTGGTAGGTTGTCTTAGAATTACACACCCCAAAATTTACATTGGTAGTATAATATATCTCATGAGATAATATGTAGAGGACTAAGAAGAGAACTCAATCTGCTAAGGTAATATTTCTGCCATAGTTTACAGGAAATGGGGAGTGATGTCAATCCACTATGGTACTTCTCAATAATGTGATGAAGTTCATGTAAGAGATCCTTGAAAGTTGAAATTCATTTCTAGTCTTGTGTGTGCTATATACTTTTATTTCATACTCTTATGCCTATATTATGATCTCATAGATATATATTATTGTCTTATGACTCATGCTTACATACTATAATGGCTCATGTTATATGTTATGACAAATCCTTCTTCGATGACTCCAAGTTTTTTTAAATATAAATTTTTGCTATGATTTCTGTATGTTATTCTTATTTATCTCTATTATGGTCCTTTGCACTAAATCTCATATTATGATCAATTATGATCTTTTATTTTTATCTACATTTATTACCCTTACAAATCATCTGATCTCACCCCCTCTTATGTTTAAAATTCTCCATTTTATAAATAATTTTGTTAAGTATTATATATCTAAAAAAGTATCATTCTTAAATTTTATTTGGGGAAAATGTAGAAGAATGATTGTCAAATGAAATTATTATCTATATAATATTCAAACTAACTAAATATTTAGGTTCTATAGTGTGAATTACTATGAATTTTGGGGAATATTCATCTAAAATTATGTTATATAAATGTATGTTATGTTTGGATTACTTTAATAGGTCTCAAATAAATCCCTAAAAATTGTATGTGACCACATCCGACATAGTGTGGTCTCAGTAATCCATCATATTTTATGTGAGAAAGTATGTTATTTAGATATCTAATATTAACATTGAATATTAAAAAAATAAAAAATAATAATTTATGGAACAATTCAGATGGTGTTCTTACCACTATAATGTCTATATTGTAAAACCCTTTTATAAACATTTTACTTGATTCTATAAATCACAACAAAATATGAATAGTGAATTGGATAATACATGATCACATCGTGATGGCATATATTTAATATATTTTGATTATTTTTTGTTATTGGAAAGTATATATTTGTTTCCCTATCTTATATATATCCATGAATAAAATAATAAACTTGTTTAAAAAATAAACAGTGTTATACACTTGATATTTTAAAAAATTCTTAACATTGATATCATATTGGCTAATGATTATTTACATAAATCTATTCACATAATTTGAAAAATGAAAAAATCATTGGTTGTTTTATGGATCATAGTTTTTTAAATAAATTGGAAACAACCAGCCAAACAAATCTTTAAGATCCCACAAAATCAATTTGAACTATAACAACAGAATATAATAAACCTACACAATATTTAACAATGAAAAAATTAAATCTTTAATTCTTCATTATCATCCAAAGAAACATCATTTATATGAAATTCAGGGATATGTGTATATGGAAACTGAAGGACCATTTCATTAAAATGTATGAATTTGTTTAGTGAATCACCAAGAACACTTATTAGAAATATTATCCTTTAATAAATATCTTGTTTGAATATCTACTAGTGCACGAACAAAAGAATGAAATTTTCATAATCTATAGTTTTCTATAGTCTTGGAGGGGCACATAAATCAATGGTTTTATTTTCTTCTATATAAGTTTAAAGGACACTTTATGAATCCCCATCATATAAAGAAACACTTCATTAACATTTAATGAATGATATTTTAAAACAATAAAAAAAATATTCTCTATAATTAGAATTATGAAACATTCCGTGGAAATATTTAATTTTTCATCCATCTATGAATAAAATGTTTAACAATTAAAATTTTCACTAAGACCCTTTGAATAACGACAAATTATATTTTAAAAATAAATTATTCATTAATAATTGATCAAATATTGTGGTTTAATTAAATATCAAATATTCTATACCATTCAATATAATGTGGCACATACAATATTTGGTACACCTATCCAAATACACCAATGATAACATTTTTATGATAACATTATTAGTGTAATTTCATAGGAACCAGACTAAAAATAGTATGTGCGTTATGATATTACCATCATTTATTTTTTTGTATAAACTCTTTAAATAGTCTTATGAGTCAAATGAAATCTTATAAATATATATATTTTCCACAAAGGCCTAATATGGTTCTCCGTAAACTACTTTTAAGATAAATAAATGGATTGATAGAAATCAAATAATAAATATTTCATAAACCATCCCTAATGGGAACCCCTCCTGGGTTAGTAGTGGAGATGTGAGTGACCCCCTAAGAGAGGCATTAATATGCCATTGGTTGGTGAATATCAATGAGGATATAATCCTACAGATATGGGGGTCATAATCCTCATAATCCCAAAAACATATTAGAAAAGACACAAATAAGATCCATAATATAACATAAGAATAAATATCCCCCAATTTATATTAATTTTATAGAAAATAAATCCTCTAAAATAAAATACCAATTGGAACACCTATGATTCCCACTCCTATAGGAACACCAAGCCATGTGATATAATTATTTAGCAAAGTTACCAAATCTCAATTAGAAACCTTTAAAACAGATTTATAAATATAGTGGTAAGAATACAATTATACTAAATTACACTCACCTGAATACCTATAATGAAAATTTTGAAGAAGCATACTATTGCTACAGTGAAAAAACAGAAGAACCAACATTCACTTATGATAATTAAAATATCACCAACCGCACCAAGACTAACTCACCAAATATGAAATCTATGTCTTATCATTTAATATAAACATATTACATGTAAATAAGATACCCCAAAACCACTTACCCTCTAGCCAGTATCCCTCACTCCCCGATAATAGATGTCTTAGTGCTGCCATCTCTTCTTTATTTGTTCTATCACACATCATATCCCATATAATAACAATATTCCAAATACTAAAGCCACATATCATATCCCCATCATAGTAAGGTATCGTGAAAATGATATAAGTTGTCCTCATTCCCTCATCATATCATGTAGTTCCCAATCAACGTATCACATTATCTACCACATCATCATCCCATAATCGTCATCACATATCCATACCCTAATCATCATATAATAATCACATCAACATCACACCATAGGCACTCTGACTATAAGCCCTTATAGTTAATTCATTGTCACCTTAGAACATTAGATCCTATACTATCCCTAGAATAGGGATTGACAAGTCATCCATACATTCCCTCTCTAACCTTGATTCTGGATAGAAAAAACATGGAACCCAAAACCTTTTAGAATTCGTAAGACCATCTAACACAATATGTGGTGTGGGATGATAAATATTCTCTCATCATATACCACCCAACACAAAAATATCAATATCATGTCATGTGATAAACTATTCCCCTATTTAAATCCAAACACTACACCACTAAATCTAAAACATCATAATTTTCACAAACTCACTATGAAATAAGTGTAGGGGGAGGTCCAAGAAGTAGAGAAAAAGAACTCCTTTGATCAAAAAGCAATTTATATCTTGAAGTTGAGTGAAAAAACCAATTCCATGGGTCTCTGATTCTTCTTAATTTTCACCTCTAGTCACCTAGGGTTTAGGGAAATATGAGATCATTTGTATGAATTTTAATGGTCTTTGAATTTCTAACATAGCTAAGAATTTAAGTAATCATAACATGAAGGTTTATAGTTTTACTATAACAAGGATAACTTGAATTCATCTATAAAAAACACATAATTATCTTTCTTTTCCATTTAAAACTCTTGTGGACCAAACCTCCTTAACTCTATATATTTAATGAATGATACAACAAAACCATAGTGAACTTGTCATTGTATATCATCCACTAAAAATATGGCACAACCCTAAAAACATTACAACATAAGAAAATAACCATGACCATGTTATAATCTAAAATAAACAACCTCAAATTATCTATTCATAAATCAACACCATAGAATATAGGATCACACTTCAAGGGAACCACTTGTATTTTTAACTCAAAACCACATGTCAGATTTATCAAAGAATATTTCATTAATAAAAACAACCTATAGACATTCACATCATAACTATAACCAAATATGTCATTATTTAAATGAAGGAATATTATTTCAAAAGACCACAAGACCCCTCGCACCATATCATAATACTCTATGAAACAACTAAATTTTCATGAGGTGAAATCAAAGGGCGTTGCAATAAAATTAACACCATCGAACCGGAAACAAGTCCATCGTCTGAAAACAAGGCAACACTGAAATTTCAAATCTTATTAACCATGATGATACACAAATTCACATTACATTTGAACTTTCCTAATAACCAATCATATCTGGAAACATAAACTCAATCCTCAAAACCCATCTTTAATAGAAATAATTGTTCTAGATCCACCATAATTCCTCTACCAATCTCTCAAAGATTCTTTTTCCACAAAAAAAATAAAAATTTATTTTTTGGGATGGTTTAAAAAATATTATTTGGTACCTATAAAATTATTCTCATCCAAGAAAAACAAAACCAAACCTATAAGTTAAAAAATAACTACTAATCCAAAAAACCCCTAGAAGGTACCTCTGAAATAGATACAACAACATAAATGATTAAAAAATAACCTATGATAAATAACATCTATCAATGCATCATTAAACCTAACATATCAACATCAAATAAATATATGGTTTAAACAAACTCATGATACATAAAATCATTTTCACTCATGTTACCATGGGAATTCATCCAAGTTACCATGCCCCTGATAGATGAGCACCAAAGGTATAATGCACCAATGCATTTCCTTCAATTGATAATCTTAAATCTTGACCGACCTCTCAACATACATATCATCATCCTCTATATCTACCAACAACAGTGAAATGAGATTCATTGTGACTTCTGGTCCACGGCGCGGTTTCTCGACTTGGCAGGCTCCAGTGGTCTGGATCTTGGCTTGGCATCAGCACGGTAGCTGGCCTGGTTTCAGCGCGCGTCATTGTGGCTGGCAACGGCTTCTGGTCTCCAGATCTAGTTTTGGCTGGCCTTCGACTTCGGGTGAGTTCTAGTGTGTCTTGGCACTGGCTACACGTGAATCAGAGGGGGGAGGTTTGGTTTCTTCTAATCTGTTCTGTTTGAAGTGTGTGATTGTTTCTCTTTTGGAGGGGTTGTTTCCAGAGAATCCTTGATTTAATTAGGGTTCCTTTTCCATCCTACGGCTTCTTTGTTTCAGAATCCAACATGGGTTCTAAAATGGTGGTTTCAATGTTTTGGACCGTTTTCATTTTTTGTTTGAATGGTTTAGATTTGAAGGTGGATAGTTTGTGATTCAGACTTGACTTCATTCACATCTTATGGAAGTTTTTTCAGTTGTTCTTACTCCAAGACTCCTCCACTCTCTACGAGGAGAATTTGAGTGGTGGTTTTCATGGGGATTTGGGATGTGAGGATAATCCACTGTAGGCGTTAGTGGTATGGTGCTTCTGAGATTAGTTTGGGATGGTTCTGGTGGTTGTAACTCCATTGAAGCCCTGTTCGAATATTTATTGCTCTGATTTCATGATCCCTTCTCCACTCTTCATGGCGGTCAGATGTGTTGGTTGCTAGCAAGCTCTAAGAAGTGTGTTTTTTATACCATGGTGTCCCAGTAGGCGTCCCTCACTCTTGTTCCATGGAGTTGGGGATTTCAATTGAGGTGTTTTTCTATTTGGATGGATTTCAATATGTTTAGGTGAATATGCTATTCTGGAAAATTTGGTTGGCATTGTTTGGCTTTTGTGTTGCTATGACTAATGGCTTCATATTGGAGGAGGAATCAGGATGCTTGGTGTGAAGGTTCTAAAGTATAGTGGATGATGTTTGTTGGTATGATTTGATTCAGATGGTGGCTCTGGTTTTTGGAATTTAAGGCAGTGGAGGGAGAAGATAGTGCATTCGGGCCAAACTACATGCATCTTCCCCAGAGGAGGATCTAGAGCCGGTGGTTCATATTTGCAGGCTTTATGGATTTGGTTGTTTGAGAGGGTATGACGCAGTCATTGGATCAGGCCTGTGCTTTGACATAGGACACATTCTTGTTGAACAGTCTTGCAATAGTGGAGAGCTTCATCCGATCAAATGCTGGGGAGGGGTAGCTCCATATTTTCGATTTTGTTTTACTCTCTTTGACCTTCGAGTTGTGATTTGTCATAATGTCATGAAGTATGTTTGGGTTCCCCCTTATTCCCTTAAAAGGGGACTTTATTATAATAAAAAATTGAATATGTTCAGGCTGTTCGATGTGAGTTTCATTGTGATGATATCTATTAATTTTTTACACAAGGAAATATTATAGAACATATCAAGATGGGTTGGGATCTCTAACTATAACCCCTTCATATTTCACAATATATTTATATTTATGAAATAAATGTGTTTGATAGATTCTAAAGCACAAAATAATAAAATTATGTGTGGGGGGTCATTGGGATGTTTCAAAAATGATTTGGTAGGGGATTTTGGTAGAAATAAATGATGTTATATGCTATGGTGTTGAGAAGTGTTGTGGAGTAGTATTTAGATGACTGAAAAAAATTGATCTTCATACAGTAGATCTAGATGGGGTTCTAGCAACAACACTGGTATTATAGGGCTACTAGAGTGTATTTCTAAGATGATATAGATTTACCATCAATACCAGGCATTGTGAAATCATGGGGAAATGCTAGTTATGCATCCTTGAAAGGTTGAGAGTTTGATTAAAATATATATATGTGTGTGTTGGGATAGACTTCTTGTGGGTCAGTTCTCTTAGGCCTGAAAATGGGAATGTTTTCAAGGATTAATACCTCTATGTCTATGATATATTTAAGGTTTACCCCTCAACCATTAAAATTTTATTATCAAGAAATCTAAAAAAATGAAGCCTTAGGTCATTATAGTCAAAATAAATTCATTTGAATGTAAAAAAGAGATATTATTCTCAAAAATTAATTTTTTATGCAATGTGTTTTTAACATATTATATTATATTAAAAAATATTAATGAATTGTTTTAATAAAATATGTAGATAATTTATTTAATATAATGTGTTATCACTTATATATTGGTTTTTACAATCAAGGAATGTAAATAAATTCAATTTTATGATTCAAATTGTATTTTTCTAAAACACATTTTTCATTTCATTTTGTATTTTAATTTTAAAATTATTTTATTAAACATAATGAAATTTAATATGGTAAAATTGTTTCTATTTTTGAAATAATATTTTATGAATTTAGTAATGAAGACTTTTTATTTTAGTCATTATGAATAGTAATAATGGGAAAACATTGTCACCTTGGTAAGGGTTAAATGGATTAAGATTGTGTTAAACATAGAGATATCGTATAAAATATCTCTAAAATTTGGATAAAATAAATTAGAAAGGTGGATTTTGACAAAAATATTTTCTTATATTAGAATTTGGATATCCTTGGTACCACTATCACATTTATATTATACTATTATATTTTAATAATTTAAGTATTTACTAGAGTGACACTACCCACATGTATAGAAGGAGTTCATCTGCCCATCCCCTTGTCACACCTTTCGAGCAATATAATTCATTACATCCATACCAAAATATCTTAGTAATATTTCCCTGACATCCTAAGGCTTCAATTCCTTCAAAACATCAATCCTTTGAAGTCTGAAGGTGTATACAAAAGGTGGTTCTCAAAGAGGTGGTAATTATCATGAAAAATATTTTTCTAACTTGTTTCATCATTAAACTATACCAAATAAAATATAAAAATTTTATTATTATTATAATAGTATCATTTATATACTATATTTCCTTATATTAATGTTAAAACTACTTTCATCCTCCATTCCATCCTATAAAAAATGATAACACTGTTCATGTATACGTTTGGACTACCACCTCCATAGAGTGATGTGATTAGTTTTTCATGTCTTTCGAATATGGTTGATAATATAGATTTATTAAATGAATGTATTTTATATATATGAAATTTTTATTATCATGGAAGGATATATCAATATCTACCTTTTATTATTTCAATTTTTTGGATATTGTAAACATTACTCATGAGTATGTATAGACTATCGTCTCCATGAATGGAAGAAGTTGATTTTTATCCCCAAAATATATGAATTGGTATAAAATTGCATCAAATAAAAAAATATGATACTTATAAAATAATTAATATTCTATAGTTTATGAAATCACGAATAGGGATTAATGACTAAAATCGTCAAACTAGAGAATGCTTGGGAAATGGAACATTTATCACCAGAATGATGATTTTAATAAATAATTGTTAATAATTTAGAAAATAGTGATTACAAGGGAATGATATATAATAATATAAGAATGTTTATAGTCTATTTAAATATGTATAATAAATATAAATTTATTACATAAGAACTTAAAAGTATGTTTTAATATTTTCAATACCTAAGGTAAGGATATAGGTTCCAATCTCATTTTTAGTCAGGATTGTTTGTGCCGGAATCTCATTAAGGATAATTGTATAGTATTTATCTCTTAAATAAAATATTTCTTTCCTATATTTTAATTTACTATATTTCCATGTTTTTTCATTCTCCTCTCATTAGTACTTAATACAATTGAGTAAATATTTTTATTAAATGTAAACGTTGTTTCCTCTTTGGTTGGTGAATTTTTTTTCCATGTATATGTTATTAGAAAAAATTAATAATGTATTGTTTTATGATACAATTATTATTAAAATTCACCAAAAATATATATTTATTATTATTTATGACGTATAAAAAAGTAGTTTTTATAATTTTTTCAAATAGGGTATTTATGATGCCATAATTTTTTTTTTAAAACTAATGTTTTTTTATCATTTACTACATGAATAGACATTCCCACCATCATTTAAATTATTTTAATTAATCAATACTTTAAAAATATTCTTGATAACTTTCAATTAAAATAATTTTTCAATATTCAATGAATTCTTATTTAAAATGTTACCATAAGTGAATGATATTTTTAAAATGTTTTCCAAGAAAAGGTCGAATGTTTATTTAAATGATTTTTTATTTTATTCCAACATCATTTAATGTTTATTAATATTGACTCAGCATTTTAGTCAATGATACCATCCATGTTATTTCTCAATATAGATTATTATTTTTTTGGAAATTTTCATGAAACACTTTTCTCTTACACAGGTTATGTTATGATTAATCGATGAATGTTTTTTTTGATCTCATGGAACACATAAGTACAATATTATATTATAACTAGTTCAATTGAATCACTTAAATTTATTATGTAATGATTAATATTTTCGGTAATAATATAAATAGGGTGGGAAGTGAACCCATTTCAAGGATAAAAAGAGGTTGGGGAGTGAACCCAATCCATTATGAGGATTTGTTCGCTATGTGATGATGGTCCTATTAGTGACCATTTAGTAATGAAATGGTTTAATATTATTATTATTTTCCCAAAATTAATTGGAAAACACATTTTGCTTATTATATACTCTTAGGGATCATTGCTGGTTAATTATGATTCCTCACTCTTATTAGTTGTGTTTATTGAAATGCTAAAGCTTTATTTCATGACTCATGAGTTATGATCATTGAAAGATTAAGTATGATATTCAAAAGTTATGATCATGTGATCCTACCTTTATCATTATCTTATTCATAAATAGGATCATTGATTGATGCCTCTAATGTTTACCATTACTAAGCATATGATATCACCCTTTATTATATTTTTATTTTCACCGGTTATGAAGAATTGTTTTATGTTAGAAAGTTATAAGAATATTTATATGAGAGAATAAATTTATGGGATATATTGAATATCTTATATGAAATAAGTTGATTATGTATCTATTATCCAAAGTCACTACACATTTAACTTTATGTGGAAAGTGTTATTGTGTAATAAACTATGTTTTCATCTATAATTTGGAAATATGTTTGTATGTTTTCTTAGGTAACCTTAGTTTGTATCACATTAGTAATTAGTAATATAGAGATCTTATTATATGATGAATATAAGGATATAACATAAGAATACTTGTGATAAATTGAAAGTGATAAAAGTTGAAACTAAAAGTTCCCTACATTTATTATAAGTAATTATAATTTAGACATTATAAAAATGATTTTCATGATTATATGATTGTTGAATCAGATTATCATATCTTGATACATACATTATTCTATTTGGTTTTAGTTATTGGTTGAAACCTTGAAGAATAATGCAAATGAAGTATATGGAGAAAAATAAAAATATTTTCTATTGGGAGACTGAACATAATGGGGGATAGAATTAAAAATATTATTATTATGATCATGTAGCTATCTAAAATCATGAATCATGTTTAGCTTATAATTGAGAATATGAGGGACCAATGACCCAATGATTATTTCATGATGAAAAATCCACCATCATTATCTGGGTCCTCTAATCCACTAGTTGCTATGAAAATGATTGGTACCATATTAAAGACATTTTATATTCTCTAGTTCTGGGATACTTAAAAACGTTTCCATGATGTGTATCATTTTTAAGGTTAACCAGACAAATAGAATAATCTTTTTATGAAAATGAGGTAAGAGATGGAAATTAAATCCATGTAATTAGATGCGTTTAATATGATTTCTTTTATTATGTACTTTTTCAATGCTGACGACCCGAGTATCCCAGATCCATTTATTACATTACTATATTGGAACTAGATACAATCCATGACACCGAAAATTAGTGAATATTTTAGTAGTTTTGGTAATCAATAAACATTCTATTAAACCAAATTATATTTGGAAACATAAA
The DNA here is from genome assembly GCA_963277665.1 of Viscum album. Classification (NCBI taxonomy): domain Eukaryota; kingdom Viridiplantae; phylum Streptophyta; class Magnoliopsida; order Santalales; family Viscaceae; genus Viscum; species Viscum album. The sequence continues at coordinate 450,981,725 of OY728143.1, read as the reverse complement.
TTAATATATAATATTTTATTTGAAAAAATAATTATCCTCTATATCGTATACATTTATATCATTCAACGAATACTTCTTAGAATCCAAATGAAAAGAAACTTAAAAAATTAGAGATCATAAATTCTTAGTAAGATAATGTGTATTGAAAAAAAACATATAATAAAAAATTAATGAATAATATGATGGAAATAAATAATGATCCAATATTTCAATATAAATAATCACATGAGATTAAATCATATCCATGGATGAAAAATCTATTCAATTACTCACATAGATATGAATAACTGATTTCATAATGATGGAATAAAAAATATATGTCATCTTAAACTTATTGTCAACACCACATGCCAAGAAATATGAAACATACAGTCAATGACTCATTCTAAGGCATATTAAATAAATGGGTAAGTCCTCAACAAAATACCAAACCTGTTTTTTTGTATGAGACACATTGATGCATCATGGTGCTATACAATTCTTAGAACCGTCCATAACATAATAAGAACAATTAATTCATTATGTAAATAAATATTAAATCTTTATTAAAATGACTTAATAATCATTATTTGTCTACATTGAAAAAAAAGTGAAATGTTAAAAACTTCTATAACAATAATCATAAGCCTTCTAAAGAAATATGGTGTATGGTATCATTAGAGTATATCCTAATTAATGAGAAATATTTATCAAACGATTTTTACATAGATGAAATTCCTTTAAAATTTCACTGAAAATTTTCATACAGAAAATAACCTTTTCATTTTGAAATCACTTATTCAAAATCTAAAAAAGATAAAAAAATTTAAAATTTTTTTTTCATTGAAATAAATATAGAAAATTGTAAAATAATCATCAAAATATTCAATGATCATGATGGTGTGAAATTTCATTCATGTCGTGTATCTTAAAATAATGTCCCCTTTTAAGTTTTTGGTAAAAATTACAAAGTACATTATTCAAAAAAAGGGAAAACGATTCCAATGTAACATTTTTTATTTAAATTAAAAAAAAATATTAAATTAATTGAAAAAATTATAATATTAAAAACATTCTTCAAATCATTTTAAATAAAAATATGAAGATAGAAGAAAAATATTCCACATCGAATAGAAAATTATATTGATTTTCTATAAAAATTACCATTAATATATTGTGTACATAAATAGATGAAAATGAAACCAAAACAAGTAATTTTGACAAATAAAAATTTTCAATGAAACATTATGAATTTTAATATGAAAATATCTATTTTTTTACTCAATGGAAACATAAAACATTAAAATTCATGAGTAAGGATGAGATTGAGTAATAAACCCTTTATTCAAGTCTGTTTTTACTTCATAAATGTTAAAAAAATACTATATAATAATTATAAATTTATTATGAATTTTTTATACAACCATACCATACATAATATTAAATGTAACTTTACTTTAGAATTTATCATTATCATTTTCTTAACCATTCTTTCATATATGGTCATTTTTGTGAAAACTGTTCGATTTTACCAAGATTTTTCGGTTTAATGGGTCTGGTAGATTCACCTAGAACATGGTTAAATAATATTAATATTATTATAAATAATGTATATATATAATATTAATTTATTACATACATATATATAATCATCCTTGACAGGCGTATATGAAAAATGAATCACATAACCTTGTGGAGATGGTAGTCGACACAAACGTATGAGGGACATGATTATGTTTTAATGGGTTTAAGGTTATAAAGTTAAATGATATATTCTATTTAATGAATAATAATTAAATTATAAATATTATATATATTCATTAGCTACATATTTATAACCGTCCAACTAAAATGTGGATGAAAAATGAAATTCACAACTACGTAGAGGTTGTAAGTCGTACGCACACTCTTGTGATGCTTTCATTTTTCTAAAGATGAATAAAAAGATGAAAATAATTTTAAAACAATTTTAATATCAAATCAGTATACTTATGATACTATATTTATTATTTACATTCTTTTACAATAAATTTAAAGGAAATAGAATAAGAAATAAATTTTTTAAAGTCGGTAAAGATGATTGACAAGTATTCAGTATCCTTCTGTTATATCCCTCCATAAGGTGTTATAAAATAGTATTATAGGAAGAAAATAACATAAAATTATTATTTGGGAAATTTTATATGATAAGTGAGAATGATTTGGTTAATATAGGTTTCTCAAAGTGGTGTAATGAAGTGAGTGGATGGGCACTTTTGTAAATTCATGAAATATAATAATATAATCCATGTCAAAATAATGTAAAATGGTTCCAAAATTATATTAATTATAAAAAATATAGTCTTTTATACTAATATAATAATACAATAAAAATTTTATAGGTTTATGAACTATTTTAAGCCCAATATTTTTTATTGACCCCTTGGTTAACCAATTTTAACCATAATCGTGGTAATGATTTTTTCAACACTAAAGGGGAATAATTTTACTTATAAGGGAAATATTAATTCATAAATTGAAAATAAATGAATTGTTATACCATTTCTCATAACAGATTTCCTATTTCAATATTTTCAGAATTTTTAAATAATTTAATAAAATATTATTTAACATAAATTATAATTAATATCATTTTTTGACACTATTCACTTAATTTTACATTAATAGAATAAAGATAGTTATAGAATTAAAATATAATATATTTATTTATAAATATTAAATTATTATTAACTATGAAATTATTTTCAATCTATAAATCACCCAAAATACGTTACTTTTCATGTTATTAAACATATTTACATTGATTTCATAATAAATTACACAAGCACTATATTAGCATAATATAAGAATTTAGGTTAACTATATAACAACTAAAAAATATAAATAAATTAACAAATTGAAAATAATTTCACTATTCATAGAATAACATTTAATATTCATTCATTACTTATTCATTTACCTATGTGAACATATAAATAATATTTAAAATCAAGAGAGGTGCATTTTTATGTTTTGTTTATATAAAATATTATATAGGTCATTTTCGTTATCATGTATCCCATTAAAATTTAAATATAAAAATTGAGGTCATAAGGGTATATATAACTTCATCCAATAATAATTAAGATGTAAATGGGTGGACTTTTCACTTAGTTTTAACCATTGATAACCTGATTTTCCCTTCTACCATGGTGAAACATTTTTTCTTTTTTACTATTAATTATGAACAAAAATTTAGTTTACCATCTTAAAAAATATTAATTATTTTGATTTCAAATAAGGAATACATTTTACTAAAATTGATTTGATAATAATTCTAAAAAGTGTGATGAAAAATTATTTTATAAAAAATGCGTCATTCATTATAAAATTATTTTCCTACTAATATCAAGTATAATATTGATCCCAATGGTATAAATTGAGGTATTTTAATTAAAAAAATAAACCAATAAAATTTTAAAAACAATAAAAAAAGGAATTATACTCTGAAAATACTATCAAATAATATAAATTTTTCTTTAAAATCAATATTTTCATAATTCACCCAAAAATTATCTTTTTCAAAAAATTCCCGAAAATTTACCCTAATTTAATTTTTATATGATGATTAAAAAATGATATAATTTTTGTAAAATTAAATTTGTAAATTTATTGAAATAAATTATATTTTGGACTGAACAAATTTTATAAAATAAATTTTTGTAGAATTTTTTTTTTGAATTATGAAATAACTTCACTAAAAATTGAGTTCATATTTCTTTAAAATTGATCAATAAATTTGTATTATGTAGATTAATTATAAATATATTTCATAATATGCTTAATCATATTCATAACCAAAAATTAAATTGATTTGATATAACATTCATACATAAATAATAATATTTTTATAATATATCTCAATCCACTTAACTCTGGATGATTCACGTTAAGAAATATACCTTGTTTATTATTATTTAAAAGAAAATTTTTGGGGTGTTACATTATCCCCCACACCGTGAATACATTGATCCCATAAATTTAATTCTTTTTAATCAATGTTTGAATATTTTAAAATACATATGTTGCAAACATACATCATAAATTGGGAAAAGAAAACATTATTTGAAAAGGGGAAGTTAACAACATAATGCATACCTAACATAACACATAATCATCTTCCAAAATAATTATATCATTAGTGAGAAGATAAAATATAAAAAATTGATGAGAAAAATAACATCAAATTTTTAATATTGTGTGATATATAATATAGTTTTTTAAAACATAATAACCATAAAATCATAAATCAATGAGGGGTTAAAAGACCACCAATTCATCAGAAATGATAGTAAAATAATAAAAATATATTTTAAAATCCATTGACTATATTTTTTTTATAATAATATGATAATTCATATATCCTCAAAAATAATATATTCCAAAAAAATTGAACCTTTTCAAAGATAAGGATAAGTATAACAAGTAAGTTTGTAACTAGAGAATGGTTTTTCATTATTATAGAAATCACTCAATTACCAGATTTCTACTAAGCATCTTGATTGATAGTTCTTTCCTCAGAGTTTCAAGGTTTGATTATATATCAATTAAGAATATAAAATAGTGTGTAGATCTTGAATAAAATAAATAATGGGTTTACACTCAAAGAACCTATTATCGCAACATATGATATTTCAACTTTAGTTGAAGTAATTTTATAAGCTTCACATTTCCCCTTAGCGTTTTCTTAGATATATTTTCTTGAATCTTGGGGAATTTGTTTGAAAATTTCCTCATATACTTATAGTTGAAACATCTCACATCATGGGACACTTTCAGTACCTTAAACTCATGTTCCTCAAAACCTTTATCTCCGTGTTTTTTTATAAAATTTCTTTATCATCATGAAAGTATTATGATGTTTAGTTCCTCATTTATCCCATGTGGGATGTTTCATCCTTACCTTATTTTCCTTAACCTCATTTATTTTTTCCTAGTAACCACTCATCCTCTTCTTCTCTTGATCTCCATTGAAAATATATAACATGAAACAATATTTCTCTATCCTGATGGAATATGATATCATATCATCATATGACGAAAACATTTAAGAGACTAGTTTCTTTAAGAGGCTTGGATTAAACCCATCAAAAAATTTCAATATTTGTTTATTGATTATGTAACTTGTCCATAACATTCCTTAAAAATATTATAATTATTTCCTCAAACTCAATAAGACTTCATTCTTCTTTATATCATGGATTTAATAATTTCTTTTCCATTTCTACTCGTTTCCCAGAAGAAAATAATTTTTTAAAGAATATCACCTTAATAATATTCTATTAAATTATATATATTTCAACCTGATATATTTTTTAAGTAAATTACAACCATTTATTAGCATATTACATTAAAATTTGTTCCTCTACAATAACCTTCTCCATTTTATTACCACTCAAATATAGAAATATTTTTTCAATATACTTTATCCAATTTTTGGATATCAATGTATTTATAGTTAAAGGATTAATAATTTTTCACTATGAAGAAGTCCAATATCATTGAATCATGATTTAATATAATAGGTTATTATATATAGTAAATGTTATTGGTCACAACCTAAGTCAACTTTTCTAATACTTTCATGATCTAGTATGCTCTAATTCTATTCATCTTAACTTACTCAATGGGGAAATCCCCACATTGATTACAGGTGTCGACAAATTTTTTATTCCTTTTTATAGAATCCAATTAAAAACAATGAAAACCATGGATTAGATCATAAAATTATGAATCATATTTTATATTTACAAAACTTTAAACCACTCCGAAAAAATTTAAAATATATTGAAATATGGTCTTGGCATCATCAGCTAAGTATTATTGTTAATATCATTAAATTATAACCATATATTAAAATATTTCATAATTATTTTTTAATAAAATTTGAATTAATCCAATCATATCATTCGAGAGTTTCATACTAGGTTCATTATAATGGATCATTCACCATGCATGTGAATTATAAATAAGATATACTCATCCAATACTTTTCAGCGTTATTACCCCTAAATGCGTATGGGAAAAAACCACATCCACTTGTAGTATCAATAAATGGAAGTATCTCTATATAATGATAAAAAATATATAACTCATCCAAAATATTATGATATTATCCAATAATTATACATTTCTTTGATATTTTTAATTGGTTTATGTTCTATAATATATATTTTCAAAAATCTAGTTCCATAGTTTTCTATTAAACATCCCCTGAAACCAACTATAAATACCATGACCATAATATCCTAGATCTGGTGACAACATTATCACATTGGTACTAGAAAAAATATATCATGTCCTAAAGGAATTGATATATTTTAAGTCTTAGAGAACTAAATGAATGATTGATACCCAAATTACATTTGAAAACATAAATTACAGCATAATATTTTATTTAATAACAAGATGATTATCTCTAGAATATCCTTTCATAACATTCATAGTTTATTTCCTAGAATACTGGTGAAATGAAACATATTAAATAATTTATCACACGTTCTATGAAAGGAAATGTTCACAAAAAAATCTAACATAGATTTAAAATTCATGAATAATGTGATAAGAATAAATTTTGAACAATTTTTTTAATTAAATAATCACATGAGCTTAAAAATAATCCCTGAATGATATGGAATTTAAAATAACCACATTGATATCAAAATATTATTTCGTAATGATGGAATTCATAAGGCTACATATACTAAACTAATTATCTATGCCTCATTCTAAGACATCATAGACACACTGTTAAGGCCCCATGATATGACATCTTACATAAATGGGAAAGTCTTTAGAAAAGTTCCCAGCCATTTATTCTCGTAAGACCTACCCATTAATTAAAATAATATAAAATATAGGGCCCCACTAATGACATAATATTTCCAATTCATTAACCATATGAATAAATAATACAACTTAATAAATGTGGCCTAATAATCAGTAACTATCAATATTGGAAGAACTATAAAAAAAATTCAATACTTTCCCTAGTACAACTGATCAAAAACCATAATAAGATATATGATACATAATATCATTATATTATATTCATATAAATTTTAATATTTATCTATTGATGTTTATATTGATAAGAAATACATTAAAAAGACCACAAAAAAGTTTCTCAATGACAATACCCATTTCTTTTTAAAATCACTAATTCAAAAAAAAATTAAAAAAATTAGAAAAAAATTATTAGGAAATAAATATAGAAACTTTTAATGTATGCTTCAAAATATTTTTTGGGAAAACATCAAAAAAATTTGTTCACAATTATTACTTTTAAAGCTAGACAGTTAATATTTTTAGTAAAAACTGAAAAAAAACTCATTAAAAAATGAAAAAAAAGATTACAATGAAAAATATTATAGAAATTAAAAAATTGTTAATAATGAAGTCGAAAAATCATATAATAATCTTAAAAACATTCTTAAAAACATTTTAATGAAAATATAGGCATAAAAATGATTCTCGACTAAATGGAAAACATTGTTTTATTTCTTTAAAAACATTTTTTTGATATCTTGAGTGATTTAATAGAGTAAAATGAAAGGAAAACATTTAATTTCAAGAAATAACTAGTAGAGAATAAAATATATGGGTTATAATATGAAAATTTCAAATAATTACCTCAAACACAAACAATTCAAAATTAGGATGAGATTATAGAATAAAAAATTACCGCATGTATCAAACTGCTTCGTACATGATCAAACCTCAAGTATAACATATATAAATGTAGTATAAATATATTAAAAAACTATACTAACATATAAAATTCTATCTTACTTTTATTTATAATTTCATATTATCCTTTTATTAGCAAATCTTTATTAAATGTCCATTGGGGTGAAATTGGTTCATTTTCCCTGAATGTGTCGATTCGATGGTTTTCATACATGAAACTTTTTCATTATTATTTAATGATGATAATGGTATTAGTATATTATAAAATATATAAATGCACACACACATATATATAAACAATATTCCCTGATAAGAGGACGTGAAAAATGAATCACATATCTTCATAGAGATGGTGGTCCGCACATATGCTCGAGCAACGTTATCGTTTTTTTAACGGGTGAAAGGTTTAAAAGGTAGATGATATATTATAATTAAATAATAATAATTATTTCATAGATATCATAAATATTCATTATTTTTGTATTTATAACCATCCATGTAAAATGGTGATGAAAGTTGAATTAAACCACTATATGAAGAAGGTAAGTCGTGCATACATATGTACGATGTTTTCACTTTTCATATGATGATAAATAGATAAAAGATGGTTTTACCATAATAATAATTACATATTAGTTTTTTAATGATAATATATTTATTATTTTATTATGATTACAACATATTTAAAGTATGTATAATAAAAAAGAAATTTCAAAGTGTCAACAAATATTATTACCCATTCTTCGATAGACTTCCTTTAATATCCTTCTTAAGGACACATGGAATGGAATTTTAAGAAAACCAAAGACTACAATTCTTGGAATAGAAATTTTATAAGAGAGTTTCATTTCATTCTTAATATATGTTTCTCAATTTTTTGTCAACAAGATTGGGTATATTCACTTTTATATGTGAGGGGAGTGGCACTTTTGAAAATTGATTAAATATTACAATATAATATGTGTCCAACTCAAGTAAAACGGTTTTAAAATGACATTTAGTATATGATGAGTTAGATATGTTCTTAATTAAATCAACTAATAAAAATTATTTATTTTAATATATCATTTTAATACATATCAATTTTTTAACAACTTATTTAACCAATTTTAACAATAATTGTGGTAATTAGATTTCTAATATTAAAGGGTTATAATTTTACATATATGGTGAAAATTGGAGGATAAATGGAAAATGTAAGAAATTTTATACCATTTATCATCCTAGTTGATCAATTTCATGATTTTTATGATTTTGTAATTATTTAATAAAATATTATTTAACATAAAATATCAATATGATCAATATTTATACAATTAATTTAATTTCACTTTAATGAAAAAAAAGATTATAATTGAATTTGAAAATAATTTATTTAATTATAATAATATATTATTATATACTATAAAAAATTTATACCATAACTCATCCCAAATACATTACTTTTAATTTTGTTAAAATTATTTTCTTTCAGTTTTCCACAAATTTTTCATGCAATGTGTCAACATTCTCTAAGTGTATAATGTAATTATATAATCACAATAAATTAGCTATCAAGTGGAAATTGGTTACAGAAAGTGGTGCTTTGTAGATGACCTGATCAGATAGGTAAATAATTATTAAGCTTGTCCGGCCCTTTAACCACCAAAATTTCCTTATCCAAAGGATCTTCCACTTCACTCCACCCAACAGGTCATTGGATTTATTGGATTCCCCATGTTTCGGGCCTAAAAAATAACACAGATGGATATTGAATTTTGGGTGTGATGGTTAGTGGAAGAATTCTGTGTAATGATAAAGGAAATAATTTTATCTCTTTTACAGCATATTTCATCTTGGGTACTTCAGGCTATAGTTAAGGTGGTTCTTACTGGTTCAGAACTGTGTAAAGAGAAGAATATTAGGCTTTCTACTCTTGATTCTGAATCCATAGTTATTTTTAATTCATTTCGTGGTCATATCCCTTTTTCATGTTCAATTATTTATCTGGTTTTTAGGTTCCAAAATTTATTTTACAAAGCGATGAGACTCACTCACGCCTGGCAGGAGGGGAATAAAGATGCTAATTTTCTTTCCTCTCAAGCTCTTCCCTCTTACTATCCCTCTATTTTCTCTTATACGGGCTCCTTTACCCAGGATGGTATTATTTTATATATTTAATGATGCTCCGGGAATTCACTACTATATTCCACCATGAGTTTCACAACTCTATTACTAGGTTTTGGGGATAGATTTTTCCCTATAATAAATATCTGGTGATTTTGTTCTAGAGAGTGGTATTTTGTATTTTTTAATACATAAAATATTATTTATGTCATTTTTATGGATATTTTTCAAATAAAAAATAGAATCTTGTCACTAAGGTGATAAGGTTATAAATTCATCCCTCAAATAATAATTAATATGAAAAATAGTGGTCTTTTAACTTAGTTTTAACGTAGGTTAACATAATTTACTCTTTTATCGTGGTGAATTTTTTTTAGGATTTTTTATTATTAATTTTGATCATAAATTAATAATAGATTGTTAAATAATATTAATTATTCTTACTAAGAATTTGAGAACCATTATCCCAAATTCAATCTCTCTATGTTTAAAAAAATTATTTTATAACAATCCTACAAAGCGTGAAGAGAAAAGGTTTTCTGGAAAATTCTTGTTCAAGTGTAGATGTATTTTTTTTACCATGATCAAGAATAATTATAATATTAAAGTTATAATTTGAATTATTATTAATAATAATAAACATATATAATTTTAAAACTAGTATAAATCAAAATTGTTCTTTGAAATTACTATTCAATAATGTATAGTTTTCTTGATATTTTCACTATTCACTAAAAAAAATTCTTTTTCAAAAAAATCTAACAGTTCACCCTAATATAATTTTCATATACTGTTTTTTAAAATTATATTCTTTTATAAATTTCAATTTCTAATATTATAATAAATTTACTATAATTTCAACTTATAAAATTCAATACAAATCATTTTATAAAAAAAATTATTTTTTGAATCATAAAATGACTTCACAAAATATTGAGTCCTTATTTATTAAGAATTAATCAATAAAATTTTATTGAGTCAGACCATTAAATATATATTTTATAATATAGGTAATCATATTCATATGACCCAATTTAATATCATTGTTATGATGGCCAAAATTAAATAATAATATTTCTATAATATATCTCAATTTCTTTAAGGATCTGTATTTCATGTTAAATAAGATATCAATGCTATTATTCTTTTAAATTAAATTTTTAGGGTGTTATATCTTTGCATGAACTCTTCATAAGAAATATTAAAATATATATCACGATATTTCGAAAAATGATGACAAATATATTGGTTCCTACGAAGAAAATTTATAAGAGTTGTGAGGTTTTCATATAGTTTTATCATAAAACATGAAAGAAACATTGATAATTTATTCAAGGAAATAAAAATAAGTCCCTAAAAATAGTCAATTATAAGTTAGTTTAGTAGTTTTTAATAAATTCAACATTTTTTTCTCATGTTATAAATGGAGAGTGTAGATTCAAATTGTTTTCATGGTTCTGATATGAAGATAGTTTTAGATTTTCAAGAAAATTATAATAACAAAATTCATATATGAAATAAAAATGAATATTTCTTTATGATATAAGTTTGGGGATAAGAATGTGGAAATTTCCTCAAATAGACTAGTTAATGAGTCAATTTCTTCAAGGAATCCCATTGAGAAATTCAATACTGAAGTTATTTAAAGATGCAAGCCAATGAAATGTATAGAAAGAAAGTTAATATAAATGAACCAACCACAATAAAGTGCTACAAATTTATGGATTATTATAATTATTCTTGGCATTTCAATAATCTAGGGGTTAATGATGAAAGTTCAAAACAAAATTCTCTTAATGCAAGAGACAAAGGGAAATATCATGTGATCACCACAATAATAGTGGGTTATAAGAATGAATTTGTAAAACAAAAACACATCATATACTCTTGAACTATAAATTTATTATTTGATTCTACTTCTACTAACACTTTTTTATATATATAATTTTATTAGGGTATAAAATCACCACCTCAATGATTTTATACTGAATTATTAGTAAAAATAATTATTGTATGATTATTGTATCTCATGTCTATAGATACTGTGAAAACTATTTATGGGAATATTCTTTTGTAAATCTTGGGATTATATATCTAGTTGAATTATATTTGATTTTTTACATGGATTATATTATTTTATATAGAGCCTCTATCGATTTTTGAGTGAGCGAAGTCACATTTTATAGTCCAAATGAACCAACGATTTTTTATCTCAGTGAGGATGAATATTAAATTATTTTATAAATGAAATTAATATTATGGGTCTCATTACCTATTCATTAGGGGTATTTATCTCAAATAGTCAATATGAAACATAACATTAAGGATATTCTTATTGTGTGTGAATATTATGATGTGTTTATTGAACATTATTTTTTTCTACACCCAAATTGTGAAGTTGAAATTTCAATAGGACTCATACATGGTGGCACAACTATTTGAATGAATCCCTGTAAAATAGATTTGATTGAGTTTGGGGATTTTAAGGCAAATATCCTTGAAAATATTGATATGGGATTCATTCATTAAAGTGTTTCACCATTGGGTGAAACTATTTCTTTTGTTAAGAATAATGATGGATCAATACATCTTTGCAATGATTATTAGAAACATAACAAGATTATTATCAATAAAAAGTATCATCTACCTTATATTGGGGATTTTTAAGATCAACTATTTTTAACTCAATACCATTCAAAGATTTACCTCCAATATAGATATCATAATATTATGGTCAAAATAGAGGAAATATCCAAGAAATCCTTTCATTCCAGGTATGAAGACTATGAATTTATAATGATTCCATTTGGATTTTCAAATTCCCCAAATATCTTACTGTGTGTAGTGAATAGAGTGTGTTTATATTTTATTGATTATGTTTTTGTATAATTTATAGATGATATTATTATATATTCAATGAATAAGGGAGACAATGAAGGCCATTTGAGGGTTTTTTTATTTCCTTGACAAATGATTAGTTGTATGAAATCTTTTTATAAGTAAATATTAGTAATATAAAGTATCATTAATGGGTCATGTAAGAACAAGAAATGAAATATCTATATATCCTTTAATGATATAAGTAATTAAACATTGTCCTAGACAAAAAATGGTGACCTAAATCCATATATTTATTAAGATAGCAAGATACTAATAATTCATTGTGATAAATTTTCCACGACGAGAAAATACAATAAAAAAGTTGATTATGAGGGAATCTAAGTTCCTATGGATATATGAATGTGAGTATAAATTAAATTAATTGAAGATAATGTTGGTTAGTGCACCAATTCTAAAACTACCCTATAATGTGGAAGTGTTTGTGATATATAGTGATGCAACAATAAAAGGACTAGGGTGTGTTCTCATGGTGAATTACTTGGTAGTATCTTATACTTGTCACTAATTTATGGTTCGTGATAAAAATTACCCAAATCATAATTTGGAAATGGCATCAGTAATTTTTTCTTTGTAGATAAAGAGGAATTTTTGAAGGTGAAAGTTGCAACATTTATACATATCAAGAAATATTCAATTATAAATTAACAAAAAATAGTTGAATATACCCCAAAATAGATGATTAGAACTAATTGATGATTATGACTCCTTAAATAATTACCACCCTAGGAAGGAGAAAAAGAAGGATGATACTCTAATTCAAAAGGACTATGCTAGTTTTTGTATGATGAGAACTTAAAGTGGTCTAATACTTACTAACTTTCAGAGGAAGGGGATTTACACCATAAAGAATAGAGACAAATCCTATCATTCCCAAATGAATGTCCAACTGTATATTCAAGTGAATATTAATCTGGTGTGGAAGGAAATTATTGGACTATAAAATAATGTACGGAAGGTTTGAATATGAATTAATGATAAAGATAGAATCATATAGTTTGAGAATAGAACTGAATATCATCCTCAGACACATGGTCAGTCTGAGAGGACATTCAATCCCAAGAATATATACTATAAGATTACTCTATGGATTTATAAAGTTATTGGGATCAACGAGTTCTTCTAATCATATTTTAATAGATAAAAATCTTTCACTCAAGAATAATTATGGCTCATTATAAATCCCATTTAAGAATCATGTGTAGTACACTAATATGTTAGGTTGAATTTGGGGAATGAAATCTATTAGTACGTAGTCTATCTGAGGAAATGGAATAAAAATTAAGCTCTATCAATTAATTTTTTTTGGCATCACTGCTTCAATCGAAATGTTCTAATGATAACTTTCAAATAGATATAGATTTAAAAACTCGAAATAAGGTATTCATTTTAATATATACTTTTATGAATATAATGCAATTTTGAAATAATAGAAAGCAATTCCCCAGATATATTCTTCCCTATGTTATTCTTGATTATATTAGGATGATATATTATTGGTTAGTACTTAAAACCACTCACAAATTCATGATGACTTCTTTGTATCTATTTTTAGAAAGAAAATACATGATCCTTAATATTTACTATTCTCATAGGTCACACCAATAGAGTGTGATCTTTCTTATGATTAACAACTTGTAGAAGTCTTGTATGATAAAGATAATTTAAAAGGAAATCATATAACCCACCTAGTTAATGATATATTGAATAATCATAAATTTGGGGAAACAATATGGGAACCCATGGATATGATGAGTCAGAGGTATCATCATTTTTTTAAACTCGAGTACTAAAATTTCATGAATGAAATTATTATTAGGGGGTAGAAGGTAACAGCCTGAGATTTTAGAATAGATTTCTCAACAATAAAAGAATATTCTCTCAACATATTATAAATAACTAATTCCAAAAATTATTTCATTAATTATTATATATTATAAAATGAATACAAGGATATGGTATTCATATTATAGATAATCATCTCAAATAATTTCTAATTCACTTAGGAAATAATATTGATACAAAAGAGGTGTTTTGAAATACTTTTTTATAAGAATTATTGTTTTATATATTTTTTATTAAAAAATAAATTCAAAATATAAAAGTTATGAAAAATTAGTTTTTTCACATGTAGAAAATTTTATCACTTTTTATAAATTGGTTATAAACGAAAATAAAATCATTGGATTGTAGAAATTTATGTTTTTCTAAAAAGTTTCCTTTATGCATGAAATGTATTATAATATTAATAAAATAAATTTAAAACTATTGATGAATTTTTTTAATAAAATTTGTAGATAATATATTCAATAAAAATATTTAACATCCATTTAATGTTTTTACTATGCATGAAATGAGAATAAATTTTTTTTGTACATAAAAATGAATTCTTCTAAAAATAGTTTTTGTTCTGTTTTGATTGCATCTTTTAAAATTAATTTATACTTCTTATAAAAATTGAATATGGTAAAAAAATTATTATTATTAATATTCATATCCAATTTAATAATAATCTAAATTTTATTTTAGTTCATAAGAATAGTTATCATGGTAAAACTTTTTCACCAACGTTAGGGATAAGATGACTAATAGGGGCTAAAGAAAGAGATAAGGCATAAAATATATTTAAAACATTCCAAAATGTGATTTTTAAGTGTATTTATACCCAACCTAATTTTATATTCTCTATTTTGTTTCTTTGGTTCCTGTTTCACTAGAATATGAAATTATTATATTTTAATATTTTATGTATTTATAAAAATTCAACTCCCCTCCCCCATAAAAGGATAGTCTCTCCCCCCACTAATTAATACCTTTTATTCCATATATATCAGAAAATAAATAACCAGATATCTTCATAAATTACCTCCCCGCATCATAGATTATGTTTTATTTACAAAATATCAACCTTTTAAGGCTTAAGGTTTAATAAAAAATGTGGTTTTCCAAATCATATGTAATTGTCTTTACCAACCTATTTCAAGTATATTTCTTACTTAACCTCCTAAAAATTTTATATAAGAATATTAGAAATATTTAATATTTATCATTACTCTACTAAAATGTTGTTTTATTTTGTAGCTATTGGTTACCTAACTTCTATCTTATGATAAATGATATCTTCATTTGTCTATACCTATGGGCTACCACCTCCACGAAGCGATGTTTTTGGTTTTTCATGTATGCCATACATGTATATTAATATGAATGTATTCAATTAATATGTTTGATATTTATGATAGTATTATGATTACTAGATGATGTTTTATCTTTTTTGTTTCTTTCATTCCATATATCACAAAATAAAAACATTACTAGTGTATTTGTAAAAACTACCGTCTCCAGGATGTGATGTAATTAATTTTTCATAACCACCTTATATGAATGGTTATAAATGTGTATATAATGAATAACTATGAAACTTATAAAATGAATATGATTTTAGATATGATTAAATAATGAAAATATGCACCGATCAGAATTGTCGGACAAGAACATAAATGGGAAATAGAATACTAAACACCTGAATAATGATTTTAATAAATAAATGTTAATAAATGGAATGTTTTTAGTAATAATAGAATTTTATATTATAATATAATGTTCAATATGGTTATTTTTATAATTTATAATAAATAAAATTTTATTATATTGGAACTTAAGAGCGTTTACGGTGAAATTCAGGACATGAGGTAAGGTTTTAGGTTTTAATCTTATTTCTAATTTGGATTGTTTATGTGATCATATCCTCTAAGGGGATTATATGGAATGGAACTTTAACAATACTTATTCTTTCATTAAGTCAATAATTTGAATTTTAATGACATCGATGATCTTTTCAGGTTTATATCTTTAGTGAATTATGCCATAATTCATACATAACAACATAAATATTACAAAGTACACACTTCAACTCACTATTGTCACAACCCGTCCTCGGGACCCGCGCTGTTACTACCCCAAGCCCGCCTTCCATAGGCCAGGGGCTGGCGACTAGCACCAAGGCATAAAATCCTGATAAAAAGGGGAAGGCATTGCCTTTGTAAAGTAAACAAACACGACAGAGTAAGTATGTAGAAGTAAACACTAAGTAAAAACTGAGTACAATAGTAAGTGAAGAAAAGTAAGTGGGCCAGAATACAAACCCAAATTGAAAGTAAAGTACAACTGAAAAGTAAAGCCGCAATGTCGAGCCATCCACTGAAAGTCCCACCTGAAGTGTGGGTACAGATAGCCTCCTCAGCTCCACAGGTCCAGCCATCTGCTCCATGTACGTCCCGCCCACTGGTCCACCTCTAGGTACCAACTTGCTCCACAAGCCTCCACCACGACCAGCACTGTCCGTCGTCTGCATCCAACACAATGTAGTGCGGGCATAACCCTTGTAGGGGTGAGTATATGCTACTCAGTAGGGACCCTGACACCCCTGAAAGTCTCCCAGATTCCACAAAGGATAATCCACAATGGAAAGATACAAACACCAAGTAACAACCCAAACTATTTATGTATACTCCCATACATATACCTAAGTCATCAATTCCCATTTGGCTCCAACATCCGAGCCCAAGTTCGATCACGTCCACAAAGGAGTAAAACCCAATCCATATAGGATAACACAACCCAATCCACATAAGAAAGCAAGTCAATCATATCGAAGATAATGATTTAAAGTCAAGACTCAGCTGAAAACAGGATTAAAATCATGATGTCGAAACCATAGCTCCGGGGGAAACTCCTCCTTTATCGAGTACATTGGACATGCCGCTACAACCAAGCCCATCCCATCAACCTTGGACTGTTGTAGTACTCCACCTATAGAGTATTGTGGGTCTGCTGCTACAACCATGCACTTCCCACCACGGGTCTGTCGCTACAACCAAGCACTCCCCCTCATAGCCTCCAGAGGTACTCATTCTGTTGAGTACCCTGGTCTGCCGCTACAACCAAGCGCTCCTCCGACGTGGGTCTGCCGCTACAACCAAGAGCTCCCCCTCATAGCCTCCAGAGGTACTCCTACTGTTGAGTACCGCAGGTCTTCCACTAAAACAAAGCGCTCCTCTGCCATGGGTCTGCCGCTACAACCAAGCGCTCCCCCTCATAGCCTCTAGAGGTACTCTTTTTGTTGAGTACCGCGGGTCTACCGCAACAACCAAGCGCTCCTCCGCCGTGTGTCTCCTGCTACAACCAAGATCTCCCCACTAGTCTATTCGAAACACACCGATTCGATCGATCAGCAGTCATCAAGTATTTTCCAGCTCTATGGTTTCTTAATGATTGAAAGTACCGTAGTCGTCACCGTCGAACCCATGGAGGATTCCCGTACGAAATTCATCATCGTCGCAGCTAGCTCTAGGGTTTCTGCACACATCGCACTCATTCCGGGAGTGTCCACTCCACGAGCCAAGAGTCTGATACATCAATTGACACGTAGTCTAGAGTTGATGTATTCCAAAGTTTTGTCTCGTCCAAAGGAACACAACGCGACAGACGGCGCGTCAATCGGACGCCCAGTCCTAGAGTTATTGGCTTTTTCGTCCCAGGGGCCCGGTTGATTTTTAAGTCAATACCAAACCGACCGCACTCCATCTATTTACGAACCTCGAGCGGAGTAAGCGAAAAGGTCCGTCTCACAAAGAGGAATTCAAAAAAGTCGACGACACATCAATCGGACGCCCGGAGCTCAAGTTATAAGTGTTTCTGCTCTGAGGGCCCAGTTGGTTACGTGTTTGAACCAACCCGGCCATACCCAGAGTTCTCCGAAACCTTGAGTGTAATGTACCTAAATGGACATCTTGATTCAAGGATCTCTACTCAACTAATGATGAAAATATCGTGGGTCTGTATCCCATGTTATGGGCTAAAGACAGAAAAGTTCTGAAAAAGTGGGGTCTGGGCGCGGTCCGACCCTGCCCACCCCCCCCCCCCCCCGGTTCGGCCTGAACCGGGTCGACCCAATCCGGGTCTGGGTCCGAGCAGGCTCGGCACAGCCTGGCCTGGCCGGGTCGGGGTGGCTCGGCGCAGGCTGAGCGGGGTCGGCTAGGTGCTGGGTGAGCAGCCGCGCAAAGGGGGCGGCTACCCCGTTGATTGCCCCTGCGGGCCCCGTGTGGGGGTCGTTCCTTGCCAGCGGACACGGACCATGGCCGCGTCCCCCCCCCCCTTCTGTCCCGCGTGGTCGCGGGACCAGCCGCCTGCCGCCACGACTTCACCTGCGGCGGTCCTTCCAGCCGGCGCACCGGGCACCGCCGTGCCGACGTGGTACGCCAGCGGGGTCTTCCGCGGACCACTGGACGCGCTCCGATGGTCCGTTTTGCCTGCCGCCTTGGCCAGCGGTCCTCCCAGGACCGTCCTTTCACTGCGAAGCCCTCATAATGCCTTTTCGGCTTTCTTCGTCATCGCTGGTCAATCCGCACACCAAGAACAAAGAAACGGTGGGTTCAGACTTGTTCGTTGGTCCGCACCCACCACGTTAGCGGTTCAAACGACTTCCGAAAATTAAACACATGTAGAGGATGTAATTCACATAGATTAAATTAAACGAAACCCCTGCCTTAAGAAGTTGATGATCAAAGATTGTCACGGGAGAAGGAACGTCGTGGAAGAAGCGTCGTGGAAGGAGGATCGTCGGCGTCGTGGAAGGAGGATCATCGGCGTCGCAGTACACGGCGTCACGTCGCTGATCTATGAGGGTTCTACGTTCTTCGTCGCCCTTTGTCGGAGGCTAGTGTTCTTCGTCGGCGACGGTGTGTTCTTCACATTCTTCACGTTCTTCAATGAAGAACGTGAAGATTCAAGGCTTGATTTATTCCTCTCCCAATTCTTCTCGAACAACGAAATAACCACTTAATAAAATAAGGCTTTTCCTTATTTTATTTCCCATGCAAACTATTTTAAAATTCAAAACAGATCACGATTTAATTAAAGATAGTAAACCAATTAAAGAGGCGTTTAAAATTTAATTAATCGCGAGAGTTGACTTGGCATTTAAGAGGGGGTGCGGGTGAGTTACCATATTGAATGCACGTGGAAGGTAAAAGGAAATAAACGGGTGGGGCTTGTGTGGACCCCACCTCCCTAATATCCTACCTAGGAGTTAGGATATAGTGGGTCCCACTCCCACCTCTTAGCTTAGGTTAAACTACTTTAAATAAAAATAAATTGGTTGCACCATTTTATTTTTATTCTTTACTTAACCCAATTAATTTAATAACCTCATCTGAGAAAATGCAACCCCAAAAAGGGTGTTCTTAAGCAATTACCAGCGTTGTGGTTCCATCGGTGCCCTCAGATTTTGATTCCGAGCACCGATTCAAAAGTTAGGAAAACCCGCTCATTCGTTTACCGAACGTACTTGAGCTAATCTTTGGAAATTGATTTCGGGCACACCGGGCCCTGGAATCAGGTGCCGTCAGAAATTGCGTTCTTGTATAATTCCAAATAAAATTAAAAAAATAAATCCCATTGAATTTTATGGGTCTTTACATTACTCCCACCTCAGGGAATTACGTCCCCATAAAGATACATCATAAACTAGGGAAACAAATATGGGTACTGAGCACGCATCTGAGCCTCCTGCTCCCAAGTGCTCTAATGGAGGTTCACGTGCTACCATCTATTGTACACTAGAGGTATCGACCATCCACGTAGGACCCTATCATGTTGATCCTCAATCTCCACTAAAACCTCTAAAAATGTCGCCCCCTCGTCAAAGTACAGCTCCCCATGGTCGATGATATGCGTCGGGTCGTTCATGTATCTCCCCAGCCGAGATACGAGGAAAAAAACGTCGTGAACCTTATGAAACTGAGGTGGTAGAGCCAGGCGGTAATCCACCTAGCATATCCTGTTGAGGACCTGGAATGGTATGATGAAGCACGTAGATAACATGTCACCTCGGAAAAATCTCGATAATCCACATCGACGTGAGACCCACAAGAAGACGTGGTCGCCATCCTCGAACTCCAGTGGCCTCCGCCTCCTGTCAGCATAAGACTTCTGCCAGCTCTGAGCTGTCCTCATCTACTCCTGGATGACCTGGACATTTTCTAGTCCTACAAGAGCTGCTAAGATTTCTTCTTTGCTGATAAGAGAAATCAGGTCTCATCCCCTGGATGAACCACGTTTGTTTCCTATTACAGTCAATCCCGACATGGATGATACTAATCCATACAAAGGATGATGTCATAAGGCCTCGATGCTACTACCAAGAGATCCAACCATAACTCTCGCCTCCATCGGTTGAGTCACACTGTTGGCATCAGTGTGTGGTCACCGGGTCTCCTCCAGTAGGTATCTCAAAGTTGAGGGTCAAGTCAATGGTTTTTTAAACCAGAACCTCTTAGTAACAACAAATAGAGAGGACAGGAAAGTAAACGCCACAATGAAAGGTGTCTTTTATTACTGCAGATCAAAGTACAAAGACACAAATCATCTAAAAACAAACATCAACAAATCTAGAAGAAACATGAACAAAATTCTCCAGGTCTGGAGCCAGTCCCGCTCATGTCCATCTACTCTCGGAACTCCATGATCGTAGGCCTCAGCTGCCTGATGTTGAGCTCTCCCATGTCCACGTATTCCCTACGGTCGGGGTGGACCTCCTGGTGGTGGTGGTGGCAACACCTCGAAGCATCGTCCACCTCCAACTACACGGCTAGCTCCCTTGCCACGGTCTCCTACTCCTTGGGGTCAGCCTCGATTGTACCTCTACCTCGGCCTGGGAGGTCCTTAGTTTATCTTTGGATCATCTGTATGGCCGGTCAGACAGTCAAGAGCCTTGTGACCAACCCGTCACAGGACTAACACTATCCTCTAATGGTAAATCGTTGTCCACACCGGGTGCCTCGCACAAAGGATCTTGTGTCATGCGATCGACCACCTATAGGTCTAGTCCTTTTGGACCTCTATGTCATATGTCTACAGTCCGCTATAGAAGACTCTACCGCATGCCATATAGTGGTGGGTCCCTCTGGTGGAGACTGCTTATCAAAGAAAATCTCCACTAATAGAGATCGCTCCAACACACCTGTCTGCGTCGGGATACTGTGAGAAACAACTGAAGCTATGATCTTTCATCTAATCCCCTGCTCGAAGGTTCAGGCCCTGAAGAAGGGGTCACGTACCATGTTCGTGGAATAGCACTAGAGATCGGTAAATCTCGCCGAGTACTGGGTGACCGTCATGCTGCCCTTCCATAGCTGTAGAAGCTCCTGGATGTGCACCGCATGGAGGGTGGCTGGGACGAACTCTGAGCAGAAGAGGACCTCATAGTCCGTCCAGAGGAGAGATGAATCATCATTCACCTGGAGCATCAATCTCCACCATCTGTCTGTTGTCGCATGCAGGAGGATCGCTGTGAGGATCACCATGAGGTCGTCTGGTGTCCCCACTAACCTGAAAACTCACATAACCGCCTCCTGCCAATCCTCGGCTGCCTGAGGGTCCGTCTCCCCATGGAAGTTGGGCGGTCTATGACATTAAAACTCATGCAGTGCACTAAGGCGATGTGCACTCTCACCGGCTGGGGCTGGTAGCATCGGTGGCTTGGTGGGTAGAGGTACCGCTAGTGCCTCTGCTGAAAAGGGGCCCTGCACCGAGGCCTCATCGCTCGGTGGTCAGTCGACTCGCACAAAGCTTTGAACCCTAGATGGCTATCATCGTGGGGCCATCCTGAAATGATACAGGTGCGCCACGGTCAAAACAGTATACCAGGTGAGCTGACACAATGTAATCACAAAGAAAACTTTTGAAACACACACGCAATCAATGTTTCGTGCATTGAGTTGGAAATCAGAAGTCAGAGTCCTGGTGTACGGATACGTCAGCTGCTGCACCAACACTGGACTCCCAAGACTGATTACCACAATCAATACCCTTAACACTATTTCTTCACATAGAAGAAAGATCAGAGACCAGAGTTCTACGGTAGAACTGAACTCCTCTGATACTAATTTGTCACGACCCGTCCTCGGGCCCATGTCATGACTACCCCAAGCCCGCCTTCCATAGGCTAGGGGCTGGCGACTAGCACCAAGGCATAAAATCCCGATAAAAAGGAGAAGGCATTGCATTTGTAAAGTAAACAAACACGACAGAGTAAGCTAGAAGAAGTAAACACTAAGTAAAAACCGAGTACAATAATAAGTGTGGAAAAGTAAGTGGTCCAGAATACAAACCCAAACTTAATGTAAAGTACAACTAAAAAGTAAAGCTGCAACGTCGAGCCATCCACTAGAAGTCCCACATGAAGGGTGGGTACAGATAGCCTCCTCAGCTCCATGGGTCTAGCTGTCCGCTCTGTGTATGTCTCGCCCAGTGGTCTACCTCCAGGTACCGACTTGGTCCACAAGCCTCGACCACGATCAGCGCTATCCGTCGTCGGCATCCAACACAACGTAGTGCGGGCATAGCCCATGCAGGGTTGAGTATAAGCTACTCAGTAGGGACACTGAGACCCCTGAAGGTCTCCCAGATTTCACAAAGAATAATCCACAAAGGAAAGATACAAACATGTAGTAACAACCCACACTATTTGGTATACGCCCATACATATACCTAAGTCATCAACTCGCGTTCGGCTCCAACATCCGAGCCCATGTTCGATCACGTCCACAAAAGAGTAAAACCCAATCCGCACAAGATAACACAACCCAATCCACATAGGAAAGATATTCAATCATATCGAAGATAATGATTGAAAGTCAATACTCAACTCAAAACAGGATTAAAATCATGATGTCGAAACCATAGCTTCTGGGGAAACTCCTCCTCTATCGAGTACAGTGGGTGTGCCGCTACATCAAAGCGCTTCCCATCAACCTTGGACTGTCTTAGTACTCCACCTGTCGAGTACTGTGGGTCTGATGCTACAACCAAGCGCTTCCCATCATGGGTCTGCCGCTACAACCAAGCGCTCCCCCTCATAGCCTCTAGAGGTACTCCATCTATTGAGTACCACGGTCTGTCTCTACAACCAAGCGCTCCTCCATCGTGGGTCTGCCGCTACAACCAAGCGCTCCACCTCAAAGCCTTCTGAGGCACTCCTTCTTTTGAGTACCGCGGGTCTGCCACTACAACCAAGTGCTCCTGCGCTGTGGGTCTACCACTACAACCAAATGCTCCCCCTCATAGCCTCCATAGGTACTCCTTCTGTTGAGTACCGCGGGACTGCCGCTACAACCAAGCGCTCCTCCACCGTAGGTTTTCCGCTACAACCAAGCTCTCCCCACTGGGCTATCCGAAACACACCGAGTCGATCGATCAGCAGTCATCATGTCTCAGCCAGCTCTAGGGTTTCATAATGATTGAATGTACTGTAGTCGTCACCATCGATCCCACAGAGGATTCTCGTACGAAAGTCATGGTCGTTGCTGCCAGCTCTAGGGTTTCTGTACACAACACACTCGTTCCGGGAGGGTCCACTCCATGATCCAAGAGGTCGATACATCAATTGAAATGTAGACCGGAGTTGATGTATCCCAATGTTCTGTCTCGTCAAAAGCAACTCAACGCGACAGACGGTGCGTGAATCGGACACCCGATCCGAGAGTTATTGGCTTTTTTGTCCCCGGGGCCCGGTTGGTTTTTAAGTCAAAACCAACCCGACTGCACTCCAGCTGCATCCAAACCTCGATCGTAGTAAGTTAAAAGGTCTGTCTCACTAAGAGGAATCAAAAAAGTCGACGACATGTCAATCGGACGTCTGGAGCTCAAGTTATAAGTGTTTCCGCTCCGAGGGCCCGGATGGTTTCGTGTTCGAACCAACCCGGCTATACCCAAAGTTCTCTGAAACCTTGAGTTTAATGTAACTAAACGACCGTCTTGATTTAATGATCGCTACACAACTGACGGTGCATCGATCGGGGGTCTGTAGCCCATGTTATGGGCAAAGGACCGAAAAGTTCTGAAAAAGGGGGATCTCGGCCCGGTCCGACCCGGCTGGGTGCGGCCCGGCCAGGCCTAGGCGTCCCGTCCCAGGGTGGCTCGGCACTGGACGAGTGGCCGCGCAAAGGGGGTGGCTTCCCCCTTGATTGTTGCCGCAGCCCCCGCGTGGGGTCCGTTCCTTGCCAGCGGATTCGGCCTAGTGTCGCGTCCCCCCCCCCTTTCGGTCCCGCGCGGTCGTTGGACCAGCCGCCTGCCGTCGTGGCTGAAGCTGCAGTGGTCCTTCCCGGGGGCGCGCCGGGCACTGCCGCCTCCTAGAGGCCAGCCGGTGCTGGCCGCCGGCGGTCCTCCTGGGACCAGCCCTTCTCTGCGAAGTCCTCATAATGCTTTTGCGGCCTGCTTCGTCATCGCCCGTCGATCCGCACACCAAGAATAAAGAAACTGTGGGTTCAGACTTGTTCGTTGGTCCGCACCCACCGCGTTAGCAGTTCAAACGACTTCTAACAATTAAACACATGTCAAGGAAATAATTCAAATAGATTAAATTAAACCAACCCCCTACCTCAAGTGGTGGATGATCGAAGATTGTTGCGGGAGAAGGAACGTCGCAGAAGAAGCGTCACGGAAGGAGGATCGTCGGCGTCGTGGAAGGAGGATCGTCGGCGTCGCAGTACACGGCATCGCGTCATCGATCTCCGAGGGTTCAGCATTCCTCATCTCCCTTTGTTTAAGTACGGAGTTCTTTGTTGGTGACGGAGCATTCTTCGCATTCTTCGTGTTCTTCAACGAAGAAGGTGAAGATTCAAGGCTTGAGTTATTCCTCTCCCAATTATTCTCGCACAACGAAACAACCACTTAATAAAATAAGGCTTTGCCTTATTTTATTTCCCATTCCAACTGTTTTAAAATTCAAAACCGATCATGATTTAATTAATGAGTGTAGACCAATTTAAGAGGCGTTTAAAATTTAATTCAACGTGAGAGTTGACTTGGCATTTAAGAGCGGGTGCGGGTGAGTTACCATATTGAATGCACGTGGAAGGTAAAAGGAAATAAAGGGGTGGGGATCGTGTGGGACCCACCTCACTAATATCTTACCTAGTAGTTCGGATATAGTGGGTCCCACTCAAACCTCTTAGCTTAGGTTAAACTACTTTAAATAAAAATAAATTTGTTGCACCATTTTTTTATTCATTACTTAACCCAATTAATTTAATAACCTCACCCGAGCAAACGCAACCCCGGAAAAGGTGTTCTTAAGCAATTATCGGCGCTGCGGTTCCATTGGTGCCCTCAGATTTCGATTCCGAGCTCCGGTTCAAAAGTTAGGAAAACCCGCTCGTTCGTTTACTGAATGTACCCGAGTTAAACTTCAGAAATTGATTCTGGGCACACCGGGCCTCGGAATCAGGTACCGTCAGAAACTGCAATCTTGTAAAATTCCAAATAAAATTAAGAAAAAAAATTCCCCTTGAATTTTACGTGTCTTTACAAATATCCATTATTTTCACACAAAAAATATTTAAAAAAAGGAACATGGTTTAGCTTCATGTTTAAATTTCCTACCTTTTCTGAGATCCCATAATTGACTCTATTCTTCATTAAAATATAGTGAAAAACATTTTAAACATAGGATGAGTATAAATATCTAGGAAAGGTATACACAAATATGTAAAATATTAAGTCTTGCTAAAACATGTAAATCATGAATACATTATCATAAATTAATAATTTTCACCTTTATGGTGTATAAAATACTCTTCACCAAATATAATCTCATTTATTACCTTTTTGTAACAAAAATATTAACAAAAAACACATTGAAATCACACATAACATATAAAAGGTAACTTGGGACATATTCATACTTAAATGGAATAACAATTTGATCGACTTCTACACATATCATTTATAAAATGGAATAGCCAAATGGCCGACTTCCATACCCAAATGCATTAGAAGTTATTATGTAACCACCCATCATGGGGTTATAACTAAACCACCCGTATCTGGTTTATCACATAACTACTCATATTTGGTTTATTACATAACCACCTATCAAATGTCAAAGTAAAATTATATAACCACAAGACATAAAATATGGAAATTGTCAATATTTCACTCATATAATTTCATTTTCAATCACAAGTAATAATTTCACAATATTGAAATTGCCAATAAGTTTTTAAAACCATTTTCAATACCTAAATACCCAAAAATTGGAATAAGTGATTTCTTTACATTTTAAAAATACATTAATGTTTATATAGGAATCCAAATATTTAATAATGTTTACAGTAGCGGAGAGGTCCTCATTGCCTCATATGTTAAAAAATTCCTTTTATCATTTAGTAAAATTCTTCTTAAAAAAGATTCCTTTTGAATGAAATTAAAATTCAAAGGGTTTTATTATACACTTTATAAATAAGGTTATGTATAAATTAAAATATGCATCAATGAAAGGAGATTGACACGAAGTCCCTTACCCTGAGTATGACTCATCGTGTAGAATAATTTTGTTCCAAAATAATAAACTTAGGTTAATTTATATTATTGGTAGAACGTTTTTCAATATTATTATTCTTTTATATCACTTATTACCATGTTTTAAAAACTACATAATTATTTATGTACATATCAGATGTCTTGTCGATATTCGGTACTTGAGTCGAAAATGAACTTATTTGGATTCAAATTGTCCATGTGATGAAAAGTCCATTATGTCTACATTATTATTAATGATTTAAATAGCATATATATCCATTATATATGTATTTATAGTATCCATAATATTTTGATATATTAAATGAAATTCACCATTCATGGAGATGGTAAGCCTTATGTACGTATGAACGCAACTTTCAGTTCTATTTCGTATTAAAATGATAATAATTAAATGGTATAAATGTATATTGTAATACTAGTATTATATTAATTACATTTATTTCCAATAGGTTTTAAAAAATTATCCTTTATACATTCCATTTATAGAGGTAATGATTCATATCTCTTTTACGGGGCAGTAGTCCACACTTCCGCAAACGAATTTATCGTATTTACATAACATGGAACGAATAAATGTATGTTCCAAATAATAAATAAAATAATCATAGAGTCAAAATAAATGTAGTATTTAAAATTGTTAATGTATTTTCCTTTATAATGGACAATATTAGAGGTGGTATGGAAAAATTGAACGAACATCGTTTCGTGAGTTTGTAGCTAACCATACACAAAAATAGTATGTTCGTAACCAATTAAATGGAGGTCTGTGTAAGTGTATGTGAAAATAAAATATTATAAAAATCATAGTATATTGAGGATACTAATGTTAATATTTAATCATAAAATAATAATAGTATAGGTAGTTTAAAATGGAAATGAAATTAAAAATCCTGAGAGAATGCGTTACCTCTTAATTGATAAACATCCCTTGGTTTATACCAAAAGGCTTCCTTGGGAGGATTTCTACCCAAGTGAGGCATATATGATGATGGGAGGATTTATATAAATATTTTTTGGTAGATATTTCATTAACAAAATTCTTCTTGATGTGTGAATATTAATGAAGATAGGGTACCTTTTTATAGGAGAGGGAAGAGGAACACTTGGAGACTCTTAATTTATTAAATTAATATAAATTAGTTTTTTATATAGAAAGGACAAAACATTTTACATGTCTAATTTAATATTAAGATAGGTTGAAATAATCTCATATAAAAATTTTCAGATATATATTGAACTTATTTCAAACCTTATCTTTTAGGTTTACCCTTAATTAGTCTCTTTAAAGTTTAATTGTAGTAATAACAATTTAATTATTAAGAGGAAATTAAAATCACTTATTTGGGTTTATTCACAATAATTTGAGACTTTAAGAACTTTTAGACCTTAGAATATTATTTTTTTAATTTTCAAATATTTTTAGGAATTTTAAATAATATAATTAAATAATATTTTTATAAAACATTAATTATGTTAATTTTACACAATTCATTTTATTGAATTTAAATAAAATAAAACTATAGAAATAACTTCAAAAAAGAATTTAATAGTATTATAAAATGATTTATTAATATAGAAAAATTATATATGACATAAATTTTGTAAAATAATATTTATTTTAATATCAATAATATCATTTATTTTATTCCTTTATTAATAAGGATATCACTGCATCCTCGTTGTGTCATAATTAAAAAAAATTATTTAAGCTCTATAATTTATAAATAAAATACCATGATGTTTTAAATACATTTATATTTATAATGAATAATTATAGTCAAATATATTTTTTATATAAATTCATTTTAAAATGATTTTATTGAAAAGATTTAGGTTTAGGACATATTTTCCTTTACTTTAAATTAAATGATATGAGTGTCACAATAACACCACATTGTCTTCCAAAGGCCACATTTTCATTAAAACGGTTGAATTGGTCGTCCATATCTCATACAATAGGATTAGGAAAAGTTTTACGGTATATTTATATTTTTATAATATTATATTTACCCTTATTTACCTGACTTACTGTTTAACTTTTCTAAATAATAATAATTACTGAAGTTTCTATTCGTCATGTCCAATAATAAAAAGTACCTATTTACATAATTTTAACATTTAGTTTAAAAATATGGAATCCATTTTTTGAAATTCAAAACATAGATGTGTCAGTAATTAATTATAAATTAATTCCCATTCTCAAAATGAGAAAATGAGTATTTCAAAAGTAAAACCTATCAAAATATTGACATATGTTTATATCAAAATTCAATTGAATTTACCTCTAATGACCGAAATTGTATTAAATGATAAAAAATAATAATATAAATTTACCTTAAAACCAATTCAAAGAATAATGTATCGCTACTAATAAATTAGACGAAAAGGATTTTTTGAACTAAAAAATGTAGCCTTTTTTTTAATATTAATTAAAATATGATTTTTTTTCAAAAAAATACCAAAATTTCAACCAAAGTAATTTTTGATGTCTTACTTCCAAATAAAAAGTTTATTTAGTCAAATATAATATATAAAAGTGAAATCAATAAGATTTAAAAATTATTCTCTATAAAAAGGTTGTAAAAAGAAATTTTAATAATATTAAAGTATTTTAAGCTTAAAATTGGATTCATTCTCATTTTAAGCCTCTAAAATTTATTGGATAAATGTAAACATGTTTAAAAAATATGTGTAATCAAAATTTAGTTGGTCTTGTTCATTCCCACTGATACAGTGACTAAGTGTTAATTACAATTTAAAATAATAATAATATTATTTTATTAGTTTTCTATATAACTCAGTGTTGTGTGAAACGTAAGATTTAGGAGAAACACATTGTTCCATGTAGAGATTGATATCAGAACAAGAGGACCCTTTAACATAAAATTTATATCTTATTCATAAATTTTAATAGATATGAAGATGTATTATTCTATAAATACATGGTATGATACATCCTTCCACCCTTTTGAAAATTTTGTCCCTAAAATTTATTTACTTATCAAAGATGTTGGAATATTTCCTTCCCATAGAATTTTAAGATTCTCACATTTCCACATCAAGCAGATAGTTTTTTCCAATGAACCATTACTCGATGAGCCACTTTATTGTGTATCACTTTGTCTCTATAGTCAAGAATTAGAAGTGGTTGTTCTTTATAAGAAATGTTCTCTTCCAACTGATCTACGTTCGGACTCAAAACAAGAGATGGATATGAAATATACATTCATAACATTGAAATAAAAAAACATTGTGTACCTAGGATAAAATCAAAGGTAAATCCACTTGGTAGGAAACTAACCCAACTTTCACCAAGATTTAATACGGTCTAATGAACTGCAGACTTAGATTCCCCTTCTTACCAAAACATGTCACACTCTTCGATGGTGAAACATTAAGAAATACATGACCACCTACCTCAAAAGAAATATTATTCATCTAGTTATCCATATAATTTTTGTGCCTAGTATATGATGTTCTCATGTGATTCTAAATAACCTAAACCTTATCTTCTATATCTTCTACCAATTATGGCCCCATCTACATCATTTCACATACTTCATCCTAAAAAGCTACTGTTCGACACCGCTTCACATATAATGCCTGAAATAGTTCCATCAATACACTGGAATGAAAAATATAATTATAAGAAAACTAAACTAAAGAAATATGTTAATCCCAAATTGCATGGTAATCCATTGAACAATAACATAGCATATCCTCTAATGTCCAAATTGTTTGTTCTTACTTCCCATCTGATTGAGGATGAAAAGCTGTACTGAAATTTTATTTAGCACCCAACGACTTCTGAAGGCTTTTCCAGACGTTTAAAGTGATCCTAGGATCAAGATCCGATATAATGTTGAGGTTACCTCCATATAACTTAACTACCTCATTAATATGCAATAGAGAAAGTTGATTTGGAGATAAAGTATCTAGAATTGGAAAAAAATGCACAGATTTAGTCAACCGATCAACAATAACACATATTTCATTATTACCTTGAGATTTCATCAGAAATTTCACAATAAAGTCGATGCATATATTTTCCCATTTCCACTGTGGCACTCGACAAAGATGAAGTGTCACCTTTGGTAACTACCACTCTTCTTTAACATGTTGACAATACAAACATATTAGGGTAAAATAAGAAATATCTCTTTTCATTCTATCCCACTAGTAGTACTCATTAAGATCTATGTATATCTTAGTAATACAAGGATGAAATGAAAATGGAGAACTATGAGATCCACATAACAAATATTTACTCAGCTGTGAATTAAAATGCACACATATCCTCTTCCAAAAACTTAAATCACAGTCTTTATTAACATTAAATTCTATTTACTAACCCTTCTAAACCAATTCTATATTTTTCTGTAACTCACTATCTTCCTTTTATGCATGATTATTTCTATATGATATATATTATTTCACTAACACCTGAAAAAACAGAGGAATTTCTATAAATAAAAACATCCACACCAATTTTCATCAAATAATTAACCAAAGGATCTCATTCAAAACGTATCATGGTTACCGCAGCAGTAATTTTTTTACTCAAAACATCAGTCACTTTATTTTCTTTTCTGGGATGGTAATGAATCATTATATTATAATCCTTGTTTAATTCCATCCATATCATCTATCACAATTTAAATTCTTTTTGAGTGAATATATACCTCAAACATTTGTGATCAATATATATTACATACCTTGCACCATAAAAATGATTCCTCCAAATTTTTAATGCAAAAACAAGAACACTAAAATCCTAATCATGTGTAGGGTATTTTAATTCATGAGGTTTCAATTGGCATAAAACATAAGAAATTACCTTGTCATTCTGCATTAAAACCCAACCAAGTCCTTTCAATGAAGCATCACTGTATATAACAAACTCACCATTCTTGGATTCTAGGGCCAAAATTACAAAATTTCCCAATCTGATATTCAATTCATGATGAAAATCATCACATTATTTTTTCTAGATGAACATAACTTACTATTGTGTTAACTTATTTAGTGGGATAGAAAAAAATAATAATTTTCAACAAACCTTCCATAATAAACCAGTAATCCATGAAAACTAAGAATCTCTATAAAATTGGTAGGTCATAGGCACTCTTCAATAAATTTTGATTTTGAAGGATCAAAAGTTGTTCCATATTTATAAAAAATATGACCAAGGAAAGAATATTTTTGCAACCTAAATTCACTCATACTAAACATTCCTTATATTTTATTTTCTTTTATGGTCAGAAAAACAATCCTTATGTGACATTCATGTTTCTATCAACTTTTAAAATATAAAAAAATATCATCTATAAACACAACCACAAACTAATATAAAAAATGATGAAAGAATCTATTAATGAGATTCATAAATACATATAGTGCATTAGATAAGCCTAAGGGAATAACTAAAAACTCATAATACCCATATCTCATTCAGAACGATGTCTGTGTAATGTCATCATCTTTCACTTTCAACTGATGGTATCCTGACCTCAAATCATTCTTTAAAAAATATTGTGCTCCATTGATATGATCAATCAAATTTTTTATATGAGGTAAATGGAACATTTTCTTAATAGTGATGTTATTCAAGGCTCTCTAATCAATACAATTTCCCATAGAACCGTCTTTATTTTACACAAGTAAAATATGATCACCCCATAGTGAAGTGCTATATTGAATAAAACTTCTATCAAGTAATTCTTGAAACTGATTTTTCAATTACACCAATTATACATGATCCATTCGATAAGGGGGTTTAGAAATAGGCTTAATATCTGGAACTAAATCAATAGTAAATTAAACCTTCTGATTAGGAAGAAAACTATTTAATCCATCTAGAAAAACATCCATAAATTCATTCACTACAGGAATGTTAGTAATCCAAATTGTTTCTCTTTTAAACAACATGATCAAGATAAACTTCGCTTCCATATTTAATCAATATGTCATCTTCTTGGTTTTTTATCAAAGGTGTGAGATCATTGAACAAAACTTAGTGAGTTTACAAAATAATTTTGCATGATAAACTGAAATCCAATTCATACCCAAAAATGATATCAAATTTCACTAGGAGAAGATCAACAAGATTTATAGGAAAGACCATCCCAATTATAATAATATTAAGATACCTATAAATATTTTATTCTTTATAACATCCACCTATAGTCCTTAATAAAAGATCTATATCACATTAATGAGGTGATATTTCCAATTTACATTCAAAGATCATAGAAATGGAAGAATATGAAGATCCAGAGTCAAATACAGTATTTCCATATTTTAAAAAATCTTGTAACATACCTTTCACCACTTCATTTGATGGTCCCACATCAACCATAGTAGTACTAATGGATTTCATTCCACCCTTCTTTTTTTATCATACTGGTTTCCACCATGGGTAATCAAATTTGGAAAAACATTGTCATAATGGTACAAGTTCTTGAAACTGAAACAAATTATTGAAAGTTTTTTATTTAATGCCCAATCATCTTGCTTATAGTTACAAGAAATATTACCAGTCCTACCACATTAGAAGAAATTCTTGTACATTGAGAGGTATTCTACAGGATGCTTTTTAACACACATATCACATGTTGGAATTTTTTTTTCTTACCTACAAACTTATATAATGAATTCCTCCCCAATTTTTACAACCATATTTCTTCTTTTTCTTTCTCTCATGGAGAACATGATCATCCAAAAACTTCATTTCTATATTTAAATCACATCGTACAGGTTTGTCATCAATTTTGAACACATGAGAAGCTAATACCCTTCGATATTTCAGCCTCAATCTGGAGTAAAACCAATTTATCTTACTATCAATATCCCAAATAAAATTTTGGACATACATTGAAAAACTGGTAATTTTTTTCATATTCATCCATAAAATATTCCTCTTATTGTCTCAATTCCAAGAATTTCTTTTCCATCCTAAGTTGGACAACCTTAGGAAAATATTTTTGAAAGAATATATACTTAAATTCATCCCATTTCATGGCATCAATATCATCACTAGCTCTGATATTTTTAATCATTGACCAAGACTAATAAACTTCACCTTCAAAACTATATACAAGAAGACTAACCTTTTATTTTCTGAACACCCCATCAAATCAAAAATCTATTCTAGTGATTTAGTCGACCCTGCATCTTGCACATGGTCAAATGATCCTATAAATTATGGTGTATGGTTTCATTAGAGTATATCCAAATTAAGGAATAATATTTATAAAAGGATTGTTACATAGATGAAAATTGTTTAAACTTTCACTAAAATTTTTCATGCGGAAAATAACATTTTCATTTTGAAATCGATTATTTAAAATCTAATAAAAATAAAAAATTTGAATTTTATTTTCTTTGAAATAAATATAGAAAATTGTAAAATAATAATCAAAACATTAAATTATCATAATGGTGTTAAATTTCCTTCATGCGGTGTATATTAAAATAATGATCCCTTTCAAATTTTTGGTAAAAAGTAAAAGGTACATTATTTAGAATAAAGAAAAAAGATTCCAATGAATAATTTTTTATTTAAAGTAAAATATTGTTTAAAATTAATTGAAAAAAATTATAATATTATAAACATTATTCAATTCATTTTTAATAAAAATATGGACATGAAAGAAGAATATTCCATACCGAATTGAAAATTATGTTGATTTTCCATAAAAAATTTCGTTGAACATATTGAGTACAAAAATAAAGGAAAATTAAACTAGAACATGTAATTTTGATAAATAAAAATATTCCAAGAAACATTGATGATTTTAATAAGAAAATATCAAGTTATCTACTTAATGAAAACATAAAGCATTAAAATTCATGAATATGGATGAAATTGCGAAATAAACCCTTACCTCAAGTCTCGTGTTACTACAAAATGTTAAAAAATATGATATAAAAATTATAAATTTATTATAAATGTTTTTGAAAAACATATCTATAAATAATATTTCATGTAACATTAATTTTTAATTTCTTATTATCCTTTTCTTAACAATTCTTCCATAAATGGACATTTGTGTGAAAACTATTCTATTTTCCATAGATTTTTCAGTTTAATGGTTCTGGTAGATTCACCTTGGACATGGTTAAATAATATAAATATTATTATAAATAATATAAATATAATATAAATTTATTACATACATATATATAATCATCCTTGACTGGCATATATGAAAAATAAATCACATCGCTTTATGGAGATGGCAGTCCACACATACGCATGAGCTACGTGATTATTTATAATGGTTTTAATGGTATTAAGTTAAATTATATATTATATTTAATTAATAATAATTATTTCATAAATATTTTATATATTCAGGAGTTATATCTTTATAACCATCCAACTAAAAGTTTGATGAAAAATGAAATTCACTACTTCATGGGGCGGTAAGTCGTACGCACACTCTAGCGATGTTTTCACTTTTCTAAAGATGAAAAAAAGATGAAAATGATTTTACGATGATTTTAATATAGTCTAAGTATATTTATGATACTGTATTTATTATTTACATTCTTTTACAGTAAATTTAAAGGAAGTAGAATGAGAAATAAATTTGTAAAAGTCGGTAAAAATGATTACCATGTCTTTGGTAGCCTTCCATTATATCCCTCCTTAAGGGAATATAGAATAGTATTATAAAAATAAAATTACATAAAATTATTATCTAGGGAATTTTATATGATAAGTGAGAATTCCTTGGTAGATAGAGGTTTCTCAAAGTGGTGTAATGAACAGAGAGGATGGGCACTTTTGGAAATTCCTAAAATACAATAATATAAGACGTGTCTAAATAATGTAAAATGGTTCCAAAATGATATTTATTATAATACAAATAAGATTTAAAGTAATATAAGCATAAAATAAAATTTTTATAGGTTTATGAACCATTTTAAGCCCAATATTTTGGTTAAACCCCTTAGTTAACCAATTTTAACCATAATCGTGGTAATGATTTTTTTAATACTAAAGGAGAATTATTTTACTTATAAGTGAAATATTGATTATAAATAGAAAATAGATAAAATATTATACCATTTCTCATCAGAAATGTCCTATTTACATATTTTCATGATTTTTAAATAATTTAATAAATTATTATTTAACATAAATTCTCATTAATATCAGTTTTGGTCACTATTCATTAAATTTAACATTAATGTAATGAAGATAGTTATGGAAATAAAATATAGTATATTTAATTATAAATAATATATTATTATTAACTATGAAATTTTTTTGATCCGTAAATCATCCAATATACTTTACTTTCCAGGTTATTAAAATTATATACATTGAGTTTTTAATTAATTACACAAGAACTATATTAACATAGTATAAGAATTTAGGGTCACTATATGACAACTAAAAAATATGAATAAATCACCAAAATTAAAATAATTTCAGTATTCTTAGAATAACCTTTAATATTCACTCATAACTTATTTATATAAATATGTGAGAATATAAATAAAATTTGAAATCAAGAGAGGTATATTTTGTAGTTTTTTTTACATAAAATATTATATAGGTCATTTTCATAATCATGTATCCCATAATAGTTTAAATATAAAAACCAACGTTATAAGGGTATATATAACTTTATCCAATAATAATTAAGATGTAAAAGGGTGGACTTGTCATTTAGTTTTAACCATGGATAACCTTATTTACCCTTCTACCATGGTAAAAAATATTTCTTTTTTACTATTAATTATCAAAAAAATTAGTAGACAAAATTAAAAAATATTAATTATGATGATTTCAAATAAAGAATCCATTTTACTAGAAATTCATTTTATAATAATTCTATAATGTGTGATGAATAATGGTTTTATAAAAAATTTCTCATTTATTATAAAATTATTCTCATACTAATATCAAGTATAATTTTGATCTCAATGGTATAAATTGAATTATTTTATTGAAAAAATAAACCAATAAAATTTTAATACAAATAAAAAATAAAATTATACTCTTAAAATACTATAAAATAAAATAATGTTTCCTTTAAAATCTATATTTTCATAATTCACCCAAAAATTAACTTTTTTAGAAAATTTGAAAAAATTCCCATTAATGTAATTTTAATATGATGATTAAAAATTGATATACTTGTTATAAAACTAAATTTATTAAAAAATTGAAATAAATTATATTTTTCACTCACAAAATATTATAAAATTAATTTTTGTAGAAAATAAATTTTTGAATTATAAAATGACATTACAAAAAATTGATTTCTTATTTCCTAAGAATTTATAATTAAATTTTTATTGTGTAGATTCATTATAAATATATTTCATAACATGATTAATCATATTCATAACCAAAATTTAAATTGATTTGACATAACATTCATACTTAAATAATAATATATTTATAATATATCTCAATATACTTAACTCTTTATGGTGCACATTAAGAAAGATACTGAGTTTATTATTATTCTAAACAACATTTTTGGGGTGTTACATTATCCACCACCCCATGAATACATTGATCCCATAAATTTATATCTTTTTAATCCATGTTTAAATATTTAAAAATACATTTTTGGAAAACTAAAATCATAAATAAAGATAATAAAACATCCTTTGAAAATGGTTAGTTATGAACATAAAGCATACCAAACATAACATATAATCAGGTTCCAAAATAATTATATCATTATTGAGAAGATAAAATTTAAAAAATTTATGAGTAAAATAACATAAAATGATTCAAATTGTGTGATATATAATATGGATTTTAAAAGATAATAACCATAAAATCATAAATCAATGATGGGTTAAAAGACCATAAATTCATCATAAATGATGGTCAAATAATTAAAAATATATTTCAAGATCCATTGATTATATTTTTTAAATAATATTATAATTCATATATTCCAAAAAAATAATAATTTCCAAAAAAACGAATCTTTTCAAAGATAATCATAGGTATAACAACCAAGTTTATAACTAGAGAATGGTTTTTCATATTTACAGAAATCACTCGATTACCATATTTCTACTAAGCATCTTGATTGATTATTCTTTCCTCAGAGTGTTAAGGGGTGATTCGATATCAATTAAAAATATAAAATAGCATGTAGATCTTGAATAAAAAAATAATGGCTTTACTGTCAATGAACCTAATATTGAAACATAATATATTTTAACATCAATTGAAGCAATTTCATAATCTTCACCTTTCCCCATATCATTTTATTAGATTAATTTTATATAATCTTAGGGAATTAGTTTGAAATTTTTCTCATATAGTTATAATTGAAACATTTCACATTGTGGGACACTTTCACTACCTTACACTCATGTTCCTGAAAACCATTATCTCTGTGTTTTCTAATAAACTCCCTTTATCATCAAGCATGTATTAGGGTGTTTTGTTCCTCATTTATCACATTTGGGATGTTTCATCCTAACCATATTTTACTTAACCGCGTTTATTTTTTCACGGTTATAACTCATTCTCATCTTCTATTTATTTCCATTGAAAATATATTACATGAAAAATTTGTTCTCTATCCTAAGGGAATATGATATCATATCATCATATGATGAAAACATTTAAGATACTAGTTTCGTCCAAAGGCTTGGATTAAACCCATCAATGAAATTTTCAATATTTGTTTATTGATTATGTAACTTGCCCATAAAATGCCTTAGTAATATTATAATGTTCTCCACAAACTCAATAACACTTCATTTATCATTCTATCATGGATTAAATCATTTCTCTTCCATATCAACTAGTTTCTCATAAGAAAAATATTTTTTAAAAAATATCACCTTAATAATATGCCATTAAATTCTATATATTTCCACAAAATATATATTTTATGTAAATTACCACCATTTATTAGCATATTTATATAATATTTTACATCAACAATAACCCTCTCTCTTTTATAACTACTCAAATATATAAATATAATATCTATGTACTTTATCCTATTTTTTGATATCAATGGATTTGTAGTTCAATTATAGGATTGATAATTTTTTACTATAAAGAAGTCCAATACCATTGAATCATGATTTAATATAATATGTTATTCCATATTGGAAATGTTATTGGTCACAACCTAAGTCAAATTTCCTAATACTATAGTAATCTGCTCGACTCGAACTCTATTCATCATAACTTTCTCAAGAGGGAAATCACAACATTGATTATAGGTGTTGAAACATTTTTCATTCCTTTTTCTAAGATCTAATTAAAAACAAATAAAACATTGGATTAGATAATAAAATTATGAATCATATTTTATATTTTCAAAACTGGTGATACCCTTGGAATAAATTTATAATATATTGAAATCTCGTCTTGGCATCATCAGTTTAGTATTATTGGTAATATCATTAAATTATACCAATATATTAAAATATTTCATAATTATTTTTTTAATAAAAGGTGAATTAATACAATCATATCTTTTGGGAGTTTCAAACTATGTTCATAATAAGGGATCATTCACCATGCCCAAGAATGATAAATTTGATATACCCATCTAATACTTTTCAGCATTATTATGCCTAAATGTGTATGGTAATAAACCACATCCACATGTAGTTTCCACAAATGGATTCATATCTTTAAGAAACTAAAAAATATATAAATTACCCAAAATACTATGATATTATCTTATAATTATACATATCCTTTATATTTTTTATTGGGTTATGTTTTATAATATATATTTTCTTAAATCGAGTTCCATAGTTTTCTATTAATCTTCCCTTGAAACCAACTATAAATACCATGACCATAATAGCCTAGATACGGAGATTACATTATCACAGTGGCACTAGAAAAAATAGATCACATCCTAAAGGACTATATAGTTTATAAGTCTTGGAAAACTAAATGAATGATTGATACCCAAATTACCCGTGGATGATATGGAATTTCAAATAATCAAATTTATATCAAAATATAATTTCATAATTATCGAATTCATAGTATTACATATACTAATCTTTATATATATTCCTCATTCTAAGACATCAGATACACACTATTAAGGGCCCATGATATGACATCTTACAATAATTGAAAAGTATTTAGAAAAATTAGCAACCATTTATTCTCCTGAGACCTATGAATTAGTTACAATAGTATATAATATAGATCTCTATTAATGACATAATATTTCCATTTCATTAACCATATGAATAAATAATACAACATAATAGATGTGGCTTAATAATCAATAACTATCAATATTAGAAGAACTCTAAAAAGAAATTTCAATACGTTCCCTAGTAAAACTGATCAAAACCCATAATAAGAAATATGATATATAGTATCATTAGATTATATTAATATAAATATTAATATTTATCAATAGATGTTTATATTGATAAAAAATACATTAAAAATATCACTAAAAAGATTTTTAATGACAATACCCATGTCATTTTAAAATCACTAATTAAAAATCTAAAAATTTAAAAATTATTAGGAAAAAATTAATTGGAAATAAATATCGAAACAATTTTTGTAAGCTTCATAAGATTTTATGGGCGTACATCAAAAATATTTGTTCAAGATTATTACATTTAAAACAAGTCACTTTAATATTTTTAGTAAAAACTGAAAATAAACTCATTCAAAAAATGAAGAGAATATTACCATGAAAAGTATTAAATAAATTAAAACATTGTTAATAACGACTTTAAAAAATCATATGATAATATAAAAAACATTATTCAAAACATTTTAATTGAAATATAGTCATGAAAAAAATGATTCTCGACTAAATGGAAAATACCGTTTATTTTCATTAAAAACATTTGTTTGATATCTTGAGTGGTTTAGTAGAGTAAAATGAATAGAAAACATGTAATTTCATGAAAAAACTAGTTGATAATAAAATATTTGGGTTATAATATGAATATTTTATATAATTACCTCAAACACAATCAATTCAAAATAAAGAAGAGATTATAGAATAAAACATTATTGCTTGTATCATATTCCTTCGTACATGATCAAAACTCATGTGAAATAAATATAAATGTATTATAAATATATTTAAAATCAATATTCACATATAAATTTCTATCCTAATATTATTTATAATTTCATATTATACTTTTATTAACAAATCATTCTTAAATGGACATTGGGCTGAAATTGGTCAATTTTCCATAAATTTGTTGATTCGTTGGTTTTCATACATGATCCTTTTTCATTATTATATAATGATGATAATGGTATAATTAAATTATATTATATATGAAAACATACATATATATATATATAAATTAATATTCCATGAAAAAAGTATGTGAAAAAATAATCACATCTCTTCATGGAGGTGGTGGTCCACACATACACTCGAGCGACATTATCGTTTTTAAACATGTGGAAGGTCAAAAAGGTAGATGATATATTATAATTATATAATTATTATTATTTCATAGATATAATTAATATTAATTAGTTCTTTATTTATAAACATCTATGTAAAATGGCGATG
The DNA here is from genome assembly GCA_963277665.1 of Viscum album. Classification (NCBI taxonomy): domain Eukaryota; kingdom Viridiplantae; phylum Streptophyta; class Magnoliopsida; order Santalales; family Viscaceae; genus Viscum; species Viscum album. Next base: position 450,940,101 of record OY728143.1, on the reverse strand, counting down.
AAAATTGAATTACACCACTATGTGAAGAGGGTATTTCGTGCATACATAAATGCAATGATTTAACTTTTTGTATGATGAAAAACAGATAAAATATGGTTTTACCATAATAATAATTACATATTAGTTTATTTATGACACTATATTTATTATTTTATTATGTTTACAACATATTTATAGTACATATAAGAAGAACGACATTTCAATGAGTCGGTAAAGATGATTACCTATCCTTCAGTAGATATCTTTAAATATCCTTCTTAAGGTCACATGGAATGTTATTTTAAGAAAAAAACCTATAATTCATGGACTAGAAATTTTATAATAGATTTTATTTTTTTTCTTAATATTTGTTTCTCAATTTTTTCTGAACAAGATTGGGAATATTTCCTTTTATTAGTGAGGGGAGTGGCACTTTTGAAAATTCAAAAAATATTATAATATAATATGTGTCTAACTCATGTAAAATGATTTTAAAATGAAATTTTCTATAATATGAGGTGGATGTGGTCTTAATTAATTCAATTAATCAAAATTATATATTTTAATATATCCTTTTAATACATATAAATTTTTTTTACAACATAGTTAACCAATTTTAACAATAATTGTGGTAATTCTGTTTTAAATATTAAAGTGTTATAATTTTACATATATGGTGAAAATTGGAGGATAAATGGAAAATGGAATATATTTAAGGCCATTTATCATCCTAGTTGATCTCTTTCATGATTTTTATGATTTTTTTTATTATTTAATAAAATATTATTTAACATAATATACCAATAGGATCAATTTTTATACTTTTAATTCAATTTCACACTAATGAAAAAAAATTGTAATTGAATTTCAAAATAATTTATTTAATCATAATTAATTTATTATTACATAATATAAAAAAATGAAACTGTAACACATCCAAAACACATTACTTGTAATTTTTTAAAAAATTATTTACTTTCAATTTTACACAAAATTCACAAGCAATGTGTTAACATTCTCTAAGTGTTTAAGGTAATTATATAATCACTAAAAATTAGCTCTCATGTGGAAATTTGTTATAGAAAGAGGTTCTCTGTAGATGAACTGATCAGACAGTTGAATAATTAGGAATCCTCTCCCTCCCTTCAATCTCCAAAATTTCCAAGTACACATGGATCTTCTACTTCACTCTCCCTAATATGTCGCTGGATTCATTGGATTCCCCATGTTCAGGCCTAAAAATTAACATGGATGGATCTTTAATTTTGGGTGTGATGATGGGTGGAAGAATTGTGTGTGATGGTAAAGGATTATTTTATCGGTTTCACAGCATATTTTAGCCTAGGTGATTTGCTTTAGGATAAAGTTAAGGTGACACTTACTGGTCTGGAACTGTGCAATGAGATGAAGATTAGGTTTTTTACTCTTGAGACGGAATCCATGGTTATTTTAAATTCATTTCATGGTTATATATCTAGTTCATGTTTAATTATTTATCTAGTTTGAAGGTGCCAAAATTTATTTAATAAATTGATTAGAATCACTCATGACTAGAAGGAGGGGAATAAAGTGAATAATTTTATTGCCTCTCAAGCTCCGCACTCTTAATCTCCTTCTATTTTCTCTTGTGAGGGATTCATTACCCAGGATTGTATTATTTTATATAATTAATGATGCCCTGTGAATTCACTACTATTGTCCTCCATGATTTTCACCACTCTATTCTTAGGTTTTGTGGATATATTTTTCCATATACTAAATATCCAATGATTTGGTTCTAGAGAGTGGTATTTTGTATTTTTCTGTACATAAAATATTATATATGTCATTTTAATAGAAATTTATGCAATAAAAAAATATAATCTTGTGACTAAGGTGAGAAGGTTATAAATTCCTTCATCAAATAATAATTGATATGAAAAATAGTGGACTTTTATCTTATTTTTAACCCAGGTTAACCAAATTTACTATTTTTTCTTAGTGAATTTTTTTACTATTATTTACTGTTCATTATGATCATAAATTATTTATATATTGTTAAATAATATTAATTATTTCGATTTAAAATATGAGATCCAATTTCCACAATTCAATCTCTATTAGTGTAAAAAATCATTTTATAAAAAACCTAAAAAGCATGAAGAGAAATGATTTTTCTACAAAATGAATTTTCAAGTGTAAAAGTATTTTTTTGCGAAGATCAAGATTAATTTTAATATAAAAGTTATAAATTGAATTATAATTAATAAAAAAAAACTTATATAATTTTAAAACTAGTATAAATAAAAACAGTACTTTGAAAGTAAAATTCAATAATGTATAGTTTTATTAAAAATCGAAATTTTCACTATTCACCCAAAATTTAACTTTTCTAAAAAAATACAATAGTTCCCCCTAATATAATTTTGATATTCTGATTTTTAAAATTATATTATTTTTATAAATTTTAATTTTTATTATTAAAATAAATTAATTATAATTATAACTTATAATATTCAATACAAATCATTTTTTTAGAAAATTGTTTTTTAAGTCATAAAATGAATTCACCAAATATTGAGTTCTTATTAACTAAGAATTAATCTATACATTTTTATTGATCCATACCATTATAAATATATTTTATAATATAGGTAATCATATTCATATGACCCAATTTAACATCATTGTTATGATGGAAAAAATTAAATAATAATATTTTTATAATATATCTCAATTTCTTTAAGGATTAGTATTTCTTGTTAAATAAGATATCAATGTTATTATTATTTTAAAATAAATTTTCATGGTGTTATATCTATACTTCAACTCTTCACAATAAAATCTTAAATAAATATCATTATATTAAAAAATTTGATGATAAATCTATTGGTACCTATGACAAAAATTTTATATGAGTTGTGTGGTTTTCATCTAGTTTTATCATCGAACATGAAAGAAAAAATGATCATTTATTCAATGAAAAAACAAATAACTCTCTAAAATGTGTTAGTTATAAGTTAATTTAGTAGTTATGAATAAATTTATCATTGTTCTCTCATGTTATAAATGGAGAGTGTAGATTCGAATTATTTTCATGGTTCTGATAAGAAGATAATTTTTGATTTTCAATGAAATTGTAATAATAAAATCAATATAGAAAATAAAATTTAATATTTATTTATGATATAAGTATGGGTAGAAGCATGGTTAAATTTTCTCAAAGGGACTAGTTATTTTTACATTTTTTTAAAGGAAGTCCATTGAGAAATTCAATACCGAAGTGATATAATGATGCAAGACAATGAAATGAATAGATAGAAAGTTCAGTGAAATGAAGCACCCACAATATTGTGCTACAAATTCATGGAGATTGTTAATTATTCTTAACATTTCAATAATCTAGGGTTTAATGTTTAAAATTGATAACAAAAATCTCGTAATCCAAGAGATAAAGGGAAATATCATGCGATCACTGATATAAAAGTTGATTATAAAAATGAATTGGTAAAACGAAAACACATAATCAACTCTTGAACTATAAATGTATTATTTTATTCTAGTTCAACCAACTATTTTTTATGGTAATAATTTTATTAGGTTATAAAATCACCACCTTAATGATTTTATACTGAATTATTAGTAAACATAATTATTGTATGATTATCATATCTCATTTCTATAGATACTCTGATAAAATGTTATGGCAATATGATTTAGTGAATCTTCTGATTATATCTCTAGATGAATTATATGTGATTTTAGACATGGATTATCTTCCTTTATTTGGAGCCTCTATTAATTTCTGAGTGAGTGAAGTAACATTTTATAGTCCAAATGAACCAATGATTCTTTCTTAGGGTGAGGATGAATACGAAATTATTTTATAAATTAAATTCATAGTATGGGTATTATTACTTATTCATGAGGGTTATTTATCTCAAATTTTCAATATTAAACTTAATATTAAATATATTTCTATTGTGTGTGTATATGATGATGTATTTCTTGAACATTTTTATTGTCTACACCCAAATTGTGAAGTTAAAATTTCAATAGAACTTCTACATGGTGGTAAAAATATTTGAATTAATCCATATAAAATAGATCATATTTAGTTTTGGGATTTGAAGAAAAATATCAATGAAAAATTGATATGTGATTCATCTATCCAAGTGTTTCACCATTGGGTAAAACTATTTCTTTTATTAAGAATAATGATGGATCAATGAATCTTTGCATTGATTATTAGGAACATAAAAAACTTATTATCAATAAAAAGTATCATCTATAATGTATTGGGGATTTTTTGGATTAACTATGATGAGCTCAATACCATTCATGTATTTACCTCTAATCTTGATATCATAATATTGTGGTCAAAATAGAAGAAATATCCAAGAAAACCATTTTTACCAGGTCTGGAGACTATGAATTTATAATCACTCCATTTGGATTTAAGAATTCCCCAAATATCTTCATGTTTGTAGTCAATAAATTGCGTATAGATTTCCTTTATTATAATTTTGTATAATTTATATATGATATTATAATATATTCCATGAATAAAAGAGGGAATGAATATCATTCGTGGGTTTTGTTGAAGTCCTTGACAAAGGATTAGTTGTATAATTTTTTTTAAATATGTTGGTTTTATTTACATAAAGTTTCATTCATGTGTCATGTAAGCATAAGAAATGGAATATCTGTATATCCTTCAAAGATAGAAGTAATTTAACATTGGGCTAGAACAAAAATGGCGACCAAAATCCATGGATTTATTAGGATAGAAAGATACTAATGATTCATTGTGATAAATTTCTCACAGCTATAAAATACACTACGAAAGTTGATTAGCAAGGGATTTGAGTTACTATGGATAGATTAATGTGAGTATAAATTAAAGTAATTGAAGAGAAGGTTGGTTAGTTCACCAATTATAACACTAACCTATAGTGGGGAAGTGTTTGTGATATATAGTGATGCAACAATGAAAGGACTATGGTGTGTTCTCGTGATGAATTTCATGGTAGTATATTATAAATATCACTACTTTATGGTTCATGATAAAAATTATCCAACTCATAATTTGGAAAGGGCGTCTGTAATTTTTTATTTGGGGATAAAGAGGAATTTTTTATGGTGAAAGGTGTGACATTTATACTGGTCAAGAAATATTCCATTATACATTAACAAAAAATAGTTGAATATACACCGAAGGAGATGATTATAACTAATTGAGGTTTACGAATCCTTATTAAATTACCTCCCTAGGAAGGAGAAAACAAAGGCCAATACTGAAATTCAAAAGTAATATGCTAGTTTGTACATAATGGGAACATAAAGAGATCTAATACTTACTGACTTTATAAGGAAGGGGATTTCTATCATAAGGAATAGAGAAATATCCTATCATTCCCAAATGAATGTCTAACTATATATTCAAGAGAATATTAAAGTGGTGTGAAAGGAAATTGTGGAATTATAAAATAATTCATGGAATGTTCGAATGTGCATTATTGATAACAATTGAATTATATATCAGGAGAATAGCACTAAATATCATCCTCAGACATATGTTCAGTCTGAGAGAACATTCAATCCTAGGAATATATACTATGATATTACTCTATAGATTAATAATGTTTTTGGAATCAAGGCCCTCCTCTCGTCATATTTTAATACATCATAATCATACACTAAAGAATTATTATGGATCATTATGAATCCCATTGTAGAATGATGTTTAGTAAACTAATATGTTAGGATGAATTTGGGAATGAAATCTATTAGTACTTATTCTATATGAGGAAATGTAATATAAATTAAGCTCTATCAATTAATTTATTTACCATTATCGTATCAATAAAAAAAGTTATAATGATAATGTGAAAAGAGATATAGATTTAAAAACTCGATATAATGTATTCATTTTAATATCTACTTTGATGAATGTAATGCAATTTAGAAATAATAGAAAGAAATTACCCAGATATATCCTTATATATGTTATTTTGGATTACATCAGGATGATATCTTACTGGTTAGTGCTTAAAAACACAACCAAATTCATGATGCCTTCCATATATCTATTTTCAGAAATTAAATACATTATCCTCCATATAGAATATTCTCAAAGGTCACACCGATGGAGTGTGATTTTTCTTATGATTAATAACTTGTAGAGGATTTGTATCAGAAATATAATTTACCAGAAAGTAAGACAAATCACCCAGTTAATGTTTTATTTAATAATCATAAATTTGGGGAAACAACATGAGAACCCATGGATATGATGAGTGAGAGGTATCCTCATTTTTTTAAATCGCAATACTAAAATATCATGGATGAAATTTTTATTAAGGGGTAGGAGGTAACACCCTATGATTTTAGAATAGATTTCATATTAATAAATGAATGTTCTCAACATATTATAAATAATTAATAACAAAAATTATTTCATTAGTTATTATTTATTATAAAATGAATACAATTATATGATATTAAAATGATATATAATCATCACAAATAATTTCAAAATCAATTAAGAAATATTATTGATACAAAAAAAGTGTTTTGAAATACATTTTTATAAAAATTATTATTTTATATATTTTTTCTTAAAAAATAAACTCAAAACATAAAATTTATGAAAAAATATTTTTATCACATGTATAAAATTTATTCACTTATTATAAATTGGTTATAATGAAAATAAAGGCATTGGATGGTAGAAATCTTTGTTTTTCGGAATATTTTCATTTATGCATCACATGTCATCTAGTTTTAATAAATTAAATTTAAAACTATTAATGAATTTTTTTGATGAAATTTGTAGATAATATATTCAATAAAAAAATTTAACATCCATTTAATGTTTTTTACTGGGCATGTAATGAGAAGAATTTTTTTTTGTTACATAAAAAATTCATTTTTCTAAAAATAGTTTTTGTTGCATTTTGTTTTCATATTTAAAAATTATTTAATACTACTTAAAAAATTTTAATATTGGTTAAAAAAATTGATTTTTTTAATTATAATATACATTTTAATAATCATCTCAATTTAATTTTGGTTCTAATGAATAGTAATCAGGGTATACCTTTTTCACCATGGTACGGGATAAAAGGATTAATAGGGTCTAAAAAAAGATATAAGGAAAATAATAAATTTAAAACGTTTCCAAATGTGATTTTTAAGTGGATTTATACACAAACTAATGTTATCTTCACATTTTTGTTTCTTTAGTTCTAGTTTCACTAGAATATGAAATTATTATATTTTCATATTTATTTAATTATAAAATTTCAACTCCCCTCCCCCATAAAATGATTTTCTCCCCTGCCACTCATTAAAACCTTTTAATCCATATATATCAGAAAATAAATAACCAAATATCTTCTTAAATTACCTCACCATATCATAGATATTATTTTCTTCACAAAATATCAACCTTTGAACGCTTAAGGTTTAATCCAAATGTGGCTTTCCAAATCATAAGTAAATATCTTTTCTGATCTATTTCGAGTATATTTCTTTATTAAATTCTTAAAATATTTTATATGAATATTAAAATGATTAAATATGTATCATTACTCCACTAAAATGTTTTTTAATTTTCTAGAAATTGTTTAATTAACTTCTATCTTATGATAAATGATATCTTCATTTGTCCGCACCTATGGACTACCACCTCCAGGAAGCGATGTTATTGGGTTTTCATGAACTCTATAAATGTATAGTAATATGAATAGTTTCAATGAATATGGTTGATATTTATGATATTATTATGATTACTAGAAGATGTTTCATGTTTTTTTTCTTTCTTTCCATACATAACAAAATAAAAACATTACTAGTGTGTATGTACAAACTATCGTCTCCATGATATGGTGTAATTCATTTTTTATAACCACCTTATATGAATGGTTATAAACGTATATATAACGAATATCTATGAAACATATAAAATGATTAATATTTTAGATATGATTAAAGCATGAAAAGGTGCAATGATCATAATCGTCGAACAAAAACATTAATTGGAAATAGAATAGTAAACACCCGAATAACGATTTTAATAATGAATTGTTAATAAATGGAAAATATTAAAAATAATAGAATTTCATATTATAATATAAGGTTCAATATGGTTATTTTATAAATTTATAATAAATAATAATTTATTATATTGTAACTTAAGAGTGTATATGATGAAATTCAGGACATGTGGTAATGTTTTAAGTTGTAATCTTATTTTTAATTGGGATTTTTTATGCTAGAATATCCTTTAAAGGGATTATTTGGCATCAGACTTAAACATTATTTATTCTTTAGTTAAGTCAATAATTCGAATCTCAATGACATCGAGGATATTTTTAGGATTAGAGCTTTAGTGAATTAGGCCATAATTCATACATAACAACAGAAATATTACAAAGTACACACTTCTACTCAATATCCATTTTTTCATAAAACAAAAACATTTTTAAAAAAATGAACATGGTTTAGCTTCATGTTTAAACATCCTACCTTTTCCAAGATCCCATCATTGATTCTATTCTACTTTAAAATCTTGTGAAAAACATTTTAAACATAGGATAGGAATAAACATCTATGTAAGGGATACCCAAATACGTAAAATTGTTATTCTAGCTAAAACATTTAAATCATGAATTCATTATTATAAAGTAATACTTTTCACCTTTATGAAGTAGTAAATACCCTTCACCGAATATAATCTCATTTATTACCCTTTTGTAACAAAAATATTACCATAAAACCCATTGAAATCACACATAACATATAAAATGTAACTTGGGACATATTCATACTTAAATAGAATAACCATTTGGTCGACTTCCACACATATAATTTTTACAAATGGAATATCCATATGGACGAAATCCATACACAAATGCATTAGAGGTTATTAATTAACAACCAATAATGGGGTTTTCATGAAACCACCTATATTTGGTTTATCATATAACCATGCGTTTTTGGTTTATTACATAACCACCTATTAAATGTCCAAGTAAAATTATATAACCCCAACACATAAAAGACGGAAATTATCAATATTTCACTCAAATAATTTCATTTTCAGTCACAGGTAATAATTTCATGATATTGAAATTTTCAATAAGTTTTCAGAACTATTTTCAATACCGAAATACCCAAAAATAGGAAAAAGTGATTTCTTTCCCTTTTAAAAATACATTAATGATTATATAGGAATCTAAATATGAAATAATGTTTATGGTAGCAGAGAGGTCATTGTTGCCTCATACCTTATAAAATTCCATTAATAATTTACTAAAATTCTTCATAGAAACATATTCCTTTTGAATGAAATTAAAATTCAAAGGGTTTTATTATACACCATATAAATAAGGTCATGTGTAAATTAAAATATGCATCAATGAAAGGAGATTGAATGAAGTCCCATACCCTGAGTATAACCCATCACGTACAATCATTATGTTCCAAAATAATAAACATAAGTTAATTTATATTATCTAGACAACCTTGTTAAATTTTATTATTCCTTTTATATCACTTATTACTATGTTATAAAAATTATATAATTATTTATGTACATATCAGATGTCTTGTTCATATTTGGTACATGAGTCGAAAATGAACTTGTTTGGATTGAAATTGTCCATGTGGTCAAAATTCCATCATATATAGGTTATTATTAATTATTTAAATACCATATATATCCATTATATATGCATTCATAATATCCATAATATTTCAAGATATGAAATGAAATGCACCATTTAGGGAGATGGTAGTCCTTACATACGCATGAACGCTACATTCAGTTATGTTTCATATTAAAATGATAATAATTAAATGGTATAAATTTATATTATAATACTAATATTATATTAATGCCATTTATTTCTCATAGGTTTAAATAATTATCCTTTATACGTTCCATTTATATATGTGATGATTCATATATCTTTCTGGGGGCAGTAGTCCACACTTCTGCAAAACAAATTATCATATTTACGTACATGGATAGCATAAATGTATGTTCAAAATAATAAATAAAATAACCATAGAGACAAAATAAATATTTTATTTATAATACTAAATTTGTTTTCCATTATAATGGAAAATTTTAGAGGTGGCATGGAAAAATTGAACACACATCGTTTCGTGAGATTGCAGCTAACCATACACAGAAACAGTATGTTCGTAACCCATTAAATGGATGTTTGTGTAAGTGTAGGTTAAAATAATATCTTACAAACAACATAGTATATTGAGGATATTGATTTTGTTTCGTAATAATAAAATAATAATATTATAGGTAGTTTAGAATGGAAATGAAATTAAAAATCCTGAGAGAATGTGTTACCTCTTTATTGGGAAACTTCTTTTGGTTTATACCAAAAGGCTTCCATGGGAGGCTTTCTACCATAAGTGAGGCATATATGATGATGGGAGGATTTATAGAAATATATTTTGTAGATATTTCCTGAAAAAAAGTGTTCTTGAAGTGTGAATATTAATGAATATATGGTACCTTTTCTAGGAGAGGGAAGAAGAAACCTTGGAAACTCTTCTTTTATTAAATTAATATAAATTAATTTTTTGTATAGAAAGGATAAACCATGATATATGTATAATTTAATATGAGGATAGTTTGAAATCATCTCATATAAAAATTTTCAGATATATATTGAACTTATTTCAAACCGTATCTTTTAGGTTTACCCTTAATTATTCTATTTGAATTTTATTTTTGTTAATAACATTTTTATTATTAAGAGGAAATTAAATTCACTTATTTGGGGTTGATTTCCAATAAGTTCTAACTTAAATAACATTTAGACCTTATAATATACTTTTTTTTAATTTTAAAATATTTTTATTATTTTTAAATAATTTAATTAATTTATATTTTTATAAAACATTAATTATGTCAATTTTACATGATTCATTTTATTGAATTTCTATAAAATCCAACTATAGAAATAAAATTAAATAAATAATTTAATAGTATTATAAAATTATTTATTCACATAGAAAAATTACGTAAGACACAAATTATTTCAAATAAAATTTATTTTAATATTAATAATATCATTTATTTGATTCATTTCTTAAAAAGGATAACACTGTATCATCGTTGTGTCATAATTAAATATAATTATTTAATCTCTAAAAATTATAAACAAAATACCATGATGTAGTAAATTTTTTTAGATTTATAATGAATAATTACAGTCAAAGATAGTATTCATCTAAATTCATATTAAAATGATTTTATTAAGAATATTTATGTTTAGGACATATTTTCCTTTACATTAAATTAAAAGATATTAGTGTTACAATCACACCACATTGTCTTCCAAATGCGACATTTTTATTCAAGAGTTGTATTGGTTGGCCATATCTCATCCAATGGGATTATGAAAAGTGTTAGGGTATTTTTAGATTTTTATATTATTATATTTATCCTTATTTACCTGATTTACTATTTAACCATGGTAAATAAAAATAATTACTAAAGTTACTATTAATCATGTCCAAAAATAAAAAGTACTTATTTACATAATTTGATCATTGAGATTAAAAATATGTAGTCTATTTTTTCAAATTCAAAACACAGAAGTTTCAGTAATTAATTTAAAATAAATTCCCATTGTCAAAACAAGAAAATGACTATTTTCAAAGTAAAATCAATCAAAATATTGACATGTGTTTATATTAAAATTAAATGTGAAATTACCTCCAGTAACGAAAATGGGATTAAATGATTAAAAAACATGATCAAAATTTACTTTAAAACTAATTCAAACACTAATATATCACTACTAATAAATTTTACGAAGAGGATGTTTTGAATTAAAAAATGAACTATTTATCATTATTCATTAAAATATGAATTTTTTCAAAAAAATACAAAAAAAATCAACCAAATTAAATTTTGATGCCCTACTTCCAACGCAGAAGTTTATTTAGTCAAATATAATATTTAAAAGAGAAAAAAACTAGATTTAAAAATGGTTCTCCATCAAAAGGTGGTAAAATATACTTTTTAAAATATTAGAGTATTGTATGCTTAACATTGGATTGATTCTCATATTAAGATTCTAAAATTTATTGGGTAAATATAAACATGTTTAAAAAATATGTGTAAACATATTTTAGTTGGTTCTGTTCATTCTCTCCAATAAAACAACTAGGTGTTAATTACAATTTAAAATAATAATAATATTATTGTATTATTTTTATATATAACTCAGTGTTGTTTGCAATGTAAGATTTAGGAGAAACACATTGTTCCATGTTGAGTATGCTATCGGACAAAGAATCCCCTTTAATATAAAATTGATATATTATTCATAAATTTTAATAGATATGAAAATGTATAATTCTATAAATTCTTGGGATGTTACATCCTTCCACCCTTTTAAAAACATTGTACCTAAAATTTAATTACATATCAATGAAGTTGGTGTATTTATTCCACATAGCATTTTAAGATTCCACATTGCCACTTCAACCAAATGAGTTTTCCCAAAAACCATTAACCGATGAGTCACTTTATTCTACAACACTATCTCTCTATAGTCAATAATGGGTACTGGTTGTTCTTTATAAGAAATATTCTCTTCCAAATGATCTACCTTTTCACTGAAAACATGAGATGGATCATGAATATACTTTCATAACATTGAAATACAAAAAAAAGTTGTGTACCTTGGATAAAATCATAGGTAAATCCAATTCGTAGGAAACTGACCCAACATTCACAATGATTTTATATGGTCCAATGAACTTCAGACATAGCTTCCCCATTATACCAAAACACATCACACTCTCCCTTGGGGAAACATTGAGAAATACATGATCACCTAGCTCAAAAAAAATTATTCATCTAGTTATCTGTATAATGTTTCTGCCTACTCTAATATGTCCTCATGTTCTTCTGAATAACCTAAACTTTATATTCTGTATCTTCTACCAATTTCGGTCCCATAAACTTCATTTCACCTATATCATCCCAAAAATCAAGAGTTTGACATCACTTCCCATATAATGCCTCATATGGTTAAAACTATATACATGAATTAAAACATTTATTATATGAAAACTCAACCAAGAAAATATATTAATCCCAAATTCAATGGTAATCCATTGAACAAGAACAGATCATCTCCAACAAGGTCTGAATTGTTTGTTCTGGATTCCCATATAATTGAGGATGAAAAGTTGTATTGAAATTAAATTTAGTACCCAACGACTTCTGAAGGTTTTTTCAGAAGTTTGAAGTGAACCTGGGAGCACGATCAGATACAATAGAGAGGGTGACTCTATATAACCTAACTATCTCCTTAATATGAAACATAGAAACTTGATCAAGAGATAAAGTATATCGAATTGGAATAAAATGTCAAGATTTAGTTAATCGATCAACAATAACCCATATTTCATTATTACCTTGATATGTCATCGGTAATCCCACAATGTAGTTAATGCATAAATTTTCTCATTTCTACTCCGGCACTAAAAAAGGATAAAGCATCCCCTTTACTAACTACCACTCATCTTTAACATGTTGATGAGACAAACATCTCTGGGTAAAATTAGCAATATCTCTTTTCATTCCATCCCATTAGTAATACTCTTGAAGATCTATGTACATCTTAGTACTACAAGAATGAAATGAAAATAGAGAACTATGAGCTTCACATAGAAAATATTTCTTCAGATTTGAATCACAAGGCACACATAAAATCTTTCCAAACCGTAAATCACAGTCTTTATTAACATTAAATTCAGGTAACTTACTCTTCTAAACCAATTATATCTTTTTCTTCAACTCACGATCTTCCTTCTATTCATGATTATTTCTATCTGATATATATGATTTCACTAACACTTGAAACCAAAAAGAGTAATTTCCATATCTAACAACTTCCAAGCAAATTTTCATCAAATCAATAACCAAATAATCTCGTTCCAAACATAGCATGGTTAACATAGCATTACTTTTTTTACTCAAAGCATCATCCACTTTATTTTCTTTCCTTGGAAGGTAATGAATCGTTCAATCATAATCCTTGTTTAATTCCATCCATATCATATATCACATGTTCATTTATTTTGTAGTGAATATATACTTCAAACATTTGTGATTAATATATATATCAAACCTTACACCATAAAAATGATGCCTCAAATTTTTTAATGCAAAAAAAAGAACACCAAATTCCAAATCATGTGTAGGGTATTTTAATTCATGAGGTTTCAATTGGCATGAACCATAAGAAATTATGTTATCATTATGCATTAAAACACAAACAAGTCCTTTCAATGAAGCATAAATGTATATAAATAACTCACCATTCTTGGGGGATAGGGCCAAAACATAGAATTTACAAATATTTTTTTCAATTCAGGAATAAAATCATAACATTCTTTTTCTAGATGATCTTAACTCCATTTTTTGTAAACTTTTTTAGAGGGATAGACAACTGATAAATTTTTTCAACAAACCATCAGTAATAAACAAGTAATCCGAGAAAACTACGAATCTCTATAATATTGGTAGTTCTTAGACACTCATTAATATCTTTTCATTTAAAAGGATAAAATATTATTCCATATTTAGAAACACTATGACCAGGGAAGGAATTTTTTTGCAACCAAAATTCACTCTTACTAAATTTTTCTTATAGTTTATTTTCATTTTAGGTCTTAAAATCAATCCTTAAGTGACATTCATGTTCCTCTAAACTTTTAGAATATACCAAAGTATTGTCTATAAACACAACCACAAACTGATCAAAAAACAAATGAAATAATCCATTCATGAGATTCATAAATACAGCTAGTGCATTAGATTAGCCAAAGTGCATAACTAAAAACTCATAATGCCCATATCTCATTCGGAATGATGTATATGTAATGTCATCATATTTCACCTTCCAATGATGGTATTCTGACCTCAAATTAGTCTTCAAAAAAATACTAAGCTCTCTGGAGATGATCAAACAAATCGTTGATATGAGGTAAAACATACTAGTTTCTTAATAGTGATGATATTCAAGGCTCTGTAATTAATAAAATGTCCCATAAAACCATCTTTCTTTTTCACAAGTAAAATAGGATCACCCCATGGTGAAGTGATAGGTCGAATAAAACCTTTATCAAGTAAATCTTGAAACGGTTTTTTCAATTCCACCAATTCTACATGATTCATTCGATTAGGAGGTTTTAAAATAGTCTTAGCATCAGGAACTAAATCAATAGTAAATTCAATCTTCTGATTAGGAAAAAAACTAGGTAATTCATCTTGATAAATATCTTAAAGTATTTCACTAAGGGAATGTCAGTAATCAAAACTTTTTCGCTCTTTTTCAACAACATGGGCTAGATAACTTTCACCACCATCTTTAATCAATATTTCAACTTCTTGGTTTTTATCAAAGGTATCAAACCATTGAATAAAACATCTAGGATTTATAATATATTTTAGTATGATAAATTGAAAGTCAATCCTTACCCAAAATGATATCAAATTCCACCATGGGAAGTTCAACAAGATTTTTAGGAAAGACCATCCTATTAATAATAATATGATGATTCCTATAAATCATGGTTTCTTTCTTACTTCCACATAGAGTCCTTGTTAAAATTTCAATATCACATTCATGAGGTGATATTGCCCATATACATTCAAAGCTCATAGAAATGGGAGAATGTAAAGATCCAGAGTCAAATACAGTATTTCTATATTTTGAAAAAACAAATAACATACATGTCACCACTTTATTTGATGGTACCACATCATCCATATTAGTATCAAATTATTTTTACATACCATTCTTCTTTTGATCTTACCGGTTTCCAACATGGGAAATCAAAGTTGGACAAACATTGGCATAATGTCCAAAATCTTTGCAACTCAAACATATTACTACTAGTTTTTCATTGCATGTCCGATCATCTTCCATATAGTTTTGAGAAATATGACCAGTATTACCACATTAGAAGAACTTCTTGGAAATTGAGAGTCATTCTCCAGGATGTTTTTTACCACACATATCACAACTTGAAAATTTGGTTTTCTTACCTCAAAACTAATTTGATGAATTCATTCCTATTTTTTCACAACTAGATTGCTTCTTTCTCTATATCTCATGTAGCACATGATCATTAGAAAACTTCATTTCTTCCTTCTCATCACATCGTACAGGTTTCTCATTGATTTTGAACAAATGAGAAGCTAACTCCCTTCGATATTTCAGCCTCATTCTTGAGTAAAACCAATTTATCTCACTATTAAAATCCTGAATAAAATTTTGGATGTAGGTTGAAAAAAATGTGATTTTTTTCATATTCATCAATAAAATATTCAACCTATTGTCTAAATTTCATGAATTTCATTTCCATCATATGAGAAAAAACCTTAAGAAAATATTTCTGAAGGAATATATTCTTAAATTCATCCCATTCTATGGAATCAATATCTTCACATCCTCTTATATTTATAGTCATTGACCGCCACTAATCAGCTTCACCTTCAAAACAATATATGAAACGACCAATCTTTTAATTTTACAAACTCCCCATTTAATATAAAATCTATTCTAGTTCTTTAATCCACCCATCATATTACACATGGTCAAAAGATCCTCTAAATTATGGTGGGCTTTGCCCAATGAATTTCCCTACTATCAAGATATTCCTCTACGGTTAGTCTGGTTGCTCTCAAGAATGGACACCACCACCATTTATAAACTGAGTCAAATGAGCCATCACTACAACAAACTATTTGGTTCTGATTCTGACCATCTCAGGATGCTGATTTAGAAGGCTGTTTTCCTCTCTATGCCTTCCTAGCATAGTTTCCCTGTTTCCTCTGTAGAAAACCATTCAAAACCGACATATCTTGGTTGAAGACACATGGTAGTCTTGAAATTCTATATCATTTCAATTTGATGATAAAGTAAAAATATTTTATAAAGATATTTTATTAACTATATTTTAACTCCAAAAGTTATCTAAACTGCCCTCTGATACCAATTATAAAGCCCAGCCTTAAACATTACTTAATCTTGAGTTAAGTTAATAATTTGAATCTCAATAACACCAAGGATCTTTTCAGGATTATAAATTTAGAGAATTAGGACATACTGCAAACATAAAAACATAAATATTACAATGTATATACTTCTACTATTTATTTTTTTATAAAACAAAAACTTTTAAAAATGAACATGGTTTCACTTCATTTTTAAACATCCTAAATTTTACATGATCCCATTCCTGACTTTCTTCTACATTAAAATCATCTGAAAAACATATCAAACGTGGGATGATCATAAAAATCTCAAAAAGGGATACACAAAGAAGGAAAATATGTGTCCTAGATAAAAT
Source organism: Viscum album (assembly GCA_963277665.1). NCBI lineage: Eukaryota > Viridiplantae > Streptophyta > Magnoliopsida > Santalales > Viscaceae > Viscum > Viscum album. Next base: position 450,922,728 of record OY728143.1, on the reverse strand, counting down.
ATGTAAACCATGAATACATAATTATAATCCAATACTTCTCAGCTTTAGGTATATATTATACTCTTCATTGAATATAATCTCATTTATTACATTTTTGAAACAAAAATATTACCATAGATCCTATAGAAAGAAAAAATAACTTATAAAATAAAACTTGGGACATATTCAAACATCAATAAAAAAACCATACAGTCAGGTTCCACAAATATCATTCTTACAATTGAAAAATCCATACGGTCATCTTCCATACCAAATGCATTGGAGGTTATAACTTCACCCCTCATACATGGTTTATCATGGAACCACCCATCTTTGGTTTATCACATAACCACCCATCATTGGTTTATCACATAATCACCAATATTTGGTTTATTACATAACCACCCATCAAATTTTCATGTACAATTATATAATCAAAACACATAAAATATTTTAATTATCATCATTTTACTCATAAAATTTCATTTTATATCCCAAAAAAAATTATTTCAAGATATTGAAATAGTAAATCTTTTTTCAAAACCAAAATTCCAAAAAATGGGAATAATTATTTTATTTTCCTTTTAAAAAACATCAAGTCTTATAGTAGAATCCAAATATGCTAAAACGGTTATGGCGGCAGAGAGTTCGTTGTCGCCGTATTTGTTAAAAACATTCCTTTTTACATTTAGTAAACTGATTCCTAGAAAAATATTCCTTTTTAATGAAATTAAAATTCGATGGGCATTATTAAAAATTGTATAAAGAAGGTTGTGTATAAATTACATATTCCTCAATGAATAGGGATTGAGATAAAGTCCTTTACCTTGACTCTGAATCATCATGTACAATCATTATGTTCTAGAATAATAAACTTACATAAATTTCAACATTCTTGAGAACATTTCTCAATTTTATTTTTCATTTTATATCACTTATTACCATGTTATAAAAATTATATAATTATTTATTTTCATATCAGACGTTTTGTCGATATTTGGAACCTATGTCTAAAATGAACTTATTTGGAAGTAAATTGTCCATGTGGTCAAAAGTCACTCATGTCCAAAATATTATTCATGATTTAAATATCATATATATCCATTATACAAGTATATAAAATATCCATTATATTTGTATATAAAAAATTAAATGCACCATTCATGGAGATGGTAGGCCGTACGTACGCATGAACTCTAATTTTCTTTCTTTGTCATATTAAATGATTAATAATTAAATGATATAAATGTCAATTATAATAATACAATTATATAAATTTCATTTATATATCAAAGGATTAATAAAACCATTCTTTATACGTTTTACTTTTAGAGGGAACGAGTCGTATCACATTGAGTGGACAGTAGTCCACACATTCTCAAACAAAATTATCATATTTAAAAAAAGGGAAAGCATAAGGGTATTTTATTAATACATAATTATAAAAACATAGATAAAAATTAAATATAATAAATATCATATGTAAAATAGTTTCCATTGTAATTTTCACCATGAGAGTTGGTAGGGAATAATTGAACAAACATCGTTTTGGGAGGTTGTATTTTTCCATACATAGAAACAATATATTCACTACACATTAAATGGAGGTGTGTGTAAGTGTAGTTTAAAATTTTATCATAGAAATATACTATTATATTTATGATATTGGTGTTTTTATGTAATCATAAAATAAGAAATGTATAGGGAGTGTATAATATAAATGAAACTAAAAATCATGAGAGAAGGTGCTACCTCTTAATCGTGTAACTGCCTTTGGTTTATACAGAAAGGCTTCCATAGATGGATTTTGGAACTAATTGAGGCTTATAGGATAAGGGTAGGTTTTTTAGAAATATATTTGGGCATAGAGTAGAAAAAAAGTTTTTGGAAGTGTTAAAATTATAGAAGAGAGGCTGCCTTTTTATAGGAGAGGGAAGAGGCACCCTTGGAAACACTTAATTTATTAAATTAATATAAATTAATTTTTTAAATCAAAAGGATCCATAATAAGACACACAAAATATAAGATGAGTATAGTATTTAATCCCCTCATATTAAAATTATTAACCATGTATTGAATTTCTTTAAATAACTTATCTTGTTGGTTTGCCCTTAATTATTCTCTTTTAATTTTAATTGTTGTAATAATATTTTTATTATTAGGAGCCTATTAATTTAAATTATATTATGTCAATTTCCCATAATTGGATACTTAATGAACTTTTAGAATTTATAACAGAGACATTGTGATTTTAATTTTTTTTAGAATTTTTAAATTATTTAATAAATTAATATTTTTATAAAATAACAATTATGTCAATTTTACACTATTCATTCTATTGAATTTAAATAAAATACAAAATGGGAGATAAACTCAATCCAAAGAATTTAATAGTATTATAACATGGCATATACACCCAAAAAAAATCTTGGATGACATAAATTATTTCAGATAATATTTATTTTAATATTTATAATTTCATTTATTTGATATTTTCATTAATAAGGCAATCTCTACATCAACATTATGTCATAATTAAATTTAATTATTTAATATCTAAAAATTATAAATAAAATAAAATTATGTAGAAAATAGTTTTATATTTCTAATCACTAATTATAGTCGAATATATCATTTATATAAACCCATATCAAAATTTTTTTATTAAGAAGATTTGTGTTTATGACATATTTTACATTACTTTAAATTAGAAGATATAAGTGTGATAATCACACCACACGTGGCTTGAAAAGGAAAAAATTTCATTTAAAGGGTTTTATTAATTTTCCATATCTCATCCATTAGGATTACAACAAGTTTTAGGGTAGTTTTATATTATTATAATATTTTTTACTTTAATTTACATGATATAGCTTTTATCCATGGTAAATAAAAATAATTACTAAAGTTACTATTCATCATGTCAATAAATAAAAGAGACCTATTTACATAATTTGAACCTTATAATTCAAAATATGGAATCTATTATTCCAAATTCAAAACACCAAAGTTATAGTAAATGATTTTAAATTAATTCTTCATGAAAAAATGAGAAAAAAAATAAAAGTAAACAGAATAAAAAGATTGACATGTATTTATATCATATTTCAATGTGAAATTACCTAAAATGACCAAAATTGTATTAAATAATAAATTAATAATATAAATATAATTTAAAACTAATTCAAAAATTAATCTATCAATACAAATAAATTTGACGAAATGGAAGTATTGAATTAAAAAATACAACATTTTTAACTATTCATTAAAATATGAATTTTATCAAAAATATATTAAAATCTCAACCAAAGTAAATTTTGAAATCCTGCTTCCAAAGAATAAGTTTATATTTTCAAATAAAAATTAAAGAATTCGTAGAAACTGGATTAAAAAATGGGTCGCCCTCAAAAGGTAGTAACACAAAATTTTAAAAATATTAGAGTATTTTATTTTTAAAATTGGATTCATTATAATTTTATGATGCTAAAATTTGTTTGTTAAATGTAAATACATTTAAAGAAAATTTTTAATATTATTTTATTTAGTTCTATTCATTCCTTCTAATAAAATGTCCTAATGCTAACTACAATTTTAACTAAAAATATTATTATTGTATTATTTTTCTGTATAACATAGTGTTGAGTAAAACATAATATTTTAAAGGAAACCATTGTTGTGTGTCAAGTATGCTATCAGAGAAAACGCCCCCATTAATGTAAAATTAATATCTTATTAATATTTATTAATAGATATAAAAATGTATTATTCTATAAATACCTTGAATGTTACAAGGATTATATGATTTTGTTTCTCATAAACCCCGCATTTATTATTATTCATAGGTTATTTAAGGGGTTTCCATGTTTTCATTTCATTATCATCTATTTTTTTAAAAAAACAAATTGATAATTAGTTTTTTATAAAATTCATCCTTATTTCCTCTTTGGTCAGTAAACAATCTTCTATATCCATGTTCTTTAAAAAAATTTAAGAATATTATTTTATATGATCCAATGATTATATAAATTTATATTATAACTTAATTGAATTTATTTACAAATGATTAAAATGGTATTTTTTAAACCAAATTGCTTATTTATGTGTTTTTCTAAAAAGCGTGGAAAGAATATTGATGTTAAAGTTTACTACATTATTGGTTATGGGGAGCCACGATAAACATAACTTAAATAATAAATTAATTTTTTTTAGAAGATACATCTCACAAATAGTCACACAACCCAATTGTTAGAAGGTTTTGTGTGTTATTGATTAGCTATAGAAGCATATTAATATTTAATAATTTTGGATAATTTCTCTGCAATTGTTCTCCTCGTGACCTTTTTCTTTATATATAATATACTATAATTATCTTCATAACCTAGGTAATGGAAACATAAGAAAGGGTTGATATCAAATTATTAGTAATTTAAACCTTTCAAACATTAATAATGGTTAGATCATAATCACATTGGAAAAAATTGGAATGGGGTAATTTTCTTATTAAAAAGAATATAGAACAATATGAGTTATCCATAAGTCATGACCGAAGGGCATGTAATCATAGGTGAACAAACTAATACCCAATAAGAAGTGTTGATAATCATTAGACATTAAACATTATTCAAGGAATAAAACAGCAGGTATATAAAAGTATGGAATGTAATTTAATAGTAGTATTTTTTTTCAAATATATATAAATATAAAATATTGTGAAAAAGATTCCCATATCATTTTCAAATAATAACTTGGCAGAAAAGATTACCACATCTCTTTCAAACAATAAACTCATGAAAAATGCTTCATGAATTTCATTCTCATGAAAAAAATTCTGAAATAATCATACAATATCTAATTCCACCAAAAAAATTGAAAAACTATTCTTATATCCCATTCAAACAAAAAAAATGTTAACAAATATTACTAAATTTCATTCACATAAAAACTTTTGAACAATTATTTCGGGATCTCATTAATGGAACATTTCATTATTTCTTATGATATGAACCCATAACCAATGATTCGTAGGATTATTTAGTACTCCCTCAATCATCATACATACATAAGAGTCCCACATAAAATCAAATCATTCATCTTATCATAAATAACCCATGGAAAAACGAGATTTATAACTTTTCCAAATGGTATTTGAAAAAAATAAGGATCATTTAACAATAAAAATATTTCCACCCAAATGGGGTATTTAAATCATATCATTGAAGAAAAATACATTGAAAATTGAAGATAAATAAAATAATAATATTTTTTTCATGAAAATAGTGGTTTAATATCATCTTGAGATGACATAATTTTTTAGTCACATTCTAAAAATAATTTTTTTCCAAAATTAATAAATAAATTTTTAAATTGATTCTTTAAAACAAATACAAATTAATATTCCATGAACAAAAATAAATCTTATGTCAAAAATATAATTAGAAAGGAATAATATATGTTCATTGAAATGAAAGGTCTTTGGAATATATGATATACACTGTATTTAAAACCAATATAATTAAAAGGATAATAAAACACTTATTTTAAAATTAATATAGTGTAATAAAAAGACCATATGAGGAAAAAAATTGAGTTTCCACTAGGGAATAAAGAGCATTGGTGGGAATTAAAAACATAGATATGTAATAAAAATCCATTAAATTAAATTGTAAATACTCTTAACAAAAATTAATGTTTATGAATAAAATATAATCATCAAGGAAGAAGATGTTGGTGTGTAAAATTATTCCCTAGAAAAAATGGGGATGTAGAACATAAATTAATCATAGTTTAGAATATATCAATCTATAAACACAATATTAAAAAAGAGTTATTCTGAACCAAGGTAAATATTTGAGTGACAAAAATACATTATAATTTGAGGTGCATTTAACACAAAACATCTCAAAATAGTGATAGATTTAAATTCAACTTAACTTGCGCTGATTAGAGAGTAATTCATGATATAAAATACAAATTAAGTTACACAAAAACTACTTAAAATAAATTATTTTCATAATAAAAAACATTTTTTAAATAGAGGAATTTGACATGAAAAATACTTACATATTATGTCGTGACCCCCTCCCCCCTTAGAGTAACCCTCATGGGTCAGAAATGAGAGAGCATAGATACTAACAGCTTGAGTCCCACCTCTATTAGACCCTAGGTTTCCAACTATCACTGAGGCATTAATAAGAATAAAAATGAAAGGAATTAACCACCAAGAGATCTTTTGAAAGAGGGATATAAGAAAGGTACACTTATCAACACATGATCATACATATAAATTAAATCATAAGTAAATATATATAATGTCATAATATACTAAAAAGTATAAAAATAATACTAAAAGTTCTAAAAAGGTAAACTTAATGGTTACCATAAAACCTAAATTGATCCTATAAAACAACAGGCTAGTAATATCCTACATGTTCTCAAGCCTACTCCTACTATCTTGTAAACAGTTCATATATGTCTGGGTTAAGAATAATAGTATAATCAGTATGATCTTCTCTGTATCATCTCATGAAAAAAAATGTGAGATCAAGATAAAGCATAGTGAAAAGTAATGAAACTAACATGTCCCCAAAATAGGTATGCTAAATTCCTTTCCGAACCCTGGATAACTCTGACCAAGTACCACAGACAGAATAGATAGTAATATAGTAATTAAATATCAAAGGGTACCCCGATCTCGATTCCCTATGGGTTTTATTCTTTACACCAACATCAAACATCATGATATATATTAATCCCAAATTAACAATCCTAAAGACACTTGTTCTAAGAATCAAAACCTGAACTTCATGCATCACATCATCGCATCATCCCATAGAACATATCTATACAGTTACTAGGTAGCCTCTGGGATCCACCATATCCCATATGATGGGATTCATACATCAGGTATTATACTATAAGATATTACCACCCATGCACTGAGTAAAGAACCTCAATCCATTACAATTGATACAAATCATACCTATAATAATCATTTAGATATTATAATTGGGGATGCATGCATTTGAAATAACCACAAGACATTACAACCCTCTATACAAATATATGAGAAAACTAACTACATTACATACTAGTACATATAACTATGAAGATAAGAGTGTGGGGCCAAATGGGGTAGTCAACCATCCATCCTCCCACTAGGATGTTGGGGGAAGCACCCTACCAGAGTCTATAGGGAGTCAGTTACCCTAACCATAATGGGTATAGTAGTGTAATAAATCATATAGTATATATGGTATAACATGTCTTACAACCACACTATGGTAATAACCTAGTATTAATATCTATAGTAGTGATCACCTCTTGGACACCTAGTTGAAACTTCTAGCATACATATCTTATAAGCACATAATCCTTTTAAATAGATATATTAAATTATATTCACCCTTTTTATCATTTTCATTAAAAATTAATTCATTATACAATCATTAACCAATAACATTATTCCACATTGTATTATTTTAAACATTGGAATAATGTCTATTCACTCCATGAATAATCCAAACCGAGTCAATTATTTCTCAAGAGTAACATCTAATTTTTATTATAGAAACACCAACCCCATGGGTTAAGTCGTTATTTTAACATTATTAACTTCATTCCAAAATTCATAGAACTCTAGAAAAATCATCCTAAGCTAGGACCAAGATGAAACATGAAACCAGGAACATCCATCATCCTCAATTAGTCTAGATAGGAATGAAGACAAAAAAGTAGTTAGACTATTGCCCATTATACATATTCATTTAAAAAAAGCACATATCTTTATAACATCAATAGGTAAGCCCATATTTAACCTGTTTCATTATCTATAATGCCATACCCAAAACCCACATGCATATCCTAATGCATCTCTCCATTACACAAACCATCTTTTGCAACATCATCAAGGCCTCCCTACCCCATATCACATCATCCATCCCAGTATCAATCCTCCCATGCTTATATCACATCACATAGTGAAGATTACATCTAGAGAACATTGAAAAATAAGTAAGAAATTAACATAGCAAGCATGAAAATTGGGCCCTCAAATTATGGCAATGACCCTTCACATGAAAATGAGATCTCATGTCTCCCAACACAATCCATTCATTCTTTACAATTGAATGGGATAACTTAGATCCAATTATTTATCATTATAAAAAAATCGATTTTCATTATATTTTTAATTAACAGATTTTATAACAATAGATTCCAAACATGGGAAACCAAATCCATCAGCTACAGTAATCCATCACATCATTCTTCCTAACATAATATTATTTTCATCAAACTATGAGTTTAACCATTCTAAATTAACATTCCATTTTTTCATTATCGTCAACAAGAATTAACATGAATCTGATTTTTTATCAATCCTAATAACGCATGGATGATCATTTTCAATTAAACATGTGCATGGCATCAATTTTTTTATCATCAAGTTACAGGAAATATTTTATTACAAAATTTCCTCATCATAAAATTGTTATCAAAATTAATAAAATTACTTCCAGATTCAAATTATTTACCAATTTCAACCATGAAAAATTATATCAGTCATAACAACATGAAAAACAAGCATAAAATAGATATCACACTATCTATCAAATCAATAGGTAAAAATTTATCATAGATTTAAATGAATACATTGTCATGTGATCACTATCCAATTTCATTATTAATGGGTTTAAATAATTTTTAGGTTTATTCCAGAGCCATCTAAATGGATAAACCATGATAACCTTATGAATATATATAAATAAATATGAGAATAAAAAATTCCCTACCTCAAAGGAATTGAAGTTCTTTTCAAAAGAACTGACCAACATCATAGATCATGGTCACCCTTCCATTAAGAGTTTCATTCCTCCAAGGACCCCATTCCAAAACTACACAAAAAAATGAATAAAACATTATTCAAAATATAGAGAGAAACTAACATCACATGGAAATAAGAAGTGTGAGGAACTATATCGAAGAACTATGAAAGAAAAGAGAATAACGTCTATCAAATCACTATGAATCTAAAAAGGGAAGTTGGTAATAAATCCATATCGAAGGGATTGTAAGACACCTGAAGAGAGATGCATCAAGCCCTTGGATTTTGGGATAAAGGAAATAATTAAAGAGAGACATGAGGCTACTGTTGGATGTAAATGAACTTCTTAGGTCTTATTTATGGAATAACCTCCCCCCCACACTATTTACATTATAAATATGTAAAATAGTATGTTCCTTTACAAATTTAGTCACCTAAAACTTCAAGTCCTTTATTTAACTTATGTAATAAATTTTCGGTCCACAATGTAAATTCTAGGAGCTCTGTCATAAAAACTGCAAAATCTCTTTTGGCAGTAAGACTCATTTATGCCAAAACCCTACCTTTATAGGGTAAAACCATATATATAATATATGTTCTCTATGAATACATTGTTTAGAATCAAAACACCAGTTAATCCTCATTAGGCCTCCTTAAAGAGTCATGGGCTTCAAAAATTGGAAAAGGAGTTGAACTACGTGGATCTGGGACATTACATCACATTCCACTTAAAACATCCTCATCCTTGAGAATTTTAAATCAAAACCTGAAAGAAAAATAATGTGAAAAGGGTTTATCTAAACCACTACCCTAAAAGATTCCTCACCTGAGTATCTCCATCAAATGATCTCTACCCACTCACTTATAGGATAAAATAACATAACCACAGAATAAAAACAACCAACTCTTAAACACTCCCCTATATAACATACCTCTAAAACAATACTAAAGGAACAAAAAAATAGGAAATTGCTTTATAACCAAAAATGTTCAACATTCACACCGACTATTACAACAAGTGAAGAGATAAACATCAAACAGATTTGGGTAATGAGATTGAATCTATGGATGACATTCCCATGTACTTTCTTCCATGTCAATGTCCCATCACAAGACACAGACCAAGGGAATAACATCCTACCACAAAACCATCTATTTGAATCCCTAGATCCCTAATAGCCACTCCTCGAAGGTCTAATAATGTTCAACATTGATCTCTACCCAATTGATGATGTGAGAGTCATCATAAAGGTAATGATGGGTATGTGACATGTGAAAAACATCATGTATCTAGGCCATCTATGGGGGAAGTTTTATTTCATGCATGTCACAATCTGCCTTTCTCAAGATGAGGGAAGGGGAAGAAAAGTGGCATGACCTATGTTTTTTATGATGATTGAGATATAATGATCCCTGAGCTTCTACATCAATAGGCCCTATAGTGGAAACTAGCAACAAGGGTATATAATCTCACAAAAAATTAAGGCATTACACTTTCTGAGGAAAACAGGATCGGTATATAAGATGATTAAATCTCAAACAACTCCAAACATTTATATAAAGGAAACCAAAAAACATTCCATTCTATATTTAAATGTAAAATACAAAAAAAAGATCAACCAAAGTACTAATGAAAGTACCAATAGAAAGAAAATAAGTGGAAATACATCAACTATCTTGATTCCCAAGCTAGTAAAGTTCAGCATAGTCCTCAAAGTCTTCATGGAAACCTGAAAATAGTTTTACAGATTTAGGATGAATATATAAGTATAACACATTGTAAAACTAAATCCACGTTAAAAAAGTGGGGGAAACATGCTCATTCCCCAATGAGAAAATTTTTGAACCTCAAAGTACCTAACTGAGAGTACTAACCAGCCTTTCCCTACCAAGGCACAATCACTAAATAATACAAGTTAAGTAAAGTAGTAGTGTAAGCACACTGAAAATTTGGTACCCCACACCACTTTCCCACTGGCCAACTCATTTTCCTAACACCTAACACCTTGAAGCTACCCCAATTCTAAAATATAGTCCCACTAACACAACCCAACCACAAACACCTAGGTCTCAACCACCTTACACATCTCACTCACAGACACCGAGGCCACAACAACCACCCCTCTCTCCCAAAGACACATGGGCCTCACCCCGATGAAACTTTGGAAAACAATCCTAACATGCAACCACCTAGGCCCCTCGTCCAAAACAAACTTACCCAAAAGATCTTGGACTATGGTAATCCTCAATTCATTACAATCTTTCTAGATATACTAGGGTGATAAGAACCTGTAAGAGGGTATGAGGAAGAATTTCTATAATCATCCATCAATACTCCCACCGAGATGTTGGGAAAGACACCCTCCCCCATGAAATGGGGCTATTCAGTATATGGTTCTCAATTGGTGTGGGGAACATATATAAATCACAAGGGACTAAATTTTATATATATAATCAAACAAACACTCATCCCAACCTATGAGTCCAAAAACAATCAATTATCCCACACAAAACCACAATTCTTATTACCCCTGTTTCTGACACTTTCGTCGGGGCGCGCATGTCCATCATTTTTTAGGATGAAAGGTGCTATTTTTTTCCCTGCTTTCACACTTTTCAAAAGTGGGAGGCATTCGTCACCTATTCAAGGACGTCTTCTCTATGATTGAAATAGGATGATGGGATGTCGATTCTTCCTTCCGTGGATTCTTCCTCAGAACTCATCACCTAGTCCGGGTCTCCCTCATAGTTTAAAGTCATTGTTCATGAAACTCTTCCTAGTGCCATATCTTTATGGACTCTAGTTAATTACACTGCTTCTGTTGGGACATTCTGAAGGGTCTGGTCAGGGTAGCAACCTTCGGTCAGGGGACTAGTCACATTGGGAATCACTGGCATGTCTGAATGCTGGAACATTGGTGCATCTAGGTTTCTTCCTCTTATTATAGGTCATCTCGAGGGCGCAGAATCCTGATGCATCCCATGTCGAATGCGGGTAATTATATTCCATAGGCATGTATCTGAGGTTTTACCTAGCTTCCCGTGTTTAACAAAGGGTATGTCGTGAGTTTAATGTCTAACAGAGATAGATTAGACTGATCAGAACACTGACAAGAGCAGATCATATGAGTGTAACCCCTGGAGGACACACTGATGTAAGTGGGTTGACATGACCTCACCAAGACGTGGTAGCCCATGTAAGAATCAAGATGGACAATGGGGTGGTTAATTAAATGGGTGGAGAATGAGATGGAACCGCCATGAGGACAATAGTAATTTAGGGATTGGGCGTCAGGGATACTTCCTATGTATCCTCGTGGGGGGGGGGGAATCAAATTCTGTGTAGTTTATGAGGGTAATGGGATGCCTTAGGAGACGACCCGTGAGAATGTACCTATAGATGGGGACCCAGAGGATGTGGAACATTTGCATTGGGTCATGACCTTCACGGAAAAAATAGGCATGAGGGAATGGTGAGGAGATGATATTGAATTAGGGTGTACACATAGGAAAAAAACCCGATGAGGTGTATGGGGCTTACGCGTGGTTAGCAGCCCAGGTTGGTCTGACGCCACTAGGACGAACCGACGATGTAGGCCCAAATGAAGGGGATTACAACAGCTTGTTGCTAAATAGGGGACGTAGAATCTTACCGCTAATCAAGATACACCATCTTACCACTAATTGGGGGACACAAAGGCTTACCACTGCGTGTGGTTTACAGTTTAACATCATTCAGGACGAAGGTGAACCGACCAAAATAAGGACCTGGGGTTCAGATAGATGGTGTGGCCGAACCAACGTGATGGGGTGTCAGAGTTATCGGGTGTTGGGAATGAATCTCATGGAGGCTTCCTACGTACATTGTCTTGGAAAGGATCGAAGACCACGTAGTTTAGGTTGGTGGGTTGGTGCACCAATATGAAAACAGTTAGGACCAATTGATGGTGGTGGTGGGCTTGAACCTCGTGGAGGCTTCATACGTACCTTGCCTTAGCAATGATCAAACACCTCATTGTTCAGGTGGGGTGTTGGTGAATTAGCGTAAATATGGTCAGGACCATTTGATGGTGGTGGTGGGCTTGAACCCCATGGAGGATTCCTCCATACCATTCCATAGTAGGGATCAAAGACCACGTAGTTCAGGTGGTGTGTTGGTGCACCGACGTGATGATTTTTGGGACCAATTGATGGTGGTGGTGGGATTGAACCTCATGGAGGCTTCCTACGTACCTTGACTTATCAAGGATCAAAGACCATGTAGTTTAGGTTGGTGTGTGTAGCATACACTCTAGGTTTCCCAAGGTGTGTGTCATGGACAGTGCTTACTCTAAGCCCATGTGAGTCATGCTCGGTGTGAGAAAAAAGAGACAACAAAGACCTGACGATCACGTCACAAAAGGTGCATCTGTGGGAAATGAATTGGGGCTTACATGTGATCGCAACCCGAAGAGGATAGAACTAACTCTAGAATGGAGGCCCAGTGGCAACAAACCCCAGCGAGAGAGGGATTTGGCACCAAATAAAGGAGGAGCACCATTCCCCACCACTCCCTTTGCCGGCACCTGGCACTGAAAAAGAAGGGAGTAATAGGGTTACTACCTCCAATAAGAAAATATAGGGGATTACACCAGAGTGGTTTCCCTTTCCCAGATTATGATGCATGGGGGGATGTCACAGTTTAATTTCATGTGCTAAGGATGATGGTTCTTGGTAGTTCAGCTTCCTAACGCTCGAACGACGTGGGTTCACATAGCACCCCTAGGGCTTACATAACTGGTACCCTCTGCACCTTGGTAAAGAAAAGGACATGCAATACCGAAGAGAGGGTGTGTTATGGAGCGAACCATTGAGGGTCCACTTTTGCATGGCTATGCGAAAAAGAAATATCCATTAGCATGCCTATGCTGAGAAACATGAGTCGATGCAACCCAACTAGCAGTATCGTTCGAGGGACATGGAAATCACATCGTGCAAACTAAGAGGGTCGCACGGGAAAAGGAATTTCAAAGCAGAGGGGTTCATAAGAAGGGGTCGTGTGACGCTCTTGTGCTCTGTGTGGTGGAGGGTACTTGCGAAGGGGTGTGATTCGGGAAGTGGAGCATCCCAGCCTAAGCATAGAGAAGAGGTACATATATGAGGTGATTCGAGAAGAGGAAAGGCATTCGCGGAGCACTAACTTGCAAAGCAATGGTGCCTCGTGAAGCAAGGTATCGTGAAGCAATGTGCTCCACGAAGTACAGTGACCCCACCTTAACATATGGATCACATGTACATGAAGTGTGTTTTGCAAAGCATAAATGCTCCATGATGACCTGAGTCCCCTTGGGGATCTCCTTCCTTCGCCGAGGCCCTTAGGCTCCGCGAATGTATTCCCTCTCGAAAGAGGGGCTTAAAACAAGGAAAGGGGGAGGCACTTCGCAGAGTAGAAGTGCCTCGCGCAGCTCATGGTCCATAGATCAGAAGGTTCTTCGCAATTAGAGAGCTAGGAAGTTGAAATGTTAGATGATCTACCTCTTGGACTTGGGGGTAGGTCAGTATTTATAGGCAAGAGGTGCCGCGTAGCAGAGCCCTCTCTGCGTGATGATGGATTTCGTTGCTCCGCAGCGGGTCACGAATGTAAAATTCATTCATGGAGCACCCTGCCTTCTTGCACCATGGAGGGTCACGAATTTCAGAGGCACTCATGGATCATCCCTACTCCTTGCTTCGCGGTAGGCCCACGAACGTCAAAGGCGCTCACGAAGCATCCCACCCCATTGCTCTGTAGCGGTCGTGCGGCCAGGTGGACTCTGCGAAGAGTCTTTGTGAGGCGGCATTTCACACTATTTGTTTCTTATTAATTTCCCCCATTTTGGCACCAAAAAATTCCCCCCCTTAGACTTGGATCCATGGAGAAACCAAGAGTCGAAGTATGAGGGTAGATCACCAAAATCCCTTGGCCATTCGCAATGCTGGTTCACGAAGAGGGCTAGCGTGGAGGATCAGCGACATGTAGGTCGAGCGTGCCGGGAAGCTCGGCTTAATAAGGACAAACCATGAATCTTAGCGTAATAAGGACGTGTCATGAAGCTCCTAAGGAATTCACCTATAAAAATAGGAGCTGGCCTCCCTTTTTTCATTTCTCCTCTCCGTGATTTTGGACATTAGCACTTTCAATTCGTGAAGATCTACATACTCTGCGATTTCTCTCTGCGAATCAGGCTATCTGCTTCATGGAGCTTTTAGTGAGTCTATGACTTTGTGTCTCAGCACTTCACAACTATGCGTTTGAAGGCTGAGGCAGGACTCCACGAACAATCTTCATGAACGTTCTCCTCAAAGGAGCTTTGCGAAACAACTTGGAAAGCTCCCAAATTTCAAAGCTGAATTGCTCGTCAAGAAGTTTCCCGAGGAGTCCTTCTAGATGTGGAAGAGGATGAGGATCCAAATAATGGGCTCATGAAGCTTAGACATGTAATGAGGGTAATGTTCCTGTGAAATTTCCACACTTCGGGCTCCTTGTCAAAGCGCATTTGAGTAAAACTATAAGATGTATCAGATAGAGGGAGTTGAGTCCCTTCATAAGGACAAGGGTCCTGGGGTATCACACTATCAACTTAATGTCCTAGGGTGGACCATTAAGTGGGGATTGATTTAATTTTATGTGTGTAGGGTGGAGAAATAGCCAAATGTGACCCGCGGTTCCCATAGAGAGATCTTAGTTTAAGGTCATAGAGCTCGAACAACACTGTGAAAAGATATGGGAACAACATGGTGCGACTATTGAAATACCCAACATGAACGAGAACCTAAGAGGTACTCGCCACACCACGTATTCCCAGATGAGTTCGGGACAAGGGGCCGAGAAAGAAGGGACATGATTTCTAGATTCCTGGGGCTGGACCTGGAGACAAAATGCCTGGGCGTTCCTACATGTCTCGTGAGGATGGGAATCAAGCCAAACGTAGTTCTGGAAGATGTCATACAATTTAACATCATGTGGCAAGGATGCAGAGTGTTCTTAGTTTTTGGTCAAATATAATGGACCACAGATGGTAGGAAATGCGGGAGACACATGGTGGGGTAATTATAAAACCCGATGTGAATGGGAAGCTAGGGTTCCGACCACCATGTGCTCCTTGGGGATGTTTTAGGTCGAGGGGCTGAAAATGAATGTTATGATGGGCCCGATGCAAAGTGAACAGGTGTTCCTACATACCCCATGAAGATGAGGATCAATCCAAACATAGTTATTAAAATGGCACGGTGGGATACCAGTGCCAGGTATAATGAGGTTGTGCGGGTTTGGCCCTTACACCAAAAGAACCAATATTTGATATATCTTGTTTGTCCTTTATGATAAATGATATTTTTTTGTGAAGAGATGGACCTGTGATGGATGGTCTCGATATCTCCACAATAATAAAGCTATATATAGGCATTGAAAAATGGTATGGTGTGTAACCGATACCAAACATGACATGCTCTTGGGTGAGGTCATCACAATGATGTTTCGTTTTTCGTCGTGTGGCCAGGACAATACTATCATAGTTTAGAGTCATGTGACAAGACCAACCAGATACTTTAATGTTGTGTAGAACAGATGTAGTAGATAATAGGCTAAAGGGTAAATGTGCACGGTGCAATAGAGAAGACTTGTCAAGAGGAAAAGGTCCACACCCCACTGTGCGCGATTCCGAGAAAAAAACCTCAGGCCAAGGGGCCAAAAAGAGGTAAGAGGGTAGAAAGTATGAGAGACTGGCTCTCAATTAATCCCAACCTATAGATGAGGTGTCCAGGTGTTCCTACATATCCAAAGGAATGGGAATAAATCTGTACGTAGTTCTATAAAGGGGAAATACAAAAAGATCTTAGTTTAAGGTCATAGAAATTGGACCATGGAGAAGCGGGACTATTCCAAGTAACTAGGGAACTTAATATGATCCCTAAGACTACGTGAGTTGAACTCAGTATAAGAAACAAGGGATGATAAGGTATTTGAAACACGTGAAATATATGCTAAGGGGAAATTGGTGGAGCCCTGAATGATTGCCTTATCGTGGCTTTTTCCTCCTAACGTGTTGATGCGCATTTAGGAATAGTACCAAGAGTCTCAAAATACTACTTGGACATGATGAGGTGGAGAAGGGTATGAGTCATTCAACTGACATTTTGGTCTTAATTGTGTTGTTGTGAAGATGTAGGATACCTATTGACCATGTTCAAAACACAACATCCATATCACGTTATCCTGGAATGGGAACAACCAATGAGAATCAACCACTGACCAAATTCGCAGCGTGGGACTTGTATAAATTTTTGGATTGAAACCCTTGAGGAAAATGGACTATAATGGTAGGAGGGCCCATGGGCTGAGCATCCATCCCATTCAGGGGTCCCTTTAGATGTGAAAGGTGTTGGAATCCCTAATTAAGAGGAACATGAAGCCTGAAAAAAATGGTTGAAAGCATGTCCGGGCAGAATCCAACATTCCAAGTGCTAAACCAGAGTACCCTTGGGCACATTAGTGAATAGTCGAAGAGGACCGAGGGGCTCATATTGAGAACGGCCAATTGGAAAAGACAAGGATAGCATAGGGGTATGGAAAACTCTCAAGAGGAGTAGTATAATGGCATGGTTGTTACAAAACCTGATGTGAGTGAGAACATTATACCATACCATACTATAAAACTTTTAGTGAGAACCCGATCTGGGGGCCTGAAAATGAAAAGGGGCCTGAGGTTGGGCCTCAAACAGAACGGCCCAACAGGTTTTCAGTTTAATGTCTTGCAGTGAGGACAAAGAAAGGGGTAAGATACCCCAAACAAGTGACATGTATGGCACGACAAGTAACCCGATGTGAATTATGACATAATTCCACTCCACACTATACAATCCTGTAAGAGTTAGAACATGGTCCAGGGGCCCTAAATTGAGCACGTGAATCTCTATAGGGCCTTTACTCACAGTATGGATGATAAATGACATGAGGGATGTCTCGTGAGGATATGTGGGGCATGACGAAATAACCCGGCATGAATGAGGATATAAGTCTGCTCCACACCACACAACCCTAAATGAGAAATTGGGCCAGGGGCCAGGGAAGACGAAGGGTCCTCAAAAAGGCCAAGGGGCCTGAGGCTAGGCGTCTTGATCAATTCTAGTCCTACGATCTTTTTTCTGGCTACCGCTTCATCACAGCTCCTAGGCCCATGTGAGAAGTACTCAATGTGTGAAACAAGGAAACAGACTCGGCTCTCTTGGTCATATGAGGGGGTTAAGATCCTGCATCGCCTGAAGGGAGTTTGCTGCTTGGAGATGCAATGGGGTAGATTGAACCACTAAACTCAATGTTTGGGACATCTTGGGGTGACTCTAACGAAAAGGATATCTATTGACCAAGTTCAAAACATAGATTCCCTATCGTGACATGTATTAGGAACAACAAATGGGCATCTACCGCTGATCATATTCGTAATGCAGGACTTGTATCAATTTGTTTCTCAACATCCTTGAGGTCATTGACCCAAATGGGTAGGAGAGCCCTTGGGCCTAGCATACCTACCGTTCGGGGGGCCTTCTGTATGGGAGAGATGATGGAGTCCCAATCAAATGAGTGGGGAAGCAAAGCTGTGCCCATTTGTGAAAGCGGTGGACACCTCCAGGTAGGGGATTTGTGGTGGGATCAAGATGATATCGACATGAATTGGGGAAAAATACTACCCAACATCATATGTCTTGAACCGATAGGTGATTCTGGCATTTGGGGTTGGGCCAACAGATGAAATGTCAGTGTGTTCCTATGTATCCCATAAGAATGGAAATCAAGTCGTACATAGTTTATGAAAGCCATGCATTTCAACATCGTGTAGCGAGGACGTGGGAGGATATAAGAATAGAGAGTGGGCACATGGTGTAACCATTGTAATCGTGGCATGAGTGGGTCTTTGGAAGCCAACACCATACAGATTTAAGGATCCTCTGAGAGAAATATACCCAGGAGGGATAGTCAAAGAGAATAGTTTGGATCCAGGCTCAGGATAAAATGTTTGACCGTTCCTATGTATCCCATGGAATAGAAATCATGCGACATGTAGTTCTAAGGGTACAATTTAATTTCTTTCCAGACGCTATACAGTTTAACGTCATACAGGATGAAGTAATTTATGGTCAAGGAGGACCAGACAGTTTAGGGTAGTGCAAGACCTGGAAGTTTAGGGTCATGCATGACCAGACAGTTTAGGGTCATGCAGGACCAGATAGTTTGGGGTTATGAAGGACCAGAAAGGCTCAGGAAAAGTGTTGCTTGAGGAACTTGGCATTGGTGGGGGGAGTTATACGCTAACCATCCACGGTCACCTGCGAGTATGCACCATTGGGGAAATCACTGTGAATTATGTAAGTTACTTCTCATTTGGGTGCCAACGTGGGTGGTTTCCTGCCAGGGATCATCAGTGTCTGGCGGGCCAATACCATGTCACCTTGCAGGCAAGAGAGGAGGCAAACCTTCTTGTTGAAGTCTTTAGCCATCTTATTCTGATGCCTTTCCAGATTGTGCATGGAACGAGGCCTGTTTTGTTCATGTGCTTCCAATTATGCCAGATGAATTTTGGCTACCTTATCTGGTGCCAGCTAGTCATAGACCGATGTGCGTAACGAAGGCAGCTGGATCTCGATGGGCAGGACAGCCTCAGCTCCGTAAATACAGGAATATGGGGTCACCTGGGAGGAATTACGAGTCATTGTCTGATAAGCCTAGAGGGCATTGGGGAGATTTTCCGGACAAATCTTCTTGTTCTGGCCATCCTTTTTCATCAAAATGTTAGAGACGATTTTGTTGAACGCCTAGATCTTTACATTTTCATGCATTTTATAGCGGGAGGTGTGGTTTGAATGGATGTTATACCTATCATACAACTTCTTCAACTCAGCTGCTCGGATGTTGGTGTCATTATAGGTGAGGAAGATGTTATGGACTTCAAACTGGTCGATGATATTGGAGCTCAAGAGGTCAATGATAGAATGATCCTTGAACACATTAAGTGGAACAGCCTCTTCCCACATGGAAAAAAAATTCTATAGTGGTCTGGATGAACCTACACGGGCGAGCTATCGCTGGTGGATATGGTCCCACGACATTGAGTCCCCACACTGAAAACTTCCAAGAGTACTTAGTGGAGTAGAGAGGCTTTGGCGGCTGATGCATGAAGTTAGCATGAATTTGGAACACATGAAATCTCTTGGAGAACTCGATGTAATCATGGATAATGGAGAGCCAGAAGTACCCCAGTTTCCAGATCTGGTGATATAGCTTCGGCCTAGTCTAGTGGGCACCGTAGGAACCGGTATGAACCTCTTTCATGACCAGAGAAATCTCATCTACCTAGATGCAACAGAGGATAACACCATCGAAGCCGTGCTTGTAGAGGATATTCTCAAAACTTGGACCACTCTAGAGGGTAAACTGTAGCGTGCGACATCGGATTCGCTCGCGCTCGGCCCAATCAGACAGGAGGAAACCATTTTGGTGATACTAAACAAACGGTGTTCTCCAGTCATGGGTAACTTCAACCACTACATATGAGGAACCTGTGGGTCCTGATGTGGAGGCTCATAAGGTAAGATGTCTTACCCACTAGTTGTCATCATCTTTTGGGGTGACTGGAGGGATGACTCTTCGATGTGTCGTGTGGATAATCAGATCATCCTGCTCGGGTTCTGAATGTGATGCAGCCAGGATGACCAGGGCATCTGCTCGACCGTTCTGAGTTCGAGGGACATGAGTAACTTCTGGATGAGGTAGAAACTGGGCCATTATATGGAGATTTCGATACAATAATTGTACAAAATCTAGATATCTGATGATGTAGTCATCGTTGATTTTCTTGATTACAAATTTGTAATCACATTTCATATACTAATGGCACACATCGATCCTGAGGGCCATCACGATGCCAGTGATAAGAGCCTGATACTCTACCTCGTTGTTGGTGGAGCCTTCTAACAACAGGAATGAGTATGGTAGAATGGCTTGTGCTAGGGTGATGAAGTCAATACTCATGCCTACTCTGTTGAGTCTAGGATCATTGAGCCTCTTGTAGGTGGGGCTCTGGGAGGTGCCATCAAAGTGAATATTCCAACACGAGATGGCATAGTCTACCGAGAGGACTGCCTCGTCAGGAAAATCCAGGTCCAGGGACTAGTCCGCAGGGGTTGGATGGGCAGCAAGAAAATCTGCCAATGCTTGTCCCATGAAAGCCTTCTAAGGCATGATCCTAATGTCAAACTGTTGGAGGATTACTTCCCACCATGCTAGGCATCCGGTCAACATGGGGCGGTTCAGAATGTAATTCAGCGGGTTTACCTGAGAGACCAACTGTACATCATGGTGTTGTAAGTAGTGCCACAATTTCTGTACGGCAAATACCAGCACAAGGAAGATCCTTTCAATGGGGGAGTATGTGGTCTCTATATCATGGAGCATGCGGATGAGGTAGTAGTGGCTGTTTTCTGTCCCCTCATTGTTCTTTTGGGCGAGAAGGGTGCCAAGAGATTGTTTAAAGGTAGCCACATACATGGTTAGTGTTTTTTTGGATATGAGTGGCATCAATACCGGAGGTTGGAGCAGATACTTATTGCTTTCTTCGAACACGGTCTGGCACTCTTCGCCCCACTCGTAGGCGGAGCCTTTTGTCATAAGTCGGGTAAAGGGACTACACTTTCCATCCAGATTTACTATGAATCGGTGTATGTAGGCTAAGTAGACTTGGAAACCTTGAAGATCCCGAATATTGCTCAAGGGAGGAATCTGACTGATGGCCTTGATTTTCTCTAGGTCAATCTTGATACCCCAGTATCTGACAATAAAGCCAAAGATCTTCCCAGAGGTGACCCCAAAGGCACATTTCAATGGGTTCATCTTTAGGTGGCGGGGGAAAAAAAGATTAACACTTTCTCAAAGTCTTTGAGATGGTCCTAGAACTAGCGATATTTGACCACCCGATCATCCACATACCATTCCACCAATTTTCTAAGGATTGGCTTGAATATGTGATGCATGGCCCGCTGATAGGTGTCTCCTGCATTATTTAAGCTGAAGGGCATGACCTGGTAACAAAATGTACCTTGTGGAACCCTGAAAGATGTATATTACTCATCCTCAGGGGCTATTTGGATCTTGTTGTATCTTTAATAACCGTCCATGAAGGAAAGGGCTTGGAAACCAGTTGTGGCATCGATCAACAATTCATTCACAGGAAGGGGAAAATCATCTTTCAGACCGTGATGGTTCAGATCGTGGAAGTCGATGCAGACTCTAATCTATTCATTCTTCTTCCTAACTGGAACAATGTTGGCCATCCATATATGGTACTGGACCTCCATGATGACGTTGGCTCTGATGAGCTTGTCAACTTCGGCCTCAACCATGGCACTGTGAGAAAGGTGCATCTTTCTGGGAGGCTGCTTGAACCCGCGATGATTTTCTAGAATACTGAGATGGTGGATGACTACCTAAAGAATTATTCTTAGAAACTCATCGTAGCTGTAGGAGAATAATTCAAGATTTCATTTCAAGAAGTCCACATACCACTGCTTCTCCTTGGGAGGCATTGCTGCACTGATCAACGTGGGTCTCGGGTCCAACTTGCAACTGAGGTTCACCTGTATAAATTCATCAACAGTGGAGGAGATTCCCTCATAAAAGGCGGTGGAAGCATCATCCAAATCCCCTTCTTCTCTTGCGGATGAGGGATCCCTAGTGGGAGAATATTCCTCTAGGTCGGAAGATTTCGACGAGAGGCTGGTACCATCTTGTGTTGCAGTGGTCATCGCATCAAAATATTCTGGTACTGCTGAAACCATAGCAATGAAGGATTTCAACCCAATCTCGTTTGATCTTCACCCAAGGGGCCACGCTTAATTATTTCAAAGCAATAGTGGCATGTTGGCTTGAGCCGGTTAATTCCAGCTCGGTGAAACAGACACGTATGATGTACTTTTGTTTCCCTGGGGCAGACATCCCGGTACTTTATGGGGTAGGAAGATCCAGGATCACCTTATCCTGATTCGTGTTGGAGTACGAGGTGATTTACCATCATCACTTTGAATTGGTCATATTATTCCCCTTGTACCAGAGAAAACAATACATTGCCTCATGTCGGGGTTTGTGGCCTCCAGTCGATGGATCAGGAAGACATAGGCATCATCCAGACCTACCCACGGGTCAGTTGCGACCGTGACGGGTTCAACCTCACTTTCCTAAATATGTTTATCCTTTCTCTTGTAATATTCAACATCTAGGTAGGGGGGTTCACAAGATGCGAAAGGAGATGTGTCACCTTGGAGTACGCATATTCTACTATTGATGGAGTACTTGAGGCATTGGTGATATGATGAGGGGACCGCCACATGTAGGTGGAGCCATGGTATGCACATCAATTCATTGTACACGGTTTCCTAAGAGACAACCAAAAACTTGGTGCTAGCAACAAGGACAGCGAACTGGTTCTTCAAATGGATCTTACCAATTGGGGTCTGATTTGTCTTGTTGTATCCCATGATTTTTAAATCGGAGGGATTCAGATCATCTTCAGATAACCTCTGTTTCCACAATGTCCATGTCGGGATAAGGTTAATCTCAGAGCCCGTGTCAACAAGACAGCAATGAACATCCACACCATTAACTTGGTCGGATATGTACATTGGGTGGATGTGCCCCTATATGGAAGAGATTTCATCTAATCCAGAGAAAAAAATGACGGCCTGACATTCAGCGTTCTGGACCACTTCAGCATGAATGGCTTCTACAGTTTCTACCTCCATCTCAAACTTGAGGTGGATTTTAAAGCATCAAAATGGGACTCACGCATATCTGGTGATAGGAGAAGGGCCTCAAGAATGGAAATCCTCACTGGGATGCCAACAAGGTGCTTGAGAACATCATACTTCTACACCACGTGTGATTTTCTGCTTGTAGTAGGTCATTCTCTGACAGGAGGCATGGCGGGCCCTACCGGCTAGGCCGATAGTTGACTGGTGATGGGCATATCTTGCTGCTCACTAGTCAATGCCCACATAGTAGCTACCAGATGAGGGTCGGATGACTGAGGTCAGCCTATAACAGGGCGAGGCTGGTCATGGAATGTTCGAAGTGGCTCTACCAGATCCTGAAATACAAATGGCGGTGGAGGCAGGCCTAATGACACCAGATGAGGAGGCTTTGCATGCTGAACTCTGCGATGGGCTTGTTATCTGGTCTCAGTGGAATGTATGGCCTAGCGGGAGGTACCGACTGATGTGCCTCTATGATCCATATGGTCACGTCTCTACCGAAGTTGGCGTCGACCGTGGACGTTGGGGGTGGTTACCCTGGCACTCCCCATCGTCGAGAGTAATGTATGGGTTTACCAACTTTACAGTATTAACCGAAGCGTGCCCTTGACTATCACATGAAGATTCATCCATTACTGGGTGGATTCAAGGAGGAATCCACATCTCTGAAGGCATGAAATCGCCGAGAGTGCGGGATGATGATGGCATAGGTGGGTCACATTGCTTTCCCTTGTGCCACTGATGCTTGCTCTTCTAGGAAGAGGAAGGATGAGTTGATGATTGAGAAGTAGTGGTCGCAGCATTTGAAGGCTCTGACTAGATCAGGCGTGCATGAATGTTACCATGTTAATGAGCAACTGTTTTTCGAGAAATCCTGTCGTCATTCTTCTAGGACTCGTGGTTAGAAACCTGATGCCACTCGCCCTCACTGTCGCCACTACTGTCTGGACTTATGGCGACTCATGCCACTTTGTCTGGAGCCAGGCCCAGCCTGCCTATGTTGTTATGAACCTGGTCTTGAAGCCAGTCTTTGAACACATAGCACTGATTGAGGGTGTGCCTTAGAATCTGATGATAGAGGCAGTAGTTGGGGTGATCAGTGAGATTCGCCTCTTCCGGCCTTCTTGCACTCATGCAAGCATACATTCACCTACTCTAAGGCACTACGGAAATATCTAGGGACCTGATTCTAGTTGAATGAGTAGGCCCGGTTTCTCCTATCCGGGAAGGGGGCCCTTGGAGCATGGCCTTGATGAGCAGCTGGAGGAGCCTGTTGAGGAGGTAGAGCCTGATTGTCCCAACTAGGCAGTGGCGACGCCCTATGTAGACGCAGTTGCCGATTTTGAGGCAGACACTATTGGGATGGAGGTTGTTCCTATGGTAGTGGGCCTCTGAGAGGGTTGGGAGGTGGCTCCGTCGGTAATAATTCTAGCTGCCGGGAGGCCTCAATATGGTCTACCACAGCAGGCTCAGCTCTGACATCCCTTCTCATAGGAATTACAGGGGAAAAGACGTGCATGGCTGGCCTATTGCAGGGCTGGCCTATTACAGGGCTTCTTCCAGGGGCTGAGCATTATTAGAGAAGTCTTGAAATCCCCCAGGGTAGTTATGGGTGGTCAGAGAGGGAACTTTTTCCATCTTGACGTTCCCTACACACATCGTTAGTAATTTCTCTTGATTCAGAGGCATATCAATGGAATATGTAATTCCTTTCCACTGAGCGATAAAGTCTTTGGCACGCTCATCAGTCCTCTGTTTGCACTTGAAGAGGTTTGTGGTGCTCATTTTCTGCGTGGTGGAGCTGAACTGGTAGAGGAATTTCCTGCGAATGTCCTCATAGCTGGTTACAGATCCGGTGTGGATCTGGCTATACCATACCAATGAAGGCCCCTCCAACGTCTGCACAAAGCATCAGAGTTTGGAATCCTCCTACTATGGTGAATTCCCTATCACGGGCCCACACCTTGAGTTGAAGTGGGCCAGGTGATGTGGTGGGTCCCCCGTCCCGTTTAAGGGTGAATAGTTAGAATAGTCGAATCCTGAAGATGTCGGCATTTCATCCACCCATGATGGATATGGCTTTCCATCAGGTGGGATCGCCACCAGTCGTGTTTCCAACACCTCCTGGCGGGCAATGAGCACCACCATTGGATCATCTGGGCGGGGGTCCCTGTCTTGACAGGGATCCCAAACGATGAGCGTTTTGGCCGGTTCTTCCACACGGTATGTAGGCCCAGCGGCTTGTGGAGAGGCTAGTGGTATGACCCTAGGGGAAGCAGGGAGAGGTCGAGATGGGTCCCATTGATTGTCATATCGTTCGGGTGGGTTTGGAAAGACATATTGAGCCCTCTTGCCATAGGTTATGACCTCAACCCTGTCTGCGGGTGCAGGAAGGTCAGGGTCGCCTAGAGGTAGCTCACTAAGGGGAAGTTGTTCCAATCCCTACTGCCTCGGCTTGGGATCACCGTATTCCGGTCTTCGTTCTGCAGCGCGTTCAGCCAATAGTTCATCGACCAACTTCCTCTACTCACCAATTTTTTGGCATAATGTGGCCTTCTCAGAGTCTTCCTCTATCTTCTGCACTGAGGTGGATGGGTTGTGGTGCTTGGTATCTCGGACGTGCTCTTTACCCTTAACAGAATTTCAGCTGAGTACTAATGCCTCGGTGGGAGAAGGGAGACCAAGTAAGTTCCTCTACTGATGAGTAATCATCTGTGATGGGTAAATAGTGGTGGCTTGCCTTTGGGGGAAAGTCCCCATCAAGAAGCTCAGACTCATCCTCCTCATCCACTATGTTGGCCCTGTTGACCGCGACCCTTCTCGGGTTCATGTCCTCAATATCTCCTAGCAGGTCGGGCTGCCGCCGGATAGGACTGAAGGGTAAGGCAAGATACTGCCCCTAGCCACGGACTTTCATGTGGGGTGAAGCCTCCATGATGATCATGAGAAATATCTTGAAACTCTGAACTCATTGCTTGTGAAGGACCTTATGGCGACCTGGTGACTCAGGGCATTGGGCCACTAGTATTGAAACCAGATCGACCAGACGACATTGCTTTCCAATGTCTTCAAAATTCTCTTGGCTCCTTGGATAAATCATTCGATGATGAAGAAGGTGAATTTGGGTCACCCAGAGGGTCCGGAGGAAACACTCAAACTTATTTGGGGTGAGGGATTCTGGCATGAGAAAATTAGGTGTTGCCACGAACCATAACATCTCAAAAAAGTGGTATGCTGCGAGGAAGTTTCATATTCTCCTTGGATCATATTGAGGGTCTGGCCCTTGATTTCCCCATTCATCAACTGGAGGTGGCTGAGGAACTGGAAGTGGTACTCAGGCAGACCGCTCGGATGGCAGGTTGGCCGGTGGGGTGTATGACGAGCAGGCTGACTGACCACTGAATCGCAGGCTGTCTTCCGAGGAGTGTAGCGACCTAGTTGCTACATCACAAGAATATGGGACAACGGTCATAGTTCCTAGATCAGGGGCTAGGGCTACTGGATCTAGGATGCACTGCTACTCACCCGCCATTGGTCCCCAAAATAGCTCACTGTGATCTCTTGTTGAGGTAGAGAGCGCTTCTAGTGAAGAAAACGGTGATTACAAGACCATGACCTGTGGTTTTTATAGATTTTAATCATCTTGGATATACCTGCGGAGTGAGGTGGGAATCCTATGGACCTCACATTTCAAGAGTACTAGGCTGATGTGCCTCGTTCCTCCCCCCGTCCTTGACTCAACTGAGAGAGAGGAGGGTTCCCGTGCTGAGTCATATTCCACTTAAGTGTTTGAGAAGCGGACTGGTTTGATCTCTATCCAGACCTTCCCATAATTATTCTTATGGTGGTGGCGACTTGCCTTATTTCCCCTGGATATCTCATCATGATATGGATAATAAATGATAGAATGTCCCTTAGCTGCACTGGTGCCGAGGCGGAGCGGGTTTCCACCTGATAAAGACGGGGTGCAAGGAGCACCAGGACAGAAGTCACATAAGACATGGGGAGAACCTCCATGGGAAGCGCTGGAGTTGGAAAGACCTCTTCTAGAGAAGTCAGGAGCATGGGGAGGACCACCATGCTTGTTTCCCCTGGTGGTCTCAGTATGAGGAGGGTCCTTGTACTGGGATAGCTTAACACGGGTAGGACATCCGTCATGGGTGCGGGTGGAGGGAGGCGGACCTTCAGACCTCTAGTTGATGAGGCGATTAGTACCTTATTGATCTTCTAAGATTATTCGGGGAGGATCCTCACATAGGAGAGAGACTGGATGTGCATCTTCCCTACCCCGGTGGTCAGTGGCGGGAGGAATGACCCAATACCCGATGTAATGGGCATGGGAGATACCCTCAGGCTGAGCATCACTACTGTGAGGAAGACTCTCATTTATATTGACAGTGGAAGAGGGTAGACCTCCATGCCGAGCCTCGAAGTAGGGAAGGCCTATGATTTCTGTGGTAATGGTACTGGGAGGACCTCTGTACCGAGTGGCATCGCTGCGGGTTAGCTCACGGCGGCCACTTCATATGCTGACGACCAGGAGAGTCGACCCGGCCTACCCATGGGGTGGTAGGGTCCTCGATCCTGGTCGAGCATATAAATTCCCCTGCTCGGTATATTCAGTGTAAGGTAGGGAGTCGTCAAAGTGTTACAGGGAGAGGCTCTTGAAACGGTTATACGTCGGAGTGGGGAGCAGCGGCTCCCTACGCGGCCCTCGGGGGAGGCTTTGGTGATGAGGAGAAGACGCCTCCAGATCCTGGCGGACCATATCCGGGGTTGGTATTATTCCCTCCTCCTCATAACGGCATACGAGTTCATTGATTACCCTCCGCTGAATTACCTCGGATGGGGAGATGGGGTGTGGGTGCCCCAGGACCATGGGTGTAGAGGTCGTTGCAGAAGAGGCGGAGCTGCGTGGGACTGCCACGTTGGTATTTCCCCTTCCCCTGCATTGGTGTGCAGGCGGTGATTGCGTTCTGAGTGTTGCAACATGATTCATGAAGATCAGGGAGATTTACTCATCATTGCTGAAAGAAAATGGAATCGACTGTCAATGTCCAAGCGCCATTCTGTCTTCCATGACAGGTAAGAGGGATCCACATTGGCAACGTCACAAAATGGTATTCCCAACATTATACTACCCCAATTTCTGGGGAGTTTTACATCGGGCCGGCTATTTGGTTGGTAGGACCCGGTACAGGGTAACTGGATCCGCTGACACATCAATATATTGATGCCTCGAGCCCTACTAATCTCCATAGTTGAGGAGAAGGATTTCATGGCAGGTTCATCATTTCTATTTCCGATGCTTTTGCTGGGGCGCATGCGTCTGTCTCGTTTGGGGAAGAAAGGCATGGTTTTGTTGCCCAGAATTCCAACATTCCAAAGGCATGCAGAATCCGTCGCCTATTCAGGGACGTCTTCTCCTTGATTGAAATGGGATGATGGGATATCGGTTCTCCCTTCCATGGATTCCTCCTCGGAACTCATCACCTACTCTGGGTCTCCCTCATAGAGGTAAGATGTTGTTTGTGAAACTCATCCTAGTGCCATATCTTTATGGACACCAGCTAATTTACACTGCTTCTATTGGGACATTCCAAAGGGTCCGATCAGGGAAGCAACCTTCGATCAGTGGAGTAGTCACTTTGGGCATCACTAGTGTTTCTGGATGCTAGAACACTGGCACGTCTTGGTTTATTCCACTTATTATAGTGTTTCTCGAGGTCATGGTTGATTGAGGAATCCCTCGTCGAATGTGGGGAATTATATGCCATGGGCATGTATCTGAGGTTTTCTTTAGCTTCTCGTGATTAAAACAGGTCATGCCACAAGTTTAACATCTAACGGAGATAGATCAGACTGATTAGAACACTAACTAGAGTGGATCATATGAGTTTAACCCCTGTAGGACACATTGATGTAGGTGGGTTGACATGACCTCACTAGGACGTGGTGTCCTGGATAAGAATCAATATGGAAGATGGGGTGTGGAATGAAATGGGTGGCGAATGGGATGGAACTGCCATGAAGACAACCGTAATGTTAGGAAAGAGTCTTAGGGAGACTTCCTACGTATCCCTGTGGTATGGAATCAAAGTCCACATCGTTCAGGAGGGAAATGGGATGCCTGAGGAGCTGGCCCATAATAATAGATGTGTGGATGGAGACCCGAAGGAAGTGGAACCTCTGGGATGGAGCATGACCATCTTAGGAAACATAGGCTCGAGGGAAAGGTGAGGCGATGAGCATTAATTGCGGTGTACACATTGGAAAACAACTCGATGATGTGTATGGGGATTAGTCATGGTTAGCAGCCTAGTTTGGTCTAACGCCACTAGGACAGAACACATATGTGGGTCCCAGTGAAGGGGATTACAACGGCTAGCCGCCGAATAGAGGACGCAGCGGCTTACCGCAAATCTGGATGCAATTTCTTTCCACTGATTGAGGGACACAACGACTTACCACTGTGTGGGGTTTATAGTTTAGCGTCATGCATGATGAAGGTGAACCGGCGTGAATAAGGATCTGGGGTCTTGACAGATGGTGTGGGAAAACTGACGTGAAGGGGGTCAGAGTGACTGAGTGCTGGGCTTGATCCTCATGGAGGCTTCCTACGTAACTTGCATAGAAAAAGATCAAAGACCACCTAGATCAAATTAGTGGGTTGGTGCACCGACATGAAGATGGTCAGGACTAATAGATGGTGGGGGTGGGCTTGAACCTCGTGGAGGCTTCCTACATACCTTTCCTTAGCAAGGATCAAAGACCATGTAGTTCAGGTGGTGTGTTGGTTCACCGATGTGAAGATGGTTGGGACCAATTGATGGTGGTGGTGGGCTTAAACCTTATTGATTCTTCCTACGTACCATTCCATAGCAAGGATCAAAGACCACATAGTTCATGCGGTGTGTTGGTGCACCAACATGAAGTTGGTCAGGAACAATTGATTGTGGTCGTGGGCTTGAACCTCATGGAGGAT
This sequence comes from Viscum album, assembly GCA_963277665.1. Classification (NCBI taxonomy): domain Eukaryota; kingdom Viridiplantae; phylum Streptophyta; class Magnoliopsida; order Santalales; family Viscaceae; genus Viscum; species Viscum album. The sequence goes on along the minus strand of OY728143.1, from coordinate 450,892,128 downwards.
TCCTACATACCATTCCATACCATTGATCAAAGACCATGTAGTTCAGGTTGGTTTATGGGGCTTACACTCTAGGCTTCCCAAGGTGTGTGTCATGACTGGTGCTTACTCTAATCACACGAGAGTTATGCTTGGTGTGAGAAACAAGAGACAAAAAGGACCTGATGATCACGTCGTGAAAGATGTGTCTGTGGGAAATGGAGTGTGGCATACACATGATCGCAGCCCGAATAGGTTGGGACTTACTCCAGAATGGAGGCCCGGTGCTGAAAAATCCCAGCGGGAGAGGGATTTGCCACCGAAGAAAGAAGGATCACCATTCCCCATGACGCCCTTTTCCAGCCCTAGGAACCGGAAAAGAGGGGAGGAATATGGGTACTACCTCTTGCAAGAAAATCTAGGGGCTTACATCAAAGTGGTTTCCCTTTCCCCACGTAGGATGCATGGGGGGATGTTATAGTTTAACGTCATGTGTTGAGGATGATGGTGCTTGGTAGTTTATCGTCTTGCAGCTCAGATGACATGGGTCCACTCAACACCCCTAGGACTTACATAACCACAACCCTCTAAACCTTGGTGAAGAGAAGGAATAGGCAACACTAGGGTGAGAGGTTGTTATGGAGAAAACCATTGGGGGGTCCACGTTAGCGTGGCTATGTAAAGAAGAAATAGACGTTGTCGTGCCTATGTGAAGAAGCATGAGGCGAAGCAACACAACAAAAAGTATTGTCCAAGGGACTTTGAAATCACATTGTGAAAACCTGGGGGGTTTCATGGGAAAAGGAATTACAAAGCTGAGGGGTTCATAGGTAGGGGCCTTGTGAAGATCTAGTGCTCCTTGTGGTGGAGGGTACCTGCGAAGTGGTGTTCTTCACGAAGTCAAGCATTCCAGCCTAAGAATTGGGTATAGGTGCATATATGAGGTGCTTCGTGAAGTGGAAAGTCATTCTCGAAGCACTACCTTGCCGAGAAAAGGTGCCTCGCGATGCAAGGTATCATGAAGTAATGTTATTCACAAAGTACAGTGACCCCGCCTTATCATGAGACCACGTGTACATGAAGGGTGTTTCGTGAAGCATAAATGCTCTGCAATGACCCGGGTCCTCTTGGGGATCCCCTTCCTTCACGGAGGCCCTTAGGCTCTGCAAAAGGCATCCCTCTCAAAAGAGGGGGTGAATACAATGCAAGGGGGAGTGACTTCATAGAGCATAAGTACCTCGTGCAGCTCATGGTCCATAGAGCAGAAGGTGTTTCATGATTCGAGAGCTCGGAATTTAAAAGGATGGATGATATGCCTCTTGGACTTGGGGGGGGGGGGCGAGCCTGGTATTTATAGGAAAGAGGCGTCGTGAAGCAGATCCCACTCAGTGCAAAGATGGATTTTGTTGCTCAGCGGCAGATCACAAACATCAAATTCATTTGCAGAGCACCAAACCTCCTTTCTCTGTGGCGGGTCGCGAACGTCAGAGGTGCTTAAGGAGCATCCTGCCTCCTTGCTCTTTGGTGGGCCCGTGAATGTCAAAGGCACTAGTGGAGCATCTCTCCTCCTTGCTCTGCGGTGGATGTGGGGCCAGGGGGACTCTGTGAATGGGCTTTGTAAGGCGGCCTTGCACGCTTTTCGTTTCCTCTTCTTCTTCCCCCTTTTTGCTCCCAACAACCCCTATATTCATAACTACATAACAAACACTTCTTAATCATAACCCAACACCATTTTCCCTTTACACATTTTCCAATTACTTGTTAAGGGTTTATACTAATTTATTCTATAAATACTTGAGGAAACTACATAGGTAGAGCATTTCCATTTTAACACCCATTCCTAGAAATAGCAAAGAACAACAAACCTACAGTCCCACTACACACCACTTTTTTCCCTAGACACCCATTAAACCACTTCCAAATGTCACTCTTCAAAGTTATAATGCACAATTATTGTAATTCACCCAATCCTGTAGCCCCTCTTACCAAACAACCCCCAGATGTTGTCCCACTGCATAACAAGACCATAACCACATTACAGTCCCACTTCCCAACATCGCTTGATAGTCACAAAAAAAAGGAAGTACCACTACCTACAAGTAAATCTATTCTACAATCACTGAGTCTCTAAAACTAGTATTTTAAAAAACCACTCATACTTCCCCACAAAAAAAATCCCACATCTACAACTGTCAACCACAACCCCTCTACACACACATACCACACCCTTCTCACACAACCAACTCCTATCTCCACCCGTGTACCAAAAACCTATACAAGGATAGAACCCCATAAAAAACACAGCACATGACGACACCATCCAACCAATGGTATTCATATTTATCAAAAAGTGGTTCTTAAAGTCCACATTAAATGTCCATGGTGATCAAATAATAGGTTTGATCCTAGGGAATCCATTTAAATAACCATGTGTATGTGATTAATAATATTTCATGTTATTTCCAATTATAAAACATTATTACAAAAACAATCAAAACACCACCAGTGCGCTAGAAAAAAAACCCCAATGGATCTGATTTTCAGAAGGAATACAACAACAAAAATCCATAAAGAAGCAAGGATAACAAAATAAAATAGGTGATCAAACATCAAAACACTCCCAACCTGTTATTTCATTGACCCATTATTATTTTTTAATACTCCCTTTTTATTTATTACTCATTTTAAGATAGTTATTCACCTTTCATTCACAAGAAATCATTATTACACCCACTTTTAATGATGCACAATTAATGGTAGTTAGAAGAAATCCCAACTTGAAACCACAGGCAACCAAGGCATCTATTTTTTATAAGAACAGGGGATCGCATGAGTAGTAAGAAATAAATCCAAGAAAAATAAGAAGGACGGGTTATAGCATAGTTACATGACTCATCTAGGGAGGAACACTTTAGGTGCCCCAAGGGGGAATGAAAAAACATACTCGGAAGGGAATATCCTATCTTTGAAGGGAAAGATCCTATATTAAAGTAAAACTAGTCTCAAAAGCCATTATGGAGGGATCATGGTCATGATCATGCAGTTTTAGTATCTCAAATCCCCTAGGATGTTAGGATATTCAACATATACATAATAACCTTTAAAACACTCATAAAAACTCCCAAACAAGATTTTAAACACAGTTTATGTCAAAAAAGACATAAGATGGTAGAAACTAGAAAACTAGAAAAAACATGAAAACAAAATGGAAACAAGTCACCAATGGGTGAGTCACTGACATTGATCCATCGATGGTTGAACTAGAGACGCGACCTATCGATGTTGAGAAAACAATGGGTGAGATACCGACAATACCTACCGACATTCTGACATTGGCACCCTGACTCACTAATGCCGACACCCCTGACTCACTGATGTCGATGCCCCTAACTCACTGATGTAGACATACCCGACTCACTAATATGACGCCCGAAATCACCAATGTCGACGCCCCTGACTCACTGATTTCAACGTCTCTAACTCCCCAATGCAATGACATGCCGATGTTTATGTCCTATGTCAAAACACTTGAAACAGTCTATTGTTGCCTATCAAAACACCCTAAACTCTGGATTTTCACAAAGGAATGGAATGGGGATATCTGGGTCATTACAATACACCACCACTCCAATTTTAGATGAAAACTCTAAAGGACCAACAACCCAAAGATAAAGCTTACTCCAATGACCAAACTATCACTTCCCATGATGAGGAGTATCCATTATAACACATGATCACTAACATCAAAACTCCAGAGGTCTCAACCTATGTTATTTATGGGATTTATAATGATCTATTTATATTTTAATCCTTCATGAATTACTTTAAACATCTATATATTATTATAAACTAGTTACATCATGATAATTGCTGCCTCCACGAACCTATTCTATCACAATATATAATGGTAAGGTTAGATATAAAAATCTTCAAATGGGGCTAGACGAATGGTGGAGTGGAAAATATTTTTAATGAAAACTCAAGAAAATTAAACTGACTAATTATCCTCTAATATCCGGGGTATAAGAAAATAGCATGCCTTTAAAAGTTTATATGGTCTGCTCTGTCTGACCATACTTCTTTAGATGAAAAGTAGTGCTAAGGAATAAGTGATAGAAAAAATAATTCTGGAGACCTCTCCTTTCCATGGAGTTAAAACAAGGATCATGAATATAGATGACAGTCCTTGGGACTCTGTGGATTGTCACCATCTCCTCCTGATAATGCCTCTATAAAACCTCCACTGATCTTGAATACCTGATCACTAAGAAGTGGGTTGATTTGGTCAAATGATCCACTATTAGCAATATTGAATTTTTTCCTCCTTGTGTTAAAAGTAAATAGGTAATGAAGAAAATTGGTATTTCACATTACTTCCAATCGGAAGCATCTAATGTCTAGATAATACCATCAGGAACACTGTGCATGGTCTTCACCTTTGGGAAGACCAAACATTGATAAAAAAACTCTACAACAACTCACTTGAACTCAGGTCACCAAAACTAACATCTCAATGCTTAGTATATCCTTGTCACACTAGGATGCATTACTAAGAATGATCTTTTTAAATCCAATAGAATCATCACCTACACCACAAAATGGATGAAAATCCACACCTAGAACAACACCCAGTGTTGGTCATCCTCAGTACAAACAATAGGAGAATCTCTAAAAAAATCTATCCATTGAGACCTCCAACTCAAAATCAAACAACTAGGACTGCTTCACCTACATCGCTAAATATGAATTCACTATATTCTATAAAAGATAACGTTAACCTAAGATCTCTTCCATTTCCAAATCCATTATTGAGTGATCTTCCATTACTTTCCATGAACCCCTATTTTTAGGCATAACATCACTATGTGACTTCCTTCTCATCACATCTGATACAATATTTCCTTTCATGGCATATATGAAATCTCAAAGTTTTGATCCTTCTATAATTTCATCCACTTTCATTGATTAATGTTTAATTCACACTTGAAAAAGACATACCTCGAGGTCTTGGGATTAGTAAAATTAAAAAAAAAACTTGTTGATGGGGTAGTTTCACCATAACATCAAGGAAAACAAAACTAATTCCATATCGATTCCATGGGTGGAATAGTTACACTCATGGTGGCATATATTCTCATAAAAATAAGAAAAAATTATCTCAATTGTATCATAACATAGCCCAAACAAAGACCAAAATTATCACAAAAAACCTCTAACTGAACTCCCTCTACTAGAAAAAAAAATAACTGGAGCAGTAAACCACTTCTCCTTCAATTACTCAAAAGTTTCATAACAATGCTCATTCCACATGAATCCATGATCCTTTATAGTAAAGGCTATCAGATGAGTTATAATCCAAGTCAAATATAATATGAAGCTATTATAATAGTCTTCAACACCAACAAAATCCCACACCTATTCCACTATAATGGGGCTACAAAAAAACAACCACCTCTATCTTTGAAGGATCCACATCTACTCCCAGATGTTACATACATACCCCAAGAAACAAACTTCATGATCCAAAACCTCACACTTTCAATACTTCTCAAATAACTTCTAATGATGAAGTACTCTCAAAAGTACACATAGATTTTACACGTGTTCCCCCTCAGACCCAGAGCACACAAAATATTTATAGATGAAAAAGACCATGAATCGATCTATGATCACCCTGAAAATTGCATTCATCAACCCCATGAACATAGATAGGGAATTAATTACACCGAAGGTAATCACAGTGAACTCATAATTCCCTTGAAGAATGTTGATCATGGTATTCTATATATCCTTATCCTTCACCCATATCTGATGACATCCTTAGAGAAAATTGATTTTTGATAACCGAAATTATCCCTTCAACTAATCAAATGAATCAACAATCCATGGAAGACTATCATAGTTCTTCAATATCACCTAGTTAAACTTATGATAATCAATACCATGATGAAAACTACCATCATACTTCTTTATAAACAATCCTAGTGCACCCCACATTTACAAACTCGGCTGAAAAAATCCTTGTTACAATATATCATTAAGTTGTACTCGAACCACTTGAAACTCATAAGGAACTATCTGGAAAAAAACACCAAAATTTTAAAAATTCATAGTTATTTCTCAAACACAATATTGATATCTCATAGAGGGGTAATGTTAAAACCTATACAAGAAATAAATTGGGGTACTCTTCCTAAAACCTGGAAACAACCGGCTATTAAACATTTGAGGAGCTCAACATAATATTGGCATTCATGGATAAGAAGGACAGAACATGTCTTCAATCAATTTTAGGGTATCACTCGCCAATGAACACTTATGGATATCCATCGACATCCAATAACAAAACCTACCTCCAGAAACAATTCACGATAGTGTGAACCAAATAAAACTAATCCATGATGATGATTATGTAATATTGTTTCACCCATATACATAAAATGTCACCAAAAGTGCGTTGGTTTAACATAACTATAAAATAGTCTCTACATACTATATATAAGTCAACTATAACTCTAAATAGAGTGTTCTGAGGGAATAAGAAACCTTTCCACCTCATGTCCCAATGCATGGAAATGTGAATGTGATCTGAATGTGTGTGTCACTACTGAATTAAACAAAGATTTCACCCATATTGAAAAATAGTTAAGGGTACTTATAAAGATTTATGACTTACCTAGAACTTGAAATAATTATGCATGAATCTAACCATAACCTTATATATAGCCTCTCAAACCCTATCGATGACCACCTCTATTTCTGTGCTCTACTCTCTAAGGGAGATGATCAACCCAGTGTTTTCATAGACCATCACTAGATATTCTCTATGGATCCCAAACTGGAACACCCTTATGTGAATTCCTTATATGAAAATTAGTCAATAGATGAAAATAAATCAGAACACCTATTGAACACTGACTACCCATAAAGGTTGGGAATTTTAACTACTGAAGACCCCAGTCCCCATAAGAAAAACAATTTCCGGATACATTTGAAATATTCTAAGAGCCTACAACCCTAGATAAATGTGATGATCAGGGTTGAGACCTAACCTCATCTAACTAAAATCACTTCTTTATGGGAAACTAGTTACCTTGTACCATAGATCAGCTTCATGAGAAATAATGATGACTCTTATATTATTATTATCTAGTATAAATGAGAATTATCTCAATAACCTTTTCTATCACCAACAATTAATGATACATATTTCTTATAAATGGGATGATATGGAACTGGATCTATGGATGAAAATCCTCCTCAAAATGCATTTCCCTAGCCTCCTTATCAGGAAACATGTCAAAAAAATATCACATATGGGCCCTGTAATGGATCCTGAACACCCACAAACCGGAACCCTCAATTTATGTGTTATAAACTCTTAGAAACTTGTTTTCTTCATGGTTGAAGAATGATACTCTACTCATAACTTGTATAAAAACATATCCCCTAAGTCTATTGACTCCTCACTCTCCCCAAGGAATAAGAACCAATATCACTTCATTTCCCAAAACATTATCATTGTATCCAATGGAATCCAGTTCTGCTTCATACTACATATCAAACAAAATGTTACCTCACCATCCTCCTACTAGTCTTCTCTGACTGAATCTTAAATGGAGACCTTATACTTCCACAGACTTTATTACTGAAAATAATGGTGTGTACTCCTAAATGATTTTTTAGTTTACCTATACTTTGCGGTGATCTAATATAACATCCTATAGAGTGTCTTTGGTACTAACCTGATGAGGACGTTGACCTAGAGCCATGCACACAAATGAATAAATGGTTAGATCTCATAACCTAGAATATAGAATACATATAGGTATTTAATAAAATTTTTTTTTATCTTATATAAGGTTTAACCTATACCAAGGGTTACCCATTTTAAATATATGAACAAATAAGAATGTTGTATGATCCATTCCATCGTCATTACCCTGTAACAAGCACTACATCATTTAATAAGATCAGTAAACATAAATTTCTATGCGTCAAATCACAGGGGGCCTAAATACTCACATATCAACCGGTCTTCTATGAATAAACCTCTTTCTAAACTTAGTTTACACTATTTCCCTTCCATGTCATGCAACCTCACATGTCCCTCACTCTAAACTCCTTATTATCCCACATCATGAATCTTTTATACCACTTTTTCATGACCCCTCCCCCAAATAATACTACACATGGACCGGAAGTGATAGGTGTGAGATAGTGACTACCTGAGTTTCACATTCAGCAGGCCCTGGATTAGAGACTAGTACTGAGGGTATAATAATCACACTTATAGGAGGTATTACCCTCTAATATAATAAAAAAAATATAGAGATAAGATTGATACACAAATAAAAACCTTCTCGTTCATATTAAATAAAAACCAATTCTATTCTTATAATATCATACACTAAAAAATAACTAAAAGGAAAACTATAAGTATTAAAAATATTAAACTAGACAATAAGCATGAATCCCAAATAGCTCCTATAAAACTTTGTGCTAGTAATATATAACCCAATATCAAACTTTATCCTTTTGACCTGAAAAAAATTATATATACATGGGGTGAGAATAACAATATATTAACTAGTATCCTCCCTAGATCCTAGCCGGAAAAAGATTAAGAATTTATTATAACTAACAATGAACAATAGTGAATATAACTCATCACCAGAACATGTATACTAAGTTCTTATTCTCACCACAACTAACACTTACCTTGTATCAACCACAATAATTTATATAATATATTAATGGAACATCAAGGCCATGCCAATCCTACTTATCCACTATTTTTTCTCTCTTCCCTAACATCTCAAGTCATGATCCATCTCTATCTAAAATAATCCATACCATATTCACCTGGTCTATGTATCAAAACCTAAACCTCATTCAACACATTATTTCATCACCCAAAATAACATCTCCGTATGGTTACTTGGTAGTTTTTAGGATCCACCGCTTCCCGTATGATGTGTATCATACATTAGGTATTATACCTCAAGTCGTCATATTATATACCCCGAGTGGGGCACCTCAATACACCACATCCTATACACATCATACCGATAATAATCCTATGTATATTATATCTAGGGATACATGTGTGTGAAATGAACACAAGATATCACATACCTCTATACATATACATGGGAATATTAAGCATCATACATACCAACATATATAAATACTAATAAAATATAGTAGGATCAAAGGTGGTAGTCAGCCATCCATCCTCCACCTAGGATGTTGGGGAAACTCACCCTCTGAGAGTCAACTGGGTGTCAATATCCCTAACTTAATTTTGTGGGGAAGCATGTGAAATCACATAATATACATGATAATATATATATCACAACCACACTATTGACATACCCTAGTACTAGTCTCTAATGCAGCTATCATCTCTCAAACACCGTCCAACCACTACAAGTGACTAGATATCCTCTAAGCACACAATCATATTAAAGAGAAACATTAAATTATTTCCTTCCTTTTAAACAATTACATTCACTAATTAACTCGTTATATATTAATTAACCATTAACATTTTTTCCACAATACATTACATTAACTATTTTAAAAATGTTGATCCTCTATAGGAATAAAAAAATTGAGAACAGAGTTTCTCAAGAGTAACCTCTCATTTACATTCTAGAAACACTAACCCCAGGGGTTATGAAATTTATTAAAAATTATTAACATCAATCCATAATACTAGGTACTCTAGGAAAACCATCCTAATCTACCACCAATATAAAACATTAAACCATGAACATCTAGATGCCTCAAGTAGTGGGAAAATCAATGTAAATAAAACAAATTACAAGGTCATTTTCTATTAAACATATTCATTTCAAAAAATATTCAGATTTATCACATCAACATGTATGACCATCTCTAACCTATTTCATCATCTTAATTTTCATCCAGGACACACACATGCATATCATGATGAATTTATAGATCAATGGAACCAATTCTTCCACATCATCTAGGCCTCCCCTCCCTATATCCCATCATCTATACCAGGGTCAACCATCCTAAGATTATACGAAATTTCATAATGAATCTAAAATCATTATAACTGATAAAAAATATGAACGAAAAAAACATCATCAATAATGAAATTGGTCCCTCAAGATATTTCCTTCATCCTTTAGATGGAAATTATTTTTCCTAGATCCCAACACAATGTATTCATCATTTAAAACAAAATAGGCACTCTATTCCCCAATTATTTATCTTTATAAGACAATTAATTTTTACTACATACGAAAATAACTGATTCATTAATTACAGGTTCCAACTATGGGAAACCAAAGGTTCAATATATAATAAGTAATCACAACATGCCTCTTAGTATAAAACTAGTTTCATAAAACTGTAACCCAAACCATTCTTAATTAACATGACACTTTATTATTATCATCAATAAAAGTTAACATGATTTAGGTTCTTTATAAATTCCTTTAATACATTGAATATCATACTCAATTAAACATGGTAATTGAATTAATTTGATTATCATCAAATTAAAAAAAATACTAGATTACAAGCAGGGATCATTTTCAAATTCTTATGCCAATTAGTCAATTTATTTCCATATTTACATTATTTACCATTTCCCATAAAATATTTTTTTTCTATATCAAGCATAAAAACATGATACACAATAACAGAATAGATATAAATATCTCTATAAAATCAAGGGGAAAGTCGTTATCATGACATAAAACAACAACATTGACATGTGTTCACTATATAGTTTCTTTATTAATATGGTTTAATCATTATTATGTTAGTTAAATTTCTATATAATGGGTAAAAAATGATAACAGAATTATTACACATAAATAAATAGTATAATTAATGAATCCCTTACCTCAAAGGGGTCAATGTTCATTGCAAAATAATGGACCAATGACATTGATACCGATCACCCCTTCTATGGGAGCAATATCCCTCCATGAACACTGCACCACAACAACACTAATAAAAACCATGAAATATATATTAAAAAATAAAGAGAAGCCACCATCCCATTGAATGAAGAACCTAGTTTATCATGATCAAATAACTAGGAGAGAAAGAGGTGGAACATCCTTCAGATCACTTAGGATCTAAAACAGAATGTTAAGATTCAATTACTATTGAAGGGATTCAAAAACCTCTGAAGACAGGGTCTCTAGATTCCTAGAGTTTGGTAAAAATACCATAGGTTTTGATAGAGGTAGGGGTGATGCTGATTATAAATGTAGTTCCCATAGTATATTTATTGCATATCCCCCACTTACAACATAAATATGTGGAATATTAAGTTCCATAAATAAAATTTCACATAAAACTAAAAGTCTTATAGTTAACATACACCATAAATTATATACTTATTATGTAAATTTCATGGTCTTCGTCCCACCCAGTGCAAAACCCCTTTATGTTGTAAGACTCATTTTCATCCTAAACCATTCCTCTATGCCGTAAACACTTACTTATAACAAAAATTATCCATGAATCAAAATTTTAGAATCTAAACACCATTTCATCCCCACAAAGAATCATTCATGAACCATTGGAATTGGAAGCATGTAAATGGTCAGACTACTAGGATAAAATCCCATAGTTCTTAATAAATCTTTTTATTAAAACACCTTGAATGAGAGGGATATAAAAGATGAATTTCAAATACCATAAAAAAAGATAATTAGTTATATTTTACATATAATAGGTATTAAAGACACCAAGATAGTAGAATTAAGTGTACAAATTGAAATTTGCCTCGAAGAAGGAAATTTTTAAACACAACCCATACCTTATTTCAGATTCATTCTATGAATGTTTTTAACATCATCAAAAACCTGAGTTTTCTCTTTAAAATCTACTTGGAGATGAATTCCTTAAGAACAGTAAGGGTGAAAAGATGATTATGGAAGTGGGGGATCATTATAGTAGGATAAAATTGGTAGATAGTCAATGATAAAGTGAAAGGGATGGTGTGTTTTTGAATTGGTGTGGATGTTACACTTTTAAAAGTCACTGGAAGGTCTCTTTTGTGAGTAACCATTTCATTTTCAATAATGTATACATACTATTAAAGGGTTAATAGATAAAAATTTGAAAATATGAGGGTAATGTGAGTGAGGTTCCAATCTCACCTCATCCACTAATTTATGAGACTACCAAGTGTATATTTGGGTTTTTATTGGACTTTTTAACTTTTACACTAATTTACTCTCACCAAGGTAATTAAATTTTAAAATTAGAAAAAAAAATTAAATCAAAAAATTTAGATTGAAATTTTTACCTTATTTGATACTTCTAATTTTATATTTGAGAAGAAATACAAAATAATTTTTATGAAGGTTTGAAAAGATAAAGTTCAATCAACATATGAAATTTTATAGGAAAAGTGACTTTTAAAGACGAAAATATATACCTGGAATAATTTTTTCCCTTGTTATTAATTTTTATGATTTAAAATTATAGTTTATAAATAATATAAAATTTATGATTCTTTCATGGAATGGAAAAACAAATTTCAAATAAAAAATTATTGATTCGATGAAAATACATAAAATAGTTTTTGTTTTGTTTATTAAAATATCATTTTACATTAGTTACAAAAATACTAGACATAAGTTTTAAAAGATAAGAGAATATTTTAAAATGAATAATTATATTTCTCAAATATTTTATTACGTAAATTATTTTTTAGTCTTCTATGTCATGCTTTCAATTTGATAAAATCACAACAATCACAGTTTTAATAAAATCAGTATTTTTTTAACTAAACATAAATCCTTTCATGAAAATTTAAATAAATTATTACTAATTAAATTTTAATGTGATTAATTGAAAAATAGATTTATTTTTATTAAGAGTATAATATTAAATTTTGGGATTTAGTTTTTTTATTAAAATACATAATATAGTGAAAAAAATTAAAAATAATCTTTATCAATAATAACTCACATTAATTATTTATCTTCTAAAGGCAATAAATTTTAATGGTTTACAATTATAGTGTTTATTAAATATTTTCTAATATTATTCTCTTATTTATTTTTTTACATTAAGTGTATCATGTGACACAAATTATTGAACATAATATTGATTTAGAGATAAATATATTCTAAAATATTAGGGTGTTAAATCTCCTCCCCCTAAATATATTGATTCTTCAAAATGTTAATTATTACCAACTAATAAAAATATCTATGCATTTCTGAAAGATATATGTTATTTAATATATAATTTCTAGAGAGATATAAATATTTCAAACTTATGAAATATATCTCCCTTTTTCTTACAATAGGTTAATCCTAATATTGATCTTCCCTTAAAATTTTGAAGTAAACATCAATCATGACTGTATATCAAGACTCATATAATGGAATTAGATTTCATATAGAGTTAATATCTATACCATCAATGAAATATTATCAATATTTGTTTTGAAATATGAATTGTGAGTTCCTTATTCTCATAATTGATGTCTGATTCTTGTAGACATAGATATTCAATATTTGAAATCATATTAAATTCTACTAAAAAAGAATTAATAAGATTCAAATTAATAATAATACTATATGCATTATACTAAGATATAATAAAAATACATATATAAGTTTTCCATGAAAATATAATCCTTAGAGTGGTGGCTAAATGATCAAAGAAAATTTATTAGAGATAACAGAGTCCCTAGAATAAAATTCCAAAAAGACATATAAATCATCGGATTGGAGGGTATGTGAACCCTAAATATCATGATCCACTTCAAGAGTATTTCTGGTATATATATTTATTTTTTCTCTTTGTATTTGGTTTTGGTGATACTTGTGGCTTTGAGTATCCCTTGTATTTGGGAACTGACATGGATAATTACCTTATTCCCCACACATAATACATTGAATCGTTAATGGACCATTAGGATAAATTTTATTAATTTCAAATGTTTTAACCAGAATTTTATCTTTCATATGGTATATTGGGGTTTTATATCCTCCTTTACCATATAAAAACATATTCTAGATCCTTTGAGACATTCTATGGTTGTTTCTTCCCACATTTATTACTTGATGGAAATTTAATCCTCTTTGGTTCATAATCTTAATCACAATATCTTTAATGAGACATCAACATTTTTTTATTGATATATTTTGGATTTAAACAATTTAAAAGTGTTAATAATATTCTATAATTGTTGGTTTTCAATAATCAAATGGTTTCTCACTCCATATATAATTCTGATGGGTTCATCATTGAGTAAATCTCTACATTATCCATCACACAAATTCGTATCCTAGTTCCTTTTGGTTCTATCCATTATTAAAATCAAAAATATTTTTTCATGTGTGGTAAAAATTAACCTTAATGGAATTCAACCTTGAAATATCTTATTCTTTGACATTATTATGTTATTATTCCATTATTTTAATTTAACCTATATCAGTCTTAGTTTAACTGTGGTTAATTTAAGTTATGTTATATTTTTCTTCTGGACCTAACCCCTCAAAGTAACTAAAAAATAAATCCTTTTGTGGTGGTTTATAAATATAATTTGATAATCCAAATAATTTCCCATATGAGTTTCTAAAAGGGTGTGTAGTATTGTTCCCACTCATCATGTATTTGAGTGATAAGCAAGTCAATTCTAAATGAATCCTTTTTGGGGTGATTACCACAAGGTTTGACAACGACATAACTTAATCCAATTTCCCATAACAAGAAAGGCTTATAATTACAAGAAGAACCAAACACAATCTACTTTATCAAAACATTATGATGTTATTCTATAAATAGACTCATCTCTTGGACTTTTACCTAGGGTTTTCACTAAATTTATGTAATCCAATTTCCAAAAGAAACTAAGTCATTTTCCGATACCAAAAATGGATACCCAAGGTAATTATAACTGAAATAGAAAATAAATTTTTGGATTAGATACTACATATCACAAATAGTCACACTACCCAGGGATTAAAAGGTGTAATGACTTGGATATTAACTATATAACCATCTTAATCTAAAATCCATTGTTTAAATTTATACATAATCTTGCTCCCTTATAACCTATTTTAAACATATCATATGACATAATCATATTCATAACCTGTTGAATTGAAACATAAGAATGTTTTGATATTCAATGCTTAGTAAGTGAAACTTATCAACCTTTCATAATGGTTATATTATAAATAAATGAGAAAACATGATGAAGGGATATATTTCTTATTAAAAATAATATGGAATAATCAGATTTGTCTATAGATAATCTTATAAGCACATATAATCTCAAATTAAAAAATATACACCATGGAATAAGTGTGTGGAATCATGATACATTTACCATGATCCATGGAGAATAATCATATGCATAATGAAATATGACATTTTATTGATTCCTGGTATAATATAATAAATATCCCAAACATAAGCATAGAAAATAATATGATCAAATATTCACGCACCATATTCACCCAAAAACATGTGAACAAATATTCCAACATCTCATCCACATAATAATAATATGAAAATTTTTATCACATCTCATTTTCCCAATAAAACATGAGAAACATTCATCCCATATATCATTCTCAAAAAAACATGTGAACAAATATCCCCACATCTCATTCACACAAAAAACTCAAGAATAAAGATTCTCACATGTCACTCACAAAACTGTTCATTATCTCACGTGATATGAAACTATCACTAATTCATTGGAGGGTGATATCGGTACCAATGTGTCATTATCTGTGTATATAAGTTACATATAAATTCAAATTATTCATATTATAATAAATAACCAAATGAAACATAAGGGGTTTTGTAACATCTGAGAGTCATATGCTACTCACTAGTCCCCCATGCCCAATGGGTCACATGGCCTCAGGTGTATCTACCCAAAAACTCAAGGTTGTTGACTAGAAGAAATGGCCTAGGTGAGATTTTAGGGGAATATGCCCTCAATACTAGATTATAACATAATGTAAATAGTAAAAAATACACATGACATAATAACAATGTAATACTAATATGTAAAAAAAGTCCAAAAATCATCACATACACAAAATGATGATACATGTCATATGTTTCTACAAAACAAAAAAATCAGGTATACAAGGTTGATGTAAAATACATATAAGAAAAATTTAAAAAAAATCTAAAAGAATCATATCTAGAATTGCGAGCCTCCACTCGGTCCCATGCTCCTCTACTCTAGAAAAATCAAGCACTAATATTAGATAAATTTACCTTATAATTACTTACATTCATATAGTCTTCTTGGGTACCAAATAGTGGCCCAAATTGGGTGTGAGATGTAATACTAGTAGAAAACCACTTAAGGTCAACTGGAAATCAGTTAGTGAATATATATAATAGAAAGTGCATGAAATAAATCACTAAGTAATGAATTACTAAAAGTAAACATATTGTAATCCATGTTCCCATTTTACAACCAATTAATTTAATCATTTTCCATTAAAATTTAAGAATATGATTTTACAATCATCCATTTTCCATCTATAACATGATTTTTTAATAATTCAATACCATTTAATATGAATCCCATGACTTTTCTCAAAGCCTAGAGTCCCCCGTGATAACATAACAAAAGGAAAACTAAGAAGAAAATCAATAAAGTGTAAAGTGTGGACCGAATCCAATCTTGTTCTTTGGCTTTATAGATGTTTTACAAGACTCAATTTAGAACTCTAACTCTCTCTGTAACACCCCCAAAATTTCATAGTGCGTTATTTCTTCAAAGTAATCCAATAACTTGCACTATATACAACACCGAGTTCAAGCGCACCACGACATACCAAACTAGTCATTCAAAAAAGGTTATGAATTGTATTAACTAAATTTTTAACTTTATATAATCCTTATAATTTTAGAATCCATATTATGAGTTTCTTAGTAATAATGAAAAAACAAATTCATTTTTTCAAATAAAAGAAGTATTTTTACTAAAAATGCAATTTTACCAGCTTTTAATGGAGAACCCTTCTTAAATCCAATATTTCAAACTTTTATAAATTAAATTTGAAAAAATAAACTTCTTCTTTAGAACATGGACATAAGAATTTAGTTCAAATAAATTTTTTGTGTTTTTCTGATAACTTTCATATTTGGGTGAATAGTGAAAAATAATATATTTTAACTAAAAACAACTTTTTTAATGAAAATAATTTTTAGTGTTAAATTACACATTTTAACAGTTTGGAAGAATAAATATATTATATTTTTACCATTTAATCCAATTTTATTAAATGGAAAATAATTTCACTTAGAAAATGAACATAAACAAGTATCAATCTTTTATTAGTTATTACTTCTTAAAAACAACCTTTTTTTGGTTTTGACAACGGGGAATAATTTTAAATTAATAAATGAAACTTCATTGTTTTGAATTTTGTAAAATATACATAATTTTTGAATTCAGAATATCAAAATTAGCTTAGGGTAAAATTTTCATATTTTTCTGAAAACATTAAAATTTTGATGAATAGTGAAAAACTATCTTTTTGGTTAAAAATGAATTTTTATTTAAATAATTTGTTATATTATTTAAGTTTTTTTATGTCAAAATAGTTACATAATACCTCTTTATGTTCAATATTATTTATTGTAGTCATTTTAAAATAAGTTAGATATATAAAAAGTTTATTGAACTTTTTTACTTTCTTCTACGCACCTCCTTGGAGAATTTACAAATTTGCATAAAACTTAATTTTATTGTTTCTGTGAGTTTAATTTCAAAAAAATTCAAGAGAACTGGTTAACCTCTATAAGAAAAATGAGGTTCAATAAGATGAAAATAATTTTCGGTGAATAGTAACTTTTTTACTTTTATTTATCACGGTTAAAAGTAAATTGGGTAATTATGGGTAATAATTATATTATTATTACCCTAACACATGTCCTAATTCTATTTAATAAGTGTGATTCGTCTAGAAACAACCTTAGGAATAATATATGATCCTTTAGGTCCACATGGATTAGATTAGGATATTTATTATTATTTAATTTAAGGAAGAGTTAAAGGTGTTAAATTTAATGTTTAATAACTAAACCATTTATAATATAGGGTTACACATAAGATAAATTCTACTATAAAAATTCATTATAAATCTAAAAAGATATCCTACATAATGGTATTTTATTTATAATTTTTAGAAATTAAATAATTAATTTTATTTATGACACAATGATGATGTCTTAATTACCTAATTAATGAAATATTAAAATAATTGATATTATAAATATCAAAATAAATGTAATTTGAAACTTTTTATGAATTAAACTAATTTTATAGGTTACTATGACATGTTAGTGTTGGTTAGATGAATTGTTTTCAAAGTAATAATTTCGTTATTAATTTACTAAAAAAATACCAAATAGTGTCAAAATTGACATAAAAGAGTTTTTAAAACAAATAATATATTATTAATTGATATTCTATTCCTAAAATCTAAGGATTGGCCAAAATAAATATATAATGATATTGGTATCATTAATTAGTAACTATTTTTCTCTTTTATGTTTATATAATGTTTATTAAAGATATAATATAAAAATACAAAGAGACATGGTAAATGTCAAACTATTTAACTAAGAGTTAAATCAAAAAGATAAAGTTAATATAGTGACTCAAACCTATATAAAACCTATTTCTTGAGTAGTTTTATACCCATAACCACCTTATCCTTTAAATAATTTATTTTTGAGCCATTATAAACCGAAAATTATTTTGTTATACAATAATACTTCTAGTTATTCCTAAGGTTCCCCTCGCCCATCTTAAAAAAGGGCACTCCCCATTCTCTCTAATTCACACTGTGAAATCCATTTGGCTCGGCCAAAACATGCCCAAATACCCTATAAACTTTCCTTACTTCATACTAAATTCCTTCCTTTAGTCAGAAATCCATCCTAAGTATCCCTTTTGATCAAATCAAAAGGAAGCACCTGAAGAGGAGGTAAATGTGTAATCATCTCTTTCAAGTCCCTTTCTCCTTCCACATCCTCTTTCTTTGTTCTTTCCATTATAAAATAAAAAAACCAGTATATTATATATAATATGATGTTATTATAAGTATGGTACAACCATATTCATTATTCTATCCATCTTATGATTGATTATTTCACCATGCGTGTGTACGTATGGCTTACCGTCTCCACGCCATGGTGTAATTTTTTATTCAACACTATGTTATTTGGATGGATATAATGATGCGTATTATGTATATAATTAATAAAAAAACATTCTAATGTCTATGTAAAATGAATATACCATCCAATTACACATGTTTAAGGAAATGATATTGTCACTCGTGCATACGTACGGATTACAGTCTCCACGACGCGGTGAGATTTATTTCCACATTCACCATTAAACAATGATTATAAAAATATATATTATTAATTAGTATTTAATATATGACATAATAATTATACTAGAGATATATATATATATACGTATATCTCAATCACTTACATCCGTTCAATACGACATCAAAACTGAAACGGCGTTTATGCATACGCACGACCTGCCATCTCCAAAAATGGTGTTTCCATTTTAATAATTAATCTATTATAAATATTTATATTCTATATATATATGATATATAAATAATGTTTTATATTATGGGAGTATAAAAATCATGATCTAAGGGATACGATAAAGAATAACAAGTTAAAACACGTATGATAAAGAAAGCAATTATTACACCAAATGTTACTTTAACAAGGAAATTATTATTAAATGGGGAGTATAAAGTCATAAATGAATCATATATGATATCATAAATATTAATATGGTTATTGTTTAATTTAATAACAAACCATGTTAATTATACTGAAGGGTAAACTTACACTCACCCAAATAAAAGTCCATGGTAAAGGTTAATTCCTCAATCCCATTATTACCTGATATTTTTATGTGTAAGTATTTACTAGATAATTTTTTTCACCCATGTCCATTTTCTATAAAAATTATTTCAAAATAAATATTTTAAGGATTTGTGAAAGGTACACTTTATCAATATCAGAATTTTAAATGTTTTAATAATTTATATTTCTAAATCTTTTTAATTAATGTTCATGTTTCCAAAACGGTTTTAAGTATTTACTTATATGGATATGAATGTTTTGAAATAATAATTATTTTCAAAATTTAAAAAGTGGTATGGGACACTTTTATTCAAAAATATCTTTTAAATTACTTCCTTTATAAATGCATTACATTAAAATTATTTCACAAAAAAATGATATTTTTCTCAAAGGTTTTTAATGATTATTTTCAACTATGTAAACATCATTTTTTGATATTATTCTTGATTGAGGTTGATTTATTATAAATAAAATCTTTAATATTTTATTGAATTACCTATGATATGGTTGACTATGAATGTGAAATTTTTATACCATTCATGGTTTATGGTTAATGTATTGATATTTTGTATGATAGTTTTAATACGAATGTTTATGTTAGGTTTAAACATTTTAATATGAGGAATGCAGTGGACTTTGTAAGTAACATGTGGATCCCACTATATATCTTTGATGCATCAGTAGGTCTCATGAGGAAAACTAGTGTCTTTTCACAAGACCTTGACAAAAATTTTAGTTGCAGTATTGGCACGAGGCCTGGACTATGTGGTAATGATGTTCGGCGTTAGACATTCCCTCATTATGAAATTAGTTATTACATGTGATTATTTGACAAGTAGAATATCCATATGAATGTTTATATGGTAATGTTTGATTTATTTTTCCCTTATTAGGTTCAAGTTTATGTTTAAGAAGGCTGTTATTTTTATCACAAATCTTTCCATAAAAGTTTATAGCTTCAGCTAAATTATTTACCCTTGTTGGGCGTCTAAGATCACCCCTTTTTTATGTTTTATTTTCCCAAGATTCCAAGAAGTGTATTATGATTGATATTTAGGGTTAAGCTAAAGGGAATAATATAGTTCCCAAAGAACTATCTTTACTATGTTTTATGTTTGAAATTGTAATGTAAAGTTAATGCATGTAATCTATTTTCCAAAACTGATAAACTAATCGGTCCTTCGGGACTTGATTCTTTTTAATCCGGCCAATGTATTAAAATAATGTACTAGCTCTGTGTAACTGGGTTCGAGGCATTACAACTGATATCATAGGAAGTTTAGAAATATCCATAGAAACTAGATGTAGATAAACTCTGATTAGAGCACATTACCCTAAGATAGACATTGAGGATTTGTATAGAATAACTTCCTAGAATTTTGGTAATGTAGAGATTTTGTGAGTTTTCCAAGAAAATACATCCTTGTCTGGAAACGAGCAGGTAGAGGCGGCTCTGGCACAGATGTACCTTGGGGTAAAACTCGAAAACACCGCTTTAAGCTACACTCGAACTGGAACTGGTTCATGACAATGTGCCTTACTGCACTCTTGGTTACGACACTCCCGAGGGATATGCTTAAGACAATTCTCACTTTCATTATAAATCATTATGAAGGATTTACGACTATATACCTCCTTAAAGAAACTATTTTTATGATGATGGATTATATATATAAACTGTTCAATTTATGTCAGGTATTTTACAATTTCGGAATTATTCTTTTCAATACCTAAACATACCTAGTGCATGCCATTATATAGAAATAGTACCCAGTAGAAGGAATGTGAAATCCAGCAATATGTATGATCCTAAAAGTAAGAAGGATCATATCTTTCATGATTTTTAGCCAAAATTTAGAAGGAAAATAGTCTCCCATGTATTCTCAACATATGAATAAATAGTATCATTTGTTAATAAGATATGTAAAGAATTATTTGAGTCATATGTATTTGAAGGGATGCAAGAGAAGAAAAGGATAAAAGAGAGAAAGATAGATAAAGGGAAGGAGAAAAGATGGATTTTTCCATATATGATGACTGTGGAAATAATCACCTTCATAAGTGCTTTATGGGAATGGGAGTTTATTATAACTGTGGAGAAAACGGACACCAAGTACGTGATTGAAAGGGTAAGAAAAAAGTTACAAATGTACAGTGCTTCATCTCCAAGGTGTTGTGACACTACGCGAATCAATGTTCCATCAATCAGCGTAAACCATAAATGATGCTATTGGATATTAATAAAGTTATGATACTACCTCAGATGAAGAGAAATGACTAGTGTTATTATGTTTCTATTATAGAATTATTTCATTTGAGTTTTGTATCAACAATATACTGGTTATATAAATTATGGAGATAAATAAGGATTGTTTTGTTATACTATTTTATTGAGGATTTGAGATTATATGGTTCTATGAAAAGTGACTTAATAGTAAGCTTCCCTTTTTTGAAAATAACTAGTTGAAGGAAATTTAATCCTTAATATGGTCCTGAAAATGAGGCAGTGATTTTGGAATAAGATATGGTTGGATTGGATAAATTATATTATATATTCTTGACTTCTTTGAAACTGATTTAATAGTTTTTATTTTTAATCATTGTTGGAATATTTAAATTTTTTGGATATAAGTAATATATCCAGTAATCTATAAATAATAATGGAGCATGAATGAAATCAATAAGGTTTTATGGTAATTCAGGTTGTTACCATGATACATGTTGAAGGTGTTCACATGTTATTACGTGGAAAAATGGATCTTCATTGTGGTTAACTTCCTTATAAATTTTGGACTGTGAGTGTGGATAGAAGTATTTCAGATAATTCTAAAGGTTGGAATGGACTAAGTTTGAAATTAGATACAATTGTTAAGGTTATTTTTGGATTGTCATAAAAAGGACACCCTAGAGGTCAGTCAACAACCAGTCACGTCCGGCAAGGCCGCGATACTTGAACCTGCAACCAAAGGGCGACAAGGGTGCATCACATACCACTGGACCACGTGATGTCGTGGATTGTATAATGTAGTTTCATTTTTTAAAAGGTTTCATTGGTGTATTATAAATTTGTTATTTTTGGAAACCTATACGATTAGGATAAATAGAATAATTTCATGAAATATTTTGGAGTGAAAGAAGATTTTGTCATAGGAATTCATTAAAAGATGTAACTCTGCTTGTCATGTATATGTATATATATATATATATTCCCTCTTATTCTGTGACTAAATTAATTCTAAAATTTTGTTGAGGGACCTTATCTTAATCTCTTTTCATTGAGGAATCCATTGATTTCTAAACGAATTTTTTTTATACGGTGTATAAAACCCTTTGACATTTCATTTCAAGGGGAATATTTTCTACGAAGCATTCTACTAAATGAAAAAAAGTATTTCTTTATTAACATAAGTGGTGACAATGACCTTTCCGCCGCCGTGATTTTTATTTGATCTGTGGCTACCTTAACAAGACAATTTTTTTAAAAAAAAGAAAATAAATACCATATACTCTTTTTATGTATTTTCATATTGAAAATGGTTTTGGTAATGGATTTTTTTGTCTATATATTTAAATGATATATTGTGATTGATGACCTCAATAACAGCCTATAAATATTTACATTTTTCCTCTAATTATGTGTCTATAATTGCCACTAATGTTCTCTTAATCGAGATCATAATTTGGTGGTGACTTTTTCATTTTCTTTTTCCCTCTAATTAAGATAATATTTTATTAACCTAATTTCCGATGTGCGTTTTCCCAAAAAGGTATTTTCTATTTTCAACCTTTTATTTTTGAAGAAAAATTATAAATTATGAGGACACAATTTATTTAAGGAGATAAGAATGTAACACCTGAAGATATCATAGTATGTTATTTCTTCAAAATAATCTAATAACATGCACTACATGCAACACCGAGTTCAAGAGCACCACAACTTACCAAACTAGTCGTTCAAAAAAGGTTATGAATAATATTAACTAAATTTTTAACATTATATGATCCTTATAATTTTATAATCCATATTATGAGTTTCATAGACATAATGAAAAAACAAATTCATTTTTTTCAGATAAAAGAAGTATTTTTAAAAAAAATGAAATTTTACCACCTTTTAATGGAAAACCCTCCATAAATTCAATATTTGAAACATTTATATATTCAATTTTACAAAATAAACTTTTTCGTTAGAACTGGGACATAATAATTTAGTTTCAATAAATTTTTGGTGTTTTTTTGGTAACTTTCATAGTTGGGAGTATAGTGAAAAATACTATATTTTAAATGAAAACAACTTTTTAAATAAAAATAATTTGTAGTGTTAAAATACACATTTCAATGGTTTGAACGTATAAATAGATTATATTTGTAATGGATCGGACCTCTCCATTCCATTCCTTTCTGAAAATTTGGTACTAGAGGTGTTCCAGGAAGTCAAGGTGACTTGGGGGTGCGTTTGGGTGGACTTTTGAGGAAAGTTAAAGGGTAATAGCTTTCGCACGGTTGGCGCATGGGTTGCCTAAACCATGCGGCCAAACTGTGCAAAGCTAGTCTTGAGGGCAGTGGCTAACGCATGGTTAGCGCGTGGTTTTCCTATCCGTGTGGACTAGCCATGCAAGGAGGGGTTGTCGAGGCAGAATCTAACGCACAGTTAGCACACAGTTTGTTAAACCATGCTAACTAACTGTGCGGGCACTTAAAGTTAGATCCTAAAATTGTGGATCTAACTTGTTTTGCCTTTAATCACCTCATTTAAGCCCCTAAGTGGCTATAACTCGGGATTACCCTTCCTTGGAGGTGGAACAACCTCTCCCAAGAGTTTTGGAGGTGATCTGTAGGCTTATCTTCGCGAATTGAAGCCAGTTTTTCAAGGTAAGTGAAACTTTTTGTTTGGTTTCTTAGATCTACGTAGATCTACTCCTCCTTTTCTATCAGGATCTTATATCTACACCCATTATGGCTAGATCTAACTATGTGGATGACGTTTCTGATGATCTTTGGTCTTGGTTGTATTATGAGAGGAGATATAGGGAGGATCCTTGTGAATCAGCCCTGTCTCTTTCAGCATTCTTCGACTATTGTGGGTTTCCTCGAAAAACTTTGAGGTAGGGGATTCATGGATTCCCAAATTTTTTATGTGTAATCATAGAGTGAGCATTATTTATCCCTTTGGATCACAATGGAATTGACCTAATTTTATACTTGAACCGTATTAAAATAATTGGTTTGATCGATTGTTGTTGTTTCTTTGTACTGTGATAGCAGTTTGCCTCATGTTTTGCTAGATAGAGTGATATCTATGCTTGATTTGTTCACTTGTTCATTCTTGATGGAAATTGATAAAGAACATAAAGCTGGAATTAATTTATAATCAATTGGATAAATATAATGAGGCATATAAATGAATCTGGTTGTTTCTGTTGTTGTAGTTGTTCTAATTTGATGTTAACCAAATTGGCATAGTAAGCATGTTAAATATTTTGTGATATCTTAGTGATTAGGTTTCCTAGAATTGGAACCTACGAATTGAATCTGTTAATTACATAGGGATTAAAGAACTGGTTGGTTGATAAAAAATAATGTCTGGTAGGGTTCTTAGTTACCCTCTTGTTCGTAAGGCCATGTTCCTTGTGCTTTAGAGCCATGAGTGATCATTACGTATGAAGTTTGGTTTCCTTGTTAAAGGGCTAATAGCCCATTTCATCTGATGTTTGATTTCCTACTTCTTATGCTTTGATGTTACCCTGGAGGGGTGTTGTGGTATGTGGAGGCATGGAGCCCTTGTGGTTGTGGCAGTGGATGACGCCTAGAGTGGCGAGATGCATTGTTTTATGCATGTGGGTGTTAGGGAAGACACAAGTGATGATGGAATGGGATGGATGTGTTTGTTGGATGCATGGTGAATTTGATTGAATGTTTATCTTCTTTAATTTTCCCCACTGCTCAAGTCAGCTGTTCTTGCTTACCCTTCTTCCAAAGGAGGTGATGATGCGCGGGGTATGCCACGTGCTTTCTGTGTCTAGATTCTCGATGGAGGATGGGTGTACGATCTTACTATAGGCAGAAAAGACTATATGGGTAGCACATCTACTCACCAAGTTGAGCCCCCTTGTGTTTAGTAGCATATGTTTCTTTCCTATAATGCTTGGGAATATAGGAAATTAATTTCTATAATGAATTATTGATCATATGGTGTTGATCTATGGGGATGGAGATGCTGGAATTTAATGGTGATGTTGAATCTTTAAAGGAACAATTGTTTTTGAATGTGATGCCAATGAAGTTTAATGTGGTTGTGTTCATGGTTAATTAATGCGCAAAGAATTAATTAACGTAAAGTGGAACTGATGAAAAAGGGAATGAAGTAACCTAATTAAGTTCTTTAATTGGTTGTGTGCTTATAGGATACATAGTCTTAGAAATAGCAGCCCGGAGTCCGAGAGACGTTAGCTGAAGTTGAGACTAAAAGTAGGTTATGCCCATAGTGTGGTTATGAGTTATATATTCTGTACATTTTCTGTTTCTATACACTACTCCACCCTGTCAGTAAGGGCAACTAGCACATTGAGGATTCTGAGCCCTAGGGGGTGTTTTCCCCAACATTCCGATGGGAGGGTGAATGGTTGACTACCCCCTTTGACCCCACTCTCTTCTCTTGGTAGATTCTAGTGCCATTGGGAAAAACGGTTAGTTTCCCCCATATATGTGTGTAGATGGCTGTAATGTCTTGTGGTTATTCACACACATATATTCTGGATATTATATCCCATGGACTACTATAGGTGTAACATGTATAAGCTGTGATGGCTTGAGGATCCCTACTTGGTGTATGGGTTGTAATGTCATGAGGTATAATACCCGACGTATGATACACGTTATGCGATCTGTGGTGGCTCCCGGAAAATACCTGGTTACTTTTGGTTGTGAGGATGGTGTGGAGCTTCACCCAGGTGTCTGCGGACAAGCCATTGTGGTGCACGTGGTGCAGATTGTGGAGCTTAGCCCAGGTGTATACGGGAAAGCCTTTGGAGAGAGATGCACATGACGTATGTCGTTGGGGAAGAGCGGAAAACCAATGGGGATGTAGTAGTGGGGTACACTTGATATTGTTTTCTATATGATATATTCTTTTATCCATTACTTAGTGAGAGTAGCCATGGTGAGGTTGGGAAGATAGTATACCTTCATAGGGGACGAGTTAGTTTCACTGTTTTTCACTATGATTTAGCATTCTTTCTTTACTTTTTCATGAGAGGAATCAGGGAGGATCCTACTGAGTATACTCTTATACTCACCCTACGCATATATAAATTGTTTTTCAGGTCACTTGGAAAAGGTTGGAGATCATGCTGGTTACTACTAGCTTGTGGTTGGAGGGGCTGTTCGGGCTTGCGGTCGCTGTTGTTTTACTTTCTTTTGGGTACTTGTAGCTTTCCCTTTCAGTTGTAGTAATTATTCATGACATTTAATATATGTACATGGGTTTATTTTATATTTCAGTTCAAAGTTAGAGTTGGTTGGTATCAATATTATCTCTCTCTTCTGCATGTGTTCTCATAGAGGATAATGCCTCTCATCTATCTGTTTATTATACCCTTTGTCCGAGTCTCCAACCTGGGGCCTACTGGAGGTGGGTCTCGGGGGTCATTATCTCCCTTTTCACATTATCGGCCCATGAGGGTACACTTTGTGGGGAGGGGGTCGTGACAAAGTGGTATCAGAGGTCTAGCTGAGGGATAGGATGGAGTTTGGAGTTTGGCACATGTGAGGTTGCATGGGTTGGTAGGGCAACGGTGTCATTCATGTTTAGCAAGTGTGGTAAACATTGGAAACTGACTAAGACATAGGCATTTACGGCCCCCTATGATCTGATGTACGGACCTTTAAGTTTACCATGGCTACTAAACAAGGTGATACTAGTTGCTGGGTAGATACCTAGGAAAGGATCATGCATCATTCTTCTTTGTGACTATGTGTGAATGGGAAGACATTAGTATAGGTTAACCTAAAATGAATGAAAGAAAACAATTAATTAATTAATGTTGAGTCTTCCATATTCCAGGATTAGGAGCTCTAAGTGTATGATATTTTGCAGGTATGGCTCCAGGTCGACGTCCTCATCAGGTTTACGTAGAAGATATCCAGCAGGCTATTCCAGCAGGTCGCCATAGGGTAGAGGTTGATGAATACAACACTTAGAGGAAGACACTCCGAGAGTTTCAGCGCCAGAGTCTGCAAAAGTACGAGGGATCCATTTCAGATACAGTCACAGAAGACTCATTGGAGGAGGTCGAGATAGGCTTCAGTTCGATCCATGATCGAAAGGAGAACTGGGTGTCCATAGCTGTGACAATACTACGTTGAGAAGTAAGGCAATGGTGGTTCTTATTCCTCGGGGATAGTGAGGAGTCAACGATCACATGGGAGGAGTTTTGAGACAAGTTCAGAGTCGAGTTTCCTTCCACGACTGCAAAGGTGTCCAGTCGCCAGGAGCTTCTTACCCTTCGACATGGGAGCTCTAGGGTTTGGGAGTTTGGAATCCGTTTCAGGAACCTTTTACAATATTCTTCAGACCTATTACAAGATGAGGAGTCCAGGGCGATGCATTTCGAGGAGGCTTTGCATCCATAGATCTATCGTCAGGTCACCCCATTTATGCTGAATACATATATCGAGGTGTTGGCATGGAGAGAGGTTGTTGAGAGGAATTTGGCCAGGACCAGATCATCACGAGAAGGGGATCGTCATGATACCTCGTGAAGCAAGGCTGTGGTTTGGGGTTCCCGGTTTTCAGGGTAGAATAGTTTCCGTTCAGCCGGGGGTAGGTCCCAGCCCTTCACATCTCGTATCCCTAGAGGCAGAAACTCTCAGGCCTATTCCAAGGGATCATGCGCTTGTTTTTCTTATGGTGGTCTGCCCATCAGCAGCGGGAGTGCCTGACCTTTTAGAGTAGTCATCGTGCACCAGACACTACACTCCAGGTTCCTCCATTGAGGTAGTATCCACCGAGGCAGTAGCATCCTGTTGCACCAGCTTTAGATCACCAGAGGGGATATGGGGAAAGCAGAGGATAGCTCATTGATGATCCCCATCCTCAAAGAGCAGAGCGCGGTCGTGGTGGTGGTTGTCATCAGGTTCAGAGAGGTCGTGGAGGAGGACATGGTAAGCTTCATGCTCTAGTGTTGCCAACACCAGGCGAGCCAGATGTCATTCGAGGTAACCTTTTCTTGGTTTCTACCTTGGTGTATGCCTTGTTTGATTCCGGAGTGACACACTCCTTCATATCACCTACACTTGTCAATGCTTTGGGACTAGAGGTAGAGAGGCATCCAGTGCCCTTGGCATTGACTATGCCAGTTGGAGGTCAAGCTGACTTGTTAGAAGTATGTAGAGACTGTGAGCTAGTGTTGGGGAAACACCGCTCTTGGGAAGATTTCCTATGTTTATGGATACAACCATATAATGTCTTCCTCGGCATGGATTGGTTATATTCGGTGAAGGCTATCGTGGATTTCTTCAAGAAGAAGGTAATATTCATCTGTGCGGATGGAGAGAAAGTGGTGTTAGTTGGTGAGTGAAATATTCGGATGGGTCATAGGCGCGTTCCATCTTTATCTTCCATGGTGGCTGAGATGATGCTATGTTCTTTAGAGGTTCGACAGTTGGAGTTTTCTAGGGTCGTAGAGGAGTACCCTGGTGTCTTTCCAGAAGAGGTTGTAGCATTGCCCCCTCGACGAGAGATCGATTTTGGGATTGAGCTATATCCAGGAGAGACTCCTATCTCTATGTCTCTATATAGGATGGCCCTTTCTGAGTTACGAGTGCTACGTATACAGCTTGATGGTCTGTTTCAATGTAGTTTTGTTCGACCAAGTGTGTCCCCATGGGGTGCACCAGTTCTGTTCGTAAAGAAGGCTGATAGCTGTTTGCGATTCTGTGTCGATTATCGTTGCATAAAATAAGTAACAATAAAGAACCACTATCCTCTTCCAAGGATTGATGATTTATTTGATCAACTGAAGGGTGAAAGTTGGTTCTGAAATATCGACATATGTTCAGGATATCATCATATGTGTGTGAAGGATGAGGATATTCTGAAGAATGCTTTCTGTTGTCATCATGGGCATTATGACATCGTTGTAATGTCGTTCGGCGTGACGAATGATCTGACTATGTTCCTGGGATTGATGAATGTTGTGTTTTCGGAGTTCCTAGACAAGTTCTTGGTAGTCTTCATTGACGACATCTTTGTGTACTCCATATCTGAATAGGAGCATGTAGAGCATCTACGATCTGTTTTGGGGGTTCTTCGTCGACATCAACTATTCAACAAGTTGTCGAAGTGTGAGTTTTGTTCTCAAGAAGTCCATTTCTTGGGGAAAGTTGTGTCCCAATAGGGAGTAGCTGTGGATCCATCAATGATATAAGCAGTTGTGTCTTGGGAATCCCCCAAGACTGTTTCAGAGGTGCGAAGTTTCCATCGTCTCGTAGGCTACTACATGTGGTTCGTGGCCTATTTCTCACAGGTTGTGACTTCTCTAACATCTTTGACCAAGAAGGATCAGCCATTCATATGGACTGATCAGTGTTTGGCAGCTCTCGAGTATCTAAAGGAGAAGTTAGTAAGTGCTCCAGTCCTTTGTCTTCCAGCTGAAGGATTTCATTTTGATGTTTTCTATGATGCTTCATGTCTGGGGTTAGGTTGTGTTCTTATCCAGTAGAGGTCAGTTGTTTCTTATGGGTCTCAGTAGTTACATCCCCATGAACACAACTATTCCACCCATGGTCTCGAGTTTGCAGTCGTGGTGTTTGCTCTGAAGTTGTAGAGACATTACCTCATTGGTGAGCGCTTTGTGGTTTTCACCGATCATAAGAGTTTGAGGTATGTTTTCTCCCATCGCGACTTGAACTGACAATAGCGTCGGTGTATGGATTTCTTGCATGAATATGACTTCGAAATATCGTATAAATGTAGAAAGGTGAATGTTTGTAGCTAATGCGTTGAGCCGAAAGTCATGTAGTGATGTTGTGCATGAATTCGGTGATTCCTGTAGAGTAATGGAAGATCTGTCAACATTGTATCTTGATATTGGAGAATTAGGAGGTACAGGTTGTCTTTCTCAGATAAAAGTACAGTCATCCCTGGTGCAGACGGTGGAAGAGTCCGAGTTGGGGGATCTTGAGGTGGCGGTCTGGAGAGACTGAGTCATTTGTGGTGAGGCCCCTGATGGTTGGTCTGAGGATGAACAACACAGAGTGTTGTATCAGGGAAGTATTTTTTTTCCTTGGCGATGCGCGAGATGGTTCTTAGAGAGGTCGACATTTCACCTTCAGTAGTATATCCTGGTGTGACAAATATGTACCGATGCTTGAGGAGTCAGTTTTGGTGGCCTGGGCTGAAGCATGCAGTTGCGGAGTTTGTGTCTTGATGTTTAGTCTTCCAGAAGGTGAAGGCCGAACACCGTGTTCCTGGTGGTCTTCTCCATCCATTAGAGATTCCTCAGTGGAAGTGGGAGGACATCTCAATGGACTTTGTTACAGGTTTACCTCGAGCTCCGGGAGGACATGATGCTATTTGGGTGGTAGTGGATCGTTTAAAAAAATTGTCCCACTTCATAGCGATCAAGGAGTTGAGCTCAGTGGATGTTTTGTCGAAGTGGTATCTGGAGGAGGTGGTGAGACTTCATGGAGTCCCAAGGATGATAATTTCTAATCGATATCCTCGTTTTACCTCCAGGGTTTGGGGAGGTCTCTAACATTCTTTTGGTTCTCAACTATACCATAACACCTCTTTTCATCCTCAAACAGATGGTCAGACAGAGCAAACCATCCAGACTCTGGAATACATGTTACGCTCTTCTATTCTTGGCTTTGGAGGTTCATGGATGAGGTACTTACACTTGGTGGAGTTTTCATACAATAATAGTCTCTACTCCACCATCGTTATGGCGCCGTTTGAAGGCTTGTATGGCCAGACTTTCCATTCTTCGTTGTGTTGGACTGGGGTCATAGAGTCAGCAATTCTTAGACTATAACTAGTGAAGAATACAACAGAGATGGTTCCGGTGATTCGTGAGAGGATGAAGGTAGCAGAAGATCATTAGAAATCCTATGTCGATCAAAGAAGAAGACCCTTACAGTTTAATGTTGGGTATCATGTGTTTTTGAAGGTGACTCCCCGTCGTGGGCAGCAAAGGTTTGGTCATAGGAGTATGCTTTCTCTTCGATTTATTGGGCCTTTTGAGGTGTTAGCTCATGTTGGAGTTGTGGTGTATCGAGTAGCACTTCTCCCTCAGATGAGTCGGATACATGATGTTTTCCATGTATCACAGCTACGTCATTATCTTCATGATGACTCCCTCATCCTCGACTGGGGAGAGATCGATGTTGATGATGATTCCACCTTTGAGGAGAAACCTTTGTAGATCCAAGACCGCAAGGAGAAGGTATTGC
The DNA here is from genome assembly GCA_963277665.1 of Viscum album. Taxonomy (NCBI): domain Eukaryota; kingdom Viridiplantae; phylum Streptophyta; class Magnoliopsida; order Santalales; family Viscaceae; genus Viscum; species Viscum album. Next base: position 450,859,797 of record OY728143.1, on the reverse strand, counting down.
GCGAGCGTTCAATCCCCTTAGTTCATGTCTTGTGGTGACACAGTGGCATGGAGGAGAGTACATGGGAATGTGAGTCACAGATATGTTCTCAGCACCCAGGGTTGTTTAATGTTTAACTCTTTCATGTAATGACAATTCCGTATGTGGTTATGAAACCATAATGTTTATGAGATGACTCTCTTCATTGCTTTAGTGGATTTCTCTCTTTTGAGAGGTATCTCGGTGGGTGGTTGTTCAGACCCTGTTTCATTTTCTCTTTAGGTGGGTTTTGGATTGTTGAGGACGAGATTGTTTTGAGAGGTATCTGATGTAATGGCCAGGGCCTCTCCGTTCCATTCTATTGTAAAAATGTGGTACTAGAGGTGTTCCTAGAAGTCAAGGTGACTTGGGGGTGCGTTTGGGTGCACTTTTGAGAAAAGTTAAAGGGTAATAGCTTTCACACGGTTGGCGCACGGGTTGCCTAAACCGTGCGGTAAAATCGTTCAAGTCTGGTCTTGAGGGCAGTGGCTAACGCACGGTTAGCACACGGTTTGCCTAACCATGCAGTCTAACCATGCGAGGAGGGGTTGTCGAGGTAGAAGCTAACACACGGTTAGTGCACGGTTTGTTAAACCGTGTGAACTATGTGTGCGGGCACTTAAAGTTAAATCCTAAAATTGTGGATCTAACTCGTTTTTCCTTTAATCACCTCATTTAAGCCCCTAAGTATCCATAACTCGGGATTACCCTTCCTTGGAGGTGGAAGAACCACTCCCAAGAATTTTGGAGGCAATCTAGATGCTTCTCTTTGCGAATCGAAGATGGTTTCTTGAGGTAAGTGATCCTTTTTATTTGGTTTCTTAGATCTACCTAGATATACTCCTCCTTTTCTCTCGGGATCTTACATATATGATTTTTATGGATATATCTATGTGTGTGGATGAAGTTTGTGATGATCATTGGTCTTGGTTGTGTTAGGAGAGGATATATAGGGGGTATCCTTGGTGAATCAGCCCGGTCTCCTTGGGCGTTCTTCGATTGTTGTGGATTTCCTGAAAAACATTTGAGGTAGGGGATTCTTGGATTGTCTAATTGTTTATGTGAAATCGTAGAGTTAGCATGATTTAAACCTTTGGATCACAATGTAATTGACCTAATTAAATACTTGAACCAGATTAAATGAATTTTTTTGATCGCTTGTTGTTGTTTCTTTGTACTGTGATAACGGTTTGCCTCATGTTTTTCTAGATAGAGTGATATCTATGCTTGCTTTGTTCGGTTTTCCATTCTTGATGGAAATTAAAAAAGAAAATAAAGTCCGAATTAATTGATAATAAATTGGATAAAGATAATGAGGCATGAAAATGAATCCGGTTGTTTCCATAGTTGTAGTTGTTCTAATTTGATGTTAATCAAATTGGCATAGTAAGCATGTTAAATATTTTCCGATAGCTTACTGATTAGGTTTCCCAGAATTGGAACCTATGAATTGAATCTGTTAATTCAAGAGGGATTAAAGAACTAGTTGGATGATAAAAGATAATGTCTGGTAGGTTTCTTAGTTACCCTATTATTCGTAAGGCTGAGTGCCTTGTGCTTTAGAGACATGAGTTCTCATTACGTATGAAGGCCGGATGCCTTGTTAATGGTCCACGAACCCATTTAATGTGATGTTTTACTTCCTACTACTTATGCTGTGATGTTACCCAGGAGGGGTGTTGTGGTATGTGGAGGACATGAGGCCTTGTGGTTGTGGTAGTGGATGATTCCTATAGTGGCGAGATGCATCGGTTTGTGCATGTGGGTGTCAGGGAGGACACAAGTGATGATGGAATGGGATGGATGTGTTTGTTGGATGCATGGTGAATTTGATTGAATGTTTATCTGCTTTAATTTTCCCCACTGCTCAAGGAAAATGGTCTTGCTTACTCTTCTTCCAAAGGAGGTGAAGACGCGCGAGGTATGCCACATGCTTTCCGTGTCTAGATTATCGAGAGAGGTTGGGTCTAAGATCTTGCTACAGGCAGAAAAGACTCGACGGGTAGTACATCTACTCACCGTGATGATCCCCCTTGTGTTTAGTAGCATAGGTTTCCTTTCTAGAATGCCTGGGAATATGGGAAAGTAATTTCTGTAATGAAAGATTGATTAAATGGTGATGATCCACAGGGATGGAGATGTTGGAATTTAAAGGTGATGTTGAACCTTTAAAGGAACAGTTGTTTTTGAATGTGATTCCAATGAAGTTTAATGTGGTTTTGTTCAAGGTTATTTAATGTGAAAATAATTAATTAATGTAAAGTGGAACTAATGAAAAAGGGAATGAAGTAACCTAATGAAGTTATTTAATTTGTTGTGTGCTTATAGGATACCTAGTCTTAGAAATAGCAGCCTGGAGTCCGAGAGACGTTAGCTGTAGTTGAGACTAAGAAAAGGTTATTCCCATAGTGTGGTTGTGAGTTATATATTCTGTACTTTTTGTGTTTCTATACGCTAATCCACCCTGTCAGTAAGGGAAACTGGCACCCGGGGGATTCTGATCCCTGGGGGGGGGGGTGCTTTCCCCAACATTCTGATGAGAGGGTGAATGGATGACTACCCCCTTTGACCCCGCTCTCTTCTCTTGGTAGATACAAGTGCTATTGGGCACAATAGTTAGTTTCCCCCATATATGTGGGTAGAGGGCTGTAATGGCTTGTGTTTATTCAAACACATATATTCTAGATATTGTATCCCATGGACTACTATAGGTGTAACGTGTATAGGCTGTGATGGATTGAGGAACCTTACTCAGTGTATGGGCTGTAATGGATTGAGGTATAATACCCGACATATGATACACGTTATGCGAGATGTGGTGGATCCCGAAAACTACCTGGTTACTTTTAGTTGTGAGGATGGTGTGGAGCTTCACCCAGGTGTCTGCGGGCAAGCCTTTGTGGTTCACGTGGTACAGATTGTGGAGCTTAGCCCAGGTGTATACGGGCAAGCCTTTAGAGAGAGATGCACATGATGCATGTCCTTGGGGAAAAGCAGTAAACCAGTGGGGAAGTAGTAGCAGGGTACCCTTGATATCCTTTTCTATATTATATATTCTTTTATGCGTTACATTGTGAGATTAGCTATGGTGACGTTGGTAACATAGTATACCTGCTTAGGGGATGAGTTAGTTTCACTGTTGTTTACTGTGCTTTAGCATGCTTTCTTTACTTTTGCATGAGAGGCTTTGGGGAGGATCCTACTGAGTATACTGTTATACTCACCCTATGCATGTATAAACTATTTTTCTGGTCACTTGGAGAATGTTTGAGATCATGCTGGTTTCTACTAGATTGTGGTTGGAGGAGTTGTTCTGGCTTGCGGTCGCTGCCGTTTTACTTTCTTTGGCGTACTCGTAGTTTTCCCTTTCATTTGTAGTACTTTTGCATGAAATTTCATATATGCACATGGGTTTCATTTATATTTTAGTTATGATTTGTATTTGGTTGGTATCTATCTTATCTCTCTCTTCTTCATGTGTTCTCATAGAGGGTAATGCCTCTCATCAGTGTGTTTATTATACCCTCACTGCTAGTCGCCAACCCGGGGCCTATTGGAGGCGGGACTCAGGAGTCATTATCTCCCTTTTCACATTGCCGACCCAGGAGGGGTACACATTGTGAGGAGGGGGTCGTGACAATATTTTTACAATTTAATTCAATGTTATTCATTGAAAATAATTTCACCTTGAAATTCAACATAAATAAGTATCAATATTTTGTTATTTATTATTTCTTAAAAACACACTTTTTTGGTTTTGACAAAAGGAATTAATTTTAAATTAATAAATTCAACCTATATGTTTTTAATTTGGTAAAATAGACTTAATTTGTTTATTAAGATTATCAAAATTATCATAGGGTGAAATTTTGGTATTATTCTGAAAACATTAAATTTTTTATTAATAGTGAAAAACACTGAGTTTTTGGTTAAAACCGACTTTTTATTTAAATAATTATTTATTTAATTTAAATTTATTTTATGTAAATATAGATACATAATAAATATATAATTTTAATACAATTCATTGGATTCATTTTATAATATGTTTAGATATATAAAAAGTTTATTGACCTTTTTATTGTCCCCACCTCCTTGGAGAATTTCAATATTTGCATAAAACGTAATTTTACCATTTTTGTCAGTTGAATTTAAAAAAATCCAAGAGACATAGTTAACCACAGTAATTAAAATTTGGTTTAATAAGATGAAAATAATTTTTTCTGAATAGTGACTATTTCCTTTTTTTACCACAGTTTAAAGTAAATATGGTAATTAAGGGTAAAAATGATATTATTATTACCATAACACATGTCCTAATTCTATTGGATAAGTGTAATTCCATCAAAAACAACCTTAGTAATAATATATTATCCTTTAGGTCTACTTGGATTAGATTAAGACATTTATTATAAATTTAATTCAAAGAATAGTTAAATGTGTTAAATTCCATGTTTGATAAATAAACCATTTTAATATAGGGTTACTCCTAAGATAAATTCTATTATAAATATTCTGTAGAAATATAAAGTGATTTACAACAGAATGGTATTTCGTTCATAATTGTTAGACATTAAATAATGAAATTTATTCATGACACAATGATGATGCAGTAATTTCCCAATTAATGAAATATTATAATAATTGATATTATAAATATCCAAATAAATTTAATTTGAGACTTTTTCTGAATTACACTATTTTTAGAGGTTAATATGACATTTTATGGCGGTTAGATGAATTTTTTTATGTAATAACTCTGTTATGAATTTAGAAATAACAAAATACCAAAAAGTATCAAAATTGACATAAAAGAGTTTCTAAAAAATATAATATTATTAATTGATATTCTATTCCTAAAAATATAAGGTTTGGCCAAAAGACTTATATAATTATAGGTGGACCATTAATGAACCACTTGGGGTTCTCTTGAATGTTTATAGAAAGTTTATTAACCATATAATATAAAAATACAAAGAGACATGGTAAATGTCAAACTATTTTACTAAGAGTTAAATCTAAAAGATAAAGTTTATACAGTGACATAAACCTATCTAAAACCAATTTATTGATTAGTTTACTACCCATATCCACCTTATACATTAAATAATCCATTTAGGAGAAATTATAAACTTAAAATTATTTTATTATAAAATAATATTTCTAACTTTTCCTAAGGTTCCCCTCACCCCTCTTATAAAAGGGAACCCCCTTCTATCTAATTCACACCTTCAAAGCCATTTGGATCGGAAAAACCCTGCACAAATACCCTCTCAACTGTTCTCCCTTAATCCTAGACGCCTTCCTTTAGTTATAAAGCCATCCTAAGGAGCCCTTTTGATCAATTCAAAAGGAAGAACCTGAAGAAGTGGTAAATATTTCATCAACTCTTTCAAGTTCCTTTCATCTTCCACTTCCTCTTTCTTTGTTGTTGCCATTCTAAAATAATAAATCCATAATATTCTATATAAAATGATGTTATTATCAGTATGGTACTACCATATTCATTATTCTATCCATCTTATGAATGATATTGTCACCATGTGTGCATACGTACGGCTTACCGTCTCCACGCAGTGGTGTAATTTGTTATTCAACACTATGTTATTTGGATGGATATAATGATGAGTAATATGTATATAAATAATGAAAATAACATGATAATGTCTCTGTAAAATTAATATACCATCCAATTCCACACCTTTAAAGAAATGATATTGTCCCTCGTGCGTACGTATAGATTACCGTATCCACAATGCGATGAGATTCATTTCCACGTTCACCATTAAAAGAGGATTATAAAAATAAATATAAGTAATTAGTAATTAATATATGAAATAATAATTCTACTAGATATATACATACATATATATATATATATATATATATTTATTTATTTACATATATCTCAATCACTTACTTCTGTTCAATACGACATTAAATTGGAAACGGTGTTTATGCATACGTACGACCTACCGTCTCCATAAATGGTGTTTCCATTTAATAAATATATCTATTATAAATATTTATATTCTAAATATATATGATATATATCATGTTTTATATTCTGGAAGTATGAAAATAATTATCTGTGTGATACAGTCAAGAATAAAAAGTTAAAACACGTACGACAATGAGAGAGATTATTACACAATATGATAATTTAACAAAGAAATTATTATTAAATGGGCAGTATAAACTCATAAATGAATCATATGTGATATCATAAATATTAATATGGTTATTTTATAATTTAATAACATACCATGTTCATTATAAAGGAGTTTAAACGTACCCTCAACCAATGGAAAGTGCAAGGTAAAGGTTAATTCCTCAGTCTCAGTATTACCCGAGATTGTTTATGTGTAAGTATTTTCGGGAACATTTTTATCATCCTTGTCAATTTTTCGTAAAAATGATATCAAAATTAATATTTTAAGTATTTGTGAAAGGTACTCTTTATCAAGATCATAATTTTAAATGTTTTAATGATTTATCTTTCTAAATCTTTTTAATTAATGTCCATGTTTTCAAAATGGTTTTAAGTATTTATTTATATGAACATGAATGTTTTGAAATAATAATTATTTTGAAAATTTTCAAAGTGTTATGAGACACTTTAATTCAAAAATCACTTTTAAATGACTTCCTTTATTAATGCGTTACATTTAAATGATTTCACAAAAAAGGATATTTTCTCAACGGGTTTTAATGATTATTTTCAACTATGTCAACATCCTTTTTGTATATTATTCCTAATTGTGGTTGATTTACTATAAATAAAATTTTCAATATTGTATTCAATGAGCTATGATATGGTTGATTGTGAATGTGCTATTTTTATACCATTCATGGTTTGTGGTTAATGTAATGACATTTCATATGCTAGTTTTAATATAAATGTTTATGTTATGTTTCAAAATATACATATGAGTAATGCAGTGGACTTAGTAAGTGGCGGGTGGTGCCCGCTATAGCTCCTTGATGCATCGGTAGATCTCATGAGACAAACTAGTGTCTTGGAACAAGGCCTTGACAAAAATTTTATTTGTAGTCTTGGCACGAGGCCTTGACTATGTGGTAATTATGCCCGACGTTAGGCATTTTATCATTATAAAATTAGTTATTACATGTGATTATCAGACTAGTAGAATATCCATGTTCATGTTTATATGGTAATGTTTGATTTATTTTTCCCATATTATGTTCGATTTTATGTTTAAAAAGGCTGTTGTTTTTATAAAAAAATCTTTCCTAAAAAGTTTATAGCTTCCATTATATTATTTACCCTTTCTGAGCATATGAGCTCACCCCTTTCTTATGTTTTATTTTCCCCGGATTTCAAGAAGTGTATTATGATTGGTATGTAGGGTTACGCTATAAGGAATAATGGCCTTCTCAAAGAACTATCTATGCTATGTTTTATGTTTGAAATTGTAATGTAAAGTTAATGTATATAATCTATTTTCCAAGACTACTAAACTGATCGGTCCTTCGGGACTTGATTCCTCGTAACCATGCCAATGTAATAAAATAATGCACCGGATTTGGGTAACTGGGGTTGGGGAGTTACCCTCACACTGGTGGTAATCCTTAAAATTCATCTCGGAAAATGCCTCTGAAATAATCAACCACAATAAAGAAAAATCATCTCACGTATTCCATGATAATCCGGATACACACTCACAATTAAAGATGCCATCCCACCCATACCATGATTTTGTGGTCCATCCTGGATCTCTTGGATATCCCATTTACCTTTTTGAATGAACTATCTACCTATCATGATGTAAATTTCACCCTAAGACAATATCAATCAACGAAAGTATAAAAGGGAAACCAGCATTCCATCTCTAGAATGGTATCAAATCCTATCATATAATGGGAAAAAATGTCACATGTAACACCCCAAGATTTCATAGTACATTATCTCTTTAAAGTAGTATAATAGCTTATATTGCACGCAACACCGACTTGGCTTGTGTTATACACAAGACTGAGTTTCTATAAAACAACACATTAGTATTATAATTATTTAAATGATATATTTACTAAACAATTAAATATTTTATAAATGAATAGTAACAAAACAATTTTAAATGTTATTTATAATTCTTTCACATTATTAAAATATATTTATAATGAAATGTATATGTTTTGTTAAAATAGTTATATATTTAGAAAAATTATTTTCTTAAAAGAAATACTTTTTTTCTATTTGTGAACTATAATAGAATAAATTTTAGACACTCGTTCAAATTGAATTTGGTAAAATATACTTCATTTTTTAATTTATAATATCAAAATTATATTTGGGTGAATTTTTTGAATTTTTCTGAGAACAATCAATTTTTATGAATAGTGAAAAATATTGCATAGTACATAAAAACCGCCTTTTTCATTTAAATGATTATTTTTAATTAAATTTATCTTAAATTAAAAATAGATACATAAAACATATATCAGTACAATGTACGTAAATTGAGTCATTTTATCACTAGATAGGATATATAAAGTTTTATTGAACTTTTTAATGCCTTTTACACAACTTCTTGGCACATTTGCAAATTTTCATAAAATGTAATTTTTCTACTTCTGTGAATTGAATTTAAAAATTTTTATAGACATGGTTGTTATCAGTAAGTAAAATTTGGTTCAATATGATGAAAATATTTTTTGGTGAATAGTTTTTTTTGAATTTTATTTACCACAGTTAAAAGTAAATAGGGTAATTAAAGGTAAAAATAATATTGTAATAATAAAAAATTACCCCAACACAAGTTGGAATTCTTTTTTACATGTTTTTTTCGACCAAAATCAACATTAGGACAAAAATAAGATCATTTTATTTCCATTTGGGTTAGATTAGGTCATTTACAATATTTTATTTAAAGAAGAGTTAAAAGTGTTAAATTCAATGATTAATAAATAAACAATTCTTAATATGTTGTTAACCAAAAGACAAATTTGACTATAAATATTAATTAGATATCTAATTTTTTTTCATACATCATAGTATTTTATTTATATTTTTTAAACAATAAATAATTAAATTTATGAATGACACAATGATGATGCAATAATTACCATATTAATGAAAGATTAAAAAATAGATATTATATATATTAAAATAAATGTAAATTAAAACTTTAGATACCATCCACGAAATTTTTAGGTGAATATGAAATTTTTGGGTTGATTCAGTGTACCTTTTTCGAAGTAATCAAGTTGTTTTGACTTTCACGAAAACCAAATACTAAATTGTGTCAAAATTGACATAAATGAGTTGTTAAAACAAATACTTTTTTATACAATGATATAATATTCCTAAAAATATAAGATTCTTCCAAAGGACATATATAATTTTATATATATCATTCATGAACCACTTAATGTTCTGTTGGCATTTTATAGTATCTATATTAACCATGTAGTATAAAAATATAAGAAAACTTGATAAAATTTATACTATTTAACAAAGAGTCAAATTTGAAAGATAAGGTTAATATAGTGACCTAAACATGTATAAAACCAATTTTTTGAACATATTTCGACCCATCCACACCATATAATTGAAATAAATCCATTTTTAACAATTATAAACCGAAAAATAATTTTATAATAAATTAATATTTCAAGCTTTTCCTAAAGTGCCCCTCACCTCTCTTATAAAAGGGTACTTCCCCTTATCTTAAATTCACACGTCCATAGCCATTTGGATTATCCAACCCCTACCCAAATATCCTCCCAAAATCCCTCACTTCAACCTAGAACCTTTAACTTTGGCATAAATATAATCTAAGGAGCCCTTTTCGTCAAATCAAAAGGAATCACCCGAAGAATAGGTAATTATTTTATCACCTCTTTCAATGTTCTTTTATTCTTATACTTCGAATTGATTTGTTGTTACCATAATAAAATAATAACTCTATTAACATATAAATTATGAGATTTTATTATAAATATGGTAGAATCATGTTCATTATTTTATCCATCCTATAAATGACAAAGTCACCATGCGTGGGTATATACGGTTTACCATCTCCATGTCGCGGTGTAGTTTGTTATTGTACACCTTATTGTTTGAATTGGTATAATAATTAGTATAATTGATGTAAATAATAAATATATAATGTTAATTACTATTTATATATAATATACCATCCAATTAAAAATGATTTCACCATCAATAGAATGATATTGTCACTCATGCGTACGTACGGCTTACTGTCTCCATGACGTGATGAGATTCATATTCAACGATCACCATTCAAGAATTTTTATTTAAATTTATATATTTATTAATTATGAGATATATGAAATAATATTTCTACTGGAATATTATATATTTATGTAGATAAGTATATGTTTTATATTTACTTTCATATTATATGATAAGAAAACATAAACAACATGCGTGCGTACGTATAGACTACCATATCCATGAACGGTGTTTCCATTTCATATATCTATCCACTATACGTATTTATATTCTAAATATATATGATATATATATATATCATGTTTTATATTCTGTAATTATTTTAATAATGATCTAAGTGATGTGATCAAGAATAAAAAGTTAAAACACGTACGATAAAGAAAGCGATTATTACCCAAAATAATACTTTAGCATGGAAATTATTAATAAATGGGTAGTATAATGTCATAAATGAATCTTTTATGATATAATAAATATGAATATGGTTCTGTAATAATTTAATAACATATTATTCTCATTATACAGGTGTTTAAACATACCCCCGACTAAAAGAAAGTATAAGCCAAGTGTTAATTTCTCAATGTCACTATTATCTGAGATTGTTTATGTGTAAGTATTTACTGGGACATAGATATCATACATGTCCATGTTTCATAATAATGTATAAAAAAATAATATTTTAAGGTTCTATGTGATTGAATCATTAACTAGATCACCATTTTAAATGTTTTAAAGTTCTATTTCTCTAAATCTTTTCAATTAATGTCCATGTTATCAAAATGATTTTAAGGATTTATTTATATAGACATGATTGTTTTAAAAAGGTAATTAATTTCAAAATATTCAAATTGGTACAGGAAACATTGATTCAAAAACATTCTTTAAATTACTCCCTTTAAAAATTGTGTGACGTTTAAATGATTTAATGAAAAATGGATATTTCTCTCAAATGGTTTTACTGATCATTTTCAACTAGTCTAACATACTTTACTGGATATTATTATTGATTGTGGTTTATATATTATAATACAATAATCCATATTTTATTGAATCAGTTATGATATTTTTTACTCGGGATGTGCTATTTTTATACCATTCATGGTTTATGGTTAAGGTATTGACATTTCATATGCTAGTTTTAATATGGATGATTATGTTATTTTTCACCCTTTTCATATTAGGATTGTATTGGACATAGTAACTGATGGTCATGGCCTACTATAGCCCCATGATTCATCAGTAAGTCTCATGAGACAAACTATTGTCTTGGCACGAGGCCTTGAAAGAATTTATATTTAGGGTCTTGGTACGAGGCCTTTACATTATGGTTAAGATGTCTGGCATTATGGATTCTGTCATTATTAGATTTTTTTCTAATGTTATGTGTTATTATAATACTAGTAGAATATCCATGTGAATATGAAAATGGTATTATTTGATTTATATATGACATATTATTCTGAAGTATATGTTTAAAGGGATTGTTTCAACTTTATTCTTTTCCATTAAAGTATATGATTATTTATTATTGCTTCCACTATATTGTTTATCCTTAAAAAGCATCTGAGCTCACCCCTTTCTTATGTTTTTTTTTCATTTGATGCCAGGAAGTGTATTATTATTTATATACAGGTTTAAGATAAGTGAATAATGGAATACTCAAATTATTATTTATGTTGTGTTTTATGTGAGAAATTGTAATGTAATGTTCATGTATGTAATCTATTTTCCAATACTGCTAAATAGATCAATCCTTTGGGAACTGATTCTTTGTAATAATTCCTATGTATCAAAATAATGCACTTAATCCATGATTTTAGGGTCAAGGAATTACATCACACACCAAGTGACACCAACTAATCCAAAGGGGCACTCCATACAGTGATATACACCCACCATTCTAATTCCCAATAGAGTTTCACATTTGAGGATGTCATTATAATTTTAAAAACTGAGACCAAGTCTATCCACAATGGTAACAAAAAGAAAGATATTAGAAGACCATGTATCGCAACTTTAATAAGCTAAAGTTGAGGCTTCTATAATATTACCTATGAAAGTATATGTATCTTGATCCTTCTCCTTACAGGTCTATTCTACGTATAACTAGACAGTAACGAGACCCTTTGGAACTTCCTTGTTACCCTGAGCTGGTGCACCCTATGGTTGTTGTAAAATAGGGGTCTGACTACCATGGCCATAACCACCAACTCAGCCTGATCCTTCAGCTGTACTCCAACTCCATGATTTATGAGATGCTGATAACACTAATCCAAAATGTGGAGTAGGTGTGGTCCCCTTCTCAACATATACTGATGGAAAATATCTATAAAAGTATTGTATATGGCCCATTATTTTGCAGGATCATCACTCGAATGGGTCCCTCATATATTGTGGCATGCTATGTCTTATCCGACCGCACTGGCATCACCTCACCTAGAAACCTGAGTGTATTCTCTATAAATAGGCATCACTGTGTGGAATATCCAGACTACTCTTCCTACTATTATTTTATATAGTTCTAGATATAGATGCTAAACCGCCTTGGATCACACCTTCATCCTCTCTCAGATTATGTTCTCTAACAAGAACCCAATTCATTATTCCCTAAATAGTAGTTATCTGAAATACATTACCCTATGATCATATTTTATACCTGAGACAATACATGAATCACTAAACCTTATATGGATCATATCCAATCATAATATGTGTGAAAAACTAGAGTTATGTAAAATAGGCCAAGTAATCCATAACTGACAACACTCATTTCTCCTTATGCAAGAACTCTCAAGCTCTATCATCCCTTAATGTCTCTGGAAACAATAAATCATGGAATTCCATATGGAAATCATTCCAAAAAATCACCCAATGGTGATCCATATGAGTGATTACATCCCACCATCTCTTGGAGGAATCACATATTATATATATAGTGACATTGGCCCTCTTCTTAGGAGGCATCTCTAGATTATCGAAGAAAGATATCATGGCCTATAGCCTTGAATCTGGAGTTGGTATTCCACAATCCCAAAAAAATGGATTGATACAGGTGTTGAAAATCACATGTCAACTCTAGAATAGTAAGGGAAAGTCGCGGTTCTCCATGAACAGTCTTTCTGAACCGCATAAATCCTTCACAGAATTGTGGCTCAGTGTTTGTGTCCAGTATAAACGATGGCACCATAGCCACAATGATTAGAGGATCCACTGGTAGTCTATGGACCACCACTTCCAGAGCATGATCATCACTACCCTCCTAGAATTCCACTAGTTTTCATCATGGTGGCAAGAATATATAATGACAAACATATGCCTCAGATCTAGATTTTTAACAAATTTCACATATCAAATGCAGAGAAATAGAAATAGGATAGGTATGAGCCTTCTTATATAAGAACACACCCCAATTCCTACACTATGAGTCAGGTCTGGGTGTTATAAAAATCATAACTATGTGAGAGGCAACAAAAAATTCAAACTAATAAGTTTGGTTCTAGTCAATATCTCTACAATAATCCATTTCAATTACCCATGATTTCATATTTGTTTCATTTTCAACCGAGATCACATATTTATTCTCATTTTAATTCATATTCAATTAATATTTATCTCATTTCAATTCCATGGTTGGTTCCATGGTCTTCCAAATTCAAATCCAAGAAAGCCTATACTTTTTAGGGATCAAGGCATGGATTCCACCTGTTCACACCAAAACATATTCTAAAATACATAACACAATACAAGGTAGATATATCACTGCACCTATCAAAAAAACATGAAACAAGAAATACATCCTTAATGGCATGGAATAATGCATGGAAAGTGATATATAGTAGGTTCTAATATGGTGAATGATATGGAATACCCTCATCTCATTGGGTTACAACACAATAGAACCCAAAATCATATCAACTATTACATCACTATATAAGTGCATCACCCAATAGTGGCATCAAATAAATTTTAACTGTTAAATCCAAAAAACATAAATTTCATTCGAGGAAATTTGGATTTTTCATGTACGCGAGTTAGATAAACCCATGCATAGCTCATTACCAAATCTCTATTCCCTATTATCCTTATTTATTGTCACTAAATAGAATATAAAACAAGAAAATAAGGCTCTAATACTACTTTGTAACATCCCTAACCTATATTCCAATCAATATTTCCCTGAGATCAATGGGTCACATGGCCTTAAGTCAATCTCTCCAAATGCCAAAGGCTACTGACTAGTAGTAAGGGCCTGGGTGAGATGGTGGGGAGGCTATACCCTCAATACCAGAGTGAAACATAATGGAAACAGTAAAACATATAGATGAAATTATAACGGTGGTAGACAATTATATAAGTATATCCAAAAAGTATCTCATACACAAAATGATGATACCCGTCACGTGTCTATACAAAATAACCAAAAAATTTATAAAAGGTAGATGTTTAATATAGAAAAAAAATTTAAAAAGTACAAAAGAATCCTGCAAATAATTTAGAGCCTCATCATGGTCCCATTCATCCCTCCTCTAATCAAAAATCAACCACTTATATTAGGGTGCATTCCTTTATCATTACCTAAAATCATATAGTCTATTTGGGTACCAAAAGGTGCACCAAAAAAGTTGTGAGATATCATCCCAATAGCCAACCACCCTAGGTCATGTTCCAATTAGTTAGTGAATAAATATAACACATAGTTAATTCATTGAAGTATAATTAATCAAGTACTGATTTTCAACATCCTAAAATCCAAGTTCTCAATTTACAAAAAGAATCGTTAAATATTTTTCATTTAAAAGTTAAGTATCTGATTTAACATTCAGGATGTTACATCTATAACATACTCATTTATTTATTCAACACAATTTAATTATAAGTCTAGTGACTTGGATCAAATCCTATAGTTTCTCGTGATAACATAACCAAAGGATACCTAAGCAGACCATCCATAAAGTGTAAATCAAGGACTAAATCAAAGCTTGGGTGTGGTCATGGAAGATGCGTCACATGACTAATTCCATTCTTAATTCAGTTTAAAAAATTATTCCATTCGTGACTTTACTACATTGAAATTCAAATATTACTCCTTGAGTAATATCAACCAACACATTATAATCCCATCCAAGGAAAACCTCTCAGAACCCCATGAATATCTCTAGGTGTGGTGTAATGTTCCTGACAATTGAGTCCATCCTCGATGGTCCACCAAGGGAGCCCGAGTATCACCCATTTCATTAAAGATCAAATTCCCTTTGAGTTCATCCATGGAATTCTTATATGAATCCATGTATCATTAAACATGTAGTAATCATGCATAAATGATCCCATTCATGGAATTCATCATTTTAATACATATATCACTCAGTCATAAACAACTTTCAGTCTAATTTATTCCTTCCATGTCATTAGAATTTCTATACATGTATCCCCAAAGGCATATAACCATTTAATAAATTCCAAATCATTCAACTCATTCAAAATAACTATTTCAAGGTCAACACCAATAACAAAAAATTTAGGACTCACCTCAAGAGGTTTTCCAAGTCATTGTCCAAACATAAAAGGCCTACCATTAATTAACTCAAAATTACTCACAAGGGAAATTTCATTAAATAATCATCACAAGCTTAATAAGATATTACATGTCCTTTTCATCATTTAACTCACATTGGAAAATAAATATAAAAATTAATTCAACCTAAGTTATGCATTTACATTAAATGATCTCTATATAACTCACATGCAAATTCACTTCATTGTAAGTCAATATTCAATAAGATTTTTCATAACCAAAGACAAGGGCATTTTCATCCAACCCTTCATATTAATTAATTCAATTACAATTTATTCACATTGAAATTCAATTCAGATGTGAATAAACATTTATCAACCCAAAAAAATTGGTAAAGGTCCACCAAAGGGTGTCCGAGTCCAAAATCCATCAAACATTACATTTAATAACAACACCACTAAAAGGGGAGCTTAGAGATTCAGGGTACACAACTTATAAAAAATAAAAAAAACCCATTCAATCACATAAGCCATTACATGAAAATTAAGTGTTCAATTTCAATTTATGGTGACACCTAAAAATTGTGATCATGGAATGAATTCATATATAAACATCTAAACTCTTAGATAAAGTCACGAGACCACGTACCTTATGTTTTTAGTTGATTTCTCATCCAATATCAACTACTGATTCGGCTTCAATCGATATAAAATCACCGAGAAGAGGAAAAACCTAATTGTATGTCAAATCATATTCAACCTAAAAAAGCATAAACGATATCCAGAATCATAGTGAACAACCAAAAATAGATTCATTTATTACTATTAAGGATCCAATGAGACGAACAGACATTGATTTTGAGGTCAAACGGAGAGGTTCAATCAATTCTAGGAACATGATCAAGGGAGATATTCTCAAAAATCATATTTGTTTTGTTAGAAGAAGAGAATGAAAATTAAGTTATAAAAAAAATATTTAATTTAAAATTATAAAATTTCCAAAATTTAATGGGTTACATAATTATCAATCTGTAAGGGGAACCTACATGGTTTTTTACATGGTTTAACTAACCGTGCACAATCCATGAAAAAATTTGTTGTCAAGATTTTTGAGCTGGCCACATGGATGTGCAACCCAGGTCACACGGATTTTCTAAAATAGTGTTACACCAGCCTCTTTTTAATTGTATAATTTATTAATTTTCTGTGAATCGAGTTGTTCGGGATTAACCTTGACAAAAACTTTTTGGGTTTTTTTTTAAAACTCACATTTTGGTCTTGATAATGTTTAGCGCACCACGATCGATGTTGCATGACTTTACCATGTCACCGTGTGACTTTTCCTGGTTCACCGCATGGTCTGATCAATGTTAAATTAATTAAATATAATGAAACAATAATAAATAAGAAAAATTAAAGCATTGAAAAATAAATAAATTAAATAAGAAAATGGTGATAAAAATTTAAATGAATTGTTTAATGGTAATAATAATATTAGTATTTTTGAGAATAAAAATAAAAGTGATAATATTATTATTTGTGTCAAGAATATAAATATTATAATAGGTTTGAATATCAATAAAATTATTATTATTACTATTAACATTTTTTAATCATTTATTATTATATTATTATGATTTTAATTAGGTTAGAAAAATGAATACCCCCATCGCCATCGCTTCCTTCATGAGATGCGACCCCCAGTCACCTGAAACCCTAAACCATGCATAGCCTTGGCCAGCCGTGGAACATCCTCTCCCCCTTCATCCCACCCCTGCATCACCCCCTGCTCCCTCTCCTGGTCATTCCACTTCTAGGCTCCCCATCCATCCCCCTAGCGACGTGTGCCCTCCCTATTGGCCACCCACACTACGTCGTGCCCCTAGTTCGAACAGCCGTCATACCACCCACCTTTTTTTCGGCTGACCTTCTCGCCTTGTGCCACTGCCCTCTTCGTGGCCATCCAACTTGCACTTCACCTCCCTTCTGGATCACATCGAAAGGTTTTTTCCTCCACCCATGCATCCTCCTCCGGTGTAGCCTCTATTGGCATAGCCTCCACCGGAGTGATCTCCTCCGACAAGCCCTATCCCTTCAACACGGGTGTGTTTCACCTTTCTTGGTGAATTTCTTCCATTGGGAGATTATGAGGATTTGGTTTACATGGTTTTTGGTGTAGGTTTAATATTCTCTTTGGTCTTATTCTGGTTTTAGGGTTCTATTGGGTTTTTTGTGGTGCGTATTAGGTGCGGATGAAGATCCACACAAGATTTCGGAAAAATCAACACTGAGGTAGGTGGTTCAATTCCCTTTCATTACTTGATTATCTTATTATGATTATTTGGTTATAAAAATATTTTCTATAATCTATTTACATGATTTTAAATGGATTTTTTGGAAAAAAATGATATTTGTTTGTGATAAAATGGTATGTTCATGAGAAATTGGGTGACGTATGTGAAAACATATCTTTGATCATTCAATCAAATTTTCATAAATTGTGTAAATAATTTATTAGATTTTGAATTTTATGGGTATCATATTTTGAAAAGGTTCATGATGTGTGTATGGGTTTAAAAAGGTAATTTTACTTATATATTTTGGTGTAAAGAACTCTTTGTGTTTTTGAAACGTTTTATTATGTGTTTTATTTATTATTTAGATTATTAAAGCATTGTGAAAGTATTTTTTAAAAATATTTTATGTGAAATTGATTTTAAAATGTTTTTCTATGTGTGTTTTAAAGTGAGACCATGATATATTCTTGTGAAATGTCTTATAAATTATAAAATTGTTCATTTAAGTGTTGTTCGAAATGAGAAACATGGTTGAATGGTTTTTGTGTGTGGTTTGGTAGGTGAAAATGGTGTTTTCAAGTCACTCTAGGTGTGTGTATTTAAATGGATATTTTCAAAGGAAAATGAATCACTTTGGGTGTCTTTTCCTTGTTGTGTACTTTTGAAATTGAATTTTAAAATTGTTTGAATAATTGAAAACATTTTTTATAGGGTTTCCTTGTGTATCTAGTTTTAAAATGACGTCTCTATATAGAACCAAGTGGTTTTTGGGATAAAGTTCTCTTGGTTTTTTTGAAATGATTTCATAAATAGCTCAAAGGATTTATTGATATATTTATATGGCATGAAAGTGGTATTTTGAAAGAGTTGAATATGTGTTTATTTTTAAAGTGGTATATTTATATAAAATGAGACGTGTTTTTGGTGTGCATGTGTCTTTGAAATGGTTTTTGGGTATTCAAGTTGTGTATTTTTTATAATTTCTTATTTTTTGTGATATGTGAAGGTGATATACTATGTGAATATGCAACTTGATTCAGCACATGGGAAAACACTGGGTACTTAGGTGGGTGGATTAGAACTAGTACTCTAGAAGATACGTAGGTGGTTTATCCCAGTTTCATCTAGTAGGTTTGACGTTATAACACTAACTAAACTTTTGAGATGATTGGATAACACTAGGTTATGGATGTGTCTCCCTACTATTGGATTGTGTGTGTGAGCATTGATTATTGTGGTTCCTAGGCCACGTTTACACCTAGGTATGATGTCTCTAGTTCCCCACGCATACTAGATGCCTTAATGTATTTACCCACAGTGCTCTACTATTCTTGATGTGGTTCCTTCCACTGGGAAATGGAGGACCACTTTAGTGTGTGTGTTTTCCTTATGTATTATCTCTTCCACTTTAATGTAGTACTTGTTAAATCATTTTCCTTCAAACATTATTTTCATTTTTACTTTCAAAATATATATGTTTTCCTTATCAATATTTTTTAAGCATGTTTTTTTATTAAATAAGTATATTAAATTATCTCTTAGATGTTTTGTCATGGAATCATTTTATTGGGAAGTATTTTACTGGGCCTTTGGATCACACCCTACACACACCTTCGGGTGTATATTGACCTTATTCTCTAAGTATCCCAGGTTGCAGCATCATGCCTAGTTATTGTGGTTCAGGTAGTTGATGGTCTTCGTGTTCATGTTTGTGTTGGTAGCTTGGGGATATTTCTTCTCTTATTTCCAGGAGGTTGGTAGTGTATTTTTATTTTTCTATATTTTTTTTGTTCATTTAGGGTTTTTAGTTGAATTGTAGACCTTGACCCTATTTTTTGTTTAAAGGTGTTTTTGGTTGTCTGTTTCTAGTTTTAGTTTATTTATCCTATTGGTGTTTTGTGTTATTTTCTTTTCGGTAAATAGTTCCCATGTTTTTTTATACTCGAGATCTTGTGTTAGCCCGTAGGGATTGGGAATGCCCTTTCTGCCATCTCGCAGACCAGGTTGGGTGCCGGGTTGGAGAGTGACCCCGCTTGGTTCATGAAACAAAGTTATCCTGGGAAGTTTTCTCTATGGGGTCATGTTTCTTTGGGATGGAGTAATGTTTTACCGAAGTTAAGGGTATCGAAACTCGACATTATAGCTACAAACAACATTCCTTTCTATGAAACCTCGTAGCAGGACTCAAGTTTCCAGGGTATGTTAAGGTTTTTCTGAGTCTTTGGTCCTCATGGTGAAACATGTTTAGTGGAAATGAAAAGAGAGTGGGTTCAGTGGTCCTAGTGATCTTGTAGGGTTTGGAAATCCTTGTGGACTTGGGGACAATATCCTGGAATACTCTCTATGGCGGCGGCATGATTGGCGTATGGTCGCTAACCATATAACCTAGTCACCCGATAACACTAGTTTCCTCTTTCATCATTACTAATCTCTTTTTTTGATTCCTAGAAATATGGTTTTTAATTAAAATGATTTGGTCTTGGAAAATATTTTGAAATGAAGCTCTTTAAAAAGAAAATTATGTGTACAGTTTGAAAAGTGTGGGTTGACTGTTTTTGTTTTTTAAAAACTAGAAAGGTATGGATTTGATCCTTGGTGTTCTCATGGGAAACATCATGCATGGGAATATGTGGAAGGAGAAATGGTTAATTGAATGAGTGGATGAGTGTCTGGATGGACATGATGTGTGTGCTGGTGTGGCATGGGAACATGCATGTGTGAGTCCCACAGGACATCATTGGTGTCTATGCAATCCAGAATCTTTGTTTATTTTCCAGAAGTTTTGTTGAAGAATAAATTTTGTGTTTTAATAATCGGTGATTGTGTGGTGTGTCCTTGTATTTTGTAAATGTTGGATCTCATGTGTTTCAAGATGATAATCCTTTTTGACTAATTTTTGTCTTGATTTTTAATTTTTATTGGTACGTTGGTGTGAGAGTGTGTGGTTATGGGTTTATTTAAAATGTTCTTTGGGAATCCCTTGTAGTGGTTCCCCCTGCATGTTTAGTGTTTCCATGTAGTATATCTTAGCCATTGGACCCGTTTTATTGAGTCCATGGTTTTATTTCTTGACTAGTGTACACCCCAAAAATTATTTTAATATGAAATTGAGGTGTGGACACAGGAAATTCACTATTGGTCATCCCTCCAATTGATTAAAGTATGGACACTCCCTTTTTAGTGACAGTGCAATGTAAATCCCTTTTTCCTTTTCAGTTAAGTATATCCTCCCACCGCAGGATGAAATATGTGTGGGGAGATAAAGGGTGTTTCAGTATCTTTGAGTTATATGAGTCATCAGGTATGAAGATAGACATCATTGTGTTTGAAGGTTCCCCCTGGAAACGGTGAAAGGAATCCCAGCAGGGAATGGTTTTGGCAGTTCAGAGTTATCAGTGTCGACCAATGTCTTAAAAGGCTTGTAGTACTTTTATCAGATGCATGAGTCATGCTTGGTGATGTCTCACAGTGTGGGTTTTCTTTGAAGAGAAAGGGGGGATTTCATAGAATACTTCTAGAATCATTGTTTTCATAGGAGTGTGTCCTCCTCTTAGGGTGTTTAATTTTTCTATTCAAAGGAGAATGATTTTTGTGGGTATTTCTTTCTTAAGTTTCTTGGTTAAGTTAAAGAAATGATGCATGTGAATCATCTAAACCCCTTATTTGGTGGATGTGCAGTGAGAGAGTAGTTGGAAATCAAGGTGTGTTGCGTCTATTGGTGTTGTCTTGGTTGGTGTGTGGTAGATAGTGGCACCATGAAAAGAAGTCTCGTTTGAGGGTTTATACATCCAAATTTTGAGGCAGGAGATGCTTTAATCATTTGAACTCTAGCCATAGGTCCCTGAGTGAAACTAGCGCGTAGTCAGGGAATATCAAGGGTCATGAAAGACGTGGTTCTAATTCATGTTCTTTATGGGGAAGATAGGAATAGTTTAAACCTCTAGTGTTGTTCTTTGGTTTCGGTTGTTCTTATTCGGTGGATAGTGGAGGGAGGACCCCGTTTCAAGGTTGTGGCCTCTTTTAATATAAGGGTTATCACTTGGGTTTGTGTAGGATTTTTTTATTTCATTTTCTTGAGGAACCAATGGTTGTGTCTCACCGGGCACAGGCCCCTACATAACAACCCATTTGAGTGTGTGAGGTTTCTCATGGCTATGGGAAGGTGTGGTCGTCTCATTACCTTAATTCCTCGAGGGTTGAGTCCCACAAAATGTAATCGTTTTTAGGGTTCCTTACGAGGTCTGTTGGGTAAATTTGACTCAAATTTTAATAGTTCTCATCCAGGGATGTGGAGATGTTCTTTTCTCTTGGGATGTTGTTTTGAGGCTTCGGTAGTTGGGCCCCTCCCTCCCCGGCCCTTGGGGTTGGGTGTTTGGTCACCGTCAGAAAATTTTCAATGTTTTGTATCATATAACAGTTCTAATGGTCAAGAGTCCCATGTTGGATTTGTCACAAAAGTCTCTAGAATTAATTAGTGTTGGTCCTTCTTCATAATGTTGGGGTGTCCACCCGGGCGTCCCCGTGTCGGTTTTCCAACCTCGTCTCGGGTGTCAATTTGTTTCTAATGGTAGGGAGCCCCTTCGGGCATTCCCATATTGAACTTTTTCTTCAATTCCTAAAATTTCTTGGTGGTAAGTGATAAGAGTGTTCTTGGGATATGATATGGCCTTGTTTGTTCCTTCCATACAAACAGTGAGTTTTTCATTCAATGGTGTTTGACGTGTTTTGGCTTATGATGTTGTTTTTTGTGGGTGAAAGAGTTCCTTTCCATAATCAATCAACTAGAGGTGTTCTAGCTCATTGGGGCGGGATACACATATCATAAAGTCTTCTTGTGAGTTTCTTGAGTTGGTCTTTTAAGTGATTTTCTCTGAGCATAGTCTGTTTGTCTCTTTTCAGTTGCTTTTCGTATAGATCAATTTTGAGCCCCAATGGTGTATATGTTGTTAATTTGGGGTTTATCCTTAGTTGTTTATTTCTAGGGATGGAAACACCTATGGTTGGGAGGATTGTAACACCCACCTCTTTTAATTTGACTAATTTGTTAATTTTCTGCGCATTAGGTAGTTTGGTTTGAAGCCCAACCTAAAATTTTTAGGTTCTTATTCAGAAACTAACATTGTGTTCTTGGGAGCGATCATCGCATCGCGGTCAAAGATGCGCGACTTTACCGAGTCACCATGCGACATCACCCGGTTCACTGCATGGCTATCATGATGTTTAACTAATTAAATATAATGAATTAATAATAAATTAATTAAATTAATGTGGCGAAAAAATAAATAAATAAAATTAATAGGAAAATGGTGATAAAAAATTAAATGAATTGTTTAATGGTAATAATACTATTTTTTTTTTTGAGAATATTATTATTATTAGTGTCAAAATTATAAATATTATGATTTTTCTACCAAAATTAATAATGTTATTATAATAATTAATATTTTTTTATTTTTTATTGTTATCATTTATTATTATATTATTATGATTTTAATTAGGTTAAAAAAATAAAGACCCCCACCCCCTCTCTTCCACCACGAGACGCAACCCCCACCCTCAATAAAACATACCCCTTGCATAGCCTTGGCCAGCCGCCAGACTTCCTTTCCCCCTTCATCACACCCCCACATCGCCCATTACTCCCTCTCCTAGTCATGTCGCTGCCCTGCACCCCTGCCAGCACCCTAGCATCATGCACCCTCCCTCTTTGTCAGCCCCATCGTGTTGATCCCCTAGTTCGACAATCCTTCAGACCAATGATATCCCTCTAAGACATCCTTCTCAGCCTGTGCCACTTCCCTCCTCTCGGCCGGCCAACTCACATTGCATCTCCCCTCCAGCTCACATCACCCCACACTGGAATCTTCACCCACAACCTCCTATAGCACAACCTCTATCGGTGCAGCCTCTGCCCGAGCAACCTCCTCCGACAACCCCTCTCCCTTCAGTATAAGTGTTTTTCACCTCACATAGTTAATTTATTTTTTTGGGAGATTATCAGGTAAGGGTTTTGGTGGGTTTTGGTCTGGTTTGGATTCTCTCTTTGGTCCAATTCTTGTTTTAGGGTTCCACTGGGATTGTTTGTGGTGTGTATTAGGTGCGGATGAGGATATGTACAATATTTGGGAAAAATAAACACCAAGGTAGGTGGTTACATGCCCTTTCATTACTTGATTAATTTAATAAGTTCATTTGGCTCTGAAAAGATGTTTTAAAATTTATTTTCATGATGAGAATGTGATTTACTGAAAAAATGATATGTTTTCATGCTAAAATAATATCTTCAAGGGAAATTGGGTGAGGTATGTGAACACCTATCTTAGACCACTCAATGAAATTTTCATAAATTGTGTAAATAGTTTATTAGATTGTTTATTTTATGCGAATCATCTTTTAAAAAGTGTTATGATGTGCATTTGGTTTTAAATAGGGGGTTTTAGTAATATATTTGGGTGTAAAGTGCTCTTGGTTTCATTTAAAAGTTTCATTATGTGTTTAATTTATTATTTAGATTATAAATGTGTTCAAAAAGTTGTTTTAAAAAAAATTATTTTCAAATGATTTTAAAATTATTTTCTCTTCATGTGAAATTTGGGTGTTTTGAAGTGCTTGTGTAATTCTTGTGAGATGTCTTATAAATTGAGAAATTGTTTATTTAGGTGGTGTTTGGAATGTGAAACATGGTTGAAATTTTTTTTAGGGTGGTTTGGTAGGTGAGAAATGTGTCTTCAAGTCACTCTAGGTATATGTGTATTTAAGTGGAGATTTTCAAAGGAAAATGAAACACATTGGGTGTGTTTGACATATTGTGTACTTTAAAAATAGAAATGAAAAATTGTTTGAATAATGGAAAACATTTTTTGATATTGTTACCTTTTGTGTCTAGTTTTAAAGTGACGTCTCTATATGGAATCAAGTGGTTCTTGGTGTAAATTTATCTACATTTTTCAAGAAATGATTTCATAAATTGATCAAATGATTTATTTATTTATTTATATGGTGAAAAAGTGGTATTTTGAAAGAGTTGAATACACGTTCATTTTTAAATTGGTATATTTATATAAAATGGGAAATGTTTTTGGTGAACATGTGTCTTTGAAATGGTGTTTGGGTATACAAGTGGTGGACTTTTTGTGTAATTTCATGTTTGGTTTGTGATATGTGAAGGTGATATACTATGTGAATGTGTAACATTATTGAGAACATGAGAAAACCCTGAGTACTTAGGTTGGTAGATTATGACTAGTACACTAGATGATACGTAAGTGGTTCATATGGCTCTCATCTAGCAGTATTGACGTTACAACACTAACTAAACTTTTGAGATGATTAGAGACCACTAAGTTTTTGATGTGTTTCCATACAAGTGGAGCATGAATGAAAGAATTGATTATTATGGGTCTTATGCCACATTTACACTGAGGTTCGATGTCTCTTACGCCCCACACTCACTAGCTAACTTATGGGATTTACCCACATTTCTCTACTATTCATGATATGTTGCCTTCTATTGGCATACAAAGGACCACGTGAGTGTGTGTATTTTCCTTATGTATTTTCTTTTCCACTTTAATGTAGTATTTGTGATATGGGATTCCTTCAAACATTATTTTAATATTTACTTTTAGCCTGTAAATTTTATCCTTAACAATTTTTAAGTGTTTTTTATTTAATAACCATTTTAAATTACCTCTTAGATGTTGTGGCGTGGAACCTTTTTATTGGTTGGTATCCTACTAGTACCTTGTATCACACCCTATATACACATTTGGGTGTTTGAAGACCTTGTTCTTTGTTTATCCTACATTGTGTCTTGTGCTTAGTGATAGTGGTTCGGGTTGTTGATGGTCTTTACATATAGGTTGGTTTTAGTAGCTTGGGGATGTGGATTATCGTGCCACTTGGAGATTTGTATTGCAGTTTTAGTTTTTTATATTTTTTTGTTCACATTGTGTTTGTAGTTGAACTATATACTTTAAACCTATTTATAGTTTAAATTTGTGTTTGGTTTCTTGTTTCCTATTTTAGTTTATTTATCTCGTTAGTGGTTTTGTGTTATTTTGTTTTCGGTAAATTGTTCCCATTTATTGGTTTGGTACTCGGGCACTTGTTTCAGACCATGGGGATTAAGAATGCCCTTTGGTCCATGTCATATACCGAGTCGGGGACCAGGTCGGACGGTGACCTTACCTGGTTTCTGAAAAAAATTGGTCCCATTTCTACTCTCGGACCATGCCTCGCATGGTTTGTAAAAACATGTGGCCTTTCCAAATTTTCTTAATCTAAATGTGCACTAGGATAATTTCACCAAAAAGTTTGGGTTCCGGCCTCCTAACCAGCATCGAACACCCCCTGAAACCCCCATGACCTAAAAGTTCATTCTCATTAGGCCATATTTATGTATTTAAACATATAATTTCTATTATAAAATGGGTTTTACCTCAAGGAAGAACTGGGATCTTTCATGTTTCCTAATAATTCCAAATGTTATCCCATAAATTAAATCATGATCATTTGATACAAAAAATGTGATCACCCAAAAAGAGTATTTAAAAATATTTCATATAGAGTGATTTATGAACATTTATATCATAAATGAAAAAAAATTAAATATATTAGATAAATACTAAAAAGATTTTTTCTTAAAAATGATTTCCTAATATCATCTAAGAAATACATGATTTTGGAGTCACATTCTAAAAACAATTTTTTTAATGAGGAGAAACAATCGTAAAATTTTTCTTTAAAAAAATTACAATAAAGAGAACACAAAAAAAATAAATAATTTTTTAAAATGTTTTTTAAGGAATAATATATGATCATTTAAATAAAAATCCTTTGAAATGTTTTAAAACACCTTTATTTAAAACCCTCATCGTTAAAATAGTAAAAAATACATTGTTTCATAATGAAATAAGGAAAATAAAATATTAACTCGAGAAAAAATAGTTTTCACTAGGAAAATGGGTACATTATATAGAGGTAAAATCATTGATATGGAAGAAAAATAAATTCAAGTAAATGGGAATTACTCTTAACAAAAATTCATTTAAATGAAACACAATAATCATTAAAGAGGAAGAATTTGGTTTAAATCATGATTCCCTAGAGAAAATTATTTATGTACAAAAACATTATCATAGTTTATAATAGATCAATATTTTAATATAATAGTAAACAATTTGAGGTTATGACATAAATAAATGATTTTAGTCTTCAAATCCCCTTAAAATTTGTGGAGCCTTTAACTCAATAACTCTTGAAAGAAAGTGATATTTAAATTGAACATCAATTACACTGAAAAATGGGTATTTCATGATATAACATCTAAATTTATTTTCATGTACACCACTTTAAAAATTCTTTTCATTATAATAAACAAGTCTTAATGACAGAATCTTTAGATCAAAAAACCCTATGGAATATGAAACGTTCTAATAAAAACCCCTTTGAATGAGAGAGTGCTCGAATATGATGTTTCAATACCATGAATAATGATAATTCATGATATTATATTTTATGTATGACTTACACACACTATTTAAATTTAATTTTGTGTAAAAAATAAAATGTTTCCCAAAGATGGAAATTTTTAGAAAAAACGCTTACCTTGTTTCAGATTCGTTCTACACACGTGCATAACTTCAATGAAAAAATAGGGTTTTTCTTCTATATTTCCTTGGAGATGTATGCCTCAACCAATCTAAGGGTTACTAAAATATTTTGGATGTGTGATAGGGTCTATGAGTTGAAAAGTGGTAGATTTTCAATGAAAAATTCAAAGGGATGTTATGTCTTGAAGTGGTGAGGATGTTACTCTTTCAAAATTCAAGAGAATGGTAGTTTTAGAAGTAACCGTTACATTTGAAATAATTTATAATTACTATAAAATGGAAATGTTTAAAAATATAAAATAAAGGATGGTAAATTTATTGTGAGCCAAATTCCTCCTCAACCACTCATTTCTAAGAAATCCTTGAGTGTATTAGAGATCTTTCTTTTAACTATTTAACTTTTACCCAAATTTTATTTTAACATGATAATTAATTTTGAACCATAGTAAAGAATTTTAATGAAAAAAATTAGGATTTAACCTTTTGAATAATTTTCTCAATCTTATTTAAAAAATTTAAATCATTTTATCAACTAAAATTTTAAATAGAGTGAAATGTAAATTTTAAAATGAATAGACATAATAAGGTATAAATATTTACTAAAAAAGATTGTTTTTAATACTAAAATTTGCACATGGGATAAAATTTGTCTATTTTATTCAGTTCTATTATGTAAATTGATTTATTATATGTAAAATAATATTTATGAGGCATTCATTGAAATCAAAAATTGAATGTCACATTAAAAATGATTGATTCTGCAAAAATACAAAAAATAGTTGTTTTACTTATAATGTAGCCTTTTAATTTAGTTCTGAAAATATTTAGCAAAGTTTTTAAAAGTTAAAATAATATTTTAAAATTAAAAATTAAATTCCATAAATATATACTTGATATCTTATAAGGTTCTTTAGTCTTCTATGACATGATTTCATATTTATAAAAACACAGAAATCATAATTTTTAAAAAATATTATATTTCATTTAAAAATAAATATTTTATGAAAAAAATTAAAAAAACAATAATTAATAAATTTTTGTTTCTATAATTCAAAATATTTATTCTATTTTATCAATTAAATATTCAAACCAATTTAAATTTAGTTTTTCGATCTAAATAAAACATATAAAAGAAAAGGATGATAATTGAAAATAAATTTTGTCAATATTATTTAACATTTATTATTTATCTTCAAATTTTAATAAATTTTAATTTTTATTAACTTTACTATTTATTATTGATTTATTAATAATTTTATCATTATATTTTGTAGTTTTTTAGGTTGGTAATATCTTGTAATGATTTTATCAAACATAATATTAATATAGAGAAAAATATATACCAAAATATAATGATGTTACCTTCACTTCCACCCCCATTTAATATATTTCATCTCCATATTTTTAATTATAACCTACTAATGAAAATATATGAGGGTGGTTAGAAAATATATGTGACCTTATTTAATATAAAAAAGGTTACCAATATTTAATACATAGAAAATTTAAATCCTTTTTCATTACAATTAAACAATCCTAATATTGATATTTATCTAATCATTTGAAAAAAAAATCATTCATGAATGTGAAACATGACTCATATAAAAGAATTAGTTTTCCTAGAGACTTAATAGTCATCCATTCACTGATAAAGGACCATAGTTTGTCCTTAAATATGAATTATGAGTTCTTTATTCTCATAGTTGATGTGGGAATCATGTAAAGAGATATATTCGATGTAAAAAATCTCATTAAACTTAGATAAAGGAATAAATTGTAAGATTAACATGCAAAATATTCCAATAACCATCATACTGGGATATAATCACAATACATATAGATATTTTATTTAATAATTAAATCCTTGGGGTGGTGATTTAATTATTGTTGAGAACTTATAATATATTCTAGAGTTCCTGAAATAAAATTCCAACAATACGTCTGCAACTATGGATTTAAATGTTTTTGTGCATTAAATATCATAATCCAAAACAACATTATTGTTTGAATATGGATTTAATTTTCATCTTGGTTTTGGAGTTTGGTGATTCTCATCACCGTGGTTAGTCCTTGGACTAGAGAAAATGATATAGATAATGCCCATGTTCCCTACACATAAGGCATTGAATTACTATTTTTATGTTATGATAAGAACTATTTCATTCAAATTTTTTTAACATAAATTAAAATTTTCTTATGTATTTTATTTAATTATGTCCTCCTTTATTAAAGATAACACATCTTTAAATTCCATTCTGTCATCCTCATGGGTGTCTTTTACCACTTTTTTTTCATGATGAAAGATTAATATTATTTAATTATACATCTTTGTCACTTGATCTTTCATATAAATCCATATTTATCTTCATTGTTTAGTTTGGTAATTTTAAAATTTTCATACTTCTAATCATATTCTTTGATAGTTGGTTTTAGATAATCACAAGCTTTCACATAGTATCTCCAATTCTGATGTGTTTTTATTGAGGTGATCTCTACATTGTCACTCGTAACCATAATTAACATGGTTCCTTCTAGTTTTATTCATTACTAAACCCATAAATGAGTAACCATGAATGGAAAAAATATAATGAATTTAAATAAACTTTAAAACATCTTATTCTTTAACTATATCATGTAAGTTTATATATTCTTTACTTCAACATATATAATTTTTAGTTTAATCTATGTTACTTTAGGTTGGGTTATGTTATAATTCTTATAATGATTCCTGAAATAAATAAGAAATAAATCTCTCAGAATAGTTCATAATGAGAATATGA
Source organism: Viscum album (assembly GCA_963277665.1). Taxonomy (NCBI): domain Eukaryota; kingdom Viridiplantae; phylum Streptophyta; class Magnoliopsida; order Santalales; family Viscaceae; genus Viscum; species Viscum album. The sequence goes on along the minus strand of OY728143.1, from coordinate 450,829,355 downwards.
TCACATAAAGAATATAGGGATTTAATTAATGATCCACCAACCCTTTTCAAGGTGATTACATCGATTTTCATTTTCACTATAACCACATGAACATTATAATATACATATAGGGATTTAATTTCTAGGATAACTTGAAAATCTTCACTTTATAAAAAAATCCAACGTTATTATATACATTGACTAATCCCTTATACTTTTTCTTAGGGTTTTCTATAAATTTATCTAAAATGACCTCAAAAAACAACTAAACCCTTCTTTAATAACAACTATGAAGACCAAATTAAAAAATTAAATAAATGATAATTTTATTTAATGATTAATATTATAGAACTCCCAAAAAATAAAACATACCATGCTTGAAATGGTTTAGTTTCATATAGCCTATCTATATAAGTGACCTAATCTATAATCATTTTTGAACATTTCTCTATAATCATCCTCCTCTAGACCTTCTTATATACATCTCATATTACGTAACAATCTTAATAACCTAGGGAATAGAATAATAATAAACTATTGTGTTTGAATTATCAATAAGGTAATCCTAAAAATGATTTTTAAAGGTATGATTGTAAGAATAAATGAAAACATGGGAAGTGGATTAATTTTTAATTAAAAATAAAATTAAATAATATTAGTTTAACAAAATATATGATAAAATTAAATGTAATAAAAAATGAAAAATATATACCATGGAAGAAGTGTGAGTAATCATGATAAAAAAACATGAGTCAAGGAGGATAATCGTAGGAATATATTAATATGTCCTCTCATTCAATATTTTTGTAACAAAAATATATGTCACAAACATGAACATATAAAATCTTGTGAAAAAAATATTCCTGCATCATGTTCACAAAAAAATTGTGAAAAAAGAATCTAGAATCGCATTCACAAAAAAAATTTAAAAGCAAAATTTCATCATGTCATTCACACAATGAAACTCATAAATAGAGTTTTCCACATATCATTTTCACTACAAAATTGTAGACAAATATTCATAGATATCATTCACCCAACAAACTTGTGAAAAAATATTTTCGAATCTCATTCATCAAACATTTCATAATATAATTTGATTTGAAACCATAAAAAATGCATTACAGGTTGATAAAGGACCCCACCCATCATCATACATACATATGAGTGCCTAAAAATATCATATCATTCATCTTATCATAAATTATCCTTGAAAATAAAATAGGTTTCATAATATTTCCAAATGGTATCATAAACAAATCACGATCATTTGACACAAAAAACATGGTCTGAAAAAATGTGTACTTAAAAAGATGGAATACATACTTATTTTTCAACCATGATTCATTAGAGAGGAAGAATTTGGAAATGTAAGAAAAATAGAAAAAATATTTTTTCTCACATATCATTCTTAATATCATCTTAAAAAGACATGATTTTCAAGTCAAATTCCAAAAACCTTTTTTAAAATTAATATAATCTTACAAAAATGACCAAAAATATATAATAAATATTCCTTCCAAATGAAAAAATATGTATATCAAAATTGGAAATAAAAAATAATACTATATGAACATTGAAAGGAAAATCCTTTGAAATTTTTGAAAATGCCTTTTTTAAGACCCAAATTGTTAAATGGATAATGACACATTTTAAACAAATTCATAATGTTGAATAAAGGGTTAATTTTAAATTAAAAAACCACTATGGAAAGCAAAGCATTGATTATAAGTAATAACATGGTTATAAAATAAGAAATCATTTAAGGAAATGATAATTACTCTTAATAAAAATTAATTTTCACAAAACAATAGAATCATCAAGGGGGAAGACTATGGTTTGAAACATGATTCCACAAAAAAAAGGTGGAAGTAAAAAAAACTATCATAATAATAGGTTATAAAAGATAATCATTTAATATAATTGTAAATAATGAGTAATTATGACCTAAGGAAAAGATTGGATTCAAGAAAATCCCTTTCAATTTGAGGAGTATTTAACCCAAAATCTATCGAATGATTAGTGAATCGAATGGAACATAAATTTACATCGATATAGGTAAATTCATGATATAACATCTCATTTAGGAATAATGTTAACTAAATAATGTAAATTAGGTGTATAATACAAAACATGTCTTAAATATTGGAATTTCAGATGAGAAAATAGTACAAATTAAGAAACATTCTTACAAAAAACACATGAAAGAGAGAGAGCTTGATGGTAAAGTTTAAACACCACGAATATGGAAATTTTTTTATATTATATATCTAATAGTAAGTATACAAAAAAATTAAATTGAAATATTTATTAAATTAACATTTCATCAAAAATTCAAACAAATTTGAGATGAAACCCTAAACTTGTTCTAGATTCATTTTCTGAACGCATTTAACTTTGTGGAAGGCTTGAATTTTCTCTTTGAAAACTCCTTGGATATGGAGTTATTAAGATGACTAAGTGTGACTAGAATCTTATGAATGTTGTATATAATTCTAGTAGGATAAATTGGACTGATTTTCAAGGATAAATCCAACGATAATGTGAATCATAAAGTGGTGAGGATGTTACTCTTTGATAAAAAAAATATAATGATAGCCTTTGGAGTAACCCATGCATTTTCAGTAATGCATAGTTTCTATTCAAGGTTCACTGTATAAAAAGTAAAATAATTGGAGGGTAATGTGAGTGTGGGTATAAACTCACCTCATTAACTCATTTATGAGAAATCCATTAGTTTTTTGGGTGTTTTCATTCAACATTTTAATTTTTAACATTATTTAATTTATCCTTCAATTTTATTTACCTTAATAACAATTTTTAATGAAAAAAGATGAGATTAATCATTTTACATAATTTTGTGCTTATGGTTTAAATTTTTAAATTTATTTTATAAAATAAAATTTGTAATGGTGTCAATGAATAATTATTAATTAAATATATGTAATCTTTTAAAATATGTTTTTAAAAAAATTGTGTTTTTTGGATTAAAATATGTGTGTAGAAAAAAATTTATCAATGTTATTCATTTTTAAGAATTTTTTTAAATAAAAATGAAAGTTAAAAGGATTTTGAGGCATTCAAAAACCGAATTTCATCTCCAAATTATTAATTCAAAGAAAATAATGAAAATAGTTTTTTATTTATGTAACATTGTACACTAGTTGTTAAATTATTGGGAAATGTTTCTAAAAGTTCAAATAATTTTATATAATTAATAATGATATTAATTTAAAACATGATTCATTCCTTAAATTTTTTTTACTCTTCTTGGTCATACTTACATAAAGATAAAATCGTGACAATCTTATTTTTTGTAAAATATGAATTTTTCTACTAAAATATAACTTTTTTAAAAAAATTATAAAATAAATACAGAGTAAATTTTGATTTTAGGGCTTATAAAATAAATTCTATTTTATAAAATTAACATTATAAAATTTGTAAATTTTTTATGAAAATGAATAATATAATGAAAACCAATTTTACTACAAATAACATTTTTCGACATTAACTCATATTAATTATTTATATTCCAAAGAAAATAACATTTGAGGTATTTCCATATAAGTTTTCATTATATATTTATTATTAAATTTATCTTAATTTTATGTGTATTTTTTACATTTGGTGTAGCGTGTAATGAATGTTATCGAACATAGTATTTATTTATAGAAAAATATATTCCAAAATATTGGAGTGTTGTAAGAAATTTTCAAACTGTCATGATCGTTATTTTCAGCGAAGATTACATTACAAGTTTCCATCTCAATTTTTAATAAAAATAATTTTCTAAACATTTTAGAAAATATAAATTGAAAATTTATTAAAACAAAAATATTTTTCACATGTTTTTTAAAAAAAATGGTTGAATATTATTTTCAAGGTGTTTTCAACTGAGCTGACATCCTTCAATGTTTAATGACAAATAGTAAAAGTTTTATTCAAAATCTCTTTTATGGAAAATGTGGGAAACTAAGAACTTCTGAAGACAAAGGTCATACAACACAAAAAGAAATAAAAAATAATTGAAAACAAAGATAATATTGTTGGAATTACTTACCCACTATAATCCCCATTGATGTGTTTCAATCTTCATGCTTGGGTATTCTTTGAATAAGATTTCAAAGTTAGTGGCTAGTTTGTCACATGTCTGGAAGTACTCCACCATATTGAACTTCCTTGGGGAAAATTATTCTTACTTGTTACCATTGATTTATATCTCCAATGTTTATCATTACATCACATATAAACTCATCCTTTCTTGTGTTTCCATTTTTCCATAGGATATTAAAAATGTTTTAATGTAAGAAATATCAAGAAGGGTTCAATGGGAGAATTATTTTATGTGTGATATTGATGATCTTACCTGAAATAAGTTGATTGTGTATCTAGTCTCTAAAGGACTTAATACTTTATGGTTATAATGCACGAATAGCTATGCATTATAATAATATTTCATCTAAATGATGAAACATGTATATATGTTTTTCTTAGGTCACCTCACTAACTGATACGCTACCTCACTAATGAACTCCATCACCTCAAATGAAATGATTAACCATGGGGAGATATTCTTATATCATCCAAACATCCACTACCCGTGATGAGGGGAATCCTTGAGCAACACATGAACACAAACATAAACAACCAATGGAATACAAATAGTATAATTATAATAATTTTTATGGTCATGTAAAGCCTTTATCCACTCTTAAACTATATACACCTTCTTGGACACACTCTGAACCCCATCTGGTTTACATATCATTAATCTCAAACCTTATTCAACTATAGTAGATATTTTCAAGAATGCCTATATAACACCTCACAAAAATTATTAAAAATTGTCATGTGATGGTTATTATTATAAGTAAACTCAAATAAAGGTAGGTCCTTCACTCTTAACCCTTTAAAATCTGAAATAAAATCAAACAAAATATTATCTAATTTTTAATTGTTTTTCTTAATTTTACCATATTTATATAGAAATAATGAAACACCTAGATATTTTTAGGAAATATTTTATCTAAAAAAAATTAATTCTTTAATAGATTGCATTGCACGCAATCGTGATTTCAAATGAACCAGGTTATTCCCCTAATAAAAAATTATCATTTAAACCTATAGATTATGTATGTAGGAAAAAATATAAATAACTCATGAAAATGTATAATGAAGTCATTCAATACAACTTTTTTATGAAAAATATAAAACAATTTTATTTTTTATTTTTTTAATAAATTAAATGAATTAATATTAGTAATTTAAATTAATGAAATATATATATTATATACTTAATAAATGATTTTTAAATTCATCCAATAGATATTTTTTACATGGGGAATGAATAAGTCAAATTTGAGGTACAAAGACCTATATGTGTTCAATAGGGAAAGTTTACCCCTTTTAACAGAGAAACCCATTTAAATTATGATTTTTGCACATTAATAATTTTCATATGAAAACATAAACATGTTATTTGGAAGAAATGTATGAAAATTTATTTTTGGATGAATCTTTAATAACTTTCAAGTATTGTTGAATAGTAAAAATAAAATAAATTTCAGTTAAAAACCAATTTTTTCCTTAAAATAATTTATATGGTGAAATTATAATATTTAATAGTTTTAAATTAATAATAGAAAAAAATTTAATAATTAAATATATTTTAAGTCATTAGCAGTAATTTTGCATTGAATTCAGATGTAAAATCATTTCAATCTTTTGCAATGTTTTAACTTTTAAAACTCATTATCTCTTTAGGATATAGGGATTAATTTTAAATAAATTACTGAAAATTGTGTATTTTGAATTTTTAAAAATTGATTCAATATTTTGAATCAGTAGTGTCAAATTATGTAAATAGATTTATTTTAATTTTATGCATTATGAATAATAACTTCGGTAAATTTATTTAATACGGTAAAAGGGTCAATCGGGCAATTGAAGGGAAGAATACTATTATAAAAATACTCTAACACTTTTCATAATATATGTGTATAAGTTTTTTCTACCAAAATCATCCTTTTATAGGAATGGTATCCTTTTGAAGCAACTTGAATGAGATTAGGAATTTTAATTTATTTTATTTAAAGAAATATTCAATATGTCTTACTCAAAATTTAATAACTATATTATTTTTTATATAAGGTTATACATAAGATGAATTAGATTATAAATACTCATTTTAAATCTACTTTTTTTATTTATCATGTTTGTTTATTTTTAATTTTTTGGAAATAAATATTTACATTAAAGACATAGACTGTGATGATGTAAAAAATTATTTAATTGATGAGAAATCAATAAATCAATTTTTATTAAATTTTTAATTACAATAAAAGGGTCCAAAAACAAGAAAAAAATTTATTTTCCAAGTATATATCGACCAAAAACATCCAATGGTAGATTTAGTAACCCTTTAGATCCTTAAAGAAGATATTGACACTTATATTATTTTATTTAATGTAATGTTGAAGTTGTCACATTCATAATCTAATAAGTATATCATTTTAAATGATGGATTTTATATAATAGTGTTTTGAATATATATATTATTCTAAAATATAGTAGATTTATCTTCATCACATTACTTTATTTTAAAATTTTATTCAAAAAATTTGTATATTAAATAATTACAAAAAATTGATGTACTAATTATTTTATTAAGAAAGATAACAAATATATGTTAATAAAAATATTAAAATAATTATATTTTTGGATAATTAGTACCTATAAGAAATTATATAGATGACCATGACCTCTTATGAATATATTAAAAAATATTTTTTGATGTAAACCTGTTATCATAATATTTTTAAAATCAATGAATTGGATACTGTCAAAATTGACACCATTGATTTTTTATCAAAAAAATGAATCATTAAATTATTTAAAAATGATAATATTTTTTAAAAAATATATAATAATTATTATATGGTCTAAAATTTTTTAGGGTGTTTATTTATGGTCTAATTAACATTAAATAAGTAAATATTTTACCCTATTAATATTGAAATTTGTTTTACCCAAGTAAAAAATTAAATAGAATAACTAAGTGTTAATTAAAATAATAAGGATTAAATTGACATAAAAACTAGTCTAAAATATATTGGTTTATGATATTAAAACCCTATATCATATAATATTTGAAATTGGATAATTTTGGTTGTTTTTTGTTGGGTTTTGATTTATTATAAATATATTTTTTTGATATCCCAAGCGTGCCCCTCACCTCAATTATAAAACGGTGCCTCCTACCTCACCACTTAACATCACATTGAACATTATAACATACTAATAACCTAAAATTTTCCATTATCATATTCCCTTGTTGCATTATAGAGGTTTTTTGCATCTTCAAAGACCAACTCTACTTCTTTAAAAGTAGATTTAGAGGAAGCACATTGAAGAAGAGGTAATATAACTTACAGATTCTTTAAAAAATATTTATTATTCTACTTCCACTTAATGATTTGTTTCATTATAAAGTAATAAATCTATTATAACTTATATTATGAGATGTTATTATTATTGTGGAACAAAAATATTCCACTGTTTATCCATCCTATAAAAACTAAAATCACTATGTGTGCGTATGTATGACTTATCGTCTCTATCTCATGGTGTAATCTCTTTTTCTCCATTACTTTACTTGGATGGTATAATGATAGAAATATTAACTATATATAATTATTATAACATTATATTTATTATGAAATATTATAAAACATTCAATTCAATACCATTAAACAATTTTGGGAAATATATCGTCGCTCGTGCGTACATATGACCTACCGTCTTCACAATATGATGTGATTCAATCGACATTATCATAATTAAATCATGATTATATAAATATATAGAATAAATATTTATGATATATATTATGTTCATATAATTTTTTAAGGACATATCTATGACCTAATAAGGATAACTATAACTTATTTGACAAAACATGCAGAAGAAAATGAAGTCGTTAATAACAGAATAACAAGTAATAATGAAATGTTATTAACAAGATGATGATAATATGATCATATATGGTATCATAAAAATGAATATGATTATATAATAATTAAATTTAACTATTTAAATCATTATATATGAGGTTTGGATATATACTAAGGATATCATATCTAAGTTAAGAGAAAATTTCACAATGTCATTTTTATCCGAGATTTTTTATACATAATTATTTACTGGAGTATATTTATAACCCAAATTCATGTATCCAAAATATTTAATATTATTTATATTATTCTAAAAAATTTTAAATTCAATTTTACACATTTGTAAAAAAGATTTAATGGTATTAAAGGAATCATTTTTCATTATTTGAAACGAGGTACTTTTTGACTTTTTCCAACAAAAGTGCAAGGAAATTGTTTTATAATTTATAACGAATGAACATATTTTTACATCTTTGTAATGCCTTATACACATGAATATTCTTCTACAATATTTAAAAATTATTTTCAATAAAATTTATATTATATTGAAATTTTATGTCATTTTTAGAAAAGAAAACGCTTTTGCAGAAGAAATGACGTTTTCCTCAAGAATAAATTTCAAGTGTTATAACAAAATTATTTTCCATCTAAGATGGAATTATTTAATAGGGTTGTGTTTCAAGTATAACATCCTTATTTTTTTATGATTTAATTGTTCTTATTATTTAATTTTATTTATGAAATCCATTTTTTACATGGATTATGTTATGGTGGAATGATGTTTAAATAAACCCATTTTATTCCCTAGGTTATGATGAATGAGTTATTTTATCATGGAACATGTAATAATTATTTAGTTATGATATGGGTGGGACTTATAGCTACCTCTAATTCACTGGGTAAAAGATTTATATCTCATGATATATACATGGATGGAATTGGAAATGATCTTGATTCAGTAATAAAGGTCTAGAATGAGTAGTGAACATGATTCAGTAATGGGATTGTTTTTCTATGATGGTCTTCGAAATGAGCCTTGACAAATATGAAATGATTTTATAAGATTATTTGTATTCCATAAAATTTCATGTCTTATGTTATGAATTTTTGGATTACATTCATTGATTTTTATGAACATTAATTATTTATCCCATGGAATGATATCACGATCATTCATATGCAACATATGATTTTCAAATGTTATGTTATTATGTCTTATGTTTATGATATTATTAACCCCTTCCATGGTTACCCTTAATGAGCATCTGAGATCACCCTTTCATATGTTTCATTTCCCTAGCTCATGAAGAATGGTATTACGTAATTTATGTCAAAAATGGGTCCAGTTATGATTAAATAAGTGGGAGACAGTGAACATGTCTTATAAAATATTTTTTGTCACTAGTTTTTAAAGACATTATACCTATTCTGTCATGTCATTGATTGTTTTTTATTATTTACTGAATATTCTTCAATTTTTAAGTAATATCAATGTATTTAATGAATGGGTCATTATAGTTAGTATTAGAGGAAATGTATACTTATCATATGGAAACTAGGATGATAAATCATTGTTAATAACTAGAAGTATATGTTGAAGTATAGGTTAAAATACTAGTGTTTTAGATGTGACCATTAATAACCTTGGATAAAACCTAAATTTTCCTAAATTAAGATTTTGTTCTTGGTTATTTTGTTTTCCTATTATGATTAGTGTTTCTCACACTATGCTTCTTGGTTTTAGTCAATGGATGGAACTCAAAAGAACCACATTAATGATGAATGTGATGGGAAATGCAATTATTTTTCTCATGAGAAACCAAATGTCATGTGAGATGGAATAAAAAATCATGGATCTATGTTCTCATAACTTTTATCAAGCTATGAATCATTCAGAACTTCCAAATGATCAAATTAGGGAACAACATTTTGTTGAGCCTTTCATAAGGCGACGTCCACCTTCTTTCAGTGGGTCTTTTGATTCATTAGTGGCTGAAAATTGATTAATAATAGTAAAAAAGATATTTTCAGTTCTCCAATGTGTATAACATCACAAATTCATCTTAGTAGTCTATCATTTCGAAGTTAAATCTTATCAATGGTGTAATTATATCAATAATAAAAAGAAATAAAATGAAATTTAATCTGTGGAATGAGATGAGTTAAAGAACTTGTTTTTCAAGAGCTAATTTCCTCATATTCTTTGAACAAAGATGGATGAGTTTGTTGAACTTAAGAAAAAGGAAGATAAAACCATTGGTACCTATGAAGAAAATTCTTTCAAGACCTGAAGGTACACTTATTATTTTATTATCATACCTGAGAGTAAAATTGATCGATTATTTAGTCACTTAAAACTAAGTCTCTGAAGGAAATTATCCATAAGGAACTTCAATAGATATGATAAAATATTTTTATTTTCATTCATGGTTGAGATGAATATTAAAGTAACCCATCTATCTTATGGGTATTTTAAGAAGAGAAAATGGAATTCAATAGATAGTCTAAATGCCAAACCGAAAATAATATGAGTTCTCTCTTATGCTAAAAGTGTGGAATGAAACATTGAGTAAATTTTCTTAAAGGGACTACTAAATGTATGTAGTATGTAAAATAAAGTCATCAGTTTGTTCAATGTTGATGTGATGGAAAAAAGATGTCCAATGATGAAAATAGAGAAAATGCTGCAAAGAATAAACCACCTACACATAAATGTTACAAGGGCAAGGAAATAGGGACATATGCTAATAAATTCTATAATCCAAGGGTTATGGATGATGATAGGCATTAGAAAACTCTTAAGCCCACAGAAAAAGTCAAGTCACATGTGATCACTATCAGAAATTTGATGTATGATAATTAAGTGGTGAAATGTACACTTACCATCCACTCTAAAGTATAAATTTTTTTATTTTGATTCTCGATCAACCCACCCTCTTATATCTAAATAATTATAGAAAGTTAGCACCATATTACCTCAAAAATTAGATATTGAGTTATCTATGACAACTATTAATGGAAGAAAAGTCACATAAAATTTTATAATTCTTCTCCAGTTGGATTTTGTGGGAAAGTTATTCCTACAAATCATGTGGTCCTTCCTATAAGGGAATTTGATTTGATTCATAATATGTATTTTAATTCTCTATATTGATATCATATCAATTTCAACAGAAGGGATGTTACATTTCATATTCTAGATCAATCTATGATCATATATCAATGCAAGGATGAATATAACATTCTAATATAAATTTAATCCATTTTGTGGGTCTGGACCCCTATAAATGAAGGTTTTTTTATCTCAAATGGTTGGGGAGAAACTCAAAATTAATTATACATCCATTTTAAGTGATTTTTAAGATTCCGTTCAGGATGAATTACATGATCTTACAACGAATAATGATGTTCAGTTTTAATTAGAACTCATAGCCGTTGGAATTCCTATTTCAATTAAAATTTATAGAAAAAACCAAATTGAGTTATAGGAATTGAAGAAGAAACTCCAAAAGAATCTTAATATGTGATTCATATGACCTAGTGTTTGACCTTGGGGTTTACCTGTTATGTTTGTTAAGAAGAAAGATTGATCAATAAGACTCTGTATTAATTATCGAGAACTTGACAAGATCACAATCAAGTATGAATATCCTCTTTCCCACATTGATGACACATTCTACCACCTACATGGAGATTGATAATATTCCAATATGGATTTTATTTTGGATATCATCAATTATGTTAACGAAGAAGTATATAACATAAATGAAATTTCGTATAAGGTTTGGACACTATGAATTTATAGTAATGCATTTTGGTCATACTATACGCCCACTATCTTCATAGATCTAATGAATAATGTCTGTAGAGACTATCAGGATCAGTTTATGGTTGTATTTAATGATGGAATTCTTTTCTATTCGAAGATCAAGGAAGAACATGAATATCACATGATAATTTTTACAGAAGACCTTGATAAAGGAAATTATTTATCAAAAATAAACCCAGTGTGACTTTTGGATTTTAAAATATTCATTTTTGGGTCACAAAATCTCAAAAGAGGGGTTATATGTAGATCCAATAAAAATAGAAGTTATTTATAGTTGGCCAAGACCAACAATACTAACTGAGATCTGAAGTTTTCTTAGTTTGGATGGATATTATCGATGTTTTGTGAATGATTTTTCATGATTATCTAATCCACTTACCATGTTTACTCAGAAAGAATTTAAGTTTGTGGGGATGGTGGAATGTGATGATAATTTCAAATTTCTAAAAATAATGTTAGGCTGTTAACCTATGTACACATTGCATTGTAGTGTAGGAAGGATGTTGATGTATATTAATGCATCCAAGAAGTATTTGGAATGTGTTCTTATGAAACATGATATGGTGATAGCTTATGCCTCACAACAATGGGAAAATCTCGGAGAAAAATTACCAACTCATGATATGGAGTTAGCTATAGTAATCATTGCATCAACAATATGGATGCATTATCTTTATGTTGAAAGGTGTTATATTTATACTAATCATAAAATTTTAAAGTATATTTTCACACAAATAGAGATAAATATGTGTCAAATAAGAAGGTTTGAGTTGATTAAAGACTATGACAGGTCAATATATTACTACCCTGGGAAAGTGAACAAGGTGTCATATGCTTTATGTATTAAGTACTATGCTAGCCTATCCATAACGAGGATCCTAAAAGATCCAATATTCATTGATTTGAAAAGGATGGATCTTAAACATTTAAATTAATAGGAGAAATATTATCTTTCTCAAATTAATGTTCGACCATATATACTTGTGAAGATTAAAGAGGTGTGGAGTAAAGATGTAGAGCTACAAAAGAAGCTCAGAAATGTTCCTAAATTTAACTTTGATTGTGAAGGAATAATAAGGCATAGGAATGGGGTTTGTATTCATACGATAATAGAGTTAAAGAAGGATATACTGGATGAGGCTCATAATTCTTTATTCCCTATTAATCATGGAAGCACAAAGATGTATAGGGACTTGAAAGAGTATTTCTGGTGGGAATTTATGAAAAGAGATATTGTTGAATATGTCTCCCAGATTTTGGTTTGATTGCATGTTAAGGATGGGAGAAAGAATTATAAGGGTACGTTACAACCATTACCCATAATAGAATGGTAATGGGAAAATATCATTTTGGATTTTTTCATCAGACATCCCAAAACATCTAAGTTTCATGATTCTATATGTGTTATAGTTGATCTCATTATGAATTGGGCACACTTCATTTCTATTAAATATGGTTTCTCTCTTGACAATATTGATAGGACATATGTAAAGGAAGTGGTAAGATTTCATTGAGTAAAAATTTCCATTATATGTGACTAGGATTCAAGGTTTACCTCAATGTTTTGGAGAAGTTTTCAACAAGCTCTAAATAGAGAGTTAATTTTCATCACAACTTATCATCCTCAGACAGACAATTATTCTAAGAGGAAAATTCAAACTCTAGAAGACATTTTGAGATCTTTCTTTATGGATTTCAACATTTCGTGGGATCAACACCTATCATTGGTAGAATTTTATTAAAACAACATCTTTCACTCTAGTTTTTAGATGGATCCTTAGGAAGCCCTCCATGGAATGAAGTGAAAAACTCCATCTTGTTGGGATGAAGATATGGAAATAAAGATATAAGGACAATATCTTGTTGAAGAAATGGTAGAAAATGTCAAGACTATTCTAAAACCCATAAGAGCTGCTCAGTGTCGGCAAAAAAGTTATTCTGACAACCGAAGAAAATACCGATATTTTTAACTGGGTGAAAAGGTGTTTCTATGAATGTATCCCTAAAACAGAGTAATGAGATTTTGAAATAAGGTCATGTTATTTCTTAGGTATATTGGTTCACTTGAAATTATGGATCATGTTGGGAAGGTAGCTTACCGATTGGATATTACATAGAATCTATCTTAAGTTCATGATGACTTAAATGTATCTCTCTTAATAATGTACATACCGTATCATTCACAGGTACTAAAATCGGAATTCATACCTCTAGAGAAAGATATTTCTTTTTTAAAAACATCCAATAGAGATTCTATATTGTAGCAAAACTTTCTGTGAAACAATACCACTCGCTTTATTAAAGATTTATTGACGAAACACCAATTTTACGAAGCAATGTGGTAACATGATGATATCATTAGTGATATATATCCGCATCTATTTGTTTCCAAGTGAGGAATTTTTATGGAGAAATTTTGTTTAAGGGGGTAGAATATAACAACCATATGTTTTTATGAAATATGTTTACTAAATAATTCCAATTCATCAATATATATTATTGCATGTAATCATGAGTTTAAACTAACCATGACATTCCCTTAATATAAAATGGCCATTTTAACTGAGCTGTTAGGTTATTGGGAATAAATATAACTAAATTATGAAAATGTATGTTGAAGTATTCACTACCAATTATTTACAAAAAATATAAATGAATTTTATATTTTTATATTTTTTAATAAATTGAGTGAATTACTATTATTAATTGAAATTAATGAAATATATATGTTATATAATTGATGAAATATTATTTATATTCATCAAATATATATTTTTGACATGTGGTATGAATAAACCCTACTTTATTTATAAAAATGTATATTTTTTCAAAAGAGAAATTTACCACCTTTTAATGTTGGACCCCTTTTAAATTAATATTTTTTCACATTAATAATTTTTATATAACAAACTAAACATGTTCTTTCAAAGAATCATATAAAAATTTAGTTTGGGAGAATTTTTAATAACTTTCATGTTTTGGTGAATAATAAAAATACACTAAATTTTAATTGAAAACAAATTTTTTCATTAAAATAATTTATATGGTTAAATTAAAATATTTAATGGTTTTAAAGTATCAATATAATATATTTTTACCTTTCAATATAATTTATGTCCTTCACATTAATTTTACATTAAATTCACATGTGAAAACATTTCAATATTTTTCAATATTTTAACTTTTAAATAATGTTCTCTCTTTCTGACAATGGGATTAATTTTTAATTAATTAAAACAACTTCAATCCATTTAATTTTAAAAAATGGATTCAATATTTGGAATCAGTAGTTCAAAATTAGGAAATATCATTATTTTATTTTTGAGAATTATGAATAGTAACTTTGGTAATTTTTATTAATATGGTAAATGTGTCAATGAGGGAATTAAGTGTAAGAATACTATTATAAAATTATCCTAACACTTGTGTTAATATCATTGGATGGGTTTTTTTCTACCTAAATTATCCTTGGGTAGAAATTGATCTCATTGGAAGCCACTTGGATGAGATTATAACATTTTATTTATTTTATTAAATAAAAATTTCAATATATATTACTCAAATTTTTATAACTATATATTATTATATAAGGATATATAGAATATAAATAGTATTATAAATACTCAATTTAAGCCTATTTTTTCATTATCATGGTAATTTATTTTTAATTTTTAGGAAATAAATAATTCTCTAAAATATTTATACTTTGATTATGTAAGAATTAATTTAATTAATGAGAAATCAATTAAACAATTTTTATTAAAATTCTAATAACAATAAAAACACTCAAACACTAGAACAATTATTATTGGTCGAGTGTAGGTAAACTATAAGCATTCAAGGGTCTAGTTATTGACCATTTGGAGCCTTATAAATGATATTGTGACACTTATATTATTTTATGTAATGTGACGTTAAAGTTGTCACACTCATAATTTAACTAGTATAACATTTTAAATGTTGGATTTTACAACATATAAATTTTACTAAAAAAATTATTTTGAAATATTGTTTATTTATCTATATAATTGTATTTTATTTTTATTTTTATTTCAAAAAAATAATTTCACAATATTGATGTAGTAATTATATTATAAATCCTTATAATAAATAAATTTTATTAAAAATATTAAAATAAATATATTTTGGGATAATTAATATGTCTAATAAATTTTATAGTTAAACATTACCTCTTATTACTATAATAACATTTTTTTAAGTTAACTTGTTATCTTAATATTTATAAAAATCAATGAATTGAATAGTGTCAAAATTGACACCATTGATTGTTTATCTAAAAAATGTATTATTAAATTAATTAAAAATCATAAATACAAATTAAAAAATATATAATATTTATTATATGGTATAAATATTATAAGGTATTTATTTATCATATAATTGACATTAAATAACTAAATAAATAACCCTTTTAATATTGAAATATTTGTTACCTAGTTAAATATTAAATAGGATAAATAAGTGTTAATTAAAATGACAAGGCTAAAATTGACAAAACAAACTTATCTAAAATATATTGGTTCATGATATTAAAACCCTATATTACATAATATTCTAAATTTGATCATTTTTTATGTATTTGGACGTGGTTTGATTTTATTATAAATTTATATTTTGTGACATCCCAAAGGTTCCCCTCACCTCGATTATAAAAGCTAATCTCCTCCCTCACATATTCAATTCACTATAAGCCTTAATTCTTAGACATTCCTGTACTTTCCCATTATCAAATTCCCTATAAGCATTCTAGAGGTTTGGGCCATCTTCAAATACCATCTATAGTGCTCTAAGAGAATATTTAGAAGAAACACGTCGAAGAAGAGGTAATCCCCTATACCGATTATTTCAAACTTATTTCTTCTTCTACATCCTCTTCATGATTTGTTTAATTATAAATTAATAACACTATTATCATGTATATACTAAAATTTAATTATTATTATGGTCCAAACATATTCCACTTTCTATCCATCCTATGAAAAATAAAATCACCCTAAGTGCGTGCGTGCGGCTTACTATTTCCACACCGTGGTGTAATTTGTTTTCCCCCACCGCCTTAGTTGAATGGGTATAAGATTGGAAATAATAACTATATATGAATATTATCACATTATATTTATTCTTAAATATTATAAACCATTCACTTCAATACCATTCAATAGTTATGGATATGATATTGTCGCTTGTGTGTACGTATGACATACCATCTCCGCGATGCGATGCGATTCATCCTACATGGTCTTCGTTAAATAATGATTATATAAATGTTAAAAATGAATAAATATTGTATATATTAGGTTAATACAATTTTTATGATATAAATATGACTTAATAAGGAGAACCAAAACTTATTTAACAAAACATGCATTAGAAAATTAAGCAATAAATACCAAAATTGCATGTAATAACAATATTTCATTAAGAAAGTGATGAAATTTATGATCATATATGTTATCTTAAAAATGAATACGATCCTATAATATTTCAATGAGATTATTTACTCAATTATATATTTGTTTCAGATACATATGAAGGATATCAGATCTAATGTAATGTACAATTTCACAATCTCAATTCTATCATAGATTGTTTTAATGTAAGTATTTACTGGGGTATATTTATCATCCATGTCCATGTTTCCTAAATATATAATATTATTTATATTCTTATAAAAATTTTAAATTCAATTTTACCAATTTTTTAATTTTTATTAAATGTTATGAATATAATATTTGTTGTTATTCAATATGAGGTACTTTTTTATTTTTTATAGAAAAAGTACGAGGAGAATGTTGTTTAAACATATACAGCATAAATGGATTTTTACATATTCTTAATTCAATATTTCAATGAAGATTCATCTAAATTATTTAAATTTTATTTACAAATAAATTCATTTCATTTAAAATTTAGTAGAATTTCTAGAAAAGAAAACGTTTGTGAATAATAAATGATATTTTACTCAAGAATTAATTTCAAGTATTATAACAAAATTATTTTCAATATAAGATGGAATTACGTAATAAGGTTGTGTTTAAATTATAATATCATTATATTTACTATTATTTTATTTTTGTTATTATGGAATTATATTAATGAAATCCATTTGTTATATATGGATTATGTTATGGTGGAATGATTTTTAACGAGCCCCATTTTATTCCATGGGTTATGATGAATGATTTATGTTATTGTGACACACATAAGAATGATTTCATTAAGAGATGGTTGGGACCCATATCTCCATCCAATTAATTCAAAAAATATTATATCTCATTAGATAGACATGGATGGAATGAGAAATTATCTTAGTTTAGTAATACAAGGCTGGAAGGAGGAGTTAATTCAGTTCAGTAATTGACTTTGTCTCTTATGATAGTCTTGGAAATGAGACTTGACTAATATGAAATGATTTTATATGATTATGTTTAGGCCAAAAATATTCATGTATTAGGTTATGACTTTTGGGATCACAATCATTGGTTTTTATAAACTTTAATGATATATCCCATGCCATGATATCATGATCTTTCATATATAGAATATTATTTTGAAATGTTATGTTCTTATGTCTTATAATTATGATATTATTGATATATCCCTTAGATACCCATAACGAGAATATAAGCACCATTTCATATGTATCTTTTCCCCAGGTCATTAAGAAGTGTGTAACACCACAATATTCTACAGTATAATTCTCTTTGAATAATATAGTAGCGTGTGTCGTACGTAACTTGAGTTCTAACACACTGCGAGCAATCAAAGTAGCCGTTATGAATAGTAATACCCAATTTTTTATATTTTATAAATTTTATCTTTCAAAATGGACTTCATATTTGGATTCGGAATATTGAAATTAGCCTAGGGTGAATTTTTGGTATTTTTTTGAAAAATTTCAATTTTTGATGAATAGTAAAAAAAAACTGAGTTATTGTTTAAAAATGAATTTTTATTTCAATAATTATTCATTTTATTTAAATTTAATTAAGTTCAAAATAGAATAATAATATGTATATAAGTTCAATGTAATTCATTAGAGTTAGTTTAGAATAATTTTAGATATATTATATTTTTATTGAACTTTTCGCCGTCTTTTACCCACCTCCTAGGAGAATTTGGAAATTTACATAAAACATAATTTTACTGCTTCTGTGAGTGGAATTTCAAAAATCCGAGAGACCCAGTTAATATCAATTAGTAATATTTATCGTTTATTTGATGGGTTAAAACCATTTCTCCGTCGTGTATTGGTCTCACAAACTATTTCATCGTACGAAGATATTGTCTCATGTGCTATCAAGATGGAAAATGAATTCTCTAAGTCTTATGAATTTAAAGCAAATCAAGAGAAGAAGAGATCTGTTGATCAATATGGAAATGGAAATAATGGGATGAAGGGAAATGTTGAAAATCCATCCTACAGTAAATGTGGGAAGAAACACCCCGATACTTGCCTAAAAGAAATGGGAGTCTGTTACAAGTATGGTGAAAAAGGTCACCAAGCTCATGATTTCAAGTGAAAGAGAGTTTCTGTCAACGTGGAATGCTATAATTGTAGAGAGATGGTAAATTATGAAAATTAATGTCCTAAGCGTTAGGGGAACTTGCCTCAAAAAAGGACAAGAGATCAAGGCCAAGCTTATGCTATCACTACTGCTAAGGAAGAAGCTCCGAAAGACATGGTGGTAGGTAATTTAATGGTTTTCAAAAGATTAGCAAATTATTTATTTGATTCTGGATCATCACATTGTTTTATATCTTCCCAGTTTTCTAAGAAAATTAGAGATTTCCAATTTGATTTAACAAAGGAGTTTTCAGTTAAAACCCCTAAGGGAAGTATCATTTCTACAAAGTTTTGTGGATCCGTTCCAATTAGGGAATATAAATGTTCTTTATCTGCTGATCTCATCATCATACCCATGACTGAATTTGATACAATCCTCGGTATGGATTGGATTTCGGACCATGATGCGAAAATTTATTGTAAGAAGAAGGAGGTTACAATTTTTTATGACGATGATAAGGAACACCTTATCTATAGAGGAGAATCGTCACCACATAATTCTTATTTAGATCCACCCCCAGTAGCTCAACTAAATTCAATTATTGGGGAGGAAGAGAATGAAATAATTGAGGGTGAGGAAAGGAATGTTCAAATAGAGGATGTACTTATTGTGAAAGAATATGTATATGTGTTTCCGGAAGATTTACCTGGACATCCTCCAGAACGAGATGTTGAGTTTTCTATTGATTTAATTCTTGGATCAAGGCCTATATCGAAGAACCCTTATAGAATTCCCACTGTGGAATTATTTAAACTAAAGAAACAACTAGAGGAATTGAGTAATAAGGGATTTATTCGCCCTAGTGTTTCTCCATGGGGAGCCCCTATCCTTTTTGTTAAGAAGAATGATGGATCTATGAGGTTGTGCATTGACTACAGGGAGATCAATGCTATAACACTAATGAAAAAGTATCCCATACCTCGCATTGATGATTTATTTGACCAAATTCATGGATCTCAATACTTTTCAAATATTGACCTTCGATCTGGATATCATCAGTTGTGTGTGAAAAAGGAAGACATTCTGAAGACAACATTTCGAACAAGGTATGGGCATTACGAGTTTATAGTAATGCCTTTTGGGCTGACTAATGCACCCTCTATATTTATGGATCTAATGAATAGAGTTTTCAAGGAATATCATGATGATTTTGTGGTGGTATTTTTTGATGATATCTTGGAATACTCCAAAAGCTACTAAGATCATGAAAATCACTTGCACATTATCCTGAAGACTCTTAAAAGACATGAATTATATGGGAAGTTTAGCAAGTGTGAATTCTGGCTTCAGGAGATTTTTTTCTTGGCCATATTGTCTCTAAGGATGGAAGTTATGATAATCCTTCTAAGACCCAGGAAATCCAAGAATGTCCCTCACTGATGAGTAAAACTTAGGTACACAGTTTTATTGGTTTAGCAGGTTATTATCGATGTTTCTTCCATAATGTTGCCCGGTTGGATAACCCATTAACAAAGCTCACACGTAAAGGGGTTAAATTTGTTTTGACAAAAGTGTGTGAATAATGTTTTGAAGAACTTAAGAGAAGATTAGTCAATGCTCATATATTGACTCTACCATCAGGGAATGATGGGTTCGTGATTTATAGTGATGCATCAATGAAAGGACATCGTCGTGTCCTTATGAAGAATGATAGAGTTATTACTTATGCATCACGGCAGCTGAAAATTCATGAGCAAAACTATCCTACTCATGATCTTGAGTTAGCTGTTGTAATCATTGCTTTGAAGATATGGAGACATTATCTCTATGTTGAGAAATGTAAGATTTATAATGATCACAAGAGTTTGATGTATATTTTCTCACAAAAAGAACTCAACATGAGGCAAAGGAGATGGATTGAACTACTCAAGGATTATGATTACATGATACACTACCACCCGGGGAAGGCAAATAAGGTGGTGGATGCTTTGAGCAGAAAGGATCATGGAGTTTTGAATGTGATGAGAATTGAAAGGGATCTTATTTTCATGGATCTAGTGAAGATGGATATGGGAATCACCATGGAAGGTAAAACATCAATGATTTTTCAAATGGTTTCTAAACCATCATTACTGTAAAGGATAAAGAGTTATCAGACTGGTGATGGAGAGATACAAAGGAAGATTAAAGCTGTGAATGATGGGAAATTGAGTGACTTTGTGTATGAAGATGAAATTTTGAAGTTTGGGAAGAGGCTTTGTGTTCCCAATATAACTGATCTAAAAAGAGAATTGCTGGATGATGCTTATAGTTCCAATTTCTCTATATATCCTGGGAGCACAAAAATGTATAGAGATTTGAAAGAACATTTTTGGTGGGACAACATGAAGTGGGACATTGCTGATTTTGTGTCAGGATGTATGGTTTGTCAACAAGTTAAAGCTGGAAGGCTACAACCTGGAGGATTTATGAAACCTTTTCCCATACCTGAGTGGAAATGGGATAATCTCACGGTGGGCTTTATCATGGGACTACCAAAGACTCTTAGAAGGAACGATGAAATATGGGTCACTGTTGATCATCTTACTAAGTCAGCACATTTCCTTGCTATAAGGGAGGATTTACTACTGGAACATCTAGCGAGAATATATATTAATGAAGTTGTGAGACTTCAAGGAGTACCCCTATCGATTTCCTCGGAACGTGATCCCCATTTTACATCAGGATTATGGAAATGTATTCAGAAGGCATTGGATACTGAACTTTGTTTGAGCACTGTTTACCACCCTCAAACTAATAGACAATCAGAACGAACAATTCAATCCTTATAAGACATGTTGAGATCATGCTCACTTGACTTTCAGGGTATGTTGGATCAATATTTACCACTGGTGGAATTTTCCAATAACAATAGCTTCCATTCAAGTATTCAGATGGCACCATATGAAGCGTTATACGGAAAGAGATGTCGCACACCAACCTGTTTGGATGACATTGGTGAAAGAAAACTTATTGGCCCAGAACTAGTGGAGGAAACGATGGAAAAGGTAAAGGTAATCCAAAACCACATCAATGCAGCTCAGAGTAGGCAGAAGAGATATGCCGATAATCGTAGGAAGGATTTGGAATTTCATGTAGGATGTCATGATTTCTTAAAGGTATATCCATGGAAGGAAGTCATAACTTTCTGTAAGAAAGGTAAATTGAGTCCTAGGTACATTGTAACATTCCAAATTCTAGAATGAATTGGGGCTATAACATACCGTTTGGCAGTGCCGCAAAATCTCTCCAAAGTTCATGATGTGTTCTACATATCACTGTTGAGAAAATACATGCCTGACCCAATGCATGTACACACCTATGAGGAATTAGAAGTGGAACCCAATCTGCCTTATTTCGAAGAGCCCGTCAGGATTCATGATACGAGAGAACAAGTGCTAAGAAACTAGACCACTCATCTGGTAAAAGTTCTGTGGAGAAACCATCAGATGGAAGAGGCAACATGGGAGCCCGAGGAACTTCTAATGAAGAATCACCCAAATCTTTTTATGAAGTAATATTCTAGAAATTTTGAGGACTAAATTATTTGACGGTGGGGATAATGTAACACCCCAAACTTCTATGATACGATTCTCTTTGAATAATATAGTAGCGTGTGTTGTACGCAACTTTGAGTTATAACACACCGCGACCAATCAAAGTAGTCGTTATGAATATTAATACCCACTTTTTGAAATTTTATAAATTTTATCTTTCAAAATGGACTTCATATTTGTATTCGGAATATCGAAATTAGCTTGGGGTGAATTTTTTGTATTTTTATGAAAACTTTCATTTTTTGATGAATAGTGAAAAAACACTGAGTTATTGTTTAAAAACAAATTTTTATTTAAATAATTATTTATTTTTTTTAAATTTAGTTAAGGTAAAAATAGATAAATAATACCTATATAAGTTCAATGTAATTCATTGGAGTTAGTTTAGAATAATTTTAGATATACAAAAATTTTATTGAACTTTTCACCGTCTTTTACCCACCTCTTAGGAGAATTTGGAAATTTACATAAAACATAATTTTACGGCTTCTTTAAGTGGAATTTCAAAAATCCTAGAGACACGGTTAATATCAAGGAGTAAAATGTTGTTCAATAAGATAAAAATTATTTTTGGTGAACTGTAACTTTTTACTTTTATTTACCTCAGTAAAAAGTAAATAGGGTAATTAAGGGTAAAAATGATATTAATATTACCCTAACAATTCTTTTAATTCAATTGGACTAGTTTATGTCGACCAAAATCAACCTTAGGAATATAATATTATCATTTAGGTCCACTTTGATTAGATTAGGACATTTATTATTTTTTAATTCAAAGAAGAGTTAAAAAAGTTAAAATCAAAGTTTAATTACAAAAAAAAATTAATATTGGTTTATATATAAGATAAATTCTATTATAAAACTACATTAGAAAGATAAAAATATTTCATAAATAATGATATTTAATTTATAATTTTTAGACATTAAATAATTTAATTTATTTATGACACAATTATGATGCAGTAATTACCTTATTAGTGAAATATTAAAATAATAGATATTATAAATACCCAAATAAATATACTTTGAGACTTTTAATGAATTCAACGAATTTCATAGGTTAATATGACATGTTATTGTTAATTAAATAAATTATATTCAAAGTAATAATTCTGTTATGAATTTATCAAAAACAAAATACTCAATAGTGTCAAAATTGACATAAAAGAGTTTTTAAAACATATATTATATTATTAATTGATATTTAATTCATAAAAATCAAAGGTTTGGACAAAAGACTTATATAATTATTTTTTTATCATTAATGGACCACTTTGGGGTCACTTCAATGTATATAGTATGTTTATTAACTATATAATATAAAAATACAAAGTGACATGGGAAGTATCAAACTAATTAACTAAGAGTTAAAAATAAATGATAAGGTTAATAGTGTAACTCAAACCTATCTAAAATCTATTGGTTGAGTTGTTTTCGACCTATAACCACATTAAAATTTAAATAATCTACTTTAGAGCCATTAGAAACCGAATATGGATTTATTATAAAATAATATTTCTAGATTTTCCAAAGGAGCCCCTCACCCGTCTTATAAAAGGGCACTTCCCCTTCTCATTAATTCACACCTTCAAAGCTATTTGGCTCGGCCAAACTCTGACCAAATATCCTCCCAACATCCCTCACTTCAACCTATAGGCCTTAGTTTTATCATAAAGCAAACCTATGTAAGCCTTTTGATCAAATCAAAAGGAAGAACCCGAAGAAGAGGTAACGTCTTAACCACCCTCTTTAAAGTTCCTTTCTTCTTCAACTTCTTATTTCCTTGTTATTTCCATTATAAAATAATTACTCCAGTATATTATATATACTATGATGTTATTATAATTTTGGAACAAACTAATTCATTATTCTATCCATCCCTTGAATGACATGTCATATTACGTGCGTACGTACGGCCTACCGTCTCCACGTTGTGGTGTAACTGTTATTCAATATATTATTATTTAGATGGGTGTAATAATGATATATAATTCATTTAAATAATACATATAACATGATAATGATTATATATATATATTATATAACATCCAATTATATAATATTTCAATATCACAAGAATGATATTATCGCTCGTGCGTACGTACGGATTACCATCTCCACGAACACAGTGAGATTCATTCCCCATCGTATCCATTCAAGACTAAATTTTATTCGAGGATTAAAAATAAAATTTAAGGACTTGATATCATTCTGGATATGGATAAGATACAACCTATCTATAACAAACATGGCTTATCTAACAAAACAGGCAAAGGAAAATGAATCCATTAACACCCGAAACGACCATAATACTAAGATGTTATTAACAAATCAATTTAAAAAGATCATATATGATATTATATTAATGTATATGCTTATTTTATAATTTAATAACAATTATTTCACCATTATACTGGAGGTTAACCAACCCTCGACCAAGTAAAATTACAAGGTAAGGTTCTATTTCACAATCTCTTCATTATTCGAGGTTGTTTATACGTAATTATCTATTGGGACCTCTTTATCATCCACATCCATGTTTCTTAAAAATTTATTTCAAAACATTCTTAATATTTTACAGAATATGGGTTAAAGTCATTTGTAACCTTGTTTGACTTTTTATAAGATGTTTATAAAGGAATCGTTCCGTCACTTTCCAAACAAGGTCCTTTTTAACATTTTCGACAGAATTAAGGTAAGAATGTTTTTTTACTTATATGGCGGATGCAACTATTTTATGCCATTATAAATCATAAAAGCTTCCCATACAAGCTTATATGAATATTTTCATAGTAAATGTTTTATTTTATAATTATGTAACTTTTAAATGATTTCAAAAAAAAGAGATATTTTTCTCAAATAGTTTTGATTTCATCTATGTCAACATGCTTTGCCAGATTTTAAGCTTATTTGGAGTTGATTTATTATGATACAAAACATCCATATTGTATTGAAGTTTTTGTGAAATTTTTGACTATGGATGTGTTATTTTTATACCATTCATGGTTTATGGAGAATGTATTGAAATTTCATATGCTAGTTTTAATACGAATGTTTATGTCATGTTTAAACCTGTTTATATGAGGAATGAATTGGACTTTATAAGTGATGGGTGGAGCCCGATAAATCTCCTAGATGCATCGGTAGGTCTCATGAGACATCCTAGTGTCTTGAAATGAGGCCTTGACAAAATCTTATTTGTAGTCTTGGCACGATTCCTTGACTATGCAGTTATGATAGTCTGGCATTATGCATTCCATCATTATGAAAGTGGTTATTGAAATTTCATGTGATTATTCGATTAGTTGAGTATTCATTTGAATAAGTAAATGGAATTATTTCATTTTATCTTTGCCATATTATAGTGAATTTCATGTTTAAAAGGCTTTTTTTAGTTATACATTCCTTAAATGTTTATGTTTATTTATGAAAGTTTCCGCTATATTGGTATCTTTACTGAGCATCTGAGCTCACCCCTTTCAATGTTTCATTTTTCCCAGGATGTGAAGAAGTAATTTATGAATGACCTGCAGGGATAGTATGTTGGGATATGAGTGTGGACTATGGAGACTATGTTATTGTAGTTTTCATTCTTATGATGTAATGTAAGACTTATGAATATATCAAGTGTTTCCAAGGCTACTAAACTAATCGGTCTTTCGAGATTTGATCTTTAGTGTGATCATGCCAATGTCATTTAATAATGCACCGAGTCTGGGTAACTGGGGTCAGGGCATTTCAAAGGGTATTAAGTAAAATATGTAAAAAAGGGGTCCAGTTATGATAAAATCAGTGGGACACAATGAATATGTCTTATGAACCAGTTATTTATGTTTCCCAGTTTCTAAAGACATTATACTTATACGGTCCTGTCATGGATTTGTTATATTTTTGAATGAAAATTATTCAACTTTTATGTAATATAAATGTATATTGATTATGGGTCATTATACATAAAATAGTAGATATGCTTAATTGAGACTTAAAATCATGTTGAAGGCCTCTATAGATTTGAAATGTAAAATAATCACCCCAATTAGCTTTAGATTGGGGAAAATTTCTAAAAAATAAATTCAAATATACTCTAAATTACACTCATGAACAAATAATTTATGTCACAAAACTCCAGAAACATGGTTCTCTAGCTTCTCCTATTAATAAAACAAACACCATGAATCAAACTTTTTGATAAAATACCTCACCCATAGCCACAAGAACCAACTCTTCAAGGAATTATACATCTTGGATATACTAGGATGCACTACCATGGGTTATCTATGAAAATATTGAAGAATATTTGTACAAATAACTATCTGAAGAAAACAATTCCCTCAAAATAACACCCAATATTGATCATACTATGAAAATACTTCAATTGAATATTCATGAAATACACAATCATGAATCACCTATACCAAAAATATCTCCAAAAAAAAATACTCATCTTCTCATTTTACTAATGAATATTAAATTTTCATATATTATAGAAAACCAACACTAATATGTAAGACCCCAAGCTTCCACGATACACTTCTCTTTGAATAATATAGCAGCGTGTGTTGTACGCAACTTCATGTTCTAAAACACCACAACCAATAAAACTAGCCATTATGAATAGTAATAAATACTTTTTGAAATTTTATACATTTTATCATTCAAAATGGAATTCATTTTTGGATTTGGAAAATTTAAATTAGCCTAGGGTGAAATTTTGGTACTTTTCGGATAACTTTCATATTTTGATGAACAGTGAAAATTACTAAATTTTAATTAAAAACAACTTTTTTAATTGAAATAATTAATAGTGATAAATTATTAATTTAAGTGGCTTTAAAGTATTTTTAGAATATATTTTAACCATTTAATACAATGTTGGTCATTGGATGTAATTTCACATTTAAACCAAACATAAACAAGTGTCAATCTTTTGATAGTTATTATCTCTTAAAAACACGCTATTTGTTTTGACGATGGGAATTAATTTTTAAATTAATTAATGTAACTGATTTTTTTTGAATTTGGAAAAATAGACATCATTTTTGAATTCATAATATCAAATATAGCTTAGGCCTAATTTTTGGTATTTTTCTGGAAACATCCATTTTTTTGATGAATAGTGAAACCACTAAGTGGTAGGTAAAAAAACTGAATTTTTCATAAAACACAATTTTACCGCTTCTGTGAGTGGAATTTTGAAAATCCGATAGACATGGTTAATATCAAGGAGTAAAATTTGGTTCAATTAGATTAAAACAATTTTCGGAGAATAGTAACTTTTTACTTTTATATACCACAGTTAAAAGTAAATAGGTTAATTAAGGGTAAAAATGATACTAATATTACCCTAACACATGTCCTAATTCTATTGTATAAAATTAATTCGACCAAAAACATCCTTAGGAATAAAATATTATCATTTAGGTCCACTTTTATTAGATTAGGACATTTATAATTAATTAAATCAAAGAATAGTTAAAAGAGTTAAAATCAATGTTTATTTACTAAAACATTTTTAATATAGGGCTATACATAAGATAAATTAGATTGAAAATATTGATTAGAAATATAAAAATATTTAATACATAATTATATTATATTTATAATTTCTAGACATTATATAATTTAATTTATTTATGACGCAATGATGATGAAGTAATTACCATAATAGTGAAAAATTAAAATAATTGATATTATAAATACCCAAATAAATATAATTAGAGACTTTTAATGAATAAAACTAATTTTATAGGTTAATATGACATGTTAGGATTGATTTAAATAACGTTTTTTGAAGTTATAATTCTGTTATGATTTTCACAAAAATGAATTTTCCAAATAGTGTCAAAATTGACATAAAAGAGTTTTTAAAACAAATATTATATTATTAATTTATATTCAATTCCAAAAAATCTATGGTTAGACCAAGAAACTTATGTAATGATAGGTGTATCATTAATGGACCACTTTCGGGTTTCTTGGATGTATATAGAAAGTTTATTAACTATATAATATAAAAATACAAAGTGACATGGTAAGTGTCAAACTAATTAACTAAGAGTTAAAACTAAATGATAAGCTTAATATAATGACCCAAACCTCTCTAAAATCGATTGTTTGAGTGGTTTTAGATCCATACCCACCTTAAAATTTAAATAATCCACTTTGGAGCCATTATAAACCGAATATGAATTTATTTTAAAATAATATTTTTAGCTTTTCCAAAGGTGCCCCTCACCCCTCTTATAAAAGGGAACTCCCCCTTCTCACCAATTCACACATTCAAAGCCTTTTGGTTAGGAAAACCCCTGCCCAAATACTCTCTCCACTTCCCTCAATTCATCCTAGAGGGATTCCTTTAGTCATAATGCCAACCTAAGGAGCCCTTTTGATCTAATCAAAAGGAAGAACCCGAAGAAGAGGTAATGATTTCACCACCCCTTTTCAAGTTCCTTTCTTCTTCCACTTCTTCTTTCTTTGTTATTCCCATTCTAAAATAATTAATACAGTATCTCCTATATACTATAATATTATTATAAATATGGTACAATCATATTCAGTATTCTGTCTATCCTTTGAATGACATGTCATCATACGTGTGTACGTACGAATTACCGTCTTCACATCGTGGTGTAATTGTTATTCAATATATTATTATTTGGATGGGTATAATAATTATTTTTAATTCATTTAAATAATAAATATAACACGATAATTATTATTTATATATGATATACCATCCAATTATATATTATTTTAACTCCAAAAGAATGATATTGTCGCTCGTGTGTACGTACGGACTACCGTCTCCACGAACTCGATGAGATTCATTCTCCATCGTATCCATTCAAGTATAATTCTAATTTGATGATTACAAATAATGATTAAGGACTTGATATAATTCTGTATATGAATAAGATACAACCTATCCATAACAAACACGGCTTACGTAACAAATAATATAAAGGAAAACGAGTAAGTTAACAGCCGAAATGATGATAATACTAAGATATTATTAACAAATAAATGTTAAAAGATCATATATGATATCATATTATGGTAAATTATTCTTTTATAATTCAATAAAAATTATTTCACCATTATAAAGGAGTTTAACCTACCATCGACCAAGGAAAAAGTACAATGTAAGGGTTTCTTATCTCACTTTTAATTCCGTGAAAATTCCATTGTTCACCACTTATTTATTACATGTAGTGTGTGTACTGCCCATGTTTGTATTCCTTGTGTAATATACTTTAATTGATGTATATTTACATCATCATTGTATGATTCTTCTTTCATGGGTGTATGTTATGTATGTTACCAAATCAATAAGGGAATTTGAAATTTCAATTTCCACTCATTTGGCTTTACGCATATTTCATTGATTATTTTACTCCAAGATTATGTGTAGAATCACTATTCATTTGATTATGTCATTTTTCCACTCCCCTTTCTATGGATATACTTTTGGTACACATAATGACTCCATTGATAAATTCTCAAGTCATCGATTTGAACTTGATAAGTGTAATTTTAACTCAATCAACATTTGTTGAGTTAAATATCCAATTCATTGGTGTTGTTTTTACAAGAATATGTGTGAATTTCCTCTGATTGATTTACACTGAATATCAAATCATATTGAGTGTATTTAAATTTTTCACACATAATTATGTCGTTGATTTATCCTTAACTGAAGGATATGGTCTTTATAATAGAATTCATCTCAATTTACATTCCATTGAGACTTCTTTGTTATTTTACACCAAATCACTTTTATATGGTGTATATAATGTACATTGACATAGTATATCATGAATCCCTTTATTCTAGTGATATTACAAAGTTTTATTACCTCAATTATTTGTATTCAAGTGTCTCTCTTTTGGTTAGTAACTCTAACTAAAATATAATTTTAAAATGTTTTAAATATTTATCATTCTAAATCTTTCTCATTAATGTCCATGTTTTAAAAATGGTTTAAGGATTTATCTATATGGACATTAAAGTTTTCAAATAAAAATTCCTTTTAAAAGTTTCAAAGTTGTATGGGACACTTTGATTCAAAAATCTATTTTTAAATGGCTTCTTGGAAAATAGTGTTGATTTTAAATGATTTCAAGAAAAAAGGGGATATTTCTCTCTAATAGTTTTGATGATTATTTACATCTATGTAAATATCCTTCATTATTCCTGAATGAGGGTAATCTGATACAATAAAATCTTCCATATTGTATCGAATGAGTTATGTTTGACTGTGGATGTTCTATTTTTATACCATTCATGGTTTGTGGTTAAAGTATTGACATTTCGTATGCTAGTTTTAATACGAATGTTTATGTTATGTTTAAACCTGTTCATATGAGGAATGCATTGGACTTAGTCTGTGATTGGTGGAGCCCGCTATAGCTCCTCGATGCATCAGTAGGTCTCATGAGAGAAACTAGTGTATTGGAACAAGGCCTTGACAAAATCTTATTTCTAGTCTTGGCACAATACCTTGACTATGTGGTTATGACAATATGGCATTATGCATTCCATCATTATGAAAGTGGTTATTGATATTGCATGTGATTATTCGATTAGTAGAATATCCATGTGAATAAGTAAATGGAATTATTTCATTTTATTTTTTCCATATTATGTTGAAGTTCAAGTTTAAAAGGATTCTGTTTTAGTTATACATTGCCTTAAATGTTTATTCTTATTTATGAAAGTTTCCGCTATATTGTTGTCCTTACTGGGTATTTGAGCTCACCCCATTTCTATGTTTTATATTTCCTAGGATGTGAAGAAGTAATTTATGAATGACCTGTAGGGATAGTATGAGGGGATAAGAGTGTGGACTATGGAGACTATATTATTATAGTTTTAATTTTATGTTGTAATGTAAACATTATTAATGTATCTAGTTATTCCAAGGCTACTAAACAAATCAGTCTTTCGAGATTTGATCTTTCTTGTGATCATGCCAATGTTATGTAATAATGCACCGACTCTGGGTAACTGGGGTCGAGGTGTTACAGTTGGTATCAACAGAAGTTTATTACAAACCTTGAAAGCTAGATTTAGATAAAATCTGATTAGAGAACGTAGACCTATGATAAACTTTGAGGATTAGTATAGAAGAACTTCCTAGAATTTTGGTATTTTAGAGATTTTGTGAGTTTTCTGAGAAATACATCCCTGTTTGGATACGAGCAGGTAGAGGCGGCTCTGGCACAGATGTATCTAGGGGTAAAACCTGAAAACACCGCTTTGAGCTAGACTCGAATGGGAACTGGTGCACGAAAATGGGTCTTGTTGCACTCTTGGTTACGACACTCCCGGGGGATATGCTTAGGATAATTAACATTTTCATTACAACCCGATTTGAAATATTATATATAAGTTGAGAGTAAATGACCTTGGTTAATCCTACTGTGTTTCAAATTATGAATATGGTGACATGATATTATTTAAATGATTTTATGACTACTGTTACTCACACAATGCTTTCTGGTTTTAGTAAATGGTTGGATTCCAAGGAAGTCACAGTGACTTTGAGAATGATGTACAAGGTGGGACCACTGGTGGCAATGAGCAACAAAATGGAAAGTTGATAGGTGTAAAAGATATCGTCTTCATGCCTAATCAATTTTCCAAAAATATGATCAATAATATATATATTAACCAATTCCCGAACTCAAAATAGAAGAGAAAGGTTATGAATGATAATATCTCCAGTAGTGGAGACCATGGAGAAAGGAATCCTCAATTTCCATCATACATGAAATGTCGAAGGAGACACCCAGGAAAGTGTCTCAATGGGACAAAGAAATTCTTTAAGTGCGGGAAGGAAGGACATAAAGTGAAGAATTGCCGAAGATAAATGAAGAGTACTATAGATGAAGATAAAAATGGTCCCAAGATTCCATTTACAGTCATTTGCTGTAAATGTAGGGGACCTTCCATTACCCGAGTGAGTGCCCTATTCTATAGGATATTTTCTTGGTCAAAGAAGAAGTTATGTGCAAATAAATGGTTAGAGAAATGTTTAAAAAGTATTAGTGCTCCTTGTTGATGGGTTTACATTGGAATATTTTTCTCTAGTATTTTAACCCTACAGTTTTCCATGTGAGAATGATATTTGAGGAAGAATTATATTTTCTCTTTTGGATATAGTTATAAATAACCTTTTGGTTTTATATGATCGTTGGGTTTGAGGCAATTATAAGTTACTATAATTTTGGATGAAAATTCAATGTATGAGATAAGATTTGTGGTTAAATTATGAGGAATTTATCTCATTTTGGTAATGTTTTAAACTACTGTTTTTGAAAAAGGACAACACGCAGACCGTGTGACAACCCGTCGCGTCGGACAAAGCTGTGGGAATCGAACCCACAACCAAAGTGGGATTGGGATTTTTTGCATACCACTTGACTACGTGAAGTCCCTAGTTAGTGTGACTATTATTATTATTTAAATGATTTTATTGATCAATAATAATTTGATTTGTGATCTTATGTCTTATCAAATGAATACCCTTAGTATAGGAAAATAATCTGGTGATTAAGTATTAAATGTTATTTTAGATGTTTTTCGCTTTCTTGTGAACACTATATGCCCAAGGAAAAAATAATAGTATGGGATTTCATTTGAGGGGTAATGGTGTATTTTTATCTATGTTTTTTATTGTGGATTTATAGTGATTTGGGATATTTAAGGAAATTATTAGGGTAATTACTTTTATGTATGTGACTTTAAGAGTAATTAATGTCATTTAGAGATACAATTTAAATTGGAATACTACATTCTTATAAGTTTTGGGTTTCAATATTAGTTTTTATTATATTTAATGATTTTAAGGACAATTGATTATTGAATGGTATTTATTTAACTTTGGGGTATTGATGGTTTAATTTTAGAAATTAAGATTAGTGTTTTTTTTTCAATAATGGAATATCCATTTGGGGGATCATCAGATATTATACTAAACATTTTGGTTTTTATTAATCTCTAAAGACAAGGTAAATATATAGTTTATCCTACGTGGATCATGTATTTCTATAGAAATTTATTCTAGCTCTTCCATTGTGGCCAAGTCTTCTTGAATAATCATTGTTCAAAAAAATGAGTTAGTGGAAAAATTTATTAATGAATGAAACTCTACATAAAAATTAAGTATATCTCTTTATGTTCTTAGTCAATATCATAAATAAATTCCTTGTCCTTATGTAATTTAATTTAAAACAAAAAATTTTGTCCTTTTAGTTTTCCTACTGGTAGACTAATGACTGTTTGTCCCAACACAAGTTTGTGATTTTCTTATTGTTAACTTTCTCCTGATCATGTTTTCTATCCCTCTCCATCAGAACCTAACACTTAGTTTATCATACATATCCATGTTTTCCTATATGGAATCCTATTATGGGTTATCTCAGGTGACCTTTGTACTTCTCTTTCTTTCTTTCTTTTAAAGTGATAGTTTTATTGACTCTTTTTTCGATGTGGGATCTTCCATTATATTCCCAAGACCAATTTTAAAAATTGTGAGGATGCAATTTATTGAAGGATGGAAGAATGTAACACCCCAAGCTTCCACGGTACGCTTCTCTCTGAATAATACAGTAGCATGTGTTGTACACAACTTCAAGTTCTAACACACCACAACCAATCAAACTAGCCGTTATGAATAGTAATACATACTTTTTGAAATTTTATACATTTTATCTTTCAAAAAGGACTTCATTTTTGGATTTGGAATATCGAAATTATCCTAGGGTGAAATTTTGGAACTTTTCAGATAACTTTCATATTTTGATGAATAGTGAAAATTACTAAATTTTAATTAAAAACAACTTTTTTAATCAAAATAATTAATAGTGATAAATTATTAATTTGAGTTGTTTTAAAGTATATTTAGAATATATTTTAACAATTTAATACAATGTTGGTCATTGGATGTAATTTCACATTTAAACCAGAAATAAACAAGTGTCAATCTTCTGATAGTTATTATCTCTTAAAAACACACTATTTGTTTTGACGACGGGAATTAATTTTTAAATTAATTAATGAAACTAATATGTTTTTAATTTGGTAAAATAGACATCATTTTTGAATTCATAATATCAAATATAGCTTAGTCCCAATTATTTGTATTTTTCTGGAAACTTCCATTTTTTGATGAATAGTGAAACCACTAAGTGGTAGTTAAAAAAACTGAATTTCTCATAAAACTTAATTTTACCTCTTCTGTGAGTGGAATTTCGAAAATCCAAGAGACATGGTTAATATCAAAGAGTAAAATGTGGTTCAATGAGATGAAAATAATTTTTGGTGAATAGTAACTTTTTACTTTTATTTACCACGGTTAAAAGTAAATATGGTAATTAAGGGTAAAAATGATATTAATATTACCCTAACACATGTCCTAATTCTTTTGGATAAACATAATTCGACCAAAAACATCCTTAGGAATCAAATATTATCATTTTGGTCCACTTTTATTATATTAGGACATTTATTATTATTTAAATCAAAGAAGAGTTAAAAGAGTCAAAATCAAAGTTTATTTACTAAAGTTTTTTAATATAGGGTATTACATAAGATAAATTAGATTGTAAATATTCATTAGAAAGCTAAAAATATTTCCTACATAATTATATTTTATTTATAATTTTTAGACATTAAATAATGTAATTTATTGATGACACAATGATGATGCAGTAATTATCATAATACTGAAAAATTAAAATAATTGATATTATAAATACCCAAATAAATATAATTAGAGACTGTTCATTAATAAAACTAATTTTACAGAATAATATGACATGTTAGGATTTATTTAATTAACTTTTTTAGAAGTAATC
This sequence comes from Viscum album, assembly GCA_963277665.1. Lineage (NCBI taxonomy): Eukaryota > Viridiplantae > Streptophyta > Magnoliopsida > Santalales > Viscaceae > Viscum > Viscum album. The sequence continues at coordinate 450,793,607 of OY728143.1, read as the reverse complement.
ATTTTGTAATGATTTTCACAAAAATCAATTTTCCAAATAGTGTCAAAATTGAAATAATATAGTTTTTTTAAAAAAATATTATATTATTAATTTATATTCAATTCCTAAAAATCTATGGATCAGACAATAAACTTATATCATGATAGGTGTATCATTAATGGATCACTTGGGGGTCTCTTTATTGTATATAGTAAGCTTATTAACTATATAATATAAAAATACAAAATGACATGGTAAGTGTCAAACTAATTAACTAAGAGTTAAAACTAAAAGATAAGGTTAATATAATGACCCAAACCTGTCTAAATTCTATTGTTATAGAGGTTTTAAATGAATCCCCACCTTAACCTTTAAATAATACACTTTTGAGCCATTATAAACCGAATATGAATTTATTATAAAATAATATTTTTAGCTTTTCCAAAGGTGCCCCTCACCCCTCTTATAAAAGGGCACTCCCCCTTCTCACTAATTCACACATTAAAATCCTTTTGGTACGGCCAACCCCAGACCAAATACTCTCAAATTCCCTCACTTCATCCTATATCCATTCCTTTAGTCTAGAATCCAACCTAAGGAGCCCTTTTGATCAAATAAAAAGGAAGAACCCGAAGAACAGGTAATGATTTCACCACACATTTTCATGTTCCTTTCTTCTTCAACATCTTCTTTCTTTGTTATTACCATTCTAAAATAATGAATCCAGTATCTACTATATAATGTAATGTTATTATAAATATGGTACAACCATATTCAGTATTATTTCCATCCTTTGAATGAAATGTCACCATACGTGCGTACGTACGGCTTACCATCTCCACATCGTGGGGTAATTGTTATTCAATATATTATTATTTGTATGGGTATAATAATGATTTGTAATTCATGTAAATAATAAATATAACATGATAATTATTCTTTCTATACGATATACCATCCAATTATGTATTATTTTAACATCAAAAGAATGTTATTGTCGCTCGTGCGTACGTACGGACTACCGTCTCCACGAACACGATGAGATTCATTCTCCATCGTATCCATTCAAGTATAATTTTCATTTTATGATTAAAAATAATTTTTAAGGACTTGATATAATTCTGTATATGAATAATATACAACCTATCCATAACAAACATGGCTTACGTAACAAAGAATATCAAGGAAAACGAGTAAGTTAATAACAGAAATGACGATAATACTAAGATATTATTAACAAATCAATGTTAAAAGATCATATATTATATCATATTAATGAAAATTATTCTTTTATAATTAAATAACAATTATTTCACCATTATACAGGAGTTTAACCTACCGTCGACGAAGGAAAAAGTACAATGTAAGGGGTTTCTTATCTCACTTTTAATTCTGTGAGAATTCCATTGTTCACAACTTATTTATTACATGTGGTGTGTGTACTTCCCATGTTTGTATTCATTGTGTAATATACATTAATTAATGTATATTTACATCATCATTCTATGATCCTTCTTTACTGGTTGTATGTTATGTATGTTACCAAATCAATAAGGAAATTTGAAATTTCAATTTCTACTCATTTGGATTTACGCATATTTCATTGATTACTTTACTCCAAGATTAGGTGTGGAATCAGTATTCATTTGATTATGTCATTTTTCCACTCCCCTTTTTGTGGATATAATTTTGGTACACATAATCACCCCATTGATAAATTCTCAAGTCATCGATTTGAACTTGATAAGTGTAATTTTAACTCAATATCCATTTGTTGAGTTAAATATCCAATTCATTGGTGTTGTTTTTACAAGAATATGTATGAATTTCCTTTAATTTATTTACACTGAATATACAATCATTTTGAGTGTATTTAAAATTTTCACACAAAATTATGTCATTTATTTATCCTTAACAGAAGGATATGGTCTTTATAAGAGAATTCCTCTCAATTTACATTACATTGAGACTTGTTTGTTGTTATACACCAAATCCCTTTTATATGTGGTATATAATATACTTTGACATAGTATATCATGAATCCCTTTATTCTCATGATATTACAATGTTTGATTACCTAAATTAATTGTATTCAAGTTTCTATTTTTTGGTTAGTAACTCTAACTAAAATATCATTTTAAAATGTTTTAAAGATTTATCATTCTAAATATTTCTCATTAATGTCCATGTTTTTAAAATGGTTTAAGGATTTATCTATATAGACATTAAAGTTTTCAAATCAAAATTCCTTTTAAAAGTCTCAAATTGGTATGGGACACTTTGATTCAAGAATCTATTTTTAAATGGCTTCTTGACAAATAGTGTGGTTTTAAATGATTTCAAGAAAAAAGGGGATATTTCTCTCTGATAGTTTTGATGATTATTTACATCTATGTCAATATCCTTCATTATTCTCGATTGTGGGTAATCTGATACAATACAATATTCCATATTGTATCGAATGAGTTATTTTTGACTATGGATGTGCTATTTTTATACTGTTCATGGTTTGTGGTTAAAGTACTGACATTTCGTATGCTAGTTTTAATACGATTGTTTATGTTATGTTTAAACCTATTCATATGAGGAATGTATTGGACTTAGTAAGTGATGGGGGGAGCCCACTATAACTCCTCGATGCATCGGTAGGTCTCATGAGACAAACTAGTGTCTTGGAACAAGGCCTTGACAAAATCTTATTTGTAGTCTTGGCACGAGGCCTTGACTATGTGGTTATGATAGTCTAGCATTATGCATTCCATCATTATGAAAGTGGTTATTAATATTGCATGTGATTATTCGATTAGTAGAATATCCATGTGAATAAGTAAATGGCAATATTTCATTTTATTTTTGTCATACTATGTTGAAGTTCAAGTTTAAAAGGTTTCTGTTTTAGTTTTACATTGCCTTAAATGTTTATTCTTATTTATGAAAGTATCCTCTATATTGTTATCCATACTGGGCATTTGAGATCACCCCTTTTCTATGTTTTATTTTTCCCAAGATGTGAAGAAGTAATTTATGAATGACCTACAGAGATTGTATGAGGGGATAAGAGTGTGGACTATGGAGACTATATTGTTGTAGTTTTCATTTTATGTTGTAATGTAAACTTTGTTAATGTATCTAGTTATTCCAAGGCTACTAAACTAATTGGTCTTTCGAGATTTGATCTTTCTTGTGATCATGCCAATGTTATGTAACAATGCACCGACTCTGGGTAACTGAGGTCGGGGCGTTACAAAACAGCCTCCTGTATTTCAAGATGTACTGTTAAAAGACCCTTCAGTACTCTCTAAGAATAAACAGGAATTTGAACAACATATCCTCATTGATTTCTAATTGGATCATTAGAAACGACATTCCCTTTATCTAGGGTGTAAGTGATATTGAAGAAATTGTCCTATAAGAACATCATCTAACTAGAATGATATAGATTTAGATCATACTGAGAGAAACTATACCTAAATATATTATGATATGTGAATACTATAAATAGATTTATGATTTGGTAAAGTCTTTATATATTTATAGAAAATACCAATCATTCTACCTCAACATCAGGGGTGGAATAGTTATTCCCATGAATATGTAACTACTGAGACTCATATGAGATCACTACCATCTATTACAACAAGATGTATCCCAAACTGAGATGGGAGTCATAATAGAATTCCATGAACAGTAATAATTCGACTAAAAGATATAGAATTGGATCATTGATAAACATTACCTTTTATTAATCAAAGGATTCGTGACATTGACCAGTACAAACAAAAGTTTGACCCTTCCTCATCAGCACTATCAATGGGGTAGAAATTTGAGATAAATAAGGATTCAACCTCAAATAATAGCTCAAAAGAACAAGAAAATAATGAAACCCTACATCATTCTCTGGTGATGTCTTATAAACATCCACCTCAGTCTTAGAAGAATTTATTATTACTTCTAATTAAGACCCCACTGGCCAGAGAAAAAGAACCATATATATCTAAAACCTTCACATTTTATCTTCACATATATTTGATGGAAATAAAATATCTTTAAAACACCACTAATATCCTCAAAATGAACCTCATGTTATTTTAAATATATTTTTATATCATCGATGAAGACTACCATAAATAGATCTATAACCCCAAGAAACATAGGGTTTATGTGCCCCATGAATCAATTCATGTATTCATAACATGGAATGATAAAACTACAAATTGTAACTGACAATAGAGATTGATAAATCTATTTATTGTGATATTATACTCTTTCATCATCATATGATGAAACCCATACTTTTGAGAGTGATTCCAAAACTATATGGACACCTTTAACATATCAAATAAATCGTTAATCTAGGGAAGGGTATAAATGTGCTAGAACATCACCTTAATCAATCATAGATTTTCTATGAACAATCTCATTATACCATCATCCTTCTTGCAATGTAACATGTAAGAACACCCAATGTGATACAAGTGTCCAAAAAAGACCCTTTTTCATCGAATCGTTAATCTAAATCCTCAGATCTCAAAAAATAGAAGTATAGACTTCATAATTAGCAATAAAAATTAAAAATTCACCCAGATACTACTCATTATATAACCCAATATAATGTCAAGGGGGTATCTCTATAATTAATTTGGATTAAATATTAAAAAACTCAGTATCAACTATAATTAAAACCATAGTCATCCACTCAATTTATCTCAATGACATCTCTATTAGTTGATACAAAAGCGGTTGAAAATTACTATGACCAACTTGATGGTCCCAGATTCTAATGAACATTATATGCTAGCCTTCTATATTATAAAAAAAATTCAATTCTTAAATAAATTGATGAACTCATATATATAATACAAAAATAATGTTAATAATTACATCATATGGTTTTATCTACGTCAATGATATATCCACTATTGACCGATGGCCCTCTATCATCAGCTAATAACCCCATAACACATCAAGAAAACATGACTGAACACCAGTTGGTGGAGTCAACACAATGAGAAATAGATACCTCTTCACCCTGAGTCCCAAAGAATTGACCAATATATGTTTAATAAAGGAATACAAATCTCTATGATTAAAAAGAGTGAAAGTAAGTGTAGATGAATAGAAAATGGTGCCTTAATCATTCTTTTTCCCACTTGTTGCAAATACACTCATGGCATGAAACTAGCCACACTTAACTCCTCTACCTCATTGGCCCTTCTGAGAACCTCATCCATAAACATACTCGTCCCTATATACCTATATAAATAGAATGTCAAAGGGGTTACCTATTTATTGTCTTCCTCCCTTTTTTGACTGAGAGTATACACATCTCATTGCTTATATATCCTACTGGGAACTACTTTCGGGGATGAACAAAAAACTCACCACATACACCATGATAACCACTAATAATGTTCAATACCTTGAAGTAATGATGATAATGAACAATAAGGGAAAAGCAATCTAGAAAGGATTTCTCGATCATGGATTAAAAACTTCCAACACTGGTGCAGTGAGAAGAAGAATTCTAAGGCTAACACTCATCTTGTGAAAACCTTTACTATCATAAAATCAAAAATTCCCAATATATATACCTTCTCATTGTAAAAATATATCAACTCCACTCTTGAGAGGATTCTATATATGAATGAATCCTCCCAATCACCTCCTCCATTTCTAGAACTACAAGATATATAGGTAAGGTAAATAAGAGAAACTGAATAATGAATAGATAGATGTGGTTCCTCTTCTATGTTTCATGCTCTAGCCTCCTCATTCTGAATAATATCAGGGTAGATTTGATTTATATTTTTGAATCAACTCACTATCTCTTTCATTATCATTGATGATAAATCGATATATAATTACTTCTCTAAACTATTACTTGATATCAGTAATTCATCAAACACTCTAAGGATCAGAAACCACCACTCAAAAATAGATACTCCTATATGATTAACATCCCACAAGAACCAGTGATCCCTCCAATCATGGATCAAACTAAATGTGATATGTAACTCTTAAAAGGAAAGTTTTGTATCATTGTTAGAGACATTCCCCTCATACTTTTCAAAACTATGACACAAAAACTCACAAAGAGCCTTCCTCGAAGAATCATTATAACTATAGTCATCATCCTAAATATAATCTACAATTCTAATACCATTATGTCATGTTGCACACCCCTAGTAACCCTTTTCTGTCTTGTATTATATAAACGAGTGACCTCTAAAGCCGACCTCCAATAGGGCATTAGTTGGAGACTTGGAATGGGTGTATAATCACACACATATGGGAGACATTACCCTCATAATAAAATTAAAATTTATGAAAAAATACCAATCAAATCCATAATATAAAATAATAACCAATATCTTACGATCCATGTAAATTTCATATAAAAAAGTATCTATGATAAAATACCAATAGGAACACCATTTTAGTGACACCAAAATCAAATCCAAGCCTAGTTCTCGTAATGTTTATCTCAACAAGAAAATCCATATAGGAAACTTGTAAAAAATATCAATATATGTAGGGGTGATAATACATTTATAATTAAAAGGATCCACCTTAAGACCTCTCATAAAAATGTGGAAGAACCATACTAATAATTCCATGAATAAAAAGAGGAACCAATATGCACTTATGACTAAGTAAACTATTACTCATCCCATCCAAGCCCCACTCTCCCAATATCATATCCAAGTGTGATATTATAATATTAAAAGTAATACAATTCAAGTGGTTGTCCTACAACCACTTCCCTACCTATTTATCAGTCTTAAAAACCAATCAAATACATCATTGTACTCCCATTTCTTCCATGGTCATGTCATCACACACTATATCAAATACCACAAAAATATGCCACATACCATAGCCATATATTACATCCTCATTAATGTAGGGTTTCTTGAAATTGATGTAAATCAACCACATACCCTCATCCTTCTGTGAATGACCCCCACCACGTAATGCATAGTTTACCACATTAGATTCCCATCATCATCATGAAATCATTATCACAACATTATCATATCACCATCACATCAGGGGAAATATAATTTAATTCCATTATAGTTTATGCATCAAGACCTCAATCTATTACTATAATTATTATGCATAGAAGAGAGTGTTGGAGAGATGAATCAGTTAGTCATTCATTCCCTTTATAACATGTTTGTTTTGGATAACACCTAAAACTCAAACCATTTGGGAAAAGTGAGGTTATCTGACTTTGGTGGTGGTGCATAAGAAATAACAATAAAATAAAATATGTATCATAATCACACATAAATAATAACCAAAGGGTTCACAACAACCAACTCTATCATCAACCATTTTAACCTTAACATAACTATTATTATGAACTAACCAATGTATTCATTAGTATACCATAAATCAACACCACCTTTTTACATAAGACAGCTGTTAGACTCATCATTTAATTTTCATTTAAATAAATCACCATCAATACATCTAGAGTTACCATTTTCCATCCTCACTACTTTCATTATTAAATTAATTTTTCAATTATTAATGTTAATAAATTCATCATTTATTTTTTATGGACATATTATTCATTACCATATTTCATTTTATAGTCTATGATTTAATGGTTTTATTCGATTACCCAATAACAGTTTAATGTTTTCAACTTTATTAAATTCCACTAGGAAAATATAACTAACCCCCACAAAAACTAATCCTATAATCACATAGTCATTCAAAAAAATCCAAAAACCCCCACTGATACCTCAAGTCATTTCCCTTTTACAAAACCATCCATGCTAACACAACCATAACCACAAAAAAACCCACCCATCACCACTATTACCAAAATACACCACATACTCCCAACCATCTTTAATAGTAAACAAAGGAACCTCTATTAATAGAAATATAGACTCCACATATATTATACAGCAAGGTAATCATGAAGAAAAAATACCTTTTAATAGTTTATTGTTAATATTTTTACCATATCATGTTTGAATTATATGTTAAAAATTTTTCACCATAAATTTAACATTTCCATAAAATTAATTTATTACCGAATTTTATCAACTAGCCCATAATGAAATGTGATTACAAGAATGTGATATTTGATATAAATATATATATTATTATAAGAAAAACCATCTCAACAATAATAACAAAAAATAAATAATCATAAGTAATATCATGTAATCATATAAAACACATGTGAATTAAACCATCCCTTAAATTAAAATTCGTCAAATTATTTATCGTTATTCGGTTAATAATTATCATCCACTAAGATAAATTAAAGTATTGATAATTCCAAAATTTTCACAAAATAAAGGAAGAAAAATCATGAATACCCTACCTCAAAAAAATCTCAAAACTTTCTTGGGATTATAAATATACTTCAATCATAGACCACCAAACATATTAGAATCAATATAAATCCATATGATTAATGATTTCCCTTTAAAATAAAAATACAATGCCAAAAATGATAAATTTGAACTACTATAATGCATCTCCATGAAAAATTGTAATGTCCCAGTCCTATTGACCACTAAGATGGTAGTCAGACTGGTGGGACACATGGCCTAAAGTGCATCTCTCCAAACTATAGATGCTTCCGAATATATGATTGGGTCTAGGTGTCTCTGTGGGGATACTATTCCCTCGTCACTAGAGTGTAGCACAATGAAATATCAATAAATTAAATTGCAGTACCCCAGGTTTCTGGTATGTAACCCTTAATTTATTCTTTTCATGGTTTTAATGTTAAGGGTGTTGAATGGGAGAGTCGGGAGAACATGGAATGATGTTTTGAGGAAAAGGGGAAGTCGCACGGGTGGTGCATGATTTTTCTAAACCGTGCGGCCAAACCGTGTGCAGTGGGTCTTATAGGTAGTAGCTTCTGCACGGTCGGTGCACAGTTTGTCTAACCGTGCGGCCAAACCATTTGAGAAGGGTGATCAAGGCAGTAGCTAATGCATGGTTAGCACATGGTTTGTCAAACCATGTGAACTAACTGTGAGGCAACTTAAACGATATCCTATAAAGGTGGATCTCAAGTGTTTTTGCCTATATGAAGCTCATTTTTCCTCTTAAGCATTCCTAACTCAGGATTTTGGTTCTCCTAAGGTCAAAGAGGGTTCTCCTATCATTCTGAAGGTGATCGGAGGGCTTCTCTTGGCGAATCGAAGCCGGATTCTTGAGGTATGTGATCGTTCTTGTTCGGATTCTTATATATACTTAGATCTAGTTCTCATATTCTCTCAGTTTCATATATCTACACCCGTTATGGGTAGATATAAGTGTTTGGATTCAGAATATGATGAGATTTGGGCTTGATCTTGCTAGGAGAAGAGAACAAAGGTGGGTTCTTGAAGATGCAACCCAGTTTTCTTGAGAGTTCTTTGATCGTTGTAGTTTTTATCAAAACCGTAGAGGTAGGAGGCTACACTCTTGATGTCTCTTGTTAGAATTTATTGTCTTAGTTTCAAATTGGGCTGTTTGAATGGAATTGATTGTGAAAATCATGGAATAAATCTTCTTTAGTGATGATTTATGGTTTTAGTGATATTATGAAATCTTGGTGAATTGTTGTTTAAAGTGATTGGATTTCGTGAATTTAAAATGTTTATTTTAAAATATTTATTTGATGAAATTGTATATGGTTTGATAAAAAATGGGTTTTCAATAAAAAGGGAGTTATATTGGAATGGATTGAGATTGAAATGGTTTTGATGAAAATGGTTTTCAATAAAAAGGTGTTTTTATTGAAAGGGTTTTTTGGCATGACTGATGGGCATATGTGGTGTGTGTTCATATTGAATTTGAGATAGATAAGGGTTAGAAGTCTCCCCCATCTGTGTTGGGATGGATAAGGGTTAGGTATCTCCCCTATCAAGCATTCATATTTCATTCGGGACAGAAAAGGGTTAGAAGTCTCCCCCATTAGTGTTGGGATGGATAAGGGTTAGGGATCTCTCCCATCAAGAATTCATGTGAATTTGGGTTGGAAAAGGGTAAAAAGAATCCCCCATCATTGTTGGGATGGATATGGGTTAGGGATTTCCCCTTCTTCCAGGTAGCATGCATGGTCAGTTGCATGGGTTTGTGGAATTGTTGGGAATTCCATGAAATAATGTCTATGAAATGGTTCTAAAGTGTGTTTGGTTATTTTCTGGAAAAATAACTTGCTGGAAAAATTGGATTCAATTGCTCTTGGAATTCCTTTGGTTACGAATGGTTTTGGAAACGTGTTTATATTTAGTTATAAACTTTTTTTGAGAAAAATGTTTTAAATGAACTATTTTTATATAACTGTTTCTAACTCTTATATCCTAGTGGCGTGAGTAGGGAATTCATTTGGGGAAAAATAATGAGTTTTATACTCACCCCTGCTTTGGAACTTTGGTTCTTTTGTAGATGTCGTGTTCCGGTACATAGGTAAAGGTAAATCATCTTATTGCTAGTGTCGTGTGGTGATGCTTGAGAGATGTTGTGGAGCTTGGAGCTTGTGGAGCATGGAGTTGCAGTGTCTTTTGAGAGTCTTGAGCTTTTCATCTGTTGCGTACTATGATTCTTAGTTTGGTCTTCCGATGTTGTGTACTTTGATGTGGTTTGATATAAATGAAGTTTTTTATTGTTCTTTCATTTGTTAATGCATCATATAGTGAATTTTTGGTTATGTTTGGTTGGTTTAATGGTTATTTCATAAAGGGTAAATTGTCCCCCAACTTGTATTGGAAAATGTTAGGCATTTATTGCCAGCCTTTGGCGTCTTGGTGATATCGGTTAAGGCCTAGAAATGACTCATTGTACTCTCAAGGCAATTAGAATTGGCGGGTCATTACATAAATGTAGCATATGCAGTATATCACAAAGACAAGAAGTAATATCGCAATACTGATAAATAAATATTACCAAAATTCATCTCATATACATAATGTTGAACATGTCATATGTCTATAATAAATCATCCAAAATAGGTATACATAGAATATTTACAATACATATTTAAAAAATTAAATAAGGCCAAAAGTATCCTACTAGAATTGTGAGGCTTAGCTCAGTCCCATTATCCTCTTCTCACAAGTGGAAATCATGAACTTGTATTAGGTAATGTTCCCTTATCCATACATGAAATTGTATAGTCTATTTGGGTACCCATGGAAGCAGGAATATAGTGTGATTCATATTCCTTATAAGAAACCACCAAAGGTCTATTACATATAGTCTGTGAATATATACAACAACAGTGGGAGGAATAAATAAAATAATTAAAGTAATTACACAAAAGTAAACATACTATATGTACATGTCCTCTTTTTATAACCAACTCATTTAATAATTTCATTTTATAAATATGTATCTGATTTAACAGTCAGGCCTATATAATTTTAATCACATTCAATCAACCATAAATATCATTTAATTACAAGTCTTGAGACTCGATGTCTTTCCTTTCAACAATCATGTGTATAGGTAAACATATTCTGCCTTAACTGGACATCATATAAATAATAATAAAGACTGGTTCTAAGTTTATGCTTTGTCTTGGAAGATGCATAATATAATTCATTTCATCCATTAATCAATTATTAACCTAATCCATTCTATGGAATTCCTAAGAAAAAATTCAGGGCTCTCTCTAGGTATAATATAAAACAAGACCCTAATAACATATCAATGGTAATCCTCAAGAACAATGGTATAACACTAGGGGGTACAACATCCCTGCCACCCATGTTTTTTCTTAGTGGTCCATTAATGGATCCCAACTATCACACATGGAATAATGATAAAATATCAATTGAGTATGTCTATGGAATTTTCATATGAATCCTTGTATCACTTGGTATATAATAGTCTTACCCTATGAGTCCATCCTTGGTAGTCCATATAGGATTCCAAATGTCACTCAGGCATAAAAAAAGAAATAGCCAAATGATTTGGCACATGAAATTCTCATTTGAATGCACATGCCACCCAAGGCATATAATTATTTAATAAATTAAACATAATTATCAATTTCATTTAAACACAATTCCATTATAGATGTCAAGGTCAAAACTAGGATCATCTCAGATATGTCTCAGCTCAAAAGGTGACTTAATTCATGGATTCTCTTAGAAGGGTTAGCCTATAAATCAACTCATTGGAGAATTTAATTCCACCAAACTATTTTTTTTATTTTCAAATAAATCAATTTGAGTGAGATGAAAATAATAATTACTTTAATGTTAAGTTAGAACTAGTACAAGAACCAAAGATGAGGAATCATGCCCAAGGGAGTCTATCATTGGAGTCACGAGTCGAAACAAACCTAAAAAACACATTATGGTTGAGTTGAAACTACAAGTTAACAAAATAATCATCCTCATACATACCTTTGAAAACATATCATTACCTCTTAGAATCAATATCTGAATCCTCAAACATGAGACTAGATTGGAAGATGAGGGAGAAAGTGTGTATCCTACCAAGCCTATCTACCACCTCCGGTCTACCAATAACCTATGAGGAAACACCCAAATTGAATATCTCTATTTCCTTCCCCATACTTTTGTCTTTTTTTTGGTTGATTGATGTCCCCTATGATATAAAACTAGTTATGGGTGGCCATAAAGGAATACAATCCATCGTGAATCCCCATGACACCAATCAACCCTTACTAAGACATGAAGTGGGTCATAGATACAGCTTCCAATTGTTCTCTAGATGAACTGACAAAAATAATGAAACTCTCGTTGGCTCTATATGTTGGGATACTCTAGAGTGTTGGTTAATCCCTTATCCTATCAGGATCATCCACCACACCACAAACTACATTGGAATATGAAGGGCTGACAATTTTAAACAACACAGAAGATATGACATTACCTTTTCTTTCTCCCCCCATATCAAGGACCATTGGCATAAAGGGGGGTTAATGAGAAGAGAACCTGGTAGAACAGAAGTAGTTGAAGAGGGTTTTCCAGGGTTCAAAGTGGCTTGAGCCAATTGGACACCCGAAAGGAAGTGATGACCACATGATGGTGATCGTGGACTCATCCTAACACTAGAATGAGGTGTTCCAATAGCTACATAAGGGATTATGGGACTATGGGTTTCATTAGGCAGAGTCCTCGTTCCCCTGAAAGCTCGCATCCCATGTTGAGAGATTAAATAAGGTTAGTGTCCTTGTCAATATCAAAGTGAACAAAAACCATAGGTTTCCTCATAATGAATGTGTTTCAAAAAACTAAATGCACCTTCCACCTGGCATTGAAGACAACTCAAGAGATGTGACTAGAGGTCCATCTCAATGAAGACGAAAAAAAAGATGAGTTTCTTAATGTAAATAGTATCATCATCAATCTAGGGAAAACAACTGATCCTATCACCAATACCTTTGAGAATGGATATGTTGTAAAAGGGGAGTGGAAGGCAATGAAGTTGAATCCACATTTTCACGCTCATGCATTCACGATCATGATTTTTACCACGCTTGTTAGTTGGACTCGTGCTTGTATGATTATCAAAGCTTCAACATTTAATCAAAACATTAAGACAGACACATTTATACAGGCCACGATCAGTACCAAGAACATTTCAATTAAACCTCACCTTAGAAGGTGACTCAAAGAATTGGACAAGCTTATATGATTCTCCTCTTAACTAATAACAGTTGAAATTTATTATAACAAGTGATTCATGTCACGAACCATGTAGGGATAACATCCAAATTTACATGTGACCTAGTTTGAGACATGGACCGAAGGGCATTCCAGATCCCCACAGGTAGGAAGGAAGTGTTTTGCATCAAAATTAATCCATGTGAGAATTATTTCAGTCAAAAACCGATGACCAATAGAATAAAAAAATAATAAGAAAGGTCCAAAAAAACTAAATCTTAATAAATATAAACATATCTAGAAACAGGATACAACAAAAAAAATCCAGAAACTAATTACAAATCCAAACCAAACTGCCACTTACATGATCTCCATTTTATTTCATGCTCCCTACCATCCACAAAGAAACCGACCACATATCCAACATTTCCCAATAACGATCACTAGAACCAAAAAACATAAACATTCAAAACATCATGGGTCTACTGACACCGAATGGTATAAGTAGTGTGTGAGGTTAACATCTTAGTAGGCACCCACCATAAAATCCATACACTTTCTATCCCGAAAATATTCCTATAACACTAGTTAGATATAAAAATATGAAAACATGTTTTATCATTTCATTAAAAAACAAAGCTTTCCCTTTTTAAATGAAAACACACACCACTTTCTGTTTTCAAAACATATTACCTTTCACTGCCAAAACCCAAAACCCAAATCCAACAAAGCGATGAAAATTCATTCTGAAAAATAAATGAGTATTATAAATAGAAGACTAAGAAAAATGAGATATAAATAAGAAATTATAGATATGAAGCCATGGGAACTCTTAAATATACATATATCGATCCATATATATACTTGAATCAGACCCACCTATCTGTGGATAGTGCAACTCTATAGTCAATAACTAATTGGCTGCTCTAAACTAGCTTCACCAGGGATAAAACACACCTGGAATATAAGACATCCAAGGGGTACCAACCTACCTAATCCGGGTCGATAAGAAACCCTAGCTTTACCCTCTAAATGATTCCAAGGAAACCCATGGTAATAGTACACTATGTTAGTAGGAGGCTATTGCATGTATGACTCACCTTACCTGCCGCTACCACACATACCAAACACTGACAACACCAACACGACAAATGTAAGAACCCAAACCTTATTTTCTGGTATGTTTTTCCTTTTCTGGTTGTTTTTGGGAAAAAGAGGAGAATCTGGAAATTTTCTAAGTACACTTCATGTACTTTATAAGTACACACCATGTACTTTGTTGCCGCTCGAGGCCGTGTGCTGGCTGTGTCATGGAAACACACACGGCCATGTAGGGGTGATGTGTAGGCTTCCTAATACGAAGTATGGAAAAGCCTAGTACACGTCATGTACTCCAAAAGTACACGTCGTGTAATTTCTTTTTTTTCATAAAACGGAATGGGGTCGCGTCTTAACCATAAAATGACTTCTTCTCCAGTTTCTTCGACCGAGAGCGAGGGTATGACCTCATATCTTCTCCAATCCACCGATCCATCACCAGTTATCTGAATTGAACGTCGTCTATTGCAATAGAGTCACATCGGTGAGTTCTTGGTTCTTCTTTGGCCATGTTTCCTGATTCTTTATCTTATGAGAGTTATTGTAGGTTGAACTTTTTAGAGGTTTTTTCAGATCTACTCCATTATAGGCCGATTCATGGGTTTAGGTTCAAGTATATCGATCTCCTAGGATCAAGGTAGGTGGTTTGTTTCCGTACGTTGAATGTATTTGAGTTTTATGGAAAAGGTACCGGATACCCATGTATTGGGTGTCTTGGGTTAGGGTGTTGATCCTGGATTATTATCTACCTTAGGTTTCTTGTATTCTTGAGGCCTTTAGATGAATAATTATTGCTTGTTAGCATGTTTGAGGATCACACCATGGGTGTTTCCTTTGTTTTGGCTGTTTATCACCGTTTGGCTTAGGTTGCTAGTGAGGCAGACCTCGTTGCATTGATTGGCTACCTTGATATAGTTGATTGCTTGTATTGCCTACTATTTAAATGCCTTTTATGAATTTTAGCTATTAGAAAAATAGTTGTTGAACTTACTTAGGGATTCTGACAGTCGATTACGCATGACAAGACTGCTCAAGGATGTGTGAACCTGGTGCAGTAATCTAAAGAGCGAATTGACGATTATGGGAATCCCTAGAGAGTCTGTTATAAATTAGTATCATTCGTAAGACCTAAGGGAATTTCACTTTGTTCTTTCTCATACTATCCTTAGTTATGTATCAAGACTGTAGGGGGAATTAGACATAAGTGCTTCCTCATAGAGTCCATAACTATCGTTACCAGACCACAAGGGAATTGATGGTGAGAGCTTCCCAGAGTGTCTGTGCCTTTGTATGATTACATGACTAGAGGGGTTTTCCAGTATGATCCTCCCCGAGAGTCAGTGTGAATTTTTTTTGGTTGGTTTTAATGAGCCCACCAAGCAAAAGAACAAGCTTTGGTTTTGTACTTCTTGTTTTTTAGGCAATCTGTTGAGATACATGATGTGTTACTTGCTATGCCATAGGAATATAGAGTTGTTTTCTGAATTTCTTGGTTTGATAATTAAATTATTAAATGAAATTAATAAAAAAATGTGGATGGAGATTTTTAGGATTTTTTACTTTAGTGTACTCATGTTTCTATGTTGCATTTATTTATATTACTTTGGCTATATTGCTCACTAACAGTAGGACACATATCTTATGGTGGTTGCCTGCTGGGATTAGTCTCACAACCTATTTGGGTCCTGATTTTTTGCCCAAATAGGTTATATGGTTATAGTTGCGGATAGGGATTGTGGCCCTTCTACTTCAGGTACATGATTGTTGATTGGAGCTGATGAGCATAGGAATGAACTTAGGCTTGTGATGCTGCTCGAGTTTCTGTTTACTTTTACTACTTTGTTTCTCAGTTTTATTTCATCACGGTGTTGTGTTTTCTACTTTCCTTGAATACCTGTAACTTCTACATCATTGTCATTATTACTATATATTTATTGATTCTCTTGGTTAGTTTTAGTTATTATATGTTGTTTACTACTTCCTCTATTGACTGTTATATCCTATCCCTTTTATACTTTTCCAAATGAGGTCATAGTTTCCCCAATGACTCACCAAGGCCCTTGCTACTAGTCGGAAGCCTCTGGCGTTTGGGGAAATGCGCTTGAGGATATGTGGCGAACAGGATATGGGGCACCAGTTGAGTAGCTCCAGATTCGGGTCGTTGCAAAGTGGTATTAGAGGAGTTCTTTTCTTTTCTATTGAATTACTGTTTAGAGACATTAGACAGGGATTGGACGGAATAGGTAAATGGTAAATAGTTGTGCCCGGGAGTTCTAGAACCTGTGTATAGGGAAAAATCTAGATTACCTCGAATATTGAAATTTTTGTGTTTTGCAAATGTTAGAGTTTAATTGACTTATCCATTGGGTGGTGCACTTGTTTTGTGATGTAACTGTTTATATTATTGTGGTTATATTATTTTTACAACCCAATGAGATGATGGAATTCCATCTCATGCATCATAAAGGCACTTTTTAGGAAATCACATGTCATGCATTTTTCCATGGCATTTAAATTTCATTAGAAATTTCATGCTATTGTGATAGAATTTGTGGTAGACGATGCATGATGTTGTCATAGTTGTTGTGATAGAATACATGCTATGTTGATAGGGTTACATTTGGTTAGAGATTCTTTATCATGGATGCCAAACCATTGTCTTAGGATTGTTATGGGCCCTCAAGGATCGGAATTTTGTGGATCGTGAGTTTTTTATATTGTTCACTTATTATATGCATTGTATAAGATTCCAAACTTTGATTCGCGGGGATTATGGGACCTCACGGATCGGAATTTGGCACCTTATCTCTTGTTTTCTGTGTTTTCTAGGCTTCAAAGCAGGTTTTGAGCTAATGCCCGAAAAAACCCATAATATATAGCGTGTACTTTCTTTATACACGTCGAGTAGTCTTTAAACCATGTCACTGACTGTGTGACCAGAAACACAGGGTTCTAAAAAAATCATGTAGTAAAACATTGTGTACTAGTTTAGCATGCCGTGTAGTCTAAAATAGGTACGTCGGCCGTGTCACGAACAGCACGGGTCTTGTTGTCCTTTCACATACACACCATGTTTAAACCTTACACGCTATGTAGTTTGATCTAGGTACCCATTCATGTCACGAACAACATGTGTCGGTGTTACCCTTCCTCGTACATGTTGTGTCCATCTGGAAAACGCCGTGTAGTGTTGGTCGTGTGTCAGGACATGTTGCTAACAATACAGGAAAGGTAAGGAATTTCAAGTACATGTCATGTCACCTTAGAACACACCGTGTAGTTTTATATTAGAAGTGTTGTGTGGCTTAACCATGTAGAAGGACCCAGACAGGGAAAGAGGATTCGGGTACACGCCATGTGTTACGACAACACGCCGTGTAGTTTTATATTAGAAGAGTCATGTGGCTTAACCATGTAGGAGGACCCAGACAGGGAAAGAGGATTCGGGTACATGCCTTGTGTTATGACAACATGTCGTGTATTTGGGGTGTTACACAACCAATTTAGGTAGAAGTACATGCCCATGTGAGTGACCTAGGGGAACATGCCATGTAGGGAAAGAACACGTCGTGTAGTCAAGTTTTCATTAACTTGAATGCCTTATTTTCCATGTTCCTTCATGTCCCTTAAGTTTTTCTGTCTTTGTAATCCTAAAATTGAGGTGTGATTTTGACCTTTAAAAGCTACGACACCAAGACATCCTCCTGTTGCACGTCAGGAACTGGGCAGTGACTGTACGCCTGATACGAAAGATCAGGGACTACCAGTAGTTCCACCTATCATTCTGGGTATGATATCTGTAGTGATTCCAAAAATCGGTGTCGATGCTCAGTTTAGAGAGGGTTTCATGAGATTCGTGCATACCATCCAGGGAGGCTAGCATCCTACCCCGTCTATGGTAGAGCTGACGCGGGGTTTTCAGCAGTAGCTTACTCCCACGTTCACAGGGGATGGAGGACCATAGGATGTGTTGTCCTGGCTAGAAGCCATGATATCCATCTTCAAGAACCTAGAGTCTCCTCCAAAGAGGAGAGTGAAGCTCACGACTTATATGTTGCGAGATTCTACCAAGAGATGGTGGGATGTGGTTTTGTAGGCATGGCGCCAACATGCTATGGATTGGGAGGAGTTTTAGCATATGCTCTATGACTACTTCTACCCAGCGACGCTGATGGATGACAGAGCCAGAGAGTTCATGAACCTGTAGTAGGGTACTCTCACAGTTATGGAGTATTCCTCTCGCTTCTCATAGTTACAGCGTTTCGCTCTTATTATGGGGAATGACATGTTGTTTTTAGCGAGGATGTTTGAGGAAGGCCTCAGACCGGACATCAGATCGTAGGTGAACGTCTTTTAGATGAATTCTATTACTCTGATAGTCAACCAGATGCTTATCATGGAGAGAAATCTGAGGGAGACTGGAGTTTTGGACCTGGGCAGTTAACCACCCAGGGATGATTCATTTCAGGTAGACAGCAGGAAGCGCCACTGAGAGTCTACATGAGGAGACCCAAAGAAGCGAGGTATTCCTTCTAGTAGAAGAGATCTTCCTTATGGAAACCAAGTGGTGTTCTATCATTGTGAGAAAAATGGGCATAAGAAGCCTTAGTGCCCGAGAGACCCAGTGGAGTGCCGATCATGTGGAAAGATGGGTCATCTACAACGTTTCTTCAAGGATCTCCTTCTAACGGCTAGTGAAGTAGGATCGGGTTTGACTCCAGGTACAGGATCAATATTACTAGTTCCACATCAGACTGAGGTCTAGAGTTCTTCAGGTCATTCAGGATAGGGTAGAGGCCATGGACACAGTGGTCAGGCTTAGGGAGGGTCAGCTCAGGGATCTCAGGCTGCTACACGGGGCCGCGGTACATGCCAGACTTTTGAGGTAGAGAGGATTCATCAGTCGCATTATCCTGGACCTTCTACAATTTGAGGTATGATCTTATTGGCCTCAGTTTTATCCTCTGCACTTTTTGATATAGAAGCTTCTCATAGATTTGTTTTTGTGCATACTATGGAAATCCTTAGACTTACTATTCATACTTTTGAGGATATGATGATGCTAGACACTCCCTTGGGACTTAGAACTCCCAGCGTGCGTCAGTGCTTAGACTACCCCCTTGAGGTTGGTGGGTGTCGTTTTTTGTGGAGTCTCAATTTTTTTGGAGACGACAGACTATGATGTCATTCTTGGGATGGACTGGTTAGTTTCCTTTCAGGCCTTTGTTGATTACTATCGTCATAGGGTGAGTTTTACATCACTAGAGGGTGGATCTTTTCTTCACAAGGTTGAATGGGATGTCCAGGCGAGCAGAGATGGACCAGAGCATCATGGGTTGGGTGGTGTTACATCCCATCATTCTAGCTTATATATGGATGACCAGGGGACTTCCCATATATATCTTCCTCCAGTGGTTGATCACTTTCCAGATGTCTTTCTAGAAGACTTTTCAAGTTTTCCTCCTGAGCATGAGGTAGACTTTTATTTTGAGATTGTTCCAAGAGCAGCACATGTGTCTATTCCTCCTTATAGGATGGCTACACTTGAGTTTCAGGAACTCAAGAAGTGGTGGGCGGAGTTGCAGGAAAAGGGTTTCATCAGACCCAGTAATTCTCCATGTGGTTCACCTTTCCTATTTGCAAAGATGGAAGACGACACCCTTAGGAATTTTGTGGATTATCAGAAGCTTAACTAGTTGATGATCAAGAACTGATATCCATTGCCGCGGATATATGATCTCTTTGATCAGCTTCAAGGATCAAGAGTGTTCTCGAAGATTGACTTGAGATCCTACTACCATCAGTTGTGTGTCAGACCATCTGATATACCTCTTACAGCTTTCCAGAGCAGGAATGGTCTGCATGAGTATTTGTTTGTGTCGTTTGGTCTCATGAATGTGCCAGTAGTTTTCATGGAACTGATGAATAGAGTTCTACATCCTTACATGGATTCTTTTGTGGTTGTTTTCATGGATGATATCTTGGTGTTCTCTCATACTCGACAATGCCTTGCTACCCATCATGATATTTTTTTGGAGTACAGTAGGGGAGCATCAGTTATATGCTAAGCTCTCAAAGTGCCACTTTTGGATGGATGAGATTCACTTCCTAGGTCATGTCATCTCAGAGACAAGAGTATCAGTAGACCCCGAGAAGGTGAGAGCAGTAGTTACCTGGGTGCAGCTGAAGAATGTCTTCAAGGTATGATGTTTTTGAAGGCTGGCTGGTTACTATAGGTGGTTTACACAAGAATTCTCACGCATAGCAACATCGTTGAAAGGCTCGACTAAGAAGGGGGTAATGTACATTTGGTCAGAATCCTACTATTCAACCTTTTAGGAGCTGAAGGTGAGATTGACTTCAGCACCGATTCTAGTTTTTCCAGAGCCAGGAAAGAGTTATACAGTTTTTTTGATGCATCTGGCATCAGGCTTAGAGCAGTGCTTATGCAGGAGGATCGTTTTGTTTCATATGGATCTCTAAAGTTGACTCCACATGAGAGGAACTATCCTACGCACGAAATGGAGTTGGATTTAGTTGTTCATGCTTTGCGTTGTTGGAGACATTATCTTCTGGGAGAGCATCTTGTGGTATATACTAACTACAAGATCCTCAAATATATCTTCACATAGCGTGACTTGAATCTGAGATAGCGGAGGTGGGTTGATTACTTAGAGTCTTTCGATTTCGAGATTTCTTATATGCTTAGAAAAGGCAACGCTATGACAGACACACTGAACAAGTGGACACAGATACATGCAATACAGGAGGCCAACAATGAGTGGCATCTTATGGCTCTATTCTCCAAAATTCATTTGGAGGTGCACAACAGGCAGGGTCAGAATTTTATTTATTATGTAGATGTTACCTCTACCCTTCTTGACCGAGTTCGAATGGGGAAGATATCATATTTTGAAGGCCGAGT
This sequence comes from Viscum album, assembly GCA_963277665.1. Taxonomy (NCBI): domain Eukaryota; kingdom Viridiplantae; phylum Streptophyta; class Magnoliopsida; order Santalales; family Viscaceae; genus Viscum; species Viscum album. Next base: position 450,772,001 of record OY728143.1, on the reverse strand, counting down.
CCTACGGGAAAGACTGTCAGGAGAGGACCCTCTTTTTGGATGGACCGTAGGCGAGGATGAGATCTTGCGTTTACAGGGACGCTTATGGGTGCCAGCAGATATATGCGAGGAGATGATGTGAGACTTTCATTCCTCAGTGTGGGAAGTTCATCTTGGCGTCACCAAGATGTATCGTGATCTACACCACCAGTATTGGTGGCCAGGTATGAAGAGAGATGTTGCTGGTTTTGTCATGAAGTGTTCCACCTGTTAGTAGGTGAAGGCAGAGCACCATTTACCAGCAGGGATTTTCAGCAGCTACCCATTCCCGAGTGGAACTGGAATGATGTCGCAATGGACTTTGTGACAGGTTTACCGAGATCGCCTCGAGGGAATGACGTGGTATGGGTTGTCATTGACAACCTCACAAAGGTTTCTCACTTCCTGCCGATTAAGGAGACCTTCAGTGTTGATGAGCTTGGACGGTTGTACATCCATGATATTGTACGCTTTCATGGGGTTCCGAGTACTATCATTTCAGATAGGGACAAACACATCACGCCGTATTTCTAGAAAGGGCTACTGAGGGCTTTGGGTACACATGTACTTCTGAGTACAACTTACCATCCCCAGACAGATGGCCAGTCAGAGTGCACGATTTAGTTTCTAGAAGACATGCTACGAGCATGCGTCCTTGATTTTGGAGGTTCTTGGGAGAGACATATACCTTTAGTGGATTTTTCCTACAATAATAGTTTTCAAGAAAACTATTCAGATGTAACATTATGAGGCTTTGTACGGTAGGTCGTGTTGATCACTCTTATGTTGGCTGGAGGTAGGAGAGGCAGCTATGTTGGGACCTCATCATGTTCAAGATACCATAGAACAGGTGGAGTTGATTCGGAAGAGGATGGATACTGCACAGTCTCGGCAGAAACATTATGTTGATCAGTGGATACGACCTTTGGTGTTCAAGGTCGGAGATTATGGTTTCCTACGTGTTACCCTGAGGTTGGGACACAAGAGGATCATGAGATATGGAAAGCTTCCACCGAGATACGTCGGGCCGTTTGAGGTTCTAGAGAGAGTCTGACTAGTTTCTTATAGGTTGAAGTAACCTCAGAGGTACCAGGCTATGCATGATGTCTTCCATGTTTCTCAACTTCGACGCTACTTCTTAGACCCGTCCCATGTCTTTCAACCCAAGGAGGTGGAGCTGGAGTAGGATTCATCGTTCGAGGAGCATCCAATCAGGATTGTTGATCATAGTTAAAAAGTACTACGTGTCTGGTCTGTTCCTCTGGTACAGGTGCTATGGCAGCATGACCGTGTACACGACGTGACTTATGAGAGGGAGGCCAATATGCGATCACAGTGGCTGGGGTTGTTTGAGGTTTCTTCTTCGCCACATTGCAAGGGAAATTTGGGGATGAATTTCTTTAAGGGTGAAGTTTGTAAGAACCCGAACCTTCTTTTCAGATATGTTTTTCCTTGTATTGTCGTTTTTGGGAAAAAGAGGAGAATCTATAAATTTTCTAAGCACACGTCATGTACTTTATAAGTACACACCTTGTCCTTTGTTGCCGCTTAAGGCTGTGTGCTTTCTGTGTCATGGACACACACACGACCATGTTGGTGTGATGTAGAGGCCTCTTAATGTGGAGTATGGAAAATCCTAGTACACGTCGTGTACTCCAAAAGTACACGCCGTGTACTTTTTTTTTCATTAAACAGTCTGGGCTTGCGTCTTAACCCAAAAACATCTTCTTCTCCAGTTTCTTTGACCGAGAGCAACGGTATGGCCACAGATCATCTTCGAGCCACCGATCCGTCACCAGTTATCCGAATCGAACACCGATGGTAGCAATATAATCGCAGCGGTGAGTTCTTGCTTCTTCTTTGGCCATGCTTCTTGATTCTTTCTCTTATGAGAGTTATCATAGGTTGAACGTTTTATACATTTTTTTCATATATACTCCACTCTAGGAAGATTAATGGGTTGAGGTTCAAGTATATCGATCTCCTAGGATCGAGGTAGGTGGTTTGTTGCCTTACATTGAATGTCTTTGAGTTTTTGTGAAAAGTATCGGATACCCATGTATCGGGTGTCTCGGGTTAGGGTTTTTATCCTGCATTATTATCTACATTAGATATCTTGTATGCTTGAGGCCTTTAGATGAATAATGATTAGTTTTTAGCATGTTTGAGGATCACCCAATATGTGTTTCCTTTGTTTTGGCTGTTTATCACCATTTGTCTTAGGTTGCTGGTGAGGCAGACCACGTTGTAGTGATTTCCTGACTTGATATAATTGATTGCATGTATTTCCTACTATTTAAATGCTTTTGATGCATTGTATCTATTAGAAAAGTAGTTTTTGAACTTACATAGGCCTGCTGACAGTTGATTACGCACGACTGGACTGCTCAGGGCTGTGTGAACCTGGTGTAGTAGACTAAAGAGGGAATTGACGATTAAGGGATTCCCTAGAGAGTCTGTTATAAATTAGTATTGTTCACATGACCTAAATGAATTGGACTTTGTGCTTCCTCAGAGTGTCCTTAGTTACGTGTCGAGACTATCGGTGGAATTAGACATAAGTAATTCCTCAAGGAGTCCATAACTATCGTTACCAGACCGTAGGGGAATTGATGGTGAGAGCTTCCCAGAGTGTCTATGCCTTTGTATGATTACTTGAATAGAGGGGTCAGCTAGTATGATCCACACAGAGAGTCAGTTTGAGTATTGTTTGGTTGGTTGTGATGAGTCCACCAAGCCAAAGAACAAGCTTGGGGTTTGTACTGCTTGTTGTTTAGATAGTATACTGAGATACCTGTTGTGTTACTTACTATGTCTTGGGAATATAGAGCTATTTTCTAGATTTCTTGGTTGATAATTAAATGATAGAATTTAATTAATAAAAAAATGGGAATGGAGATTGGTAGGATTTTTTACTTTAGTGTACTCTTCTTTCTTTGCTACATTTATTTCCATTACTTTTTCTATATTGATCACTGATAGTAGGGCACAGATCTTTTGGTGGTTGCCAACTGGGATTAGTCTAACACACTGTATGGGCCCTGTTTTTCTACCCAAGCAGATTATATGGTTGTAGGTGTAGATAGGGATCGTGTCCCTTCTACATCATGTACATGATTGCTGGTTAGAGCTGGAGAGCATAGGACCGAGCTTAGGCTTGCGATGCTGCTGGAGTTGATGTTTACTTTTAGTATTTTTTTTCTCAGTTTTATATCAGAACATTGTTGTGTTTGCTACTTTCCTTGAATACTTGTACCTGCTATATCATTATCATCATTACTATATATTCATTCCTTTTTCTGTTTAGTTTATTTATTATATGTTGTTTACAGCTTCCGCTGTTGACTGTTATTTCCTCTCCCTTGTATACTTTACCAAATTAGGGCATAGTTTCCCCAATGACAGACCAAGGCCCTTGCTTCTAGTCGGCAGCCTCTAGCGTTGGGGGAAATACGCTTGAGGACAAGTGGTGAACCGGGTACGAGGCACCGGTTGGGTGGCTCCGGATTCAGGTCGTTACAATAAACCAAATAAGGAAATTCTCCATAGGTGTTTCCTTCATATAACAAACAATTATCAAGTTTCAATTTTATTGTCATATCATACAAAATTTTATAAAATTTCACAAACCAAGCGATGTTTCCAATAAGGCATTTATTTTTCCCAAAACCATAATTAATTTCCCGAAATTCAAAGTTCCAACCGGTTTGCATATCATATCCATATAGAATTGATTTTAAAATAATTTTCAAACCATTTCCAAAATAACATGAGACACCAATTTTATTGACACAAGTCCTAATTGGCCCTTACATTTTCAAATTCAATTTTATTTCCAACATTATTTCAAGATTATGATGAAAACACACTACAACATTAGTGTTTCCAAATGGTCTTTCACACCATTTGAAAACCAACCATATTTCAATATTCCAAATGGATCATATTTCCAAATATAATTTAAAACCATCCTAGTTTCATTTGGAAACTAAGAGACCAATAATAAAGCCTCAAGAGTTTAATGAATGAAAGAATGATGAATAATCATTTTGAAATCCTAGTTTTGGAATTGAGAAAGTTCAACCAAGACCATTTTCATTTTTCATCTCATTCATGTGTGTACCTGATTCCCAAATATATGTTCTCACTTTATATGTCACACCACAACTAACAATTATTTATAAAAAAAATAAAGGAAACCACACTTTTTCTACCATCAAAACATACGCCAAACACAATATCAATACCATAAAAATCATTGAAATCCACACATAGATCCCATGTCATAATCAAACTAAACCAACTACATATATTCATGGCCAAACATAAATTTAAGCCACTCATTTTCTTATAAATGAACCAAATGAAATTTCCTAGAACACATAATGTGCATTTATTTATAACAATAATGAAAGAGGATGTATAAAAACCATTTTTACCAAATTATACCAATATAAAAAATTCACAATAAATTACAAAAATTAATTGTATGAATTTTAAACACTTTTGAAAATTATTTAGAATATCCAATAATTGAATGGAATGCATCAGAATGAAAAATAATAGAACCACTTTCCTCAATGGACTGCAGATGTGATGAAACACTTAGAGAAGGGAGAAAAACCCCCAAAGATCAATCTACACACCATAAACATCAGGAAAATAGAATAAAATAAATTTAACCCCAAGGTTGTTTCTAATAGGTAAAACCCATAATAAAGAACAAGGAAACCAATGGATGAAGAGAGAAGGAAGAAAAAAATGGAAAAATACACCAGAAACATACCTTAGAAGATTGGAGATGAAACCATGGAGGGAGTATAATCAAATGCGAAGGGGTTTGGAAACCCCTTCGTGAACCAAAAATAATAAAGGGGGAGGGGAGATCTATTTGGGTTAAAAACAAGAGGGGAATAATTGAAATTTAAATTTTTTTAAGAATCTGGGCATCACGCATTGTTTGGATGCATATTTTTTCAAACTATGCATCAACTGTGTGGTATCTACTGCCTAAGAAGGGTCTAATGCACTATCTTACCACATAGTTTAAATTAATCTTCACAGACTATGTGTTTGGTTCTTCCTTTAATCCTATACCAATCGCACGGTTACCTAGGTTGGGCCTCACGGTTTCCTAAATCATGCACCAAAACCATGCGTAGGCCAAAAAGTCACCTAAAACATCCAAAAACATAAAATTTTTAATCTCATACTCATCCAAACCTCAACCCAATGATCAAATACCAAGTGAAGAATAAAATAAAATGACACCCATGGTCTAGGTGTGACAATTCTGGTATAATCAATAAATTCCATGGAATATAAGAGGGACTTGTCGTCCATTCCCACACATTAATCCATTTCTATTTTAATTACCAATTCATATCATAGTTAAATTTACATTTCAATTCATCAATTGAGTTCACATGTCAATTACCCATTATCATTTCTCTATTAAGAATCTCTTATCCAGGGGGAAATGGCACACCTCAAAGGAAAACAAATTCAAATTCCATTATAATGTCCATTTATATAAACAATACACCTAAAGGGGTGGTTCTAGTTTCAAGGTCCATAATCAATAACTCATTTATCAATGAGCCTCATTAATTTAATCAGAAATGCTTAATATTTTATATAAAGAATCAAAGTCCATTTAAGGGGCGATGGTCTTAATATTAAGATTTTGGGTAAAATGCATATATAAACACTTAAACATTTAATTAAAATCACAAGACCAACTATTGAAGGTCTATAGTGGATAGCTCATCTAACAACATCTCTTGATTCAACTCAGATCTGGAGAAAATCTAAGAAAGGATGAAGACCCTGAAAATATGGAAATTGAGCTTTCATCAAGATAGAAAATCCAATACCAAACTAAACGAGGAATGAAAAAAATAAATGTTGATATTTCTAGTATGCATCCATAGAGATTGATGTCACTTGAATTGGATGACAAATGAAGAAGTTATCTCCATGCCTAGATTATGCTTAAGGAGGAAGAACCCACAAAGTAGGAGATACTAACAAGGATTCCAGGAGGAGAAGAAAAGAATAAAAATGTTTGTAAACTCATTAAGGGGAAAATAGTCACTTTACCCCTAAAATCCTAGCTGCAAATTTCGGTCTCATGGCTTGCCAAAATTTGTGCCAACCATACAACACCTTTACATAAAAAAACACCTAACACAGTTTTTCGCACACGATTAGCCTAACCATGGGAAATCCTTGTGATGAATAGTGTGAGGGTACTACCTAACTAGTACAAACCATGTGTGATTGGTGCATGATTTGGAAAAACATTGTGCAAAACATTCACTTCACATCTGCATATCTAAAATAGGCTACGTGGTTTTCTAATTGAGGGAAGACAGTTTCAGAAAAACTATGCACCTCTGTCAAGCCACCTAAAACATTAGATTTCAGATCCTGGCACTCCCTAAACTAAACAAGACCTCCAAGGGACATATTAAGACTTAACCCAAGTCAAAAAGAACACATAAAAGTGTTCTAAATCCCTGAAAATTATTCCTACACTTAGTTTATAAAATGAACCATCCATTAATCACAAAAAAATAAAATTACCTTAGAATTCCATCTGGTCCAAAAATATTGGAATCTACAATCTCCCCACTTTATTTTTTTTCATCCTCTAGAAGACTTTGGGAACAAAGAAAACATCATATGACCTGTGAGGGTAGTGAAGTCTTGTTCGAATGGTCGTATTGTATTTCCAAATTCCCAATGAACAACCAAGAATTTCTTATGCATACATAACTTAATCCATAAAAAACTAATCCAAACCATGTTTTCTAAGTAAAATAATTAGATGGATCTTACTCAAGACCACTTAATTAGAGATAAAATTATGTCGTCGTCTCATTAAAAATATGGTTGATGGAGCTTCCACCATGTTCTCTACATTAAATGAAGAATTCCTAACCATGATGCCTATACTGTTGGAATTTCTTTACAAATAAATCTCGTAAGAATTATAATGATTATTCTCGCATGATTGTAAAATGGTTACACATTTTTTTAACCACTAGCACATTTATAAAGGTTGATCCAACATTCCATGGAAACCCTATCAAACAAATACTGTACCCGATACCTCCTAATGACATACCGAAAATTAGTATTTCACCAATCATATAAATTCAACTAGAAGGATAACAAGTTGATCCATTATTGTTGAATTTTCTAAATGGTTCTGAGCATAGACGGTCAGAGCATCACAAAATGGAAATTCCTTCGTTCAAGATATATTTTTTTTACAAGAGGCACATTCACCGAAGCCTAAACAATACTTCTGGTGACATCCCATGATCTAACCATCACCAATCCATTTAAACTTTTGTTCCTCATAATGAAAAAAATGGGTAACCTAGATCCAGTCTATTGGAACCATTACCCTAAAACAACACCTCCAAGACCAACAACAAGACTGGGATAAGTTTGGATTCAACTAACTAAAATCCAAGGAACTGACCCAAGGTATTACATACTCTATTTTTCTAGTGATATGTTGGTTCAAAGACAAAATGTTCACATCAGATAATTAACTGAGTCCAGAGAGGAATCCTCCTGGATTTTATGTTAGAAGGAAATGGTTGTGGTCCAAGATTCAATCCATGACATTCCTACATAGGAACCCAAGTATCACCCAGGACTAACCAAGCATCATCAAGGACCACACATTTAATGTGAATCACTAAAAAAACAAACCAAACAATCCAATATTATTTTAAGGAAATAGTGCAATGTAATATCGATTCTCTCTTACTGCATCAAGGACGATGTTAAGATATGGTACATGGTTTTATCTAGGCAGAATACACTAAGAGGGTTTCCAAGAAATCCAAATGAATAGAAATTGAACCACTATTGGTCGACCACATGAAGGAATCTCAACTCCACCTGTTGATGTGACATCATTTAATCAATCACAATTACTTTACAAGCTGATTCACTACATGATCATACAAGACTTACCTTTGAAGTCCATAAAATAACAATGATAATTCTCAATGGTTTCATAACAAACCGACCATAACAACATCATGTTTTTGAGAAATCACCAAAACTTTACAAGCCTCCTCAATATTTAGGAAGGATAGACCATTCTCAAAGGCCCCTTTAGGTTTTGTTCATTTGACTTGAATGGAAACATTTATCTAAACCAATGAAATGATACCAAAATTAGGGGTATCATATTCATTGAAAGGATAAATAAAATTACTGATAATAAGTGCTCTAGATTATATTCACCTTAAATGAACGTGTGATACTACTTCTATTGATGACCACAATGCCAGAGAATTTGTCATAAAAACCAAAACCAACCCAACCTATGTGTCAAAAAACCTAGGCCTCTTGAAATTAATAATGATCGTTAAAATGAACTTGATTCCTTTAACTCACTAGTCACTATACTCTAAATATGACATGACACCATGCTCAGCATAAAAAGGATCAATGATTACACCTAACTCAACTGGTCCTTTACAATATTTAATTACTCTCTGGGTATTGTGTATATCAATGGATTAAATGTCATGATTATGGAAAAACACTTCACATATTGAATATTATCCATAGGTTTTTTCCCCTATAAAATCATGTATAAGATGGATCCTATAAAATCTATCTTGAATTCACATTATCCCACTTCTATATGAAAATAGCCAGACAACCTTTCGAGTCACACAAGGAAAAGGAAACATGTTCATGAGACCTACTATTTGGATGATCATTCCATTGACGTGTTTAACCTTTAGAAACTGGGCATTACTCGATGCTCATACCCATAACAATGTTAAAATATATCACAACCACCCATCTAAAAATGGTTTTCTTTTATAAGGTAAGAGTCTAGGTAGGGGAAAAGGCACCTGAATGGTACCATACAGAATAAAACTCATAGGATTATCAAGAAATTTATGTTCTAATAGTGTTACCAAACATGGGATATCCCCTAACTATAGCATAAGTATAAAACCATAACAAGGTCATGTAAAAATGATTTCACTTGTCCTATGCCTATAATTTAATCCATTTTAAAAAAAATAGAAGACCTATAGAAAATTATTACGCTTCCATTAAAAGGAATCTCAAAGGAATGTTTAACTAGCCTTACTCAAGGGTTTAAGCTATGGACACCACTTTATGTTCCACATTAAAAAATAAACTTCGATTATAAATTAATCGTTAAAATTTTAAATGTTTTAATAAAACAATAATACTATATATAAAACAAAATCACTACGCACTTGATTTAACTAAAACTCCAAGAAAAATAGGAAAGTTCTATAGAAATTCATTTTAAAAAAATTTAACGATTAATATAAATCACATCATAGTAAAGATTTTTAGTTTATAAATTCCTTTTCACAGATAAGGTGACCTACATGGGCCTACTAATCCAACATGGTTTCATCAAAAATGCAATCCAATAGTAATTTCTTAGGAAATTAATGTTTTAAAACACCCATACAAGTTTATCTCACTAGAAACGTGCCCCAACTGACCTACTTTGTTCCATTTGTGCATTTATAAAGGGAATCGCAAGTCGTTCCAGAGTCAACATATCCATTTTAGATAAAAATTAAATGGATTTTACATTTATAACATTTTCAAAACATATCTTGGTTATATATAATGGATCAGTCATATGGGTGTCCATTTACCAATCCATAAAGTACCCATACAATTTACAGGTTGGAATTTGGATCCCATTATTCAAAATAAATTCACTTTAAAATGTAAACTTTATCATCCCCAAATTTTTATCATAGTTATATACATATATATAAATCTCAATGTTATTTAAAGTACACGGGTTACCTTTAACCGATTATAGAGAACTCATACACCTAATAATTATAAACCAGATTCCATTAAAATAACACCCAATATATTGCAGCCCATGCAACCATGTTCATATATAAAAATAAAACATAACATGTTATCATAAGTAGTAAAAACAGTTAAACATTCCATAAACACAAAGGCTTGAATCACATGAAAGACATGCTAATTAACAAGCATCATGGAATATTATCAACTAATCATGGATGTAGAATAACATGATAAATAAGTCACTCATTCATGTTATATATCCAATCATGATAAAAGAAAATGAAATCATGGCATAACACTCAAGAAACATAATCAGGACTAGAAAGCAGCCTATAAATGAAACTACATGGCCTGGAATATGTATTACATGTGAATTTATTTGTGCCTAAAACGATGCATGTAATGTTTCATGATTTTCTTACTTGGCCAAGGTTAAATACCATAAATCTCATAAATTAGTAATCAATGGAAATTATACCAACCACTCAAGGTGAACAAAAAATCAATTGTAATATCAAATAGAATTAAAACAAATCTCATCCAGGGATACATGGTTATTTCCTAATGGGTGTGTTGATTAGTCCTAAACATGAATAGTTAACATGCACTAACACATTTCAAGTATCCTATCTACCAGCCCAAAACAGTATAAAAAATACTAAATGTTCAGATACCAATTTTTAAAATACCAACCTGACTGACCACCAAGATGGTAGCTGGACCGATGGGTCACATGGCCTCATGTGCATCTCCCCAAATGTTATAGACTTCCAAGTAGTAAATAGTTCCTAGGATTTTCATTTGGGGGATTATTCCCTCATCTTTGGAGTGTATCTTAGAGTAATATAAATAACATACAAGTAAAAGAAGTAGTTAATCCAATAGACAAGAAGTAATAGTGGAAGAGTGATAAATAAATAGTACCAGATGTCATATCATGTACAGAATGAAGAACATGTCATATTTCTCCAATAAAGCAGTCAAAATTTGTATACATGGTATATCTACAATACAAATAATAAAATTACAATATGTCCAAGATTATCCTTCTAGAATCATCAACCTTAACTCGGTCTCAGGCTTCCCTACTCCTAAGAATCAATCAATAACCTGTAATAGGTCACATTCCCTTATCCATTCCTACAATCATATAGTCTTTCAAGGTACCCATGGTATCCCAAACATGTTGTGAGATATAATACTTGTAGGTAATCACCCAAGGTCTATGACATTTTTTCAGTGAATATATATAACTAAAGTGCACAAGCAGAAATAAAAAATTATTGGAAGTAATCAAAAGTAAACACCATATAATTCTGGGTTCTCATTTTATATCCAACTCATTTAATCATTTAATTTTAGAAATAATTATATGATTATATATTAATTCATGTTTCATGTGACTCAAGTTCAAAAGATTATTTATTAATTTAATTTTAAGTCTCGGTACCCGGTTCCTATACAATTTTCCCCCATGTGGGGAGGTAAACAAAGGATTCCTAATCATTCCATCTGATAAATAATAATAATGATTAATCCCAAACATGTGATTTGTCTTGTAATATACATCATAAACATCATTTCATAAATTAATCTATTACAAACCTGAGCCTTTCTATGGAATTCTTAAGTTGGAATCTTGGTATCACTCCAGGTATAATATAAACAAACACCACATGAATTCTTATGTGGTAATCCTCAAGATCCCAGTTTTTTCTCTAGGTGTGGTACAATGATACTTCCACTTATGTCTATCTTTGGTGGTCCATTAAGGGATCCCAAGTGTCACCCATGACATAATGATCAAAGGCCCATTGAGTATATCCATGGAATTCTCATATGAATCCATGTATCACTTAGTATATATTTTTTCTCCCCTTTGATTTCATCATTGTTATTCCATACAAGAGTCTAACTGTCAGTCATGAATAAACAAGGTAATAGCCAAATGAGTCCATCCATGGAATTGTCATATGAATCCATGTGTCACCTATTGAATATAATCAATTAATAAATTCAATATCATCATCGATTTCATTTAATCAAAATTAATTTAGACATTCAAAGGTCAAAACCAATAATATATCATATATATCTCAACTTATAAAGTGACTCAATTCATGTCCATGATTAGAAGGCTTATCCTATAAATAACTCATGTGGTAATTTAATTATAACAACCATAACAAGCTTAAAAAATACATTACAATTTAAGGGTATAGGGCCATGGATTCGATTCCTTATTATTTATCCAATCATTTCTAAATTGATATAAAAATTCCATTTATTAATCATTCAAACTATATTTCAAAAATTCAATATCATTTAATAAAATAATTTCAACAAACCCATTTAACCATTTCAAGTTCATTACCAAGAACATTTCCTATCAACCTCACCTTATAAGGTGACTCAAGTATTTTGTCAAGATTAGAAGGATTTCCAATTAACTACTCACATGGGAAATTCTTTATAAAAATAAATTCAATAATAGTAAAAAATTACACAGAAAAGTTGAGTTACCTTCCATGCATTCCCTATCTTTAATCCATTTCCATTATAATTCACAATTCATCTCACAATTCAATTTAAATTTAAATTCATCAGTTGAATTTACATATTAATTCACCATTATTATTTCAGTATTATATATCCCTTGATAGTGGGAAATGGTCACAGCTAAAAAGATTCCAAATTCATATGCCATTATAATAGGCATTTAAATAAACAAAACAGCCAAAGTGGTGGTTCCGATTTTATGGCCCACATTCTATAATTAATTTACTAATGGGCCTCATTAATTGAATATGAGATACCTACCATTTCATATCATGGAAAAAAATTCATCAATGTGGAAATTCTTCAAATATTGTGTGTGTGTAACAATGGAATATATAAACATGTTGAAATTTAACTAAAATCATGAAACCGCCTACTGAAGGTCCATAGTGGATATCTCATCTTGTAATAGCTCATGATTTAACTCAGATCAAGAGAAAATCAATGAGTGATTGAAGACCCTAAAAATAGGGGAAAGGAGAATGCACCTAAATAGTAAAAATGATACCATAATAAATGAGTAATGACACAAAATGAGGAATGGATCTATATAGACTAACGGTTCTTAAAACGAATGACTGATAAAGACGTTATCTCCATTCATAGAGTAGGCATGAGGATGAATAATCCACTAAGAATAAGATCCTCACAAGTCTTCTTGGAGGATAATAAAATAACAAATGATTTATTAATCTCATTAGGGGTAAAATGTTCATTTTACCCCAAAACCCAAGTATCGTGAATGGGTCGTACGTCTTGCACAAACCATACACCAACTGTGGGGCACACCTAGCTTATGAAACCACCTCACATAGGTTGTCCCACATGGTTATCCTAACTATGCGAAAAAATGTTATGAATAGTCTGAGGGTACAGCCTATGTGGTGCTAACTATGTGGGATAGGTGTATGGTTTGGACAAACTATGTGCAACCCCTGTGCTTCACATCAACAGCTATGAAACAGGCTGCACAGTTTTCTTCTCTAGGCCATGTGGTTTTAGAAAAATTGTTCGCCTCTATCAAGCCACCCAAACATAAAATTTTATATCTGATTTTCCATAAACTCAATGTGATTTACAAGGTACATCTCAATCCTTCACCTAAGTCCAAAAAATACATATAAGATTTCCAACTCCCATAAATTTTTTCTAAAGATAGGTTTATAAAATCACTCATCCATTAAACACACAAATTCAAATTCTCCTGGAATTTAATCTTTTCCAAAAACATGAGAGTCGACTAAAAGGAACATAGAGAGAAAAAAGAAGAATATAAAAATATTCATCATGGATAAAAAAGATGTTTATATTGTGAAACCATGTAAATAACCCAATTACAAGGTTCTTGAAGGTCTCCAAAGATGTATCTCTCGTCATATTAGGTTTGAAAAAATATGAATAAATTTATAAAATTCAACTTGGATTTTTAATTTTTAATAAAACTAAGAATTTAATGAAGTGTGTTGTAATGTGTTATGTTCGTGATGTAATGGGTATAAATTTAATTGAATTACAAGAATAAGATCATGATCTCACCATATCTCTTTATAAATTCTATAGTCAAAACCACCATAAGACTATACCATTAATGAATTCCATAACAAAACCATGGTGGGTGATCTGTAATAAATGATTCAAATGATACAATCATGCGACAATGCCCTTTCCCAACAAAATTTCAATTATAACCAAACGTTTCTCCCACCATCCATCTCAAAAAATCCCCTTCCCAAAAAAAATAGGTAAATTAATGTACTGAAAAGGTCTATTCCATTAAAAATGATATTTTTAAAATAATTTATATATTTTCATTTTTTATATAAATTCCATCGCTATGTTAATCCACATTTTTAATTTTTAAAGAATCTATGGGACAATCAAATACGAGTATATAAATTTAATTTCCTAAAATAAAAATAAGTATTTAACTATTTCATATAAAAATCTAGGTATAATTTTTTTACCAAAAACCCCATCATAGATTGATGGTTCCATCATTCTAGGAAGAAATTTCCAAATTAATGGCCATCAAAAATTATAAATCTATATATGGGGTGAGGTAGAGAAAGGGGTTGGAAAATAGGTAGGGGAAAAATATAGAATAGACTATAATACTCCATACTTACTCCTCTAGTAAGATTGAAATAAATAGAATATAGAAGAACAATAACATTCAGTATGTGGATACCCTCTATGGACTCTAAATATATACATGACCTTCCCTACATAAATGGAGGTATTAAAACCCTCTTATTAACCCTTAATAATATCTGTGAAAAATAATAAATTATCTAGTAAAATAAGTTCATTATATAGTCACTACTATGAGAGAAGATTTATATAATACACTTTTATAATAGGAGACATATACAAAACACTCAAAACGGTTGATATCATACTAATTAATTCTTATAGGAGTTAATTGGTATAATAAAATCCTAATTTCAAATATATGAATTAAAAATAATTTATGGGGTGAATATTTATTATACTCTATTGTGGTGAGATTCATGTCGTGGTAAGTAAAACAGACTCATATAAGAAAATATAATTATAATGAACTCTTATATGTTCAAGAATTCATATTGAAACCCACTTGGAGAAAAGATATAAGTTTCAATACACTATTGGGTGATGAATAATGTTTTTATTGAGTTTTTGATTGTTAATATTCATTTATATCTTATATTTTTTTCTGTTTTATTTTATTGGGGGTACATTATTTCTTAGTGGGATATGCCTGTATAACTCACTATATGCATGGTGATTTTTTGTTGTATAATTGAATATAAACATTTTCATGAAATGTTTTCATTATGGGGAATATTATTATATTTAAGTGATTTTCTGATCCATTTGACTGATAGGAACCCTTTTATATATTTAATTCTTTTGTTTGATTCAAATTATAATTTTGAATAACCATGTTTTATATCCAATGATTATGAGAATATGTGAATATTTTTTAATAAAATAATTAAATTATTTTACTTGTGGTTGAGTGATGATTGGTTTCTTAACTTGATGATTTGAGATGTTTTTGATTTAATCTATTTTGGGTGTCAAATTTATAAATTATGACATGAGATATATTACCATGTATAAGGTACCACATTCATATAGTTGAACAATACTCACATTATCGGGTTTTGATATTTCAAAAAACCAATTATGGATTTACACACTTCCCCTTTAAGTATTAATTCTATCGATTAATGTAAAACTATTTTAGTTTGTGGGATCAAATTTGATATATTTACCATTTTATATTCCTTAGGGTCTAAATAAATTTATAGCTTATTTTTATGTTCCATGTTTCATGTGATTCATAATATTTCTAGTCATTTGAAAATTTTGGTAGTTGTATAATTCATTTTTATCATATAAGTTAGATATTATAAATAATTAATTTTTATATTGTCATTATGTAGGAAAATTTACCTTGTATTAATAAATTTTTAGGCTTTTTATCTACAAGATTATTTTATTGATAATTTTATATAATGATTTATCATGTAAATATTTAGATATTCTTCTGGGTTTAGTTTTTAATTATTTTATTTGATGGATGTGGTCAAATCTTGTGTAATAAGATATTAGTGTTTGTCACTAACCTTTGAGGATCAGGGAAATATGACAAAGGTTATATGATAGACAAGTCTAAGGGCCATGTAATTCCCATACATTATTCATCGGTTTATAATTTCACACACAAACACACATAAACATGAGCACACACACACACAAATAGATACCATCACTATCTTTATATTATAGTTAAAAGGATTATCTTAATGATTTCTTATAAAATAATATAATTCAAATCTAAAAAATCATATATTATCATATTCTAGTCATTCACATTTTTTAAAAACATATATCAAATAAATATAAAATAGACCATAAATATTTTAATAGATAATGTTTTATCTTTTAATTATATATATATATATATATGATGATCTTATTTCTTGAACATGTTCTAATTTTACAGAAAGTTATTCTTTTTTATCATGCTCTATTTATTAATACAATGAATACAACTACTACTATTATTATTGTAATTATTATTATTATTATTTTAGTTAATTCTATTTTATTTCATTTTCATCAAATATAAAAAAAAATTATCATAAAAATATCTCATAGTACATTTTAATCATAAAAACAAGAAACCTCAAGTGTATTCCATATTAAATTATCTATCCAATGTTAATATCTCAATTAATAGAATGGGTGTAGCCCAAAAAGTTCAAATAGGATGAAAATAATGAACGCGAAGAACATCACCTCTGACTATAATATTTTACTTATTGGGAAGGGATTCAGGGTATTAAAGTTGGTAAATAAACTCTCATGAGTTTTCCAAGAGTCCAAGAAGTTAACCACGCTATTTCCCTCCTTCCATGTGTGTGAGATCTCTTTGTCGCTATTTATAAGACCATTTAATTCATAAGATATGTATGTGGCGACACATGGGATGATGTTATCATTTCATATGTCCTTGTTGATAATAGCAGAGTGGATCTACACCCAATCCGGTAGGATTCCATGAGAGTGACATAGCTCCATCCCCTTTAATAAGGCTAAGGCTTCAGCTGTGAGAGACTCCCCCTATCCACAAAAACACAGTGAAGGTTAGAGTAACTGAACCTGTCTAATTGCAAAAATCCCCTCCACCATGCATTTACCCATACTTGATTGAGCCATCAATGATATGTTTTAGTTCCCAAATAGGGTTAATCCATAGAACCCAATTTCTATGTAGCACCACACTTTGGCTCATCAGGTGGGACCTTCTGCTCACCATGAGAGACCTTATTGAAGGGGGTAGTTCCCACTATTTAAAAAAAGGCCCAAGATCAACTTCCCTGGACCCCGATCAAAACATTTATTTCCATGAATGGGCTTGTGAAACCCTCATTTTATTCCCTTTTACGTGAATTCTAAATGTACTAGCATCCAACCACCAAAAAATGTGATTTTTACTTCCATTCATATATGTTATCTATTGTCTCATGAAACCATGTGTGGAAGAAGCTATTATAAGTGGGCCCCTACACATCCATGACATCGAAGATGCGGAAGAATCACAAAACATAGGGGGACACTCTACATCAAATCACAACTGGGATACTGATTATTCATTATAGATAATACAACATGGGAATATAGAGATAATATTAACCTGATGGACCACACATCATCATCGGTAAGAAGATCATGGTTTCACATTTGACATATAATAAATTTGTATTTTTATTGTAGTTCATTACACTAGTGATATGATTTAAATGAATCATGGTTACAAGTTTCATGGAGTACCCAACAATATTCCATCATCATGAAAAGTTGGATGGAGAACCTATAAAAAAAAGCATGTCCTGATCACAGTTAATCAAAACACCTTGTAAATAACTCAATCTAATGTGGGTTAGGAACAACATTTATGAGGATATAAAACGTTTTTTCCTAAGAGAGGGATATATCAGGTGTCGAACATTCGAGGAATCCAAGAACACGTCCCACCCAATTGTCACTAAATATTGATCATGTCATTCCCCACAATCAATCTTGATTGCTTATGTAGACCATGTATGTATTGGCAGATCAGATCCCACGTTCTATATTTTTTCCCACTAAAGACAATAAATCCAACCTTGTTTTCTTTCATATGAGGATTTCCCACATGGATTTTCTTCCTTGAAATACAAATCCAATTTAGCCTAGTGAAAGTGCATGATTTTGGTGACACTCCTCAGTTTGATACCTCAATCTTCCACCTCTAGGGTAATTATTTCCCATTAATCCTAATGGTACATGCTTTATACGTTTGTTTCTAATATAAATCCAAAAATTATGTCATCAATTTTCCAAATCTTTGTATTTGGGGCATTAATAACCGATTAAACATGTCTAGGTATCGAAGTAAGTACAAAGTTGACAATGGTGATGAGGCCCCCACAATAGATAAATAAATTTTTCTAGTTGGGAATACATGATGAGATTTTATCCACTACTATTTTCAAATGATGAATACAGATTCTACCCAAGGAGAGCAGAACCCCCCAATAATCCATGGGAAATCGTCTTCTATGAACTCATAGCATCTCTTCAATCCTATTCTCCATATTGTTCAAGAAGTGTGTAGAAATAAACACAATGATTTTCCCCTTTAGAATAATATGACCCCTCTATTTTATATAAGTGTCAAGGATGTGATTAATCTCTTGGATGGAATAGATGTTTCCATTGGTGAAAATGATTAAATCATCCACAAAGAATAGGAAAGTGACCCTTGTGATGTTAAGCCGACACCGATAAGGATGAATGAGTCCCTCAAGCCTGATATTATTCATATAACTAGTAAAAGATTTTTAAATAATGATAAAGATACTATGGTATAAGGGATCCCATTGGCATAGTACTAGAACCAACTTGAAGAACCTGGAACTCCTCTCTATGAATGTGATTGAGAACATGAGAGAGAATATGTACCTAAAAAATGATCAATCACCTTATCTAAGATTCCCATACATCTCTAGACTTTGATGATAAAACTCCTCCCCATCCTTCTATAGTCCTTACACATATCAATTTTAATGGAAACATTAGACCCAAATTCCTCCTTATGAAAATAAATGACCTTTTCTGGGGCAAAGGTAATGACCATTTGGGTAGACTTTCCCCAAATAATTTAATTTTGATCTTTTAATATCCACTTGTGGAGAAGACGGAAAGCCTCCTATTGATAATATTAGGAAGTATTTTGTATGTGAAATTGCACATACTTATTATTTTTTATTTTATGATTGAATATGGATCCTTTAATTTAGGGATGAAAATAATAGAGGTGGAACATACCACTCTGGGAAGGTTCCCCCTAGAAAAAATCCATGATGAGTTTTACAAGATCATCTTTGAAAATGGTTCATGATGTTTAATAAAAAGATCCCAAAAATCCATCTACACTAGTAGAACTTCAAGGATTAATGAAACTAACTACCCCCAAATCTCCTCTTCTCTTAGAATGTTCTAAAAAATGATTGATATCTTGGCATATCACATGTTTTATATTGTCAGTGAATTAATCTTGGTCCCTTGGATATCTATTATTCTAGTAATTTTTAACACCTATAATAAGCGAGTTATTGTATGAAGAATATATGACTCTAATAATATTAGTATCATTGGTGAAGGAGACATCAACATGATGAATGTTAGGGGAACTAGACCAATTTCTTTATTTAATGAATTTTTGGAGGAAATTAATTTTCTTATCTCCATCCTTCATCCAGGTTACCCGGAAATGATCCTAAAAACTCTTTCATTCTCAATATGAAGATAATAAAATAATTCCATCATAATAATTGGATTACATAGAATATCATCATCCAATATTTCTTTTTAGGTCTGTATTATCATTCTCAATGTCCATTTTGAATTTTTCGAGGTCTAATAAAGGGGAAGGCCTACTATAATACCATTCTTGTAGTCCAAACTTCAAGAATCTTAATTAATTATGGAATCCTACCCATGATCCTTCCTCCATGACTTTACACCATGATGAACTCACCGGTAGATTGATTTTTAGATCATCTTCCCATTGGCTCAAGTATAACAAATGGTCACTCCCCATGCCTGGAATTCCCACTCATTAATAATTTATTAAATTCTATCAAATTATCATCCTCGAATCTCTAAAAAAATTATATCACTAGTAATAATTATTTGAATTGAATTAGTATTCATTATATGATCCATAAAAATAATTTAATTAATGAAAATCACATTTTAATCATTTAATGAAACTAAGAAATTTATTTTATTATTTCAAGTTGTTATTACTATTATTTTTTATATTCTTTAGTTTACCATTTTTAAAATATATTTATTCATGTATATTTTTCAATAGGATATGATCTTGGATTATCCAATAAATGATCTTGTAAACTAGTCATATACTTTCATATAAATATATATATATATTAGATCTATGTTGAAATTTTTCTAAAGGCCATATTTCTGGACGTTTGTTAATTATATCAATTGGAACATCAACAAATAAATTTCCATGGATGGAAAGGATGTGTGACAGTTACAGAAATATATTACTATAATGAATGGTATTTTCTAGCTATTATTCCAAAAGGTATCCCATGCTTGTCACATTAGGAGGATTGGATACTTTTTAGTTTATTTCATGATACAAATATACTCTATGATAAAATACCTCTATAGAAGAACACCATAGTTTGAAGTCATGGGAAAGACACTCAATAATTTAAATCCCTAAAAGAATACACCTATTTAGTTTAAATCCATATAGCTTCAACTATATGTTTGAAAATCAAAAATAAGGCTTTAGAAATCACATTAGACTGTAAATAGACTTGAAAAATGTAATCAAACCTTATCAATATTATAAAGACATATATGAATAATATAATGAAAATAATAAAACATAAATCCATCCAATAAGGTATATAAGATTTTATCTACAATTTATATTTTTATAATATGACTATGAATGTTTCCTTGATGTTTAAAACCATTTAAGAATAAAATAAAATTTAATCTATAGTTTAAAGTAATATTGTTAGACTACAATGATTAATTTTTATATTCAGATCCATCCAATAAGGTTATAGGATTCATGTTAGAGTTTAGATTTATATAGTAAAACTGTAAAGGTCATTCTGGAGTTTAATGTTCGTTCAGAATGTACAAGGATTTATTCTATTGTATAATGTAATATAAGGAGACTATGAAATATAAATTATAGTTAAAATACATCAATGATGTTCATAAGACATGATTTTTATTTCAAATTCATATATGATTAATGTAAATATAACTTTATAGTTTCAATTAATCCATGAAGGTAATAAAAACAATCATTTGGGAGTATAAGAGAAGGGTGATTTTCTTATTGGAC
Source organism: Viscum album (assembly GCA_963277665.1). Lineage (NCBI taxonomy): Eukaryota > Viridiplantae > Streptophyta > Magnoliopsida > Santalales > Viscaceae > Viscum > Viscum album. The sequence continues at coordinate 450,750,622 of OY728143.1, read as the reverse complement.
GATTAGGGGAATGATAGGTTGTCATTTGGGGAATAAAATGTGTACTGTAAACAAATGGAAAATATTATTAGGATTGAATCACATATAGGATTCCTACAAATCCCAATTAATGGGATGAAATTCATAGAGTAAAAATGAGAATTAATACATTTCATATCATTGTTTTAAGGGTTTGAGACTAGCCATTGATAATTGGTTCTTACAATTTTAATCCATTAAATAAGGCATAACACTCACCCATTGGATACAAGTCATGTATTGTATCAATATGAAATAAATTCATACCAAGTTGTTTTTTCTATGAAAATAACCATCTATTTTACGTTAATATGGTGAGGACCTATATAATGAATTTTTATTCCTTATAAGAAATTCTACTCAATAATATTGAACAAATTGTAGGGAGACAATATATCATCTATTTTAATGTATTTTGTAATGGAATCAAACTAAGTAATTGAAATTAATAAACAAAAGATCACTTTTTGTAGTTAAATATCATTCATATAGGATGAGATACCAAATGTTTTATGGTTTTTTAATATACACTTGGTATAAGAGGTATCCTATGATTTATATTGGAATTTTACATATGTATGAGCTGTCAGGGAGGGTAAATGAACATATACAATATAAAAAACTAATTATACATGAAGAAGAGGAGGGTTTTTGTTGAGAAAACATTATACTAGAGGGATAAACATTATATCAAGGCACCTACATGATCACACATGTTTCACAAGATCATATAGTGAGACCTTTGTAAAGGATTATCAGGGAACCAACAATAATCAGAAGTAGTACCATCATAAAAAATGCAAAATTGTTAAATAAATGTATCTCATACCTTAATTATAGGAGTTTCAATAATTATATGGGTTTCAAGAATTATGGGTCTTTTAGGAAACTTCTATATTAATGACTCAAAATAAAAAATTTCTAATGAGGGTTATCATCAGGTGAGCTTCTTTATGAATTTATCCCTTAAATCAAACTTCAAGACGTTTTAAAATTCAGGACCTTCATTTTGTATAATTTATCATAAGTCTACATAAAGGTGTTTTTTCGGAGCATTGTCTTCAGAAACACTCCTTAAAAGTTTATCTTTAAATTCGTATGTAAGTGTCTATTATTAAAAGTTTATTCTTTAAGTGTTTATGAAAGTGTATCATCCAATTCAATTATGTTCGTGATTTTCTTTTAAGGTAGTCTATTTATAGACCAATAATTTTTTTTAATCATTAGAAAAACCATGAAGTCTTGGGAAACAAAGTCGTAGTTAGGTTATACCATCATGGAGTTCATGGGTTGTTAATGATCACAAAATATTGACTTGTATGAATTTTTATTGATGAAGAGACACTATTCTAAAAAAATTCTCAATATTTATATCAATGTTTCCGCAACTTTATTTATATTATAACACTTTACTACATTAAAATTATCAACATCTTAATTTTTTTCACATGTATAAACATAATCTAAGAGAAAAACATTTATATTACTATAAATAAACTTTTATGATCACAATAAAATAATATACACAATAGATTTAAAATATTTAACTGTTATTTTTTTTTAGTAATCTTTATTCTGAACTTACTTGTAATAATAATTTTCATGTTCATTATTTCAAAAAAAATGTTAATGTAATCATTCCATTATGAACATCTTCAATCTATATAATTTTTTCATATTTCATCAAATTAGATCAGATTCATTAATTAATTGATGTACATTAATAAGTAAATCATTTTAATAGCTTTATTAGGCTTCCAATTCTTCATTTTCAAAGTTTAATAGTGGCCAATTTATTTTTCAAGTGGAAACAAGTATCGATATAAATGGTGGATAAAACCCACCAACTAATAGTTATAAAATAATGGAAGATGAAGGAATACCACCGTTAAAATATTCCTCTTACCTAATTTTTCACAAATAATAATTATTTATATCATCTCATTTTAGAAGTCCAAATTGGTTTAATTGTGAGGTTTTTTGAAACAAAATCAAGAGGGATAAATGTGTTGTATTATCTATTTATTATTAGAAAAAGTTATGTACACAATTTTGAAATAATTAGATTATTCCATCATTCTATAAGTTTTTGACCTCGTAATTATTTATCTGGTTTTTCTATATTATATTATGGTGTTCATTTATTTCTATATTTCTCTCTTAATTTTATAATGATTATTTTTATTTCCAATTTATGGGGAATTTTTTTTCAAACAAATAAATAGTATCAAATTCATGTTTTGGACCGATGTTATTCTAAGTCACGAGTGTTGATAAAATTGATAATTATTAGTATGCTTGTTAATAAAATATAGTTTGATCACTCACCTCATGAAAATAAATATATTATTATATTCACTGTTTTGAAATAGTATAGATTCTATGTTGACGGTGTGTCTATATGATGTAAATGGTCATGTTCACAAAATTTAGTAAGGTTAGCTTTTCATTATGGATGATTTTTATGTAAGTAGTTTAGAAGAAGTGAAATTTTAAATTGGTAATTAGAGAGTAACTTATAGCTTTAACAGTTATAAAATGGAATGACATAGATTGGAATTATATTTCAAAAATTAATTTCCATTGTACATATAGGTTCTGATAAAATATATTTAAAAATATATAATGAAGGAAATTTGGGATACATTAATTAAAATTTATGAGGTAAAATAACAACATAATAAAATAATCAAGAATAAAAAATTAGGAAATATTTTAATATAAGAGTGATCATTGATGACTAGAAATATCAGAACTCTTAATATCATATTTTTCATGCTCACTGGATTGGGATATAAAATATGAAATATTTAATGTATGGATGATTTACTCAATAGTTATTCCAAATTATATAAAAAATTATTAATCTACCTCACATAAAATATCCATTGGTTACCCTAGACCTCAATGGAATTTTATTTTTTACTTATTAAAGAAGTATTTTTTTTAAATTATAAGGAATGTAGGATCAAAATATCTCAATGAGAGATAACTCTGTAAATTAAGAGTGGATGATTGATGGATTATACTTTTTATGGAATCCAAAATTTTATACCATAAAATTCAACGAGTATGAAAAATTTATTACATCATCTATATATGGAATAAAAGTTTACATCAAAAAAATTGTTCCAATATGTAATGTTTAATAATGTACTTTCTGAGAAATGTGGAGGTAATAAATCATAGTGAAAATATACTAGTATGTAAGATGATAAATGTTTTTAGAGTTAAAAAATAGTTCAATTATGCATCAAGAATTGAAGTTCAGAAAAAATGGTGCATGAATTATTGAACCGAACTATTTTATTGATTTGAAATTATCATGGATAGAGTATCATACATGGGAAATGATCAAAAATTTAATTATTATTACTGTTTGTTCCATAAAATGAATGATTATTCATGTATTTAAATAAGGATTTAAATTTTTTGGTTAAATACTGATGTTTAAGATTTTAATAGTAATCATATAATTTCTTAAGAAGTTTGTTTAGAATATAACATATATTCATGTTCTAAATGTCAAAAAATGATTAAGGGTATCCTAGAATTGATGTACATATATATATTTAATGAAAACGACTTATATCAAAAAAGATACTAATACTATGTATTATTAATTGAAAAAATTTAAGGAGATGTTTTTTATACATAATAATAGTGATAGAAGATATTATTTAATTATTAAAAACATTTAAATAATGGAAGGAAAATTTAATTTGTAAAAAATAAGAAGTTTTTGGTTACTAAAAATAGTTGAGAATATATAAGTTATGAGTTTAATTATTTCTATCAACAGAAATAAATCAATGGGAAATTTTAAAATGGATTGGAATAGGAGATAGAAAAAACTCTTAGACCATAACAAGGTTGATGTTGAAGGTAATTGGAGTACAAAAGATGTTTGAGGAATAATAAGTTACAACCGTATATTATGTAATCAATGAATATAATTTAATCTATATTGATCTAAAAGAAAATATATTTTAAAACTTAAGAAAAAATTATTTATTCTCAATTATACAGAATTTAAAATCCTATGTAAGTATTATATAATTACTAAGAGATACCTACTTCAAATTTAAAATCTCGAAAATCGAACTTTTTAAGGAATGTTAATTGTGGAAAGGGGTATAATTTTTGGGATACCACATCCCACAAAGGAAAAATCATAACATATATCATTTTTATAGATTAAAGTGTTTTTAAATATGTTTATAGATACATAGATCGTCAAAATTTTCTGACCATTCTAACCATCGTTCTATAAGAACTAAAATAATATAGATTTTCTTCCAAAGAATTTCTATATCCCAATGATCATGTACCAGTTTTTCATGAACCATGTGGGTCAAGTTAGGATAAAGGAGAAAAAATATAGAATGTTGATTATGTTATTATGATCAATATTTTATATTTATTATTTATAGAATATGGTGAGCCACTATATTTTTTGAATTTGACCTGAATTTAGATGTATGATCATATATAGAATATATAATAGAGAAACATGAATAATTATATAATAAAAATACATGGGAATTTTTTTCATAATATTATAAAAGTAATTCCTTTAGAAACAAATAGTCTGTTATAATCATTGTTAATTTAAATGACTTAGTGGAATAATGTTTTGAAAATTATTATTCATAGTTAATATATAGAAGGGTGGTATATATTTAAATATTTCATGTAATTTGATTTAAAAAAATTCATATTTTTAGGAATTTTTTATAAATAAATGTTATATTGATAGAAATAAGATACAATGATGGCTTATCTTTTAGATGATTTAAAAAATGAAATTTATTTGATCAAACCAAAAAAATTATAAAATTTAAAGGATAATAAGAATTAATGATTTCTAATATCCTTATATGATAAAAATATTGCAAATATATTTTATTATAAGTGAAGAAATTGTTACATAATTATTATTAGATACAATATAATAAATTTAGATCCTTTTTATATTTTATCATTTCAAAGAGAAATATTTTTCCATTACTCTAATAAATTTGGTTGAAAAACTTATTAACGACTACATAAAAGGTATTTTAAAATGATAAAGGAATACTTTTATATGGATTCTAGTCTGAATGACTTGGAAGAAACAATATGAAGGTTTTTGAAGTACATTTATATGTCCCAAATTTATAGAAAAACATCATATATATTACGACACAAGACCTAATTTGAGTGGTTTAGAAAAATCAAATTAATAAAAAGAATGAAATTCCTTATAATGAATAAAAATAGTCATTTATGTGATTTTTCTAAATTCTTTAGAAACACATGAGAAATCATTCCTCTTTTTGAATACATCGTTTGTGTTTGTAAATAAAAACATTTCTTATTATCATATCTCCTTCACTATAGGTCTAGAGGTCTATATTTAGTAATGGATACGGTTAAATAATAATATATTTATATAAGAGATGTATCAAAATTTGATCCAATCATTAATAATATAGTCTCATTTATTCTTTTTTTCATTGAATTCTCCAAGATTTTATTGTTTATTTAAATACTCAATCATTTCATAAACACACCTAATATTAAAAAATTTATAAAATTTTCTCCATAACTTGATTTGAATGTTTAATAGATAAAATATTATTATAACAAGTTACAAATTACATAAATTTCATCCAATATTATTTGGTGGAATGATTCCACGGACTTTATTAGAATAATCAATATATCCTTATGAGATATGTAATATAAAATTTATATTGCACTATTCAAGTATTCATATATTTATCTTTGAAATATAAGTCTCATAACCATATATATATATAATTGAATTTTCTATATTTTTTTTAAGAATAATTCTTCAATCAATTATATTATATCATATTTTTACAATACATTGAATATTGAGAGAAGTTCATATTGTTTGTCAGAAAGAGAATGAAAGTATCGGGTGAATTGAAATTTAAAAATTAAAACAACATAAGAAAATGTAAAATTAAAAATATTATTTCTATATTATGAACCAATAGTGTGATAAATTTGATCTTAATTATAAAATATAATATCTATGTTAGTTAAGTGAGTTTTCACATAAGAAAGTAGACAACTAAAATTTATGCAATTTATTCATATCGAGATCAGAAGATCTAATTTGTAAAAATAAAAAAAACTTTATTTGATAAAGGATATTGAAAATAGTTTGGATTGAGACCATGTGTCTCTTACCCATAGTTAGGGAGGTTTTCATTATTCCATTGATTTTAATGGATATCCTAAAGCCAAAGTCATCCATTTCCTTTTAAAAGAATCACTAAAAAATACCCCTCTCTTGTCTTTTTATAGTTGTGTAAATAAAGCTAATAATGAACATCCCTCGTATTCCTAGTTGTGATCACCCATTACTCACTTGGGGTTTTCAAAACCCATTCCTCACTTTTTTTACCACTATTTGAGTAGATGATGTCAAAAAAGTGCGATTTTCTTTGAAAAAATCAATTAAAAATTTTTTATTTTAAAAGTTATTAAATATTTTTACAAATTAGAGAGATAAATATAAATATATTTATATGAAAAGGGTCTATATCCTTTGAGAATGGGAAAAAAAATTGAACTTAAGAGAGGACATGGATAAATCTAGTGATTCTCAATCGATTTGATCAAGGAGTTGTTTCAAAATTTAATTATTTATATTCAAGTCTCATTAAACCTATATTTATAGGATTCAAAAGATCTTGGAACCATATATAATTATTTTAGGGTATCAAAGCTGAAGAAGACCATATTTAATTCATTTTTTGACCACACTAAATGCATTCCCTGAAGAGAAACCTCAATTACCCTAGGTAGTCAGTGGACTATTGGAACACACTAAAGCTAGAATTCCCCCACCGATGATCCTATTCTCCTCTACCAGCTAGTCGGTGGACCCCTATATATTTATGACCATCTACCTTCACCATCAGTTGGATGTTATCATTCCACCAGCTGGCTAGTGGACCTTTTACAAACTTGAGGCTCTGTCCATAAGGAACCATCAAACTGGTGTATCATGATGATATCCAAAAACACCCAATGCCACATTTAATTTCACTAAGAGATATATTGAACCATGAAAATTCCTTTCATGGCTTCAAATCATCCACTTATACTACATTAAAATCGTTAAGCCTTCCGTAAATCAATTAAAAATAATGTTTAGTCTCAATAAGATTCCTCAAATTAAATCACTTAAAGGATAAAACGTGATATAATAATTCACTCAAATGATAACATCAGTATATAATTGAGTGGTTTTTATAATTAAACCACCATGAGAGATATATATTTATAAAAATATCATTCATTTGAGGATCAAAAACACTAAATATAAAAATATATTTTAATAGTATATAAAGAGTGAAAAATTATTCAAGATAGTTCACAACATCAAAGATCAGTAAATTGAAGATAAAATAAATAGATATACAACAACATCTCCCCTTTATAAACCAAAAATAAATATCCCCCCATTGTAAAACAAATTCTAAAAATAAAATATTTCTCGCACAAATATTCTGTGACTTCTCATCTATCTATTCAATTACCTCTACCCAAAATATTTAAAAAAATCTTCCCAAAATACTCAAATAATTATCCCCCATGGTGATTATAAAAAAATAAAACCTGGAAGGAAAAAATGATTAAAAAAACAAATTATTTTCAAAAATAAAAGTGATAATAAAAATAATGAGAGGAAAATTAATAGAAAACATAAAATATTAAAAAGATAACATATTTTCTTTTAATAATGAGAATTCATATATGAGATATATATAGAGGAGATATCATGATATAAAATCAAATAGTGAATTAAGATTTAATGAGATAAAAAAATTGTTCACATTTATATCATCCAATTACTTTACTCTATAATAAAAAATGAAAATCTCTCCATCAATTAGAATATTTAAAAATTACATCAAGATATTAAGTATCGATCAATAATTTTAGCAGTTTTAATGACCTTTTCTTATCATCCATAATAATATATGAAAATGAAGTTTAGTGGAATATCCCTACAAAAATCTAAAAGAAACTTCATTTTGGTACCCTTTTAGATTTGGTTTTGTAAATTTTAGCTAATAATTATTGTGAGGGAAAATTAATCTTGTGCCCAAAAATAATGTCCAACAATTATTTGGGAACAAAAATTCGTTTAGATTAGTATCATTTATTTTAAACATGTGATCATAATTTAATAAATTTATGTCTTTAATATAAACAATTTCTCTAATCTCACACATAAATAAGATTCCCGAAGTTTTCATGATATTTAAAAAAAATTGGGAACATCCCTCTACAAAAGTGGTTTTTGGATAAATATTATTGGAATTCAAAAAAATTACCAAATATTTTTTAGTTTAAATTTGAAAACACAAAATTATATTCTGATTATGTTCACCTTCAGTGAATAGAGAAATATTATTTTTAAGCTCTTTGATTGAGGATTCCAGATTCTCATTGTTTGTTTAAATTATTTAATTTTACACAAAATTATATTTTTATTTTTAAAGGCGGTCATTTTAAATACGAAAATGAAAATTTTCCTTAAGAACTAATTTTTATTTCTTTTAGGGGTATTCACATTATGAAATGAATTTTATACAAAAATTAAAAAGATAATTTTTTATAATTATATAATCAAGAAGATGATGAATGATTGGAATATGAGGAATTTTAAGTAGAGTGATAAATAAGAGAAGAAACCTCTTCACATACCTCAATATATTTCATAAGGCATTTATGACATGTTTCGCTCGATTCATATGTCAAAAATGAAACCTACCTATCACTCCATGTTGAAATCTTTAAATATTACTTACTATTCTTCTTTTCATTCAACATATTTTTATTGATGGGTCATTATTGTCTAATATATCGATTCTTTTTACATTTGTAGAAACATACTTCCAGTGATTCAGTTTTATTTTCGGTTTTGGTAGAAATGAAATTATTCTTCTTTTTATTTAATTTTTTCAACCACTTGGACAATTGTTCAACATCATATTCTTCATCGGTTGAATCTTCAACATCAATATATTAGAAGTCCATTTTTCATTTGGTCAACTTGGATAATTTTTTGTATTTAGTTTCTTTTTTGGACTGATGCAACATAGTAATTTTGTATGTCATGATGGAACCAATTAGTTCCCCATGTGGAATAATTTTTATGTATTTTAATTGTTGTATAGACATCAACATTTTTTCCAAGATCATAGTAAGATTTGATTAATTTTATTTATCTAATGTTTCAATAGAAAAATTACCACCAGTTGACTTTTAACAGTTTTAAATGTTTTTAAATGAGTGAACAAATCAGTAATAGATTTACTTGAATGTATATAAAATTCTTCAAATGTTTGTCAAAATTTACCAAATATAATGTTTTTAACATTATACATTCCTTTATGTTCTACTTATAAGATTTTTTAGAACTCATGTGATATTTTTAAATAATAAATAAGACTAAATTAAATTTTGTTAATCCTACAATATAGGGACATCATGTATTTTCCATTAATTTTAAAAATTAAAAAAAAATCTTGAGGATCCCATTTTTAAATAATTATTTTCTATGTGTGTATCTTTTCATAACCATTTTCTAAATTGGATTTCTTATGTTAATTAGGAATGTTAAAATCTTATTTTTTTGATAAGTGTAATTTTAACCCTTATATAATGGGTCTAATCCCAGGGAGAGTCCTTCAGAATAATTTTGAAAATAAATTTACACATTAAAAAGGTTGAACAATGTAACTGATTGGGGTTTCAAAAAATAATTTTTTTAAAACATAGATAATTCCATTGATAATTAGTTTTGTTCTATGTTAATATTCAAATATTTGTTGAATTGACTTTTAAAAATTAAAAAATAAAATAAAACGTAAAATGAAAAAAAAACATGATCTAGTGATAAAGAGATAAATTTTAATTGCATTAAAGAAATAATATCAAAGATAATTAAGTGAGTAAGGACAAAAAATCATTTCGATGGAATTTATGAAATTTATATATATCTAGATAAGATAATGTAATATGTGAAAATAAAGAGAGAGAAATATAGTTTTACAAAGGAGTTCATCAATAGATTATTGTGTCCCCTTATGGATCCTCCCATCAAGTTAATAGTTTTTTCTTATTTCATTAATTTTAATAGCACTTAAAAAACCAAATTCCACCATTGATTTTTTACATAATAATAAAGAAACTATGACTACCTTTCCTATTCATGGTTATAGAAATAAACATGTTGATGAAGATCTCTCATTTTTCTAGTTTTGTTCACTCATCCCTCAGTTTGTGGTTGTGAGCACCCTTTGAGAATATGGGGTGAGAGATGATTTATTATCTTGGATTAAATCCTTTACAAATCATTTATATTATCTATATAGATATATGGATACAAATGTTTATGTGGTAAAGAGAGAGAAAAAATGGTTTGGATCCTTTGAGAATGAGAAAATAATTTGTCTCTTGAGAGGGGAATTATATAATTCTAGAGATTTGATGCTAATTTGATCAAATAGTTTTTAAAAAAGTTCATTTGTTTAAGACCTAAGCCTCTTTAAGCATCTATTTATAGTCTTAAAAAGAGCTAGAAACATTCTAAAATATGTTGGCATTAATGAAACCAAAAAATAATTTATTTAATGAATTTTACCAAATTAAATTCATACATGGAATAATATACATGATGCCACCAGATACCTAGTAGCCTCCACTAGGTAGCTGATGAACCACCAGGAACACACTGGAGATGGAATTCCCCCACCTACTAACCAGTCCTCCTCTACTAGCTTACTGGTGGAATCCTAGAGATTTGTTGAGTTTGTTCTTTAGCACTATTTTTCTAATGGCACTCCACCTACTAGTATGTGTACATTCTATAATCCTTAGGCTCTATCCATATAGAACCAGTTGGCTGATGCAATTTCCTACTATCAAAAAACACTAATGGTCTCCTTGACACCCTTCAAGATATTAATTGAATAATGAAATTACATTACACCTATTCAAATAATCCACTTAAACTTTACCAAGATCTTCACATATTTTTTAAATACTTTTTCGAGAGTGTCCAATTCTAACAGGATTCTGTTAATGACATCTCTTATATACAAAAAATGTGAGACATGAGTCCACTCAAATAAAATAAATTCAAACATAATTTATTTTTCCATCATTAAAACTCCATGATAGAGGGATACATGTATAAAAAATATTTCATGTTTTGATACTCCATTTATCGTATACCATTTATTTTCATATCCCAATTACAAAAAAACTCTATGAAATTATGCCAATTTTACTATACAATATATCCTATATATCAATATATTAAACCACGCCCAAAATATTAAAAACATCAAGAACACATTTTGGATATTCTTTCAAATAAATATTTTAAATTTGTAAAATAACTTTGTAATAAAAAATATGTTTTTAGGAAACCTCTTATGTGACCTTTTCTAATTCTATAAAATTGATAATGATCATGAATTAATAATTCATACCCATAAAAATATAATCCCCTAGTAATGTGATGCCATTACTAAATAAATATATTAAATATTAATGATCCCTTTCATACACATGTATATCTATAAAAATCTAAACTAGATACATATCATTTATAATTCATAATCATATAATCTATTTTTCTTGGAAATCTATTATAAATATGACATAACAAACATTTATATCTCTTATTAACTAAATTATTCATATTCATTTTGTTGATGAAAAAATAATCATGAATGGTGTATATATATTATTTAATTCATCCTAATTAATATATATCATATCATTCAAAAATATTTATGATTGTATGATATTTTACAGAATAAGGTTTGGGAATAAAATTCATTAGTCTTTCCTAATGAGGTATCATATATCATAGTCATTATAAATAAGGACAATATTATCTTGGTTAAAAAAACCCCACTAAATTTTTTGAAACATATATAGAAATATTTAATTTCCCCACTCTAAAATTTACAGGAATAGATGTCACAATGATAAGGGTTCAAAATAAAGGTTCTCTATTAAACACCTGTAATGGGGATAAAAAGTAAACATTCTCCCCAAGAATACCAATTACACCACATATGAAATTTAATTTGTTATGCACAATTATTCAATCAAGATTTCATGTATCACTTTTATCTCATAAGTGATAAATATATCGTTATATGATCCCTTGAACATAGTAATATGAACATTTTTATATATCACATGTATTCTCAATATGATAATTGATAAGGGATACCAAATATATATTTATATAAGGAGTTATTTAACATTTATTTGTTATAATATATATTTTATATATGGATAAATTATAATATAAAAATTATTGTCTATAAAATTTCATAATTTTATAATATTTAAACTATTTTAAAAATATACTGACAAAACCATATTTATCGTTTTCAATCAAATCGCATCCTAGTATATAGTTCCCATAATGGATTTTTCATTGGGTTAAATGGTTCTATAAAATAATTTCACATCTCCCTATAACAATTTATTCTTATCCATTTGTCTTTTGGTCCCAAAAATGGATGATACATTGAGAGAGGGGTGAAATAGGTGTGTCAAATTTAAATATTCCCTTCAATTATATTGGTTAATAGTTAGTAGAAATAATACACCCTCTTCAAATTTGAAAATAATAATCCACACAACAAAAGGGATATTACTTAGTTCTCCCTCACTATGATACATCAAATTATCATACAATGATAATGTTTTGATGTATTCAAATTAATCAAAGTTATAAGGTAGTACAATTTTTAGAGAAGACTCACTATCCCACATGGTTTATAACTACTCACATTTATAAAATATCATAACATTTTTCCTGGGAAAATATTTTTAGAGCCTCTTTATCATATTTTGACTATGATATAAATTATTCATAATTTTCTCATATAACATGAAAACTAAAGGGAAAATGATTACTCAAAATCATAGAAATTCCAGATTCACTCTTTATAAATTTAAGGAATTCCCAAAAATTAACTTTATTTGAGTCCCAAAATATATTTTTTCACATAGACTAGAATTATTATCATATGAACACACTCTATCTTACAATTTACATTATAATAAACTCCTACACATTGTAATCCAATATTTTTCAAATTGTGAGAAAGTCTATTATACTAATATTTTAGTGCTTAATTTATCCCATAAATTGAATTATTTAACTGATAATTATTATTCTCATATTAATAAAATATAAATAAATTTGCTTATTTAAATTATACTTCAAAAACAACAACATTAAAAAACACTAATCTGAGGAACACTTGGAATAAATTTTACTTTTTTATGTCTTTATTTACAATTATTTTTAAATAATTTACAATCATTTTTTATGAGATAATGTTTTATGCACATCAATTCTTTCTGTTTCAGAGTATCCTTTTCCCAAAATTCAATCTTTATTTAGAATAACTTCACCTTATTATTCAAACATTTACAGAAAACACATTTTATTATGATTATTATTTTATTTTTCAACCTCCAAAAAATCTCCCATGGTTGATCCTTCTTGTTTATTTCAATATCTGCATCCATAAAATTTATCCAAATCTCATATTGAGGGACCTAATTAAAAATTTAGGATCTAATTGTATAAAAATCATTGTTTTTCATTGAGTCTTCATAATTTTTATTAGAACTATAGTTTTTCAATCTCTAATAATTTTATGTTAAACAATTTCAACTATACTTCCAAAATTACTTTCTATTTATAAGCATCTTTTAGAACCCAAATAATTGGTGATTTCCTTTAAATAATCAAAATTCACCTGTTCACCCAATGAGATATTCAATAAGACAAATCATTATTTTGAAAAAGGATTAATGGTTTAATGAAAATATTACCCATTGTCTATAAAAATGATATTGAAAATTATGAATAATATTTTTGAAACATTTGTATACATTTCAATTCGACAAGTAACCAACAAATATTCTTTAACCACCATGAGATTAAAACATGTTATGGATCATCAACTTATAGACAATCAAAAGTTTACTTATAGAGATTTCAATGTATAGTAATGATGACTTATTCCCATCCACATCCCAAATAGTGGTTTCTATTTGACAAGACATGTCATGTTTTTATTAAGAATTTATATTTATATCAAGAATGATTTATTCCAAATCATCTCTATTATGTATTTTCAATGAGTATCATCAAATCCATATTATTTATTATTTAATTTCACCCCCAAAATACTGCATTTTCATAAAATGTTGCCAATGTAAAACATGGATTTCTTATAGTGTTCTTCATAAGGTAATATCGAATTTGACTATTGATGAACTTCATGCCATTATCAATTTATGATTTGAAGTTCTTATTTCAAAAAATCTATACTTTTATTTTTTTTATATCATGTAATTCAATTAAACATGGTATATTTTTGTGCAGTCACCATCAGTAATAACATATAAATATAATAATAAATTATTTATATATAGTACCTATTTACATCAATTTCTTTTCATGATATTGGCCCAAAATCCTCCATAGGAACTGATTATATTTATCCTAAAAATTTCTTCTCATCCTATATTGGAATAAACTTTCCTATTTGGAAAACATCACATGTGTTCTTGTAAGCTCATTTAAAGTTATATATATCATTTAAACCATCTTATTTCACCAATTATTTCATGTATTTTTATATTTAGTGGACTTGTTGTTTATAGAACAATTTAATCTTGTCTTCCTTTATAAGAAAATGCATGTCTATTTCTCCCAAAATCATGTTATTGAATTTGATTTCTGAATTCTTCAAACAAGAAATCCATTACTACATTTTCTCCCAAATTATACGGGGAGTAAAACTACTATCAAAAATATAAACTCAAGAATGTTCCTTTTAATTCAACAATTTTTTTTAACTACAACCTTATCATAACACATTATTATTATCTATATATGTTTCACATTTACTGATGGTTTCTACACAATTTCATATATTAAAAATGATAGATCATCTTTATTTTTAAGATATTCATACCTATTTTGAATTATTAACACACTTGATGACTCATAAAACTATTTCACCACACAAATTCTAGTATGCGATGAAACATTTTTTCATTTAAAGGTTTAAAAATACATCGATTTATTCCATAGCATTCACATAAAAATCAGTATCCCTTGAAAACATATTGAGAGTATTTAATCCTATTAACCTATTTATATTCTATTATAACTAAAAATACCTATTTTCTTTGAAAAATATGTTTTTATGACCAATACTTCCATTAAAGTGATACTAAATTTATGGTTTTTTCATATGTGCATTCACTTATTCTCCAAAGGACTATGGGATGCCTCTAAATTTAATTTTACATTAAAAAATTGGCTTCATATTTCTCCATATTAACCATAAAAATAGACAATTTAGTCAATCCTGATCCAACATTAACTTCAATATTAAAACATTAATTTTTTAGGTAATAATTGAAATTATTTAAGTCATATTAGTATTTATTCTTAGCATTATCAACAATCTGTGAGAGAAAATATCCGAAGGTCATTACACGGGTCATAAATATTTCTTGATATTCTAGATATCTTATCATTTTGATGATTTATCCTTTTATATCATAAATTCATTTTAAAAAAATATTGTTTTCATCAAAAAAATCAATGAATCAATACTTCCCCAACAACTTGATACTGAAATCAACAAATTTATCAAAATTCTCTATACATTCAAATTTGATCTTGTTAATTTGAGACTTTAACTCATCTTTCTATTCATACTACAAATTCATATAGATTTTAGTGTCATATATTTCAATTACCCAAAATTTTATATAATGAATTCTTCTATTGATTTAACATGTTTCATATTTAGTAATATTGTATAGTATAAATCATATAAGGCCAATAATAGACAAAAAACACTTGATATATTAATTTAGAACATTGAATTTTTGGAATACAAATAAAATAAATCTAAATCAAAATATTATTTATATATGTGTTAAATATAATAAAATAGATTTTTGACACAGATAAATCAAACCTGTATTTTTTGGTAAAACAAATATGTTTAACATTTAGTAAAATATTGTTTATAATAAATTAAACAATTTTAAATAAAGGTTATTTTCATAAAAGGATTTTATAAAACACTTTTTATTTTTAAATAAATGAAAATATAATCATATGTAATTTTTATACGGGTGAAATTGTTTTATCATGTAATAAAAAATTACATTTTTTCAGTAAATAATTATTTTTGAAAAAATTAAAAAATTTGTATTCCGAAAGAAATTATTATATTATAGAAATAAAATTAGATAAAATGGATTTAATTTTTTTAATCAGTGAATCTAATTTTTCTTATGGTGAATTTTTGGTATCTTTATAAAAAAGATGATTTTTTAGTAAATAGAAATAATACAGATTTAGGGAATACCATAAGTTCTATGACATCATCATGATATAAATATGAATAAAACAATTATGAAATCATTTTCCCACGCAAAATATTTGTTCATGGAGTAACATTATTAATTTATAAATATTATGTTTAATTTAAAACCCTAATATAAATTTTGGAACCAAATTTATATTTTATTTGAATATAAAATTATTTTTAGTTCATTCCCCTTTATTGAGTGTTTCAATAGTTCCTTTCAGTTTTCGATTTATTTAAATATAAAATTACCCCCACATTTTTAATAAATAATCGATATGTTTTTGGGAACTATTACTGTCCTTGTAAAATGGTATGAATTGTAATATATTCAATGTTATATTCTAAATCACCCCCTCCGTCCCTTATAAATACAACGCTTTAACACCCTCCCTTCTCCTCATACCTAAATACTCCTAGCTCTTACACAATATTCCATAACCATTCCCCAATAATATTTTCTATTTATTATAGCTTGAGGTCTTATCAAAATACCACACTTTTATGGTAAACACTAATAGGAAACGAATTCATCTTAAGGATTAAGGTAAGAACTTCAAAATTCTCTCTCATTTATATTTCGTTAAATTTTCTTCTTTTACCTCATTAAAACTATACTATCTATTCTAATGTAATGAAATTGTGGTATTTAATATACCTAAATGTATTTAGGTTTATGGAAAAACCATTATCTACCTTTCACACAACCATTCTATAATGAATATATCCCCAATGTTTTTATTGGTGTACCTCCTCTATAGAAAATGTATTACATTTTTTCACCAGAAAAAAAAATGTATGGTTTTAATTAGATATTGTTTTAAAATTATCGAAAAATTGAATAAATTTAAACAGTTTTTTAAATTATTTAACACTAATATTAAAACCATATAATAACACAAAATTTGGTTTTGCAATGAAACATATGTTCATGGATGGATTAACTACCCATTATGATATTATTTTTTAAAAAATACAACATCCTTTATAGCCATTAATAGTATTATTTTTATGTTTAAATATTATTATAAGAATATATTATAATTTATTTCATCTTCTATGGTGATTCAATATTCATAAAACAATGTAAAACAAATTTAATACATAATGGTCAGAAAAATATCCTAAATGAACATATCACTAAACTCTAACATTTGTATTATGTAAACCTTGACAATGTATGAATAAATTGGGATATTTTGGCCATTTAATGTTTTTAATGAAATTAAATTCATATCAATACACTTCAATATATAAATTATCATTTGGTAAGAAATTCCATAATTATAAAAAAAACACACCCTTGGATCTATGTAACAAACATCCAAAAAAGGTGAATATAAAGATAACATCATAATAAAAGTTTTATAAAAAACCAAAAATAATAAAAAAATGATAAATACATAAAAAATATTCAAAAATAATATTTTAATAAATTTAATTTTATAATTAATGAGGATGGATTAATGTTTTTAGTGATTTGGGACCCAATGTAAGGTAACTTTAGAGCCACCCTCCTTCCCTTTGGGTTATGAATTCTCTATATACCTCATTTTATCTCTCTAATATCCTTATAAAATTATTATATATTATTTATTTATGTTTACGTTATATATAATAGGTTTATTTTCACTTTATTTGTTGGGGCTATACCTCTTTATCATGTTACCTACTCACTCTTTCTTTTAAAAAAACTTTTTAAAAAGAACATTCTTATTCTTTATTCCTTTTCATGTGTCAATAATTGAAAGTTTATTCCCTAAAATGATTTCAACAAATAATATAGATTTTATCAAAAAACATTCTAGATAATTACCTATTTTAAGGAAAACACCATGATCTCACCTTCCTCTGAGGATCATTAACCATTCCTTAAAACATCTCTTACGAGTTTTATATTTATGTATAATTCTAAAAAATATTCCTTATAATAATTTTTAATTTGACCTTGTTATTTATGGCCTATACATATTTATTTAAATATTAGCATCAAAAAAATTTATTCTTTATTCTCTTGGGAATCTTAATGATATATCATTTGGTCATTTTAGAAGATAAGATTATGTTACTCATTCCATTTTCATGGGTTTTTATTATAATTATTTTTTAGTTATTAATTACATAAATAGCGGACATATAAATGCAAGTGTTATCATTTTATGGGTTTTACAAGAATATATATCCCCCCAATACATTGGGTAATGTTTTTATCACATGTGATACCATGTAAGATTTCCGAGAAGAAATCCTAGAATAGTCTGATATGTTTTCCAAGAAGTGGACCATGATTTATGATTATGATTTTTTGTGACGTCTATTTAGTTTTACTTTTCATAAATAAGAGAATCAATTTTTAGTTCAAAAGTTATTTCAATATGAGTTAGTGTGATGTGAATATTGGATATATTAATCTATTACCATTTGGCTTCGAAATGGGAGAGTGAAGAGGTTAGAGTTTCTATGTGAAGACCACTTTTAAATATATTCATGAATTCATTAGATAAGATAATTGATAGATCTTATTCTAATGTTAAAAAAGTACTCAAGATGAAATTTTTTTATACTATTGTTTTGAAAGCCTTGCATTTCTAGCTTCTAGATATATCTGGTTGAAGATGTTGTTAAATAAGTTAAAATATGGCTATATTGAAGATTAAATAGTTGAATCCTCCTGGGAACCACCCAAAGTTTTTGGAATCTCAAGGATACTAATATAGTGTGTTCACTATTATTTTATTAATTTCTAATGTTCTTCCAAGAGTTTGAAAATGTACTAATGTTTATTTGAATAGTTCATGTAATCATTTAAAAATGTATGGAAATTTTCAACCATATCATAAAATGTTAAGTCATTTTTATATAACTTACACTTTTATACTTCTTTATGGGAAAAAATTATTTTGATTAAATTTTATGAATTTACAATCCATATAAAATAGATAATATTATAATACTTCTTGGAACCCTATGATACTTCTAGTATATGACATTTTTAGAGAATATAACTTCTTCATATGACTAAGATCTATCGTGTATGAATCTAATAAAAATGCATGCCTTTTATCTAGTGTTTGAATTGGAAACCGTATGGATTTTAAATTCACATGACATATATTCATTATTAAACTATCAATAAAATTTGATATAAGTAATAGAACTTGTATCATAATATATCAAAAACCACATATTAATTGGTATTATCATATTACATTAAAACATATAAATTTTAGAAATATTATGGGTTAATGTTGAGTTTTCAAGAGCTTATAATTATAATGATTAATTTTAATGGTATGATGTTGAATTCATATGATCACATTATACTATAATGATGATATCTATATCCATTAAAAAATCCATGAGATTTGAAAAATTAAATGAGGATAAGATGAGAAGTTTAGTGTCCTATCCATTTGTTTTCAAGAATAATTATGACATGTAAAGATTCAAGACTATAGTAATTCTCCCATGATTCAAATATCAAAAATTTTATGTGATTCAGGTTTTGTCCCTGTGAAATTATATTTTCACTATAAAGAATTAGATCATATATAAAATGTAAGAGTATCATGTTGGGAAGAAAATATTGTATCTTCAACTATTTTTGTTGCATGATTTTCTTATAAAAATTACTATTAGATGATGTTTGAACATGTACGATTAAATTTTGAGACAAATTTCAAAAATACTGTTGGAGAAAATTATTCAATAATTTGGTTATGAGATAATTAAGACAAATATTAAATGGATATTTTCAAAAATCAATGTGGTATACTTTTCAACATGAAATATTATTGAGAATCCCCTAAAAAGAACATAGGAAACAAGAAGAGGTTATTTATATTAAGGTTTTTTAGTTTTTAGGGAAACATACTTCAAGGTATTACATTTAAATATATATATATATATATATAAGTTAATGAGAGTAAATTAAATTACTCAACTGGAAATTCTTTGATATTTTTCAATGTTTTGAAAATTAAATAGAAACATAAAAAATATATCATGGAATATATGCATAATCAATGTATTAAATTTAGAGAAAAAAAATTATTATTGAGAGAAATTATATATTCTGAAGAATAGTTATGACAATAAAATTAATACCAACAATGTATTACATAGAACACAAATCTTGTGATGGAAGAATAGATTAAATTGGAAGGTGGAGAAGACTTGAACAACCAAGTAATCATTACTTTTAATAGTATCTAGATAGTTGTTGATTCTGAGAGTGTTTTAGGAATTGAATTACTAATCAAGAACATTATTTTTTGATGTTCTTTAATGAAGGTACACAATAAGATTACTAATATAGTCTGTATATGGAAGAAGATCATCTTTAGGTGGTGTAGAAGTAACCCATAGGGGATAAAGGTATTTGTTATTATAAATAAAAATATTAGTGGTATGAAATTTGAATTTTCATTATCTAGTGGGTCTTTAGAGATAAAAAAATATGTGGATCATTGTTGATGTGTGAAGAACCATGGTCCATGTAAAGGCACAGACCTCCCTTGTCCATTACGTTGAGAAAATATGGTGTTTAAGGTGTTCTGGGAGGCAAAGATAACCCATTTTGAAGTTTTTCAAAAAAAACATGTTTTCCAAGGGTAGGTGGTGTCGGTAGGGGGTATCAGTAGGTGGTATTGTTTGTTGGAGTTAGTAGGTGGAATTAGTGAGTCGCATCAGTGGGTCGTGTCAGTGACTTGTGTCGGTGACTCACATTAGTGACTCATTGTCTGTAGGTCACATCGATGGGTCATGTCCGAGAGTTACATTGGTGAATCACTATCGGTAGGTTGCGTTAGTGGGTTGTGTTGGAGACTCACTATCAGTGACATGCGTTGGTGGCTCATTGTTGATAGGTTGCATCGGTGGGTTAGGTCAGTGACTTGCTATTGGTGAGTGGCATCGGTGAGTGGAATCAGTAGGCTACGTCGATGATATTTGTTGGTGACTCATGTTAGTAACTCACCAAACCGTGAGTCATTTACATATTTTCCCAATTTTTCCTATTTTTCCTTCTTACATTTTATTTGATGTAAATTGATTTTAAAACCTTGTATGACCTTTTTTGAAGCAGTTTCAAAGGATATTTATCATATCTTTAATATACTAATTCCCCTGAGTCTTTGAATGAACAAGCCACATGGCCTTTTCCACAACCCAAATTTTTAGTACTTTGAAATTTTTTCCCTTCCATTGATATAGGATCTGGCCTTTTTCTAAAGTCTAGATCCTCTATTCCTCTAACCCTTCAATTTTCTATTAGTGCACCCAAATAATTTCTTCCCCTTGGAGTTGTGGGTTGTGTTGTGGTCTTTGGATCCAATTTTTCCATGGAGTCTTTTTTGTTACTCATACTCCTATTTTAGTGAAAGGAGGAGTTGTTGATCGACTGCTGTTCAAATTAGAGATTCCTTTATCTTTTTTTTATTTTTTATATCATGTGGGGTGGGTATACTGATGTGATCTTGTGAATATGGTTGGATCCAATTTGAACAAAGTATTAAATGACGGGAGTAAGATGATGATAACAAAGATAATAGAACTGGTACTTT
Organism: Viscum album; assembly: GCA_963277665.1. Lineage (NCBI taxonomy): Eukaryota > Viridiplantae > Streptophyta > Magnoliopsida > Santalales > Viscaceae > Viscum > Viscum album. Next base: position 450,728,562 of record OY728143.1, on the reverse strand, counting down.
AGTAATAAATGAGTGATAGGGAATATGGTGATGATGTTTATATTTATTTATCGATTATCATTGATCCTTTGGTGATCCATATTCTTGATATGCCTTCTGAAAATCATGGTCATTGGTGGCCTCTATTTACACACTTGTCTTGTGAAGACTTATTGTTTAATAGATGTGAACATGAAAACATGATTAATCCTATATATCTAGGTAAATAAATAAATTACCCATGATAATACTTATTTTGTGATAACCCCAAAATGTTCAATGTAGAATTAAAAACGACTGTGTCAAATCTGAATAAATGTTTCCTTTTTTGGTGTGGATTTATGATGTGTGTGTATTTTTCTTATCTTGTGTCTTGTACGGGTTATGTGGTACTACTACTGAGAGCTTGGTGTTATGTGTGGATGTTTTGATGTTGTAATTGAATCTCAAGTATAGAGATTGTTTAATTGTGGTATGGGTGAGTGGTGTTGTGAAGTGTGACTACCATTAGGTTTTTTTATTTTTCTAGGAATCGCAAGGATGTGCAGTGGGGATGTTGAATATGGTTGTGACGTGATATGTTAGAGGGTGCTTTTGTGAGTTTGTTTTTTTTCCTTAGGTTGGGTGGAATTAATTTTTAGAATGATAATGTCAGAGGTTGGATTGGGTTCTAATTAGGGAGTAAGTGTGGATTGGGGTGTTTTATCATTGTTTTCTTCCTTTGTTTGGCTTGGTTTTGAGGCTAGTTGTGTGATGTGGTTGTTAGATGCCTAGGTTGGGATGGAATAACTGGTAAATTCTTAATAATGTCAAAATTATTAGGTGTTAAGTAGCTTTCTTTTATCAACATTAGAAGTTACTGTCTTTTGTCCTGATATGCGAATTTAGAGGTAGTATAAACTGTATTTTTGTGGGATGGTTGTTGTTTGTAACCCCAAATGTTGGTCTGAGTGTTTTATACCTATATATATACTTGTACATATTTGTTATTTCTATATGCACCCCACCCTAGTTGAGCACCATACACCGAAGACCACCATTGTTACGGGGGAGGGTGTCGTTCCCAAACATCCTGGTGATAGGATGGATGGATAGCCACCCTCTCTTCCTTGATCCCTCTTTCAGTAAGTGATAACCCAAGACTCTTTGGGAAGGTTTTGATTTTTGAGGCCCAGGTGTGTGCGGGCAAGTTGTGCTTCCCATTTATCTCTGGGATGATATGTGTTATACTTACCAGGTGCCTTCGGGATGTGGAGTGGTTTATGCCCCATGTGTCCATAGGCAAGATGAGATGTTGTTGTGTTAACTAGGTGTCTAAAGTAGGATGTGGTGTGGTATTTGGCCTAAGTGTGTTCTGGAAACTTGTGACGTGATACTTTCAGAAGAGGTGGGAGCGCAAGGACGTTTTCTGTTAGGGTGTGAGAGAGGCTAATCAGTGGGAATGTTGTGCGGGTTACCCTATCATCAATGTTCTCTATATTAATTTACATGAAATTAATTATTTTATGAGGGTTCCTTTGGTGAGGTTGGGGTGGCAACTATACCTTGTTAGGTGTTGTTGGTTTCTGATGTTTTCTCATGGGGTAATTCGTATGCTTTCCCACTTGTGCAAGAGTGGCCTTGGTTTTTTCTTATTGAGTATACTTTAATTCTCACCCTACATATATAAAACTGATTTTAGGTTTCTAGGGGGACTATGTGGATCGTACATTATTGTACTATATTGGGCGTTGGTAAAAAAAAATTGTATTCCTTCTTAGCATTTCTTTTGGTATTTACATTGGAGACTCTTGTTTTTTGTATCAGTTGCATTTTCAACATAAATGTGGGATGTATTTTTGGTTATTCCTTTATATATATAATGTCTTGGAGTTTTTTTTGAGGTGGATACATCTTGTCTCCCAATCTTGGTTGTTATAAAAAGTGAACTGCCTCCCATTTTGATATATTTCAACAACCTTGGTGCTTGTTGCCACCATAGGGCCTACTGGAGGTGGGAATCGTGGGGTCATTATCTCTTTCACTTCCTAACGAGCTCATGAGGGGCATCATTGGAGGGAGAGGGTCATGAAAGAATGGTATCATATGGAGGTTCAGAGATAGGATGAAGTTTGGAGTTTGGCATTGTAAGGATTGAATGGGTTGGTCGAGCAACAATGTTAGGTGATCTTGTTACATGACGTACACTAGTGGAGACAAGCTAGGACATGGCATTTTAGGGCCCCCCCAGGATCCGATGTAAGGAATCTGATCCTACCTAATGACCAAGTGATTCTACACCATTTTCAGGTTAGAGACCATAGGAAATGTACATACATCATGATGACATGTTTTCTTGTTTGAATTGGGAATTTTGAGGAGTCTAATTTTTCTTTGACACTTTCACTGGGGCGCACATCCGTCTGTGAGGTCACACTGTGTTGTTTCCTTGCATTCCTGATTTCCAAAGGCAGGCGACATCTTTCACATATATTTGGGAAATTTTCTACTTGATTGAAATAGGATGATGGGATTTCGGCTCCTCCTTCTATGTATTCATCCCCTAAATTTGTTGTCTAGTCTGGCCCCCCCTCATAGATTTAGACATTGTTCGTAAAACTCTTCCCTAATGACATATATGCATGGAATCTGGTTAATTACACTACTTCTATTAGAATATTCCAAGGGGTCAAGTCAGGGAAGTAAACATTGATCAGGGGAGTAGTCTTGTTAGACAACACTAGCATGTATGGATGCTGAAACACTAATGCATCTATGTTTCTTCCACTTATTATAGGTCTTCTCGGTGGTGCGGAATCCAGGGGCTTCCCACATAAAATGTGGGGAATTGAATGTCGTGGGAATGTCCCCAAGGTTTCCTCAACTTCCCATCTTTACACAGGGTATTTTGTAAGTTTAGAATCTAGTGGAGACACATCAAATTGACCAAAACACTAAAAGAAGTGGATCAGATGGGTGCATCCCAAGAGGGATCACCTGAGTGTTTTATTGGATGAGTGGATCAAAACATCCAATGAATATGGATCTGAGGATGCTTGGGTCCCTATAAAGGGGATGTTGAGGTTTAACATTGGTTGGGATTGAACCTTAGGGACGTTTTCTATGTACCATACCTAGGAGATAGGGATCAACACCCACGTAGTTTTTAGGGGTGACGAATCGGGTCATACATAAAGGATGAAGACCCGAAAACATGTTGGGACTTATTCATGGATAACACCCGTTGCAAGAGGGATACTCTTGGTTGGATGGTTATGGATTGTGTGGGGATTATGAATGGTTAGCTTCCCATAGGAATGTCATGATCTCCCTGAGATGTGGTGGCATGGGTAATAATCATGATGGATGATGGATGGTTGAACGAACTGAATGAGAAGTATGGGGTGGAACCGACGTGATGGTGATGGTGGTGTTGGGATTGTTCATTAGAGAGGATTCATATATATTTCTATGGCAGGGAATAAAATTCCACATAGTTTGGTGGGGTGATAGGTCACCTAAGGAGGCATCCCATGTGGATAGACGCATGGATGGGACATAGATGAAGTAGAAACCCCAGGTTGGGGAATGACCTTCCAGAAATCCAAAGGATCAAGGGAGAGACCAAGACGGGACATGAATGATGAAAATGAACCTCTGGGAGGCTTCCTAGATATCCCTATGGTAGATAATGATATAACATGTAGATCAAAATAGGGAATAGAATCAGGTTGTACACAAAGGACAATGACCTGACGACATACTGGGGATTATGTATGGTTAGTTCCTGAGAGTTGGTCATATTACACTAAGGGACGAACCAAGGATGTGGGTTCCAAAAAAGGGGCCATAGAATTTTACCATTATTTGGGGTTGATCATCATGGAGGCTTCCTACGTACCCTACCTAGGTGATAGAGATCCAAACCCATGTGGTTCATACGTTTTACCAATGTTTGGGGTTGAACCTTAGGGAGGCATTATACTTACCCTTCCTAGGATATACGCATAAAAACCCAGGTAGATCAAATGAAAAAATAGGATTGAACCTCAAGGAGGCTTTTTATGTAGCCTTCCTAGGTCACAGGGATCAAAACTCATGTAGTTCAAATGGTTTATTAATGTTTGGTGTTGACCCTCAGGGAGGCTTCCTACGTACCGTACCAAAGAGACAAGGATCAAAACATACATAGTTTGAATGGTTTACCAATTTTTGTGGTTGAACCTCATGGAGGATTCCTACTTACCCTGCCTATGATACAAGGATCAAAACTCGTGTAGATAGAAATCATACAGTTTAATGTCATTTTAGATGTGGGTGAACCGACATGAAGTGGTTGGAAATGATGGATGATGGGTTTGAATCTCAGGGATACATCCTATGTACTTTTCTTGGGAAGAGAAAGGATCAATTTCCACGTAGTTCAAGATGGAGTTATAGGTCATACGAACTATGTACGCCCATGGAGGATGCCATGGTCGATGCTTACTCTTAGCCCATGCGAGTCGTCCTTGGTGTGAGAAACAAGAGGTAAAAAAGACATGATGATTTCATCGTGAAATGTGCATCTATAATTAATGGCTTGGGGATTATGAGTGGGTAGTGGCCCAAGGAGATGAATATTGGGACTTACTCCATGATGGAGGCTAGATAGCGATAAATCCCAAAGGGTGATGGATGGGATATCGAAGGTCCATGTTCCCATCTATCACATGACCTTTGCGCATGGAATATGAGAGGAAGAGAAAAGATGATACCTCCCACAATAAAGGATAGGGTCTTACACCGGGATGGTTGTCATCTCCCATGGACAGATGTCGTTTCGTGCTAGGATATCAATCAAAGTGAGGAAGAACTAACTCTAATGGAGACGAGTGAGTGTGGAAAATGGTCGAGGTGGTGCACCCCATGTATGTTACATGGGGTGAGGCTATAATTTAATGTCATGTGCTGAGAACGATGATTATAGTAATTTTAAAGTCCTGCAGCTTAGAAAGTGAGGATTCACTCCCCACCCCTTGGACTTACATAACTAGAAAGCTTTAAGCCTTGGTGAAGGGAATACACCATAAATGTTGTGTGGAGAATAGGTTGTGGAGTGATCCATTGAGGGGACCACATTAGCGTGGTTAATAAAAGAAGAAATAGTTGGTAGCATTCCTATACAAAGAACCATGAGGCTATGCAACATAATATGAAACACCTCTTAATGGACCTTGAAATTACTTCGTACAAACCTAGAGGTCCGTACGAGCGAGGGGTTTGTGAAGAAAAGGGGTTCAAAGGAAGGGACCTTGCAAAGGTCTGGTGCTCCACAAAGTGGTGAGACTTTGTGAAGGGTTATGAATTGTGAAGTGGAGTGGTATAGCCTAGGAATTGAATATACATGAGTATAAAGAGTTCTTAGTGATGTTTAAGGGCCTTTGGGAAGTAAGACGTTGCGGAGAATGAGTACCTTGAAAAGTGCATCATTGTGAAGCGATGTACTTCATGAAGCACAGTGATCCTACCATATCATGGGGATCACATGTGCATGGAAGGTACTTCGTGAAGCATGAGTGCCTTTTAGAGATCCGAGTTCCATTAGGGATCTCCTTCCTTTATGATGACCCATGGGATTCAAGAAGGGAATCCCTTCTTGAATAGGGGTTTCATATGAGCCAAGGGAAAGGTATTTCCCAATGCTCAAATACCATGAAGAATAGAAATTATAAATGTTTCTCAAAGAAGAAGTTGCTTCACGATTTGAGAGCTGATAAGTTGAAAGGTCAGGGTATCCTTCCTTGGGGTCTTGGGGAATCCTGGTATGTATAAGCTAGTGACAACGTGGGGCTTTGAAAGTGTGGTGTAAAGCCTCTTGTGCTTTTCTATCATAGGCGTATTGCATCAAGTTCATTGTAACCACGACGTTCACCATCATCACCTCCTTGGCGAAGAGTCTTCCTTCATTCCTTTTGCGATACTCACAGAGGCCTCCATCAATTTCCAGGGAATCGTAGAGGTGGTCGTATTCCCTCATCGACGTGAAGGCTTTGGTAAATTTCATCATAATCACAGATCCTTCTATCTGTTTCCTCTGTCTATCTCAAAGGGGGTGCTTGGATTTGTGTCAGCTGTGGTGCTGAGTTTCCTTGAGAAAGTGTTTCGCGAAGCATCCCCTCTTGGCATTTGTGTGCTTGTTGTGTATTTTTTTCCCATGCACACATGTTGGTGACAAAAAATACACCCATCATACATTGAGCTGAGGGAAAAATTAGGGTCAAATTATAAAGGTAGATTGCCAAAATGTTTAGGTAAATTGCAAGATAGATAAAAAAAATTAGGGTCTCAATGTGTATAGGTTATGTGCGGGTTGAGAATGCAGCAATGCTCGATGTGTTCGGGTGCGCTGTGAAGATCAATTTTTTTTGCAGATAAATAGTATAGGATAACAACTATTTTTTCTCACATATATCCACATTTTTTCGCTAGGGATCTTGATTGGAGATGCTCCGCATGATCTGTGACTTCTCTTTGCAAATCAGGCCCTCCTTGCTCCATGGCTCACAGTGAGCCTTCAGACTCTGCGAGTGTGCACTTTGTGAGCTGTGTCTATGAGATATGTGGTTGAGATTTGCGACCTGTCTTTGTGATCTAGCTCTACGATAATGCTTTGTGATACAGGAAAAAAATCTAATTATTTGGGAAGATATTTCTCACTAAGAAGCTTCCATGGGGTCGGTGTGGATGCTTCTTGGAGGGAAGAGATGGTGAAAAAACTAGGCATTGGGGAATGTGTACAGAGCCATTCAGACCATGAATCCATGGTGTAGATACTGTTAAAAGGATAAAAGAACTACCCTATGTGAAAAATACTACCTCTATATGGATTTTTTATGAGGGGTGATATTCTCATTCCTGAAGTAAGTAGGGATGAGCCAGCCTATTGGTTCAGTAGTACGTTGGGCCAACACTAGTGGATCAAGGTTGCTGATGGTCATACAAAGGAGGATCACACACCCATCAATGCTGACTACTTGTATAATCATGTTAATAATGTTTATGGGAAGGCATTGCGGCCAGAGGTATCCCCCCTGCACATTACCACACCACTCTCAAGGCGGCCTAGGGGATCCTAAAGAAGGGGTGGACTGATTATTGGGACTTATGCCAGGGAGGCAATTTTACAGAAGTTTGTGCATGGGATTACTGGGTTTGTGCCTCCTATGAAGAGTTTGGTGAAAAGTTGATGTGATTGGGCCAATATGAAGTGGCATGGACTTACCAATTATATATTTCTCAACTGAAGCACCTGATGCCAGAGTTGTTGAGTAGGTGGTCATTGCGAACCAACACATTTCCTCCTCACCATGGAGAGGTCGTTATAATCCTTTGGGATCTTCACATTATCTCGGGGATTCCATCATTCAGGGCCATGTATGATGAGTTCCTCCCTACAGAGAATACATGTGAGGACTCGGAGAAGATGTTTCCACTGTCTAAGGTATTGATGGATCTGGTATTGGGAGATGACAAGAATTCAGTGAGGGATGTCCACTTCAAGTTGTTGTTCAGGCGATTCATGAATCACCCTTTATATAAGAAGTTTAATGTGATGCCTCCCATTTTCCCAAATGTGGCCCAAAACAGCAAAGATCCTTCATACTGGTGGCTCATTGAGGACAAAATTTGGAATACATGGGGGTTCCATGTCAGCAACGAGCAATGACCAATGGTTAGGTTTGCTGCTTTCATCTCGGCCCTCATCTGTGGCTGGATGATTCCATTGATAGTTATGATCATCGGTGTATGGCTGAGTAGGTTCATTATGGAATCGATGATGGCGATAGGGAACATATCAATCTAGGTATCGCGATGTTAAATAAGTTATACAAATTATTATGGCATATCAGTGAGGTAAAGAATCCACATAGTGTGTATGGACCACTCCATCTTCCTTTATGGATGGATAGTGGTGCATATGGGTGCCTATGAATACCCGAAACCCACTTACCCTCTAGGGATAGACTTTAGAACACCTATTATTCATGATATGGGGAGTTTCTAAGCCAATCTGACCCTGCCGCTAGTGATGAACCATGTTTGGAGGTCAGATTAATTCAACATAAATCCATTCCCATTGACAATATGTGTATTTAATGACGATGGTCAAGGGACTGAGGAGAATCGATCCTATATTTTGGCCTTTTGGGATGGATTCTTGGTTGATTGGGTTGATCTCAAGCCTCTCTGTAAGCCGTACACCCCGCACCTCTTTGCGAGGTAGTTTTGGTGCATGTAGAGGCTGACCCCGGGGGTCTACATGGGAGTACGCCACAAGGACCATCCATTTGAGATGATGCAGATATGGCTCATGTTCACATGAGAATATGGGAAGATGCAGAATGAGGATCCTCCGGCCACAATTTTTTATGGTCTAGTGAAGAAGTATGCCAAGATTTGGGAGTTAGCCTACCCCGGGGAGATGTTAAAGCAGATAACCACATATGCTAGTGAAGGGTTTCCTCCCCAACCTCAAGGTAAGGGCCGAAAAGCAGCAAGAACATGCCATGGTGGAAGGGCTGGAGTAGTGATGATACCTTCATCGATCAATAGGTAGGAGATAGCAACGAACCCAATGAATCAAAAGGGGAATTGTCAGAAAAAAGGGAGGCCACTAAGGGGGTTCCATAGGATACCCACTTAGGCTCTAGGGAAGCAGCTACACCATATAGATATGCATGAGGATGCAGTTCTCCTAGAGGCTTGGGACATTTGGGATGTTATCAGACAATTCTTAAATCCTTCCTAGATGTGGCACCATCTAATCCATATTGGGAAGGATCTTTCTGGGATCGGCCACTCCACGGCTTGATTTTCGGTATCTCAATATGAAGGGGATCAGTACATCGTCGGGCTAGAGGACTTTGTGCACTCTCGGGGTACTCTGTGTCCTATGATGTAACTCCCTGACCCTAGTTGCCCAGAATCAGTGCATTATTTTAATACGTTGGTATGATTATAAGGAATCAATTACCAAAGGACCGATCAGTTTAGCAGTCTTGGAAAATAGATTACATACATGGACGTTACATTACATTATAAAATGACAAGAAACTACAACATTTTACCCTTTTGAACACATTCATATCTATTAGCTTATCCCTTCAGGTCAACAATAAAATACTTTTTCACATCTTGGGATAAATAAAACATAGAAAGGGGTGAGATCAGATGCTCAGTAAGGATAATAATATATCCTAAACATTCATAAATAAGCATAAAAATTTAAGTAAATGTATAAGACTAAAACGAAATCCTTTAAAACATAATATTCATCATAATATGGAAAAGATAAAAACAAATAATTCCATTTAATTATTCACATGGATCTTCTACTAGTCGAATAATCACATGCAATATCAATATCCACTTTCATAATGATAGATTTTATAATTCCAAGCTTCATAACCACAAATTCAAGGCCTTGTTCCAAGATTACAAATAATATTTTGTCAAGACCTTGTGCCAAGACACTAGTTTGTCTCATAAGACCTACTGATGCATCGAGGAGCAATAGTGGGCTACACCCATCACTTACTAAGTCTTATGCATTCCACATATGAAAAGTTTTAAACATCATTTAAACATTCGTATTTAAACTAGAATACGAAATGTCAACACTTGATCCATAAACCATGAATGGTATAAAAATAACACATCCACAATCAAACATATCACAAAATCTAAAATACAATATGGAATAGTTGTATCATAATAAATCAGCCTCGATCAAGAATAATATCCCATAAAGGATGTTGACATAGTTGAAATTGATCTATAAAAATCATTGAGAGAAATATCCATTTTTCATGAATTCTTTTAAAAGTCGCGTAATTTATAAAAGAAGTCCTTTAAAAGATAGTTTTGAATCAAAAGTTTCTAATACAACTTTGAAAATTTTAAAAGGAATTAACATTTTAAAACATTCATGTCCATATAAATAAATCCTTAAAACCATTTTGAAAACATGGACATTAATGAGAAAGGATTAGAAGAATAAATATTTATAACATATAAAATGATGTTTTAGTAAAAATTACCTTAAAATAATCCCTTTAAAAACACTTTTTTGAAACATGGACATGGATAATAAATATGTCCCAGTAGATACTTACATAAAAACAACCTTGTATAATAAATATATTGTGAAATTACCCTTACCTTGCACTTTCTTTTGGTCGAGTGTAGGTTTAACATCCTGTATAATGCCCATAGTATGTTATTAAATTATAAAAAACCCATAATCATATTTATTATATCATACATGATTCATTTAATACTTTATACTACCCATTTAATAATGATTTCCATGTTAAATTACCATTTTGGGTAATAATCACTTTCTTTATCGTACGTGTTTTAACTTTTTATTCTTGATCGTATTATTTACATTATGATTTATATAATTCCAGAATATAAACCTAGATTTATATATCATATATATTTAGAATATAAATATTTATAATAGATAGATATAAGAAGTGGAAGGAACTTTTTATGGAGATGGTAGGTCGTACGTACACATAAATGTTGTTTCCGTTTTCATATCGTATCGAACGGAAGAAAGTGAATAAGTTATATGTAATTACGTATATATATATATAATATAATTATTATTTCATATATTACATACTTATTAATAATATATATTTTTATAATCATCGTTGAATGGTGAACGTGGAAATGAATCTCATCGCGTCCTGGAGACAGTAATCTATACGTACGCACGAGGAATAATATCATTATATTGATGGTGAAATCATATGTAATTGGATGGTATATCATATATACCTAATTATTAACATGTTATATTTATTATTTACATAATTTATAATCATTATTATACACATCCAAATAATGAAGTGTTTGAATAACAGACTACACCACAACGTGGAGACGGTAAGCCGTATGTATGTACATATGGTGACTTTGTCATTTAAAGGATGGATAGAATAAAGAATATGATTGTACCATATTTATAATAACATCACAGTATGTATGAGGTGATGGAGTTATTATTTTGTTATGGAAACTAAAAAGAAACAGGAAGTGGAAGAAAAAAAGAACATGAAAGAGGGTGGGGAAATTATTACCTCTTCTCCTGGTGTTTTCTTTTGAGTTGATCCAAATGGATCCATAGGTTGTATTTCTGATCAATGTATGACCTCTAGGATGAAGGGATGAATGTTGGGAGGACATTTGGGTAGGGGTTGTCTGAGCCAAATGGCATTGGAGATGTAAAATTAAGAGAAGGGGAAGTACCCTTTTATAAAAGAGGATAGGGTCACTTTAGGAAAAGCTTGAAATATTATTTTATAATAAAGTTATTTTCGATTTATAATGGATCTAAAATGATTTATCTCAAGGATAAGGTGGGTATGGGTCTGAAACCTCTCATCCAATGTGTCTTATATTGGTTTAGGTCACCATATTAACAATATCTATTAGATTTAACTCTTAGTTAAATAGTTTCACATTTACCATGCCTCTTTGTATTTATATATTATATGGTTAATAAACATACTATAACAAGCCAAGAGAACCCCAAGTGGTTCATTATTAAAATATATAACCTTGTAAATGTACTTTTTCTAAAACATAAATTTTTAAGAATATTATATCAATTAATAATATTGTATTTGTTTTAAAAACTCAATTATGTCAATTTTGACAATATTTAGTATTTGGTTTATGTGAAAATCATTACAACATTATTACATAAAAAAAATTATAAAGTCAACTCTAACATGTCATATTAACCTTGAATTTTTTTAATTCAAAAAAAGTATGAAATTACATTTATTTGGATATTTATAATATCAATTATTTTAATCTTTCATTTATAAGGTAATTACTAAATCATCATTGTGTCATAAATAAATTAAATTTTTTAATGTCTAAAAATTATAAGTAAAATATAATTTTATAGTAAATATTATTATCTTTCTAATGAATATTTGTAGTTTAATTTATCTTATGTATAACCCTATATTAAAAATGGTTTAGTTATTAAAAATTGAATTTAACTCTTTTAACTATTCTACATATAAAAATAATAATAAATGTCCTAATATAATCTAGTTGGACCAAATGGGGTCATATTGTATTCATGAGGTTGTTTTTGGTTTAATTACACTTATCCAATAGAATTAGGACATGTTTTAGGGTAATTATAATATCATTTTTACCCTTAATTACCCTATTTACTTTTAACTGTGGTAAATAAAAGTCAAAATTTACTATTCACTAAAAATTGTTTTTATCTTATTGAACCATATTTTACTTACTTATATACACCATGTCTCTTATGTTTTTGAAATTAAACTCACAGAAGTAGTAAAGTTATGTTTTATTCAAATTTGTAAATGCTCCTAAAAGGTAGGTAAAATACGGTAAAAAGTTCATCAAAAAATTATACATCCAATTTATTATATAATTTATCCAATTAATTACATAGAACATATATAGGTATTATATATAATAACATAAAATAAATTTAAAAAAAATAAATAATTATTTAAATAAAAAATCCGTTTTAAACAATAACTTAATGTTTTTCATTATTCATCAAAAATTGAATGATTTTAGAAAAATACCAAAAATTCATCCTAATATAATTCTGATATTCCGAATATAAAATGAATTCTATTTTACCAAATTCAAAAAATGGATAATTAATTAATTAATTTAAAATTAAATCCTGTTGTCGAAACTAAAAAGCGTGTTTTTAAAAAGTAAAAACTATCAAAAGATTAACATGTGTTTATGTAAAATTTAAATTTTAAATTACTTATAATGACCTAAATTTTATGAAATTATAAAAATATAATCTAATTATACTTAAAAACAATATAAATTTTTAATTTAACACTATAAATTATTTTGACGAAAAAAGTAGTTTTCAATTAAAACATAGTATTTTTCACTTTTCATCAAAATATGAAATTTATCAGAAAAGTACCAATAATTTTTCCAAACTAAATTATTATGTCCCTATTCTAAATAATAATTTAATTTCATTATTTTTGATATATAAAAGTGTCAAATATTGGTTTTAAAAAGTGTACTCCATTAAAAGGCGGTAAAATTGCATTTTTTAAAAAATACTTTCTTTTATCTGAAAAAATTAATTTTTTCTTATATTATGTATAAAAAACAAATAATATGGATGTTAAAATTATTTATAGTAGATAATATTAAAAATTAAGTTAAAACTATTCATAATCGCTTTTTGAACGACTAGTTTGGTAAGTTGTTGTTTGCTCGAACTCGGTGTTCCGTGTAGCGCAAGCTATTGAATTACTTTAATGAGATAACATAAAATGAAATATTGGGGTGTTATATTCTACCCTCCTTTAATAAATATAATCCTCGTAATTTGAAATTATTTTTCAAAAATAAAAGGTTAATAATTGAAAAATACCTTTGTAGAAAACCCACATCAGAAATTGGGTTAATAAAATTTAGTTCTAATAAGAGGGAAAGGGAAATGAAAAAGTCACCACCAAATTATGATCTCGATTAGGAGAACATTGGTGGAAACTAGAGACACATAATTGGAGGGAATACGTAAATATTTATAGGGAGTGATTGAGTTCAATAATCACAAATAAGTGTAAAATTGAGGGCCTCAAAACCATCAATCTATTGTGATTTAAAATATCATCGGTTCAACAAAACATAGGGTATTAGGATAACACATTTATGGTTTTAAGATCCCTTCCCTAATGTTTTAGAATTAATTTATTACTAGAATAAGATGAAAAAATATACTTGATATGTATAATTTCATCCTTCAACTAATTCTTACCACAAACTCACCTTTCACTCCAAAAGTTAATAGAATTACAAAATATTCAATTTATCATAATCTTATAGGGTTCTAAAAATAATGATCCTATAATTCATTTGTCAGAATATTTAAAAAAACTACATTACACAAACCAAAACCTCATGTAGGCCTCTGGTAGGTGATGCACACTTGTCACCCTTCGGTTGTGGGTTCAAGTTTCGTGCCCCTACCAGACGCGACGGGTTGTCGCCGGACCTTCGGGTTGTTATTTTTATGACAATCCAAAAATAATCTTATGAAATGATTTAACCTCAATAATAGTATCCAACGTCAAACATAGTCCATTCCACCCATTAGACTTATTCAAAATATTTCTGTCCCAACTCATAGTCCAAAATTTATAAAGGTAAACAAAATTAAGATCTCTTTTTCCACATAATAATATATGAATACCTTTATCATGTATTATTTTAAAACATTATAATACCCTGAATTACCATTAACCCTTGTTAATTACCTTCATTCTCCCTTATTATTTATATAATACTAGATATATTCCTTATATTTAAAAATTTCCAACAATAATGGAATAATGAAATCATTAATTAGTTTCAAAGTATTCAACAATATTGAATATAATTTATCAAAATCAATCATATATTATTCCAAAATCACTACCTTAGTATCAGGACCATATTATGGTTTAGCTTTCCTTGAACCATGTATTTTCCAAAAATTTTAACCTGGAACTATGTCACATTACATGGTACCATACAATCTCAAATCCTTAATTTAATAGTATTACAGTACAATCCTTATTTTTTTCCATAATTAATATAACAAGTGCATCATTGATACCACAATCAAAAGAAATAATTCATTAATAACCACATAATAACACTAGCCATTCATCTTCATCTATGGTAGTATCATAACTTTATTATTATTCAATAACATAATTTTGGGTATACTCTGATGATTTGGACATTGATTCGCATAGTCCGAACTCCTTGCAGATGAAGCAATGTACCTTTGAACCATTTTTCATACCCTTGAAATCACGTACTTGGTGTCCTTTTCTCCATAGATATAATAAACTCTCATTCCCTTTAAGAATTTACCAAGGTGATTCTTTCCACGGTTATCACATATAGTAAAATCCTTCTTCCCATCTTCCCTTTATCCATCTTTCTCTCTTCCATTCTTTTCTTCGCTTGCATCCCTTCAAAGTCATAGGACTCGGAAAATTATTTACTTTTTTTATTAACACATGATATTATTTCTTCATATGATGAGAATACGTGGGAGACTATTTACCTTCTAAATTTTGTCTTATTACAATGAAATATTTGATCCTTCTTAATCTTTTGATCATGCGCATTGTTGGAGTTCTCATTCCTTCTATAAGGAACCATATCTAAACAATGGCATACACTCGGTTAGTTTATGAATCACAATACATAATTCCAAACATGTAAAATACCTAATAAAAATTGAATATATTATGCGTATAATATATAATCATAAAATGTTTCCTTTGAGGAAATATTTACTCTTAAATCCTTTATAATGGCTTATAATAAAAATTTTAATTATCCTAAGCATATCCCCTTAGAGTGTTGTAACCAAGAGTACAACAAGGCCAGTTGTCGTGTACCAGGATACCTCAGGTCAAGCCCAAAACTCCTTGTCGGAGTTTTCACTCCTAGGTACATCTGTTTCAGAGCCACCTCTACCTACTCGTATCCATACAAGGATGTATTTCGTAGAAAATACACAAAATCTCTACATAACAAACATTCTAGAAAGTTCTTATATACTATTCCTCAATTTCTATCTTAGGGTAATGTTCTCTAATCAGAGTTTATATAAATCTATTTCCATGGTTGTTGCTAAAATTCCTCTGATACCAACTGTAACACCCTAACCTCAATTACCCAGAGTTGGTACATTATTTTAATACATTTACATGATTTCAAAGAATCAATTCTCAAAGGACTGATCAGTTTAGCAGTCTAGGAAAATAGATTACATACTTGAACGTAACATTAAATTATAAAATAAAAAAACAACAACATTGTCCCCTTTTCAACACATTCATATCCCTTACACTATCCCTATAGGTCATCCATAAAACACTTCTTCACATCCTCGGAAAAATAAAACATAGAAATAGGTGAGCTTAGATGCTCAGTAAGGATAAAAATATAGCGGAAAATTTCATAAAAAAGGATAAACATTTAAGGTATTGTATAAGACTAAAACAAAATCCTTTTAAACTTAAATAATTGCATAATGGGGAAAAGATAAAATCAAATAACTCTATTTACTTATTCACATGGGTATTCTATGATTCTAATAATCACTTACAATATCAACAACCACGTTCATTATGATGGAATGCATAATGCCAGACTTCATAACCACATTGTCATGACCTACTGCCAAAACTACAATAAGATTTTGTCAAGGCTTTGTTCCAAGATGCTAGTTTGACTCATAAGACCTACTGATGCATCGAGGAGCTATAGTGGAATCCACCCATCACTTACTAAGTCCAGTGCATTCTTCATATGAAAAGGTTTCAACATAACATAAATAGTCATACTAAAACTAGAATACAGAATTTAAACACTTTATCCACAAACCATGAATGGTATAAAATTAACACATCCATAGTCAAACATATAAAAAAACCATCAATACATTATGGAATATTTTTATCATAGTAAATCAACCTCAATCAAGAATAATATACCATAAAGGATGTTGACATGGTAGAAATTGATCAGTAGAAATCTTTTAGAGAAATATCCATTTTTTATGATATCATTTAAAAGTCAAATAATTTATAAAAGAAGTAATTTAAAAAATAGTTTTGAATAAAAAGTGCCTCATACCACTTTTAAACTTTTTATTTGAATTAACATTTTAAAACATTCATGTCCATATAAATAAATCCTTAAAACCACTTTGAAAACATAGACATTAATGGGAACGGTTTAGAAGAATAAATCTTTAAAACATTTAAAACGATGTTTTAGTAAAAATTCCCTTTAAATAACCCCTTTAAACAGACTTTTATGGAACATGGACATGGATAATAAATATTTCCTAGTAGATACTTACATAAAAACAACCTAGGATAATAAAGAGATTGTGAAATTAACCCTTACCTTGCACTTTCCTTTGTTCGATGGTACGTTTAACTTCCTATATAATGACCATAGTATGTTATTAAATTATTACATAACCATATTAATATTTATTATATCATACATGATTCATTTATGACTTTATACTAACCATTTAATAATTATTTCCATGTTAAATTAGCAATTTGGGTAATAATCGCTTTCTTTATCGTACGTGTTCTAACTTGTTATTCTTGATCGTATCATTGAATTCATGATTAATATACTTATAGAATATAATAATTTATTTATATATCATATATATTTACAATATTAATATTTATAATAGATAGATATATGTAATTGAATGCACTATTTATGGAGACGGTAGGCCATACGTACGCATAAACGTTTTTTCTGTTTTCATATATCATTGAACAAAAGTAAGTGAATAAGATAAATGTAAGTACATAAATATATATATATATATCCAATTTCCTTATTATGTTATATATTACATACTTATTAATAATATATATTTTTATAATCATCGTTGAATGGTGAATGTGGGAATGAATCTCATCGCGTCGTGGAGACGTTAATCCGTATATACACACAAGCGATAATATAACTATATTGATGGTGAAATCATATGAAATTGGATGGTATATAATATATACTGAATAATTAACATGTAATATTTATTATTTAAATCAGTTATACTAATTATTATACCCATCCAAATAATGAATTGTTTGAATAACAAACTACACCATGATGTGGAGATGGTAAGCTGTACGTACACATGTATGATGACATTGTCATTTATAGGATGGATTGAATAATGAATATTGTTGTACCATATTTATAATAACATCACAATATTTAGTAGGAACTTGAGTTATTATTTTGTTTTGGAAACAACAAATAATGAGGAGGTGGAAGAAGAAAAGAACTTGAAAGAGGGTGGTGAAATTATTACCTCTTCTTTAGGTGCTTCCTTTTGAGTTGATCAAAAAGGCTCATTAGGTTGGCTTTCTGATCAAAGTAAGGCCTCTAGTATGAAGGGGGAAAAGTTGGGAGGAAATTTGGGCAGGGGTTGGCCGATAAAAATGGCTTTGGAGGTGTGAAATTAAGAGAAGGGGAAGTACCCTTTTATAAGAGAGGTGAAGGTCACTTTAGGAAAAGATTGAAATATTATTTTATAATAAATTCATTTTCAGATTCTAAGGGCTCCAAAATATTTTATTTCGAGTCTAATGTGGGGATGTGTCGAAACAATATCATCCAATAGGTTTTATATAGGTTTAGGTCACCATATTAACCTTATATTTTAGATTTAGCTCTTAGTTAAATAGTTTGACATTTACCATGTCTCTTTGTATTTTAAATTATATATTTAATAAACTTACTATAACAAGCCAAGAGAATCCCAAGTAGTTTATTATTTATATATATATCCTTATCTATGTCTTTTGGATGATCCTTATATTTTTATGAATATTGTATCAATAAATAATATAGTAATTGTATTAGAAACTCAATTATGTCAATTTTGACACTATTTAGTATTTGTTTTTTGTGAAAATCATAACAGAATTATTACTTAAAACAAAAATTATTTAATCAACTATAACATGTCATATTAACCTAGAAATTAGTTTAATTCATCAAAAGTCTCAAATTTCATTTATTTGTATATTTATAATATCAATTATTTTAATCATTCATTTATAAGGTAATCTGTGCATCATAATTGTGTCATAAATAAATTAAACTATTTAATGTAAAAAAATTAAAAATAAAATACCATTATATAGAAAATATTTTTATCTTTAGATTAAATATTTATAGTAGAATGTATCTTATGTATAACCCTATGATAAAAATGGTTAAGTTATTAAACATTGAATTTAACTCTTTTAACTCTTCTTTAAATATAATAATAATAAATGTCCTAATATAGTCAAAGTGAACCAAAAAGAATCATATTTTATTATTAAGTTTGTTTTTGGTAGAATTACACTTATCCAATAGAATTAGGACATGTTTTTGGGTAATTATATTATCATTTTTACCCTTAATTACCCTATTTACTATTAACTGTGATAAAAAAGGTCAAAAGTTACTATTCCAAAAAAAATTATTTTCATTTTATTGAACAAAATTTTACTTATTGATATCAATCGTGTCTTTTGGATTTTTGAAATTAAACTCACAGAAGCAGTAAAATTATGTTTTATGCAAATTTTTTAATGTTCCTAGATGGTGGGTAAAAGATGGTAAAAAGTTCAACAAATATTTATACATATAATTTTATTATAATATGAATACAATGAATTACATTGAACATATATAGGTATTATATATCTAACTTGAATTATAATAAATTTAAATAAAATAAATAATTATTTAAATAAAAAGTCGGTTTTAAACAATAAGGTATTGTTTTCACTATTCATCAAAAATTGAATGTTTTCAGAAAAATACCAAAGATTCATCCTAAGAGAATTTTGATATTATGAAATCAAAAATGAAATTTATTTTACCAAATAAATGACATAGAAGTTTTATTAATTATTTTAATATTAATTCCCATTGTCAAAACCAAAAAGTGTGTTTTTAAAAAGTAAAAATTATTAAAAGATTGACATGTGTTTATGTCAAATTTTAATGTGAAGTTACTTATAATGACCTAAATTGAATTAAATAATAAAAATATAATCTAATTATACTTCAAAACCATTGAAATGCATAATTTATCACTATAAATTATTTCAATTAAAAAAGTTGTTTTCAATTAAAACATAGTATTTCTAACTATTCATCAAAATATGAAAGTTATCAAAAAAGTATCAAAAATTTATCCAAACAAAATTTTTATGCGCCTCTTTTAAAGAATAATTTAATTTCATTAAATTTAATATATAAAATGTCAAATAATGGTTTTAAAAAGGGATCTCCATTAAAAGGCTGTAAAATTGCATTTTTTGAAAAATATTTTCTTTTATCTGAAAAAATGAATTCAATTTTATATTATGGCTAAGAAACACATAATATGGATATTAAAATTAAATAGACTATATAAGATTCAAAATTCAGTTGATACTACTCATAACTTCTTTGTGAACGGCTAGTTTGGTAAGTTGTGGTGAGTTCGAACTCAGTGTTGCATGTAGCGTAAGCTATTGAATTACGTTACTGAGATTACGTACTATGAAATCTTAGGGTGTTACAAATGAAGGATCGAATGAAATAGATTCTCAAAAAAATCGTCTCTATGCAATCATCATCCACTAAATTGAGGGAGTTCTTCCCCCTACCAGAATAATTAGAAGAGTCCTCCTGGGGGGGAAGAGGCTAGTAGAGGGTGCCCTTTGGAGGAAGGTGAGGTTGCAAAATCAGAGCTAGAAGAGTTTGCAGAGGTTCTTGAGGTAAACCCTAAACCATTTTCTTGTGGTCCTCTTTTATTTTACTTAGGCCTTCTCAACTAACATCTGACCTGTACAGGAGGGCCTTATACGCAAAACCCACTCTTGTAAAATAGTAGATAAAGTTTCAGGATCTTCAACTGTGATAACGGTGATTGCTACATCTATCCAGGCTGCGACACCCATGGGGGTTCTCCCAGAGTCTTCGTATTTTCCTACCATATAAAGGGGCCACACCTCGGGATTCCGGCAGCAACTTCTCAAGGTAGAGGCCAACTATTTGACTTCTATAAGTCTTCCTCACAGGATTTGTTATTGCTTTCCACTAAGCCCGACCAACTGAAGTTGGTGTATTTTTATGTGCAAATTTTTTCAAATGTCATGGGCCACATTGGATTGGGTGGTTGGGGATCCTGACACTACCATTCCTAGGATAACGCTGATGGTCGTGGAAGCGATTAACCATTCTGACCAAACCATAGCACTCAAGATCACTAGTGGGACCATTGGAAAGATGAAACCTAAAATCATCGAGGTGGAATCTAATGCCAAAGATCAATCAGATGACTTATGGCCTGACCAACCTGACCAGACACTAGAGGAAGATCCTACTGACGAATTCTTGGATCTGTTCCCCGCATAAGCACCCACTGACCATGATGATCTAGATGACACAGCTTTCGATGAGGTGGATAGTAAGGTCATCCATCACTGGTAAAGGAATCTGATGAAGAGCTTCATTTGGGATACCCCAAAATCATAATGGATAAACAATATGGGTAGGCTTCATTCCTAACTACATGAACTATGTGCTTGGGGAGTTGATTCCAGGTTCCCTCATATGCTCATCTGAAACTATATGGCAGAGAAAATATAAGAAAATGTTCACATCCTAAGTGTGAGATGGAAAAAGAATAAGTCAGTAACATAAAGAGACTCAACGAGGCTGATCATGAGATCCAACACTTGAGGGTGAGGTAAAATGAGCATTCATCTTTCCTCAAAGAATAATCGGGACTCATATCGTGACTGAAGTCCCATCTGATAAAGGCTGAGGAACATGTGAGGTGATCTTCTGAAAAGATGTCTATTAGCTAAGCTGAGGAGGATCAGGCCTGGATCAATTTTGAATAACTACACCCCATCTCTATTGAGGAAAAGAGGGAGCTTGATAGGCGACAGCAGGTCCTGGATGCTACGAACTAAAGAGTAGCAGTGTTAGGATGATCTATTGAAGAGGTTAACCCATCTGTGGGAGGAGGATATTTCTAGTCATTTTAATCAGTGTGAACTCATAAATGCAATTTCATGTCTTTCTTGTTTATATACGTTGTGTGCATGAGTTTCGTTGTCTATTTTGGTTTTCCACATTTCCATGACATCCATTAAAAATCCATCAATCAATCCGTAAGCTCACATGGGTCATGCCTGATGTGAGAAACAAGGGATGACTGCCTCATTATTCTGATTGAATATGAGAATTCAAATCCATCTTTAGGAATCTAGGGTCTGATCAAAAAAATATGGGTTTCTGGGAAGAGATATGGAGGCCTGATTGGGGAATAATGTTCTCAAAACATTCAAATTGTCACTTTCTAAACGTGCTTTAGTGCATGAACAGGGTAACACAAGGGGCATTAGAATCAATCCGAACATAGGGGAGTGGAAAGTGTTAATCATGAAACCAAAAATTTGAATCATTGTAGGGATGGAATGATAATAAAGGATAACTGTTGACCATGTTTGAAACATAGTATCCCTATTGTGTTAGCCTAAAATGGGGACAACAAATTTGCACTAACCAATTACCATGTTCGAAACACGAGGCCTGAATCGAAATTTCATCCATATTCTTCCAGAACGTTAGCCTAGGATAGTAGGATAGCTATAGGCTGAGAATCTATACTGTTAAGGGGTTCCTTTAGATGTGAGAGAGGAAGGGGATCTAAATAAAGGGAACAGGAAGCATGGTGGGTGGAGTGATGGGTTGTTTGAATGGAGTCCAAAACTCTGGAAATTATGCCACCATGATTAGAACACATTAGGTGAGCACGTAGTTCTGGTTAGGTATCATACTCATATCCTAAAATGATCTCTTTGGAAGGATCCTAGAGTGGCCCCACAGTTTTACGTCATGCCAATGAGGATGATAGACCCACATTTAAAGGACATACAATGATGAAATGGTTACCCAAAAATGAAATGCACGATGTAGTGCATATCATGACGTGGATGAGGACTAAATCATTCCATACCACACCACCTGTTCCCATTGTTAATCTTTAGAAAATAGAATAGAGGTGGGCTAATATTGGGGGAGGACCCGAGGGAAAGCTCTTGAGAGTTCCTACGTATCCTATGCGGATGGGATTCATTCCATTTGTAGTTCTAGAGGACCCATGTAGTTTTTCTTCATATGGTAGGATGGAGAGAGAAAGATAGAGGAACCCAAAATGGGGTGGGGAGTATGTGGTGCGACTTTTATAGGCCCTACGTGAATGAGGATAGAATCCCACACCACACTGCGTAATCCTCAAGGAAATCTTAGGTTGAGCGACCAAAGATGAATAAATTTGTGATGGGCCAGAGACTGAGTGCTCGAGAATTCCTATGTACCACATTAGGAGGGGAATCAAGCCACACATAGTTATAAGAGTGCATTTTAACCTCATGTGGGATGAGGGGCGTGTGTGGTTTGGTTTCACCAATAAACATCCTACCAAAACCACTAATCCCACGTTAGTCATGCTTGATGTGGGAAAAAAAGAGTAGTGATGGGATTATACAGGTAGAGGGAGGCACAAATTCAAGGGAAGATGATGCTAGGTTAATAGAATCCTAATAATACCAATCTTCCTACATAATGCACATAGATGCATGAAGGGGTAAAACTGAGTGTATTGGAATTCCACTTAAACAACAAGAAGTGGAAAGACATGAATCCTGGCACTCGAGATCTGGATCATAATTATGGTGGCATGACAATGGAGGATAACTATTTACTATCATTGAAACACTGCATCTGTTTCATGATAGTCTGACGTGGGGACATACAAACCAGGGTTGATCACTGATTATTTTTAAAACATGGGACCTATCACAAAATGTCATCTGAGGACTTTCAAGGCATTGGCCCAAGGCTGTAGGTGAGCCAATGTGGCATGAGACTAGGTTGTATATGGGGTCCCTTCATACATGAAATAGTATGGAGACCCAACTAAAGGGATCATGAAGCATGGGTAAAACACGAGGGAATGTTCATGTGGAATCCAACACATTGGGCTTTACACCACGATGAATTTTATTACACCAATAATATGTGTCCGATAGACGGAGACACATGGTGTGGTTGTTGAAAAACCCCGACTTGAATAAGGATAGTATAAGTCCATAGTATACCATGCGCTCTCCGGGGAAAACCTGGGTTGGGGAACCAAAGGTGGAATTTTGGATGGGCACAAGATGAATTATCTAGGCTTTCCTACATATCCCAAGTGGATGGAAATCAAGCCATTCATAGTTTTGGAAATATTCATGCAATTTATCGTCATTCTACCAAGATATAGGAGACTGGAAGGAATATCCCCAAAATGAAATACATGGAATGGATATCATAAACCTGGTATGAATGAGTACTACAGAGGTCCTCACAACACTACATGCTTCCAATAGAGTCCGGACTAAGGGGGTCAGAAAGAGGTAATGATTTGGGATACCTAGGGTTGGACCCAAAGATGAAATGACTAGGTATTCCTATGTATCCCATTAGGATAAGAATCAATCCATTCATTATTCTGGAATATGGAAGGGTAGTGTACCAATTCTATGAGAAATACTAGCATTCAGGTCTATCCCGAGCACCAAAATAAGCATTATTGGATCGATCTTGTTTGTTCTTTTGAGGGTGGATGTGTTTTATTTTTGAAGCATCAAACCTAGGATGTAGAATCTGGGCATTGATGCATGAATAAATCCATATGTAGGCCTTGAAAATTGGCATGGTGGATGACCGAAACCAAACATGATGTCCCCTAGAGATAGGACACCACATTGTGGTGTCATTTTTCATCATGTATCCAAGATGATAGTGTCACAGTTTAGGGTCGTATGATAGGACCAACCCATGGATATTAATGTTGTGTGGAAAAGGAAAAATATTTTAAAGTCATGTGGTACCAGTCAGTATAGTGTAACGTCCTATTTCTTGGACTCCCACAGAAGAATGAGGTTCTCAAGGGGATGTACATGGGGTGATTAATCTTACCCAATGTGAACGAGGACATCATTTCACACCAAATCACGCACAACCCCAAAAGTGGGGGAACCTTAGTACAAGGGGATAGACAAGATTAGAGGATATGGTGATGGACTCGAAGAAAAAATGTTAGATCATCCATATGTATCCCATAAATGAGGGAATCAATCCATATGTAGCTCTGAGAGTGTTGTGCAGTTTAATGTCATGCGACAAGGAAGAATGAGGTCTTATTTTATGGTCATAGATCTTAGACCAAAAGAAGGGAGATTCTTCCAAGCATACATAAACCATGAACAAATCACTAAGACCATGTGAGATACACTCGATGTGGGAAACAAGGGCAGAGTAAGTCTTAGAACATGTGGAATATAGAGAATGGAGAAACGATGTGGAGCCTCGAATGAAACCACGTTATGGATTTTTATTCTTAATGCACAAACATGCACTAAGGGATAATGCTAGATTTGATTAAATTGCACTTTTACATGATGTAGTGGAAATATATGTGAATCATGCAATAAATATTTAAGTCTTAATGGTGGTGGCGTAACGATGGAGGATAACTATTAACCGCATTTGAAACAAAACATATGTATCATGTGACCCAAAATGTGAAAAAAATGAGCATCGATCATTGACCATATGAGAAACATGGGACTTGTGTCAAATTTTCTATTGAAATCATGGGGGACGTTGGCCGAAGATGTTAGGGGAGAACTAGGGCTTATCCTCTAGGCTATTCAGGGGTCCTTTAAAATGTGAAAGACGATGAAAACCCAAATAAAGGGAAAAACAATGAATGTAAAGTGATGAAAACATGTCCATGTAAAAACTAACATTATAAGTCTCAAATAAAAGTGAATTTAGGAATTTTGGTGAATTTACCAAGAGGTTCGAGGGGCCCAATTTAAAGAAGACGACCATGGGAGATAGCTAGAGGAAATGGGAACAGAGGTCTCTCAATTGGTAGGTACATGGTGTGGATGTTACAAAACCAATGTTAATGAGTACATAAGACCACCCCACACCAAATACCCCCCCCCCCCCAGGAGAACTGAAGAAAAGGGGCCAAGAGGAAGATAAGATTTTCTAAAAGAATGTAGCGAACATGCATCTCAATGGGAATCGTGTATGACATGGTGATTAACCTATCCGGAATGAGGACATAATCCCACACATGCCACACCATTCATATTTCTAGGATAGGAGTGGCCAAGAGAAGATCAGATGAAACAGGGATGGGCATGAAAATGAAATGTTCAGGTGTTCCTACGTATTCCATGAGTATGGGAATCAATCCGTACGTAGTTATCGAGATGCCATGTAGTTTAACATAATGTGATAAGGAAATGATATATCTTAGTTTATGGTTATTGATCTCAGACCATAGATTCCTAGTTTAATGTCATGTGTGTCGGATAGAAGGGGAGAAAAGTTGAATCACCACGCCTGTCATTTGGGAGACCATGGGGTGACAATAATGATTGAGGATAACTGTTGACCATGTTTGAAACACATTATCCATATCGTGTGACCTAGAATGGAAAAAACAATAGAGAATCGACGACTGGCCATATTCAAAATGCGGGACTTGTTTCAAATTGTTGTTCGAGATACTCTGGGATGTTGACACAAAATGGTAGGTGAGCCATGGTGGTCTGAAAGCAAGACATTATGGAGTCCTTTAGGATATGAAAGATGGGAACTCAAATGGTGGGAAACGTGATGCATGGAAGTGCCAGAGCAGCCTAACGTATTTCTCTAAGGATTCTATATAGTGTAGGGGTGTCTTAAGGGTATGTGTGTGGCCAGGAAAAAACAACCTGACGTGATCAAGGACATAGATTCCATACCACACTGCACAATCCTAAGTGACATCTTGGGCCAATAGGCCCGAAAGGTCAAGGGACCTAAGGCTGGGCCACTAATGAGAATTCATGACATTCCAACGTATCCAATAATAATGGGAATCATGATAAACATAGTTCTGAAAGAGTTGTGTAGTTTAATGTTGTGCGATAAGGACATGGGAGATCATATTTTATGGTCATAGTTCTTAGATCAGTTTGTTCTTTATTGTCATGATGGATGAGGAAAGGTCAAGGGACCTGAGTCTAGGCCATGGATGGGATGTTTCAAAAATCCTATGTATCCCATAAGGATGGGAATCATGCTGAACGGAGTTCTGAAAGTTCCTTGTAGTTTAACATCGTGTTTCAAGGATAAGGGGAGATCTGCTTTTAAGGTCATAGAGTTCGGAGCAGTTTTAATTTTATTGTCATGTAGGACGAGGGTGGTTGTTTAACATCTTTCATCATGGTAATACATATTAACTTCATGTGAGATGAGTATTGGTTAGTTTTATTCCATTCATCCTGGACGAATCACACAGTTTAATGTTGTGTGGTAAAGATGGAACAATTTAAGATCATGTGGGATTTTTCAAGAAATAAATTTCTTGAGTAATTTAGCATTGATGGGAGGAGTAATATGCTCACCATCCATGGTGACTAGAGAGTATGCACCATTTGGGTAGACCTTGTGGATGATATATGGTCCCTCCCATTTGGGGTCCAACTTCGATGGCTTCCTACTAAGTATCATTGGCATTCTCAGGGCCAACACGATGTCACCTTGTAAGACATATTGGAGGTGAACTTTCTTGTTTAAAGCTATAGTAATATTATTCTAATGCCTCCCTAGATTTTGTAGGGCACAAATCCTGTTCTCTTCAAGAACATTTATTTCCTCTAGATGGATTTTGTCTACTTTGTCTAGTGTCTGGTGATGGTAGACTGTTGTGCACAATGAAGGCAACTGAATCCTGATGGGCAAGAATGCCTCAATTCTATACACAAGGGATTATGGGGTCTCCTGAGTGTAAGTACGATTCATCGTCCGATAATCCCATAGAGTGTTGGGGAGTTTTTTTGGACAACTCTTATTGTTTTCACCAACCATCTTCTACAGAATGTTAGAGAGGAGTTTTTTGAATGCCTCAATCTACCCATTTTCTTGTGCATGATAGTGAGTGGTATGATTATAATAGATGTTGTACATGGCATAAAACTTCGTCAAGTCAGCTACTCAGAAGTGGGTTCCATTATTGGGGAGAAAGACATAAGTGACTCTGAATCGGTAGATGATATTAGAGCTCACAAAATCAATGATTGAATGGGCCTTGACTACCTTGATCTGAACTACCTCTGTCCACTTTGAAGGGAAATCTATAGTGTTCAGGGTAAACCTGCAAAAGCGAGCTATCCCCAGTGGATTTAGTCCCATGGAATCAATTCCCTAGACTATAACGGGCCAAGATTACATGGTAGTGTAGAGAGGTTCTAGCGGTCGATGCACAAAAAATGGAATGGATCTAGAATGCATGGAACATCTTCTAAAAGTCAGTATTGTAACAGATCATGGAGGGCCAAAAATACCCCGATCTCTAGATCTGATGAGTGAGTTTCGACCCTGCCTAATGATCCCTATAAGAACCAGCATGAACCTCTTGCATTAGCTATGAAACCTCACCTCCCTAAAATAAACGGAGGAGAATCCCATCAAACCCACATCTACAGAGGATATAATCAAGACTAGGACCACTCTTGAGGGTGAACTAAAATTCACACCATCAAATTTTGTAATGCTCTTCTAAATCTATCGGGATATTAACATGTTGGAGATAGTCAATAAAGGGGGTCCTCCAGTCTGGAGTCACTTCCAACACAGTGGTAGGGGGACCTAGGTGTCCTGATGTGGAGGCCCCTATAGTAAGGTGGATTACATGAAAGTTATCATCTTCATCCAGAGTAATGGGAGAAATGACTCCACGATATACCACATGGATAACCAAATCATCCTGATCATGCTCTAAAAGTGATGTGGCCAGGTTGGCCAAGGCATTGGCTCATCAATTCTATGAACGAGGGACATGAGTAACATATGGAGGAGAATGGAAATTGGAAATTAGCTGGCCAGTATGTTAAAATTGAGGTGAATTCTCTGGATTCCTGACGATGTAGTAATTTTTGATCTTCTTGATGACTAGTTCAGATTCCCCTTTAACATGAAAGTGTGGAAGATTAATCTCAAGGGCCAAGTTGGGACCAGTGATGAGATCCTGGTACTCAAACTTTTTGTTGGTACAACCTTATGACAAAAGGAATGAATATGGTATAATAGCTTGCACAGGCGTGGTGAATATGATACCCAAGACCACTCTGTTGAGTCTCGAATCATTATGTCTCCTACTGGTAAGGATTCAGGAAGCAACGTCAAAGTGAATTTTCCAACATGGAATGGATTGATCTACCGAGAGGATTGCCTCATCTAGAAAATAAATATCCAGAGACTAGTCTATGAGAGCTGGATGGATGGCAAGGAAGTATGCCAACGCTTGTCCCTTGATTGCCTTTTGAGGAATAAACATGTTGTTGAACTATTTGAGGATCACTTCCCACTGAGCTAGATGTCCTATCAACATGGGGTGGTTCAAAATTTATTTCAGCTGATCCACTCAGAAAACTAGCTGTATCTCATGATGCTATAAGTAATGTCGCAATTTCTACACTAAAAATAAAAATGGAAGGCATCTCTTCTTGATAGGGGAATATTTGTTCCTTGTATCAAGTATCATGTGTTTTAGATAGTATAAATTGTTCTCCATTCCCTCATTGTTCTTCTGAGTGATACGAGAATTGAAATATCATTCCATAGTGGTCATATAATGGACCAGCGACATTCCAACAATGGGTGGCATCAGAACTGGAGGCTGTAACAGGTACTTCATTATTTCCTCAAAAGCAGTCTTACACTATTCATCCCACAGATAATTGGAACATTTCTTCATGATCCAAGAAAAGGTCTTACACATTCCATCATGATTTTTAATGAATTGGCATATGTAGGCTAAGCATCCTTGAAATCCTCAAAGCTCTCAAATATTTCTCAGTGGATACATCTAAATGATGTCCTTGATTATCTATAGATCAATATCAATGCCTCTATATCTATTATTTAAGCTGATAAACTTTATGGAGGTGACCCCAAAGGCACGCTTCAAGGGGTTCATCTTTAGATGGAAAAAACAGAGGAAGCCGAACACCTTCTCAAGATCATTGAGATGGTCTTGAAACTTCTTAGATTTGACAACCAGATCATCCACATAACATTCCACAAATGTCCCCATGACCAGCTTGAATATGCGTTGCATGGTACACAGATTGTCGGAACCTACATTCTTTAGACCGAAAAGAAATTACCTAGTAGCTAAATTTACCTTGTGGTTCCTTGAAGGAAGAATACTTTTCATTCTCAGTGGAATTCAGATCTGATTATACCTGGAATACCCCTCTATAAAGGTGAGATCTTGGAACCCATCAATGGAATCAATCAATAGTTCTGTCATAGGGAGGGGAAATTCATCCTTGGGGTAGTGACGGTTGAGATCTCATAAGTCGATGCAGACTCTGATCTATCATTTATTCCTCAAGACGGGTACAATGTTAGGTAACCATCTGGTGTACTGGACTTCCTTGATGAACTTGGATCGGATGCGCTTATCAACCTTGGCCTCAACCATGGAATCCTGAGAAGGGCGCATCTTTCTGGGAGGCTATTTGAACCTGCAATGGGTTTCATGAAGATTGAGGTGCTGGATGGAGATCTAAGGATATATCCCTATCATCTCATCACACCTTCAAGTGAATACCTCAGCATGATGCTTCAGGAAATCCACATATCATTGTTGCTCTTCGACAGTCATATCATTGATAATCAATGTTGGTTTCGAATCATTCTCATTACTGAGGTTCACCTGTACCAATTCATCAATAGTGATAAAGACAACCACTTTGAAAGTGGGAGAAGAAACCACCAAATCCTATTCTTCATCCACGGATGAGGGATCATTGGAAGGATACAGTTATTCGGAGTTAACCGATCCTAACGGGACACTGGTGCCAGCCTGAGAGATAGTGGTAACCTCACTAGAGATCTCATGTGCTGTCAAAACCTTAGATACAAAAGCTTTTCACTTGATCCCATCTAGCCTTTTACCCAAGGGGCCACATTTGATGATATCCTAACAATAGTGTCATGTCAGTATGAGTTGGTTTATCCATGCCTGGAGAAACCAGCAAGTATGATGTATTGTCATTTCCATGGGGTAGACATTCCGATACCTTATGGAAGTAGGGGGTCAATGATCACCCAATAATGATTTGTAAAGGAATATGAGGTGATTGTATGTCATCCCTTATACTTGGGAATGAAATTCCTTTTTTTTCTAATACAACAAAACATTGCCCCAAATCTGGGTTCATGGCCTCCAATCAGTCGATCGAGAGAATATAGGCATCATCCAGGTCATTCCATGGGTTGGTCAAAGCCATAGCATGTTCGAATTTGTTAGCTTGAATTGGATTATCCTTTCCCTTGTAGTAGTTGACATCCAGGTAGCACACTTCATGAGAGGAAAATGGAGATGCATCATCTTGGAGTACACCAACTCGACCATTAAATGAGTAGTTAAGTCATTGGGGTTATGAAGAAGGGACCAATTCATGTAGGAGGAGACATGGCCTAACCATCAAAAAATTGTAAGAGATGTTTTGTGAGACAACCATGAACTCATTTATAGTTATAAGGCCACCAAACTGGGTCTTCAGGAGGATCTTTTCAACTAGTGTATGTTATTTCCTGTCATAACCTTGAATTTTAGGTTAGAGGAACTCAAATCATCCTCAGAAATCCCCATATTTCGAAGTGTTCGGGTTGGGAAAAGGTTTATCCCAGAGCCTTTGTTGACTACAATATGTAAAAACTCCATGACGTTAAAATGTTCAGTGGTGTACAATATGTGAATGTACCCATGTATGGAAGAGAATTCATCTTATCCAAATAAAGAGAGGGCATCTCAAAGTCTTGGAAAGGGCTTCGTGCATATCTTATGATAGGAAAAGGTCCTTTTGGATAGAAATATTCACAGGAATGCTAGAAATATTCTTGAGAATATCGTACTTCTATGCCAGGTGTGAACTTCTACTGAAAGGAGGTCGTTCTGTGGAAGGAGGTAAGATGAGCACTACTGGTTGAAATAGAGGGTTTTGTCTAGTGCTGGAATGACCTGATTTTTACTAGTCGAACCACATAAAGTGACTACCTATTGAGGTCCAGGTTACTGAGGTCAATCCATAATAGAATATGGAAGACCATTGTATGATTATGGTGGCTCTTCTCTGAATGATTTAGTATCCCAAACGACGGTGGGGCTAGATATGGTAAAACAAGATAATAAAGATTTCTTTGCTGAGATTGATGCTGGGATTGTTGTCTGGTTTCTATATCATGAAAAGTATATCTAGAATCAATGACCAATACATCATGATGACTCACATAACCATGGCTCTGTCGATGTTGGCGTCGGTTGGGGATGTTGGGCGGATTCTTCTGGTTCACCTCATCGTCGGGAATCAAGTAGAGGTTTACCATCTCTATGGTGTTAATTGAAGCATAACCTAGATTATCACTTGAAGGATTTTCCATCACCAGGTGTATCCTGGGGGTCATATTCTTCTCTGGTGGTATGAAATCACTGAGAGTATGAGATGATGATGTCATTAGTGGGGGACATTGTTTTCCCTTGTTTCATCGATGCTTTCCCTTTGAGGAAGATGAAGGCTAAGATGTCTACACAGAGGCAGTTTCTATAGTTAATGAGGTGACTTCTGAAGTCTTGGTTCAATAAAAATGTTCATGGATGATGCCTTGGGCATGTGTGACTGCCTTACGAGCCATCCGGTCATTATATTTTTGGGACCCACGATTAGGAACCTACTTCCATCCACCTTCGCTATCACGATCGATGTTAGGGTTTATGAACACACATTCCACCTATTCTGGGGTTGGACCCAACCTGACTATGTTGTTATCAAACTGGTCGTAGAGCCAGTATTTAAACACATAGCACTTCTTGATGGTGTGCCCAAGGATCCATTGATAGGGATTATAATTGGGGCGATCAGTGAGATCCGCCTCCTCGGGCCTCCTGCATTCCGACAACTCTATAATTCCCTGGTCCCAGACACTTCAAAAAAAACCAAGGACCTGAGGCTCATTAAATGAGTAGATCTGGTTCCTTATATCGAGGAAGTTGTGTAAGGAGCAAAACTTTTATTAATGAAAATTCTTCTTAATATAATTAAATTTCAAATTATGTAAAATGGTTATATAAAACATATTGACTTCTTTGGATTTAGGTTTTTTGTATTTTAAAATTTTATTATGAATTCTTACCATAGCTAATATAGTCTCCGAGCAGTTATCACATTATTAGTATAAATATAGGGCTTTAACGAAATCCAATTTACATAGTCAAAGGAAGTGATGGCCTCATCTAGTAAAATTACTCCATACGAAACCCATTTATCGGATTTTGAAAATAAGGTGGTGTCACTGGGATTCAATCTTGACCAATCCCAAGATGAGCTTAAACACATTAATCTTTAATGGAACCGCCTACGAGAGAAGTGGAATTTGATAGAGATTACCACTCAAGCGATGTAATCCAAGCCACCCAAAGAGTTTGTCACCACCGCACACCATACGCTTTGGTCTTATGGGGGTGTTATAAGGTGTTATGTAACAAGACCCTGAAACTATGATTATGTGCATTATTTTGTTTATAGAACAAATAATATACATTTTATTATTGTAACTTAGTAAATAGTTTTTAAATAAAAAATAGTATTTTTAGTTAATATTCAACTAAGGAATCTATTATGGTAAATTAATGTCTTTTTTAATTAAATAATATTTTAATAAAATATTATTACTAAATTAATGTTTATTATGTATGAATGGTCGTATAATTTTTATAAATACAATTGTAATTTTTATTAATGTTTGAAAGTTGGTTTTGTCAAAACCCATGAATTTTCGATAAATTTCGGTTTTTATTTTGAATGTGAAAATTCAAATATTTAGAAAATTATTTGGATAAAATTAATATTGTTTTTGGAATCAGGATGTCAAAATTATCCAATGGTGAATTTTTCATAATTTTCTGAGATAGTCGAATTTTGGGGTTAAAATTAAATACCGTTTAAATATTTAACGTGTTTTTTGACATCATAATGACCTAATAGTGATTTAATAAAATACTATAAATGGGTTGTTCTGCCAATATATGTTTTCCCTTTAAAATAATTTTTTTTATAATTGTTTGACTTATTTTAAAAAGCCTTTGTGGACCCTCCAAGACATATAAAACATTTTAACATTTTTAAAAAGATTTCCTTGAGAGTGTGAATCACCTCCAAATAAGATAGCATAATATTTTAATAATTTCGGCCATTATCCTTATAAAATAATGTTTTATAGTCCACTTTGGATGAATCCATGAAAAAAACCATGGTATGGTTTGTGTTTTAGAATAATTAAATGTGTGGCGTCCAAAACCTAAATTATAATGAATTCCCTATACTTTCCTCTATAAACCAACTCAATCTCCCATTCCTCTTTAAGAAAAAAATTTGGATCTTGACCAACCCCTGACCTCCTCTCTCTATAATCCTCCCAAGGCACCCAATCTCCCAATATTCCACTCTCAAGCCTCTCCCAATTCTTTGGGATCACACTTCCATGTAAAGGATTTCTTCCCCTCTCATTTTTGTCCATGTTTCTTTATATTGTTATCCCTTTGTATTTTCAATTATAAATATTGGGATATTATTTATCATATCCCCCATAATTAAATATTTATTTTATAATGATATTAGACCACTTTATCTTTCATTAATGCCTCCCATGTACACCTGTTACAATGCAGAAATTCAGTAAGGAATTTCTCTCTTCTCATTTACATTCAAGAAATTATTTTATATTATGCATCTAAATTACATTACATATTTTGTGATATTGTGTTCAATGATCCCTTACTATCCATTTAATTTATAAATTATTATATACCCCTTTCCCTCTCATCAACCTAGTTTATTATTCCTATTTTATGTCGTTATGCTGCCGAAGATACACCAAAATTTCCCATGCCAAAATCATCGTGTAAGTGAAAACCATACCCATTTCTCTATCAAGGGTATTCACCATTATGCACATTTACTTGGTTATTGGGGATTAAATTTTTGTATTCCACATATCTTATTCACGGAATAAATAATTATGTTTAATTAATCCATGTTGTATGCTCCATGTGGCACACTTATGCATGAAATGAAATGTTTATAAAGGGTGCGCCCTAATAACGCTCCAATGTTTTGGGTAATGATTAGTATCATGATGTGTCAAGTTCAATAAGGGTTTAATCATGCTCATTCAAGTGAAATGTGGGTTTACCCATCCTAATTCAAGTTCAATGAGGGTTTACTCATTCTCCATGTGCAATGATCATTGGCTCATTCTAATGTCATGTTATATTTTGTTGCCAAATTACCATGTTATGATAATCATTCTATATCATTACATTATATTCATGTTTCTCTTGAACTCCATTGATATGCCTATTTCCTAACATGTACTATATTATTCATTTTATTCTTTTCATACTCCCTTAATAGGGTTTATAGCTCACCCATTTCTTACACATGTCCCCAGGTTATCCCATGCAATGCTAAGTAAAAAGGAATGATGTGGTCATGTAAAATGATTTTTCAATAAAGATATTGTATTTAAGTTCTATGTTGTTATTTAATGTTTCTAATTTCCCAATACACTATACCTCTTGATCATCTGACTTTTATTAAGTGCAATTATATGTAATAAATCATGTTTATGTGTGTAACAAAGAGTATGGTTTTTATAGTTGGTATCAGAATATAGGTTTATTTCGTTTTGGGATTTGGATTTGAAAGACCTAATAATTACTTAGGGATAAGACTAAGTATAATAAAAACATCCCTAAATTTTGTTGAGTATTGAGAAAATGGTTTATCAATAAAATGAATCTATGTCTGGACACGAGCAGGTAGAGGCGGCTCCGACACAGATGTCTCTAGGGGTAAAACTTGAAAACACCATTTTGAGCTAGACTCGAATGGGAACTTGTGAACGACAATGGTCCTTGTTGAACTCTTGGTTAGGACACTCCTAGGGGATATTATTTTGTAAATTCATTAGCTTAGTGTGAAATACTATTACAGTAATTAAAAAAATGACCCCAAGAATATGTGATAGGAAGTAGATCATTGCTAACATAGATAAGTTAAGGAAATAAATGTAATTTATAATTTATCCATTTTTCACTAGATTACACTATATGTGTTACCCATAAAATTCCTTTTATTCCATCCAATTCCCTGTAATAGGAGGACTTGAGCTAACAATCGATGCGAAAATCAATGTGATGACTATTCGAATGAGATGCCCAATTCGATGGGAATAGGAATCACAAAATTTGTAACGATAATATCTTAGTTAACTCATGTTTTTGATAGAATCATGGTTCATGAAGAATGTTAACCCCCCCCCCCCCCACCCAACATATGAATGAACAAGACTCAATATAGAGCTTCATGAGACAAAGGCCTCCTATATTTAATGAATCATCTGATCCCTCAATCGCCAAAAAATGGATCAAATCCATTGAAAAGATCTTCTCCATCGTTCAATGTTCTCAAAAAGAAAATGTACATCTAACTGCTTATCGTAAGGAGGGTGATTCTGATAAATGGTGGGCATTGATCAAAAATACAAATCTTGAGGAGGAGACAGAGGCATTGGAATGGAAGTGTTTCTAGAAAAAGTTTTTTGATAAATATTTTCCATGCACCCTCTAACTTATGATGGAAAAGGACTTCCTTGACCTCTAGAAAAAAGACTATGAATCCATCAGAGTGTATGCGGAAATCATCACAAGGCATGTATGATATGCCTCTAGCATTGTCATTAACCCCTAATTACAGTTTGAACACTTCATTGGTGGGATAAAACATAGCATACAGAAATCCATAGCAATATTTGACTTCAATATCTATGTGGAAATTGTCTGATATGACCTCATAGTTGAAATAGAGATTAGATAATCTCAAGGGTATCATGGGGATAAGTTGTGTAAGGTGGAATTTAATTATGGAGGTCTAATGGATAAATCCAACGGTGCAGTGAAATTCCTTCAACCCACTTTCCAAAGGTGTGGAAAGAAGCACCCTAGAAATTTAATGAAGGGGATGAGGAAATGCTTTATGTGTGGAAGAGAATGGTACCTAGCTATTAACTGCCGACAAGATGACCCCGCTGCTATGACAAATGAGAGAAATGATCTATTCGACCCTTAATTCATTATTCATTAATTCAACTAAAAAGAAACAAGTCACTTTTAAAACCAGTTCCCTAATCTAAGGGTTTTAGGCGGAAACCAACATCCTCCAAGGTAGAAAGAGAAATATTTTTCCATCACTACCACTGAAGAAAAGCCTGAAAAAGAAGTAGTGATATGTATTCTAGTTATTCCTTCAATAATAACAAACATACTTTTGGATTCTGGTTCTAGGAATTCTTTTATATCCTTAATGTTTAGTAGAAATATCCCAACACCACCATAAATCATGGATGTAGAGATGTCAGTGAGAACAAAAAATAGGGAAATCATTGCATCCCATGAATATAACTCCTCCCCTATCACAATTTGTGGTTTGAACTTCTGGATGAACCTCATCATACTCCCTCTAGTGGAATTTGATGCAATTCTTAGCATGGATTGTATTTACCTATATAGATCCAATAAAAATTTTCGTGAGATGAAAATCATTCTCCATATGAATAATTGACCCCCTATTCTATACAAGTGTAAGGAGGAGGATGAATATTATTTAGCACCATCATCTCAAGCATGGATATTACTGCCCTCTAAGAATGCATATCTTGCTCAGATGATTGAGTCTAAGGAAGCTACCATCCTTGAAGACATTCCTATAGTAAGGGAATTTTCTGAAGTGTTTCCCAAGGAATTTCATGGTCTTCCTCTTAGAAGAGATATATAAGTCTCAATTGATGATATAACTGTGGAATTACTAATATCCAAGACTCCATTTATAATGGCTATTGTAGAGCTTGGGGAGCTACATAAATGACTAAAAGGGAATCTGGATAAATGGTTTATATGCCCAAGTGCCACACCATGGGGTGAACCAGTCCCCTTATTCAAAAAGAAGTATGGGATAATGTGCCTTGCATTTATTATAGTGAGCTCAAACTGATCATGATAAATAAAAAGTATCCTCTGCCCTAAATTGATGACTTTTTCGATCAGTTACGTTGAGAAAAATACTTCTTTGAGGAAAAGTTTTGGTCAGGATATTACCAAGTAATGGTGTTGAAGGAGGATATCCCCAAGAAAACTTTTCTTAAAAGGTATGGGCACTGTGAATTCATAATAATGTCTTTCAGACTCACTAATTCTCCAGCAATCTACATGTACTTGCTGTATAGATTCTATAGAGATTACATTGAGAAATTTGTAGTAGTCTTTATATATGATATTCTAGTATACTCAAAAACCAACGAGGATCATGAGGAAAATCTAAGCACTGTACTAGAGACCTTGCGAAAGGGGAATATCTAGGAAAAGTATAGTAAGTGTGAGTTATAGTTAAAGGAAGTCTCATTCTTGGGTCATATCATCACAAGAAATGGAAAATCTATTGATCCCTCCAAGACAGCCACAATTGAGGGATGGTTGAGGCCATCATCGGTGACAGATATTCGTAGCTTCCTGGTGTTATCTAGATATTATCTTCTATTTGTGAGAAACTTATCATTATTATCAAACCCTCTTACCTAGCTGACTCATAATGAAGTCAAGTTTTCTTAAAGTGATGAATGTGAACAGAACATTAAGGATTTGAAAATTAAGTTTATCACTGCGCCCGTGCTCACACTACCCATAAGTAGAGAACTTTTTTTTGGTATTTAGTGATGCTTTGAAGAATGTCTTGGGTTGCGTGTTGAAGAAAAAATGACAAATTTATTGCCTATGATTCAAGAAAAGTTAAAGTTCATGAGTAAAACTATCCAACACATGATCTTGAGTTGTCTGTTGTAATCTTAACTTTAAAATTTTGGTGATATTACCTCTTTGGAGAGAAGTGTTAAATATATACGGATCACAAAATCATCATGTACATATTCACATAGAATGAGTTGAACATGCGCCAAAAAATATTGATATATTTGATCAAAGACTATGAATTTTAAATCCATTACCACCCTAGTAAAGCAATCATGGTGGCGTATGCTATAAGTAGAAAAGATCTGGTGATTTTATCACTGGTGAGAATTGAAAAGGATCCAATCTTCTTAGATTTGATGAATATGGTCATGGGAGTCATAAATAAAGGAGTATCATCAATCCTTTCACAAATTATTGCTCAACCATATCTTTTGGAAATGTTTATGTATGCTTAAAAGGATGATGTGAGAATTACGAAGAAAGTGGAAACTATTAGAACATGGAAATCATCATATTTCAATGCTAATGAAGAAGGAATTTTGAGATTTTGGACAAGACTATGTGTTCCATAAAATTCGGAGTTAATGAATGAACTTTTGGATGATTCATATAGTTCAAATTTCTCCATTCACCTAGGAAACACAATGATGAATTGATATCTCCATGAGAATTATTGGTGGGATAACATGAAGTAGGATATCTATGAGTATACATCAATGTTCCTAGTATGTCAGCAAGTAAAGGATGAGAGGTAGAAGTCTAAGGGGATAATGCAACCATTACAAATACCATCATGGAAATGGGAGAACATCACCATGGAATTGGTCATCGGACATAAGAAGACATCCAACAGAAACAATTCTATATGGGTTGTTGTGGATTGTCTTACAAAGAATGCACACTTCATTGTAATTCAAGAGGATTTCTCATTGGATCCACTAGAACGAATATCTATATTAGGGAACTAGTAATGCTACATGTGGTACCACAATCTATTATATCAGATCGAGATCCAAGATTTTCCTATATGTTCTGGAAGAGTCTTCCACATGCTATGAATACTTAGCTGAACATCAAAATGGATTATTATCCTCAAACTGATGGCCAATCTGAGCAGACTATCCAAACACATGATGACATGTTGAGAGCATGCTCAATAGACTCAAAAAGAGGATGGGATCAACATATTCCCCGGATTGCGTTCTCTTACAATAATAGTTTCCACTCAAGAAACCAAATGGATCCCTATAAATCCCTTTATGGTAAGA
The DNA here is from genome assembly GCA_963277665.1 of Viscum album. NCBI lineage: Eukaryota > Viridiplantae > Streptophyta > Magnoliopsida > Santalales > Viscaceae > Viscum > Viscum album. The sequence continues at coordinate 450,688,716 of OY728143.1, read as the reverse complement.
GGTTCATAGCACCAACCTGTTGGGATGAAGTTGGAAAGAAAAAACATCTTTGTACAGAAATGGTCAAAGAGAAGGTGGAGAAGGTTAATACCATCCAGAATCACATTACAACTTCTCATTAAAGTTGCTCAGAGTTGAGAAAATTGGTTTGTTGATAATCATCAATGAGACCTAGAGTGTGATGTTGGAGACATGGTATTCCTTCTCATAAAACCACAGATGAGAGTTAAGGTATTTGGGAATAAGGGAACGATTAGCCCAAGGTACATCGACCCTATTGAGATCCTTGGTCGCATTGGAGTAGTGCCTTATCGACTAGTACTCCCACCAAACCTATCTAATGAACATGATATATACCATGTATCACTCTTTAGGATGTACATACCTGTCCCATCACATGTTCTCAATCCAAACGTGGTACCATTGGCTAATGAACTCTCTTATTAAGATAATCCAATGAATGTCTTAGATTGTATAGAGAAAGTTCTATGAAATAAGAGAATTCCCCTTCTCAATGTGTTGTGGAGAATCCAAATGATTTAAGAGGCAATGTGGTAATTAGAGGAAGTGTTGAATCAGAGTTACCCTCATCTTTTTTAGTGTGGGAAAAAGAAATTTTGAGGGTAAAATATTTTAAGGGGGAAGCCTGTAACGACCCAAACTTTTATTAAAGAAAATTCTTCTTGATCAAATTAAATATCTTATTATATAAATTTGTTATATAAAAAATGAACTTATTTGGTTTTATGTTTTTTTTTATTTTTAAAATACCATTCATAATTGTTACCATTTCTAATAAAGTCTTTGAATAGTGATCACATGATTAGTATAAATATAGGGCCTTAACAAATCCAATTTACCCGGACAAAGGAAGTGATAGCCTCATCCAGTAGAATTTCTCCGTATGAAGCCCATTTTTTGAAGATCAAAAAGGAGGTTGCATCATTGTTATTCGCTCCTAACCAAGCCCAATATGATCTTTAACACGTTAATCTTGAACGGAACCACCTATGGGAGAAGTGGAAGTTGATAGAGATGACCACCCGAGTGATGTTATCTGAGCCACCCCAAGAGTTTGTCACCATTACACACCATACCCTTACATCTTATGTTGTTTTTATAAGGGGTTATATAAAAATACCCTATAAATATGATTATGTGAATTATTGTTTTGTTTAGAACAAAGAATATACATTTTATTATTTCTATTTTTTAAATAGTTCTTAAAGCACAAATATTATTTTTATTTAATATTTAGTTAAGAAATATGTTTTAATGAATTAATGTATTTATGAATTACAAAATATTTTAATAAAATATTATTAATAAATTAAATTTTTTAAAATATAAATGATTATATAATTTTTTTAATACAATGGTAATTTCTATTAAGGATTGAATGTTTTTTTGTCAAAACCCATAAATTTTTCATAAATGCCAGTATTTATTTTAAATGTAAAAATTCACATATTTAGAAAATTCTTTAGAAAAAATGAATATTATTTTTTGAATAAAGTTGTAAAAATGATCCAATGGTGAATTTATCATAATTTTCTGAGATAGTCAAATTTTTGGGTAAAAATTAAATATCGTTTAAATATACAATGTGTTTTGTGACATCATAATGACCTAATAGTGATGTAATAAAATAAAATAAATGGTATTTTCGTACAATATTTGTTTTACCTTAAAAATAAGGTTATTTTATATTTTATTTATTTATTTTACAAAGCCTTAGTGGACCCTCCAAGACTTATAAAACATTTTAGCATTTTTAAAATGATTTCCTTGAGAGTATGACTCACCTCTACATAAGAGCACCTAATATTATAATAAGTTATCCATTGGACATATAAAATAATTTTTTACACTCCACTTTGGAAAAAACCATGGCCAAAAACTATCAGATGTTTTCTGGTTCTGATTAGTTTAATGTGTGGTGTCCAAAACCTAAATAATAAATAATTCCCTCTCATTTCCTATATAAACCTACTCAATCTCCATTTTCACTTCACTCAATCCATTTTGTGCTCGACCAAACCCTGCCCTATTATCTATATAATCATCCCAAGGCTCCCCAATCTCCCGATAATCCTCTCTTAAGCCTCTTCCAAGACATTTGGTTCACACTTCCAAGTAAGGGATTTCTTCCATTCTCATTTTTTCCATGTTTTTTTATATTTTTATCCCCTTATAATTTTAATTAAAAATGTTTTGGTATGATTTATCACCTATCCCATTCTTCCCACTTTATGTTTTAATTGTGATAGACCAATTTATACCTCATTAATTCCCCCCATGTACACATGTTACCATGCTGAAATTTCATAAGGAATTTCTCTCTTCCCATTTACATTCCAGATATTCTTTAATATTATGCATCTATATTTGATTAAATATGTTGGGATATTATGTTCCATGATACCCTTACTATCCATTTCAGGTATAAATTATGATAGACTCATTTCCCTCTCATCAAACCATTTTATGATTTCTCTTTGACGTCGTTAGGCTGCTAAAGTTACATCAAACATTTGCCACACCAAAATCATTGTGTAAGTGAATACCATACCCATTTATCTATCATGGGTATTAACCTTTATGAACATGTACATGTTTATTTAGGAATTACATTTATTTATTCCATATCACTTATTAATGGAATAAATTATTATGTTTAGTGAATCCATTTTTTATAATCCATGTGGAACACTTATGCATGAAATGAAATTTTTATAAAAGGTTTTCCATGATATCACTCCAATGAATTGGATATAGATTAGTATCATGATACGTCAAGTGAAATGATGGTTTAATCATGACAATTCAAATTCAATGAGGGCTTAGTCATGCTAATTCAAGTGCAATTAGGGTTTACTCATGATCCTTGTTCAATAAGCATTGGTTCATGCTAATATCATGTTAAATGTTGTTGCCACATTATCAACTTATGATAATCATGATATATCATGCCTTTATGTTCATGTTTCTCTTGCACTAATTTGATATTCCTATTAACTAACATGTACTATATTCTTTATTTTATTCCATTCTTACTTCTTTGTTGGGCTTTATAGTTCACCCTTTTCTTATACATGTCCTCAGGTTATCGCATGCAATGCTAAGTGTGAAGGAATGTTGTGGTCATGTGAAAAGTGTTTTCAAGAATGATTTGGTATTTATGTTCTAAGTTGTTATGTAATATTTATAATTTCCCAAGACACTAGACCTATCAATTCTCATAGTTTTATTATGTTCATTTTTATGTAATAAATCAGGTTTAAATGTGTAATAAAGAGAAGGGTTGTTATAAGGGGGCTCTAGGAGCTCGGTCCTAATGAGGGGTTGGAGGATCCTATTGACGATGTGGGACTTGATTATCTCACCTTGGTGGTGGCAGTGCATTACGCGGGGGATCCTGAAAATTTTGAGGTGTGTGATGATGGTCTAGAGGTTGCACCTGAGGTGTTGGGCCTCGGAGAGGCTATGGAGGTGGTTCCACTATAAATAACTCCTACAACATGGGGGCCTCTATATGTGCTACTTTAGGGGGAGAGACCATAGTGGATCTTATCACATAAACTATAGGAGTCAATGTATGTACCTTTCTGGCTTATTACAAGGATTCCTCTAGATGTTGGGCTTTGTTTGAGAAATCCTGAAATCTCACCGGATAGTTCTGAGTGATGAGAGAGGGGAGCAGTTCGGTCTTGATCTTCCTCACACACATTGTTAGGAGATTTTCCTAAGTCAGTAGCATATGAAGGGAGTATGTGAAGCCTTTCCACATAGTGAAAAAGCCTACAATTCACTTGTTAGGCCACTTCTTGTACTTGACGATGTCAGAAATACTCATCTTCCAAGTGGTGGAATTGAACTAGTTAAGAAACATCTTGTGAGGATCCTCCCAACTAGCTACATAACCAATGGGTAAATGGATGTACCAGAAAAACATGGACCCTTACAAAGTTTCTACAAAACACTAGAGCCTGGCAGCCTCCTCCAACACTAGAGTTCCCAGCATGGGTCCACATCTTGAAATAAAGTGGGTTAGATGCTCTAGTGGATTTCTTGTCCCCATAAAAGGGGAGAGGGTAGGGTTTCCGAAAGAAGGGGTTATGGCATATCATCCACCCATGCCGCGTATGACTTTCCATCATGCTGGATTTCCACCTATAGAGTTTATAGGGCCTCAAAGATGGAAATGAGTGTTGCTATAAGATCATCTACATGAAGACTCTTGTCTTGAAGAGGATCTCTGATTACCAATGAGTTAGATAGTTCTTCAACATTATAAGCAGGCTCAGTGGCTCGTGGAGTAGCTAGTGGGATAACTTATGGGGCTTTTGGAGGAATAACATATGGAGTGTTTGGGGGAACCTGAGCTTGCGTCATTAAGGTTATCACATAGTTCAGGTGGATTTTTTGATACATCTCATGACCTCTTTCCATAAAATTTGGCTTTTACCATGTCTATATGGGCAGGATGGTCATGGTCTCCTGGAGGCAACTCACGGGGGGGGGGGTGTACATGCCCCTACAACCCCAGTCAATGATTATTGTAGTCTGGTCGTCGTTTATTATCATGTTCGAATAGAAGGTCATAGACCATATTTTTATGTTCTATGATCCATTGATGCATTTCAGACTTTTTAGAGTCATCTTCTATCTTCCGAAGTGAGCTAGACTAGTCTGTGGTTTTGATAGCCCAAACATTCTCTTTTCCCTTATTGGGATTCTGACTGAGGGATAATGAGTTTAAAGGTAGAAGAAGGCCCAATAAATTTATTTATTGGAGAGAAACCCTTCAAAATGAATCCAATAGGTGTGGAACTCCCTCGAGAGGGGGGATGTTTTTTTAATGAATTATAACTTGGTCTCTTCCTTTGATAGGTTGGCAATGTTAACTATTACTATACCTGAAGGCATATCCTTAATATCCCCTAAAAAGTTTGGTTGGCGCCAGATATAACTGAAATTCATGGCATCATATAGCCCCCAACCATAGAAATTAATGCGGGAGAAGCCTCCCTAATAATTAATGGAAGAACTGTAAAGCTCTGGACGCATTGTTAACATAGGTTCCGATGGAAACCGAGCAACTCAAGGCACTGAGACACAAGGAGAAGAGCCATGTTGACCATACAGAATTGTTGGCCAATAACTTCAAAGTGTTGATGGATCTTTGGGTAAGCCACCTACTGATGACCGAGATGGAAGTGTGTTTACTAGAGAGTTTGGTGCAAGCGTATGACCTTCTCTTGGGTATGATCTTCTGGAGTACTGATGTTCATGGCTGCAATTCGATAGAAAATCTCTGGGAACTAGTCTACTGTAAGGATGTCCCACAAGTTCCCCAGCTTAGACATGAGATTCAGCCCCTGGTTTCCCCACCCATCAACTGGTGGTGGTTCAGAGACCATTAATGAAACTGAAACTGACCGTTATGATGGTAGAATGGCTGGTGGGGAATACGGCGCATGAGCTGACAAGCTGCTGCATCATGTGTTGTCTTCCGAAGAATGCAATGACTAAGCTACCACATCTCGGTAAGACGGACTAGTGCCCACAAATTCTTAGACAAGGGATTTGGTTATAGACAATGGTTCATGCAATTACTTGTCCTCTATGGGTCCCCAAAACAACTCTCCATGATCTCTAGTTGAGGTAGAGAATGATCCTTTTGATGGTAAGGATGATTGCACGACTAGGCCTGGGAAAGGGGATAAATATTCCTACCCTGACCCCTGACACAGATGATAGGGGTGAGGGTTCTATTATTGAATCACACTCCACCTCGATGTCTAAAAAGTCGATGGGTTTAATCATAGTCTAAAACTTCTCAGCAGTCTTCCTTTTGATTCGGTGACCCACCCTCCTTCCCTGTGATAGTTCTTCAGGACAAGGTAGGTTTTTTATACGAGGATGGCTTTCATCCGAACTGATAGTGGGGTGGATAGGACTTCTGCCCGGGTGATTCTAGGTGCAAGGAGAACCCAGAAAAATGTGAAAATGAACATGGGGAGGGCCTCCATGTCCATTGGCCGGCATATGGGGGGACCTTCGCAGGATGTGTTAGAGTGTGTAGGACCTCAGCTGGAGCTTGTTGGATCACAGGTAGTACTTCAATGTTTTTTTACCTTAGCAGTGACTGTGCAAGGGGGGACTTCGTGATGATCAACCTGAACATCGGGAAGACCTCCGTGTTGGATTCCAATGAAGCTAAGTAGGCCTCTTCTTCTATAATTTTCAGGATGAGGAATACCTCTTCAGTTTCGGTAAGAACATGGGGAAGACCACCATGCTGATGGTTGACCTAGAAGAGAGGATCTTCACATAGGCGGCCTGAGACAGGGGGAACGGCTCCATACCTGGGATCACGGGTGCGAAGAAAACCTCCATGATGGATGTATGTTTGGTGGGGAGGGATTTCTCCTTGACTGATGGTGGCTTGGGGAGGTAATCCATGATAAAATTGGGAGTAGGGAGATCCTTCTCTCTCATTTATGGTAGCATGAGGAGGACTTTTGTGCTGGATGTGATCACCACGAGTCGGCCCGTGGCAGGTACTACCTGTGTCTGCGACCAATATATTCATCCCAACATGCCCATGGGGAGGTTGAGGCATTAATCTCGGTTGGGAGTATAAGTTACCATGTTTAGTAGGAATGGTGTATCGACATTTAGGGTCGGCAGTGGCATAGTCCACAATATTTATTGATGATGACGACCCCTGGCGGTCATCCTCCTCAGCTTGCACTGGATGTTGGCATCGGGTTAACCAGACTAGGGTTAGTGGTGCATGTGTGTAACTCACCTGATCCTCATCTAGTGGTACTGGATGGTGGAACTGGTGTGGCCTTGTGGGAGCCCTCCTTGGCGACCCTTGGGATGGGATCATAGCTGGGATGACCCGAACAACCCTTAAATAATTTTTTTGAAGGAGCGAGTTTCCAAATAGATCTGGTGAGTGACTCCCAAAACTGGTTTTAGGTTAGACTGGGGAGTAGTGGCTCCTTAGGTGGACCTTGGGCCAGTGACAACGATGAGGTGTAGAAACTCCTAGGTCATAATGGGGCATATCCATAGTTGGGAAAATCCCTTCTTCCTCCTACCTTTCAGAAAAGGTCATTGATCACCCTACTCTTAATGAGTTAAACTCGTGAGATAGGTCATGGTAACCCAATACACATGGATGTGGAGGTCTTTAAAGAATATATGGAGCCACTCAAAATTTCCAAGTTGGATTTGCCTCATCCCTGCATCGGTTGGTGTGGGTGATCAGTTTCCTGACACAACATCATGGGTCCTTCAAATCAGGAATATTCAACCATTAGTTCTAAAATGATGAAATAAACATCTAATTCACCATCATTGTTCTGCCTCCCATGATTTGTAAGATGTATCCACACTGACAACGTCACACACTGCGATGTAAAACGTTCAACAGCCCCAATTTTGGGTGAGTTTCATGCCAAGCAGACTATTTTCTTGGTGGGTCCTAGCACCGGATAACTGGATTCAATGACACGCTTACCCACTGATGCCTCAAATGCAACTAATATTCACATTGAAGTGAATATTCATGTATGGTTCACTATTTTTATTTCCGATTATTTCATTGAGGCATGCATCTTTCTGTCGGGATGAGTTTCACTATTTCCCCGCATTACTGCTTTCCAAAGGCAGGCGCCATCTGTCACTTATTCAGGGAAATTTTCTCTTTGATCAAAATGGGATGATGGGATTTCAGATCCTCCTTCCATGGATTCCTCCTCAGAATTCATCACATATTCGGTGTCTGTATTATATATTTAGACATTTTTCATGAAAATCTTCCCCGATGACATATCTTTATAGACTCCTGTTAATTACAAAACTTCTATCAAGACATTATAAGGGGTTAAGTTAGGAATGAATCCTTTGATTGGGGGTGTAGTCACATTGGACATTGTTGGCATGTCTGGACACTGAAACACTAATGCTTCTGGGTTTCTTCCTCTTATGATAGGGCTTCTCGAGGGTAGGGAATTTCGATGCATCCCACATCAAATGCAAAGAATTTATATGCCATAGGCATGTTCCTGAGGTTTTCCTCAGCTTCCAATGTTAACATAGGATATGACGCGAGTTTAAAATCTAGCAGAGATGTATTGGACTAATCAGAACATTTATAGGTGTGGATCATATTGGTATATCCCTAAGTGGGGTCACTTGTGGATTTTACTGGATGAGTGGATCAAAACATCCAATGAAGAAGAATTAGAGGATGATTAGGTCCCTATAAAGGGGATTAAAGGGGGGTATTGTTGATTGGGATTGATCTTTAGGGAGTTTTCCAAAGTACCTTGCATAGGATACAGGGACCAAAATACACATTGTTTTATGGGGTGATGAATCAGTGCATTCACAAAGGACGAAAACCCGGAAACATACTAGGGATTAGGCGTGGATAGCGGCCTATCGCAAGAGGGAAAATCTTAGTTGGATAGTTATGGATTGTTTGGGGCTTATGAATGGTTAGTTTCCCAAGTTAATGGAGTGATCTCATAGTGATGTGGTTCCCCGAGTAAGAATCGGGATGAATGATGGATGGATGAATGAAGTAAATGAGAGGGATGGGGTGGAACCAACATGAAGATGATGGTGGTTTTGGTCTTGAACCTCAGATATGCTTCTTACATATTCCTATAGAGGGGAATCAATGTACACATAGTTCATTGGGGTGATGTTCCACCTTAAGAGGCATCCTGTGAGGATGGACGCATATTTGGGACCCGAAGGAAATAGAAGCACCGAGTTAGGGCATGACCTTCTCAAAACACAAAGGCTCAAGGGAGAGACCAAGGTGTGACATGAATGATGGGATTGAACCTTAGGGAGGTTTCCTATGTATCCTCATGGTATGGAATAATATTCCACAAATTTCAAAATGGTGTATAGAATATAGGTGTACGCAAAGGACAATGTCCCGACGATATGTTGGGGGTTACGCGTGGTTAGCAGCCCAAGAGTTGGTATGACAACACTAATGGATGGACCAATGATGTGGGTCCTGAAAAAGGGGACACCAAATTTTACCATTATTTGGGGTTGAACATCAGGGAGGCTTTTTACGTACACTTCATAGGAGACATGGATCAAAACCCACATAGTTTAAAAGGTTTACCAATGTTTGGGGTTGAACCTTAGGGAGGCTTCCTACATACCCTTCCTTGGAGACAGGGATCAAAACCCACATAGTTAAAATGATAAAATGGGTTTGAACCTCAGGGATAATTTATATGTACCCTTCCAAGGAGATAGGGATTAAAACCCATGTAGTTCAAATGGTTTACCAATGTTTTTGGGTTGAACCTCAGGGAGGCTTCCTACATAACCTACCTAGGAGATAGGGATCAAAACCCATGTAGTTCGAATGGTTTACCAATGTTTGGTATTGAAACTCAGGGATTCATCCTATGTACCCTACCTAAGAGATAGGGATCAAAACACATCTAGTATGAAAGCATACAGTTTAACATCATGCAAGAAAAGTGTGAACTGACACGAATGGGTCCGGACTGATGGATGATGGGCTTGAGCCTCTGGGAGACATCCAACGTAACTTTATTAGAAAGGTAAAGGTTCAAAGTCCATATAGTACAGCATGGGGGATGTGGATTACACACTAAGGGGTCCCATGGAGGATGTCAAGGTCGATGCCTACTCAAAGTGCACATTAGTCATGCTCTGTGTGAGACACAAGAGCTAACAAAGACCTAAAAATCACGTCTCAAGAGGTGCATTTCTGAATAGTGGAACGGGGTATACGCATGGGTAGTGGCCAAAGGAGATGGATATTGGGACTTACTATAGGATGGATTCCCAACGGCGATAAATACCAAATGGAGATGGATGGGGTATCGAAGGTCCTTGTTCCCATCTCTCCTTTGGCCTTTGCACGCGGAAGAAGAGAGAAGAACAAGGATGCTACCTTCCATGAGAAAGGATAGGGGCTTACACCAGGATGGTTTCCCTCCCCTATGGATAGATTTTATTCCATGAAAGGAGGATATCATTCCATGTGAGGATGATCTCACTCCAGTGGATACAAGTGAGCGTGGAAAATGTCTGAGGCATGGCACCACATGTACATTTCATGGGGAGAGGGTAAAATTTAACATCATGTACTGAACAAGATGATGCTTTGATATTTAACATCCTACAAATTAGAGGATAAGGATTCACTCCTCGACCCTAGTACGTACATAACTGGCATGCTTTAACCCTTGATGAAGGGAAGGCACCAGAAATTCCATGTAGAGACTGGGTTGTTGAGTGATACATTGAAGAGATCATGTTAGCGTGCATATATGAAGAAGAAATATCCATTAGTCTGCCTATGATAAGAACCATGATGCTAATAAACTCTATATTAATCACCACCCAAGGGACCTTGAAATAACTTCGTACAAACCTATAGGGTTGAATGAGATAAGGGTTTGTTATGTAAAGGGGTTCACCAGAAGGGACCTTGAAAAGATCTGGTTTTCCAAAAAGTGGAGAGACTCTGTGAATGGGTATGATTCAAAAAGTGGGGTGGTATAACCTATTCATGGAATATACATAGGTATAAAGAGTGCTTCGTGATGTGAAAGGTATTTTTTGATGTTGGACTTCGTGAACCATGAGTGCCTTGCAAAATGAAACATTACGAAGTGAAGTACTTTGCGAATCACATTGATCATGCCTTAGCATGGGGTTCACATGTGAATGTAATGTACTTTCTAAAACATGAGTGCCTTGTGAAGACCTGAGTTCCCTTTGGGATCTCCTTCCTTAGCAATGGCTTGTGGGCTTCGTGAAGGGCATCACTTCTTGAAGAGGGGTTTTATATGATCCAAGGTAAAGGAATTTATCAATGCTAAAATACCTTGAAGATCTCATTTTCTCAATGTTTCATAGAGCATAAGGTGCTTCACTATTTGAGATATGAGAAGGTGAAAGGTCATGGTATTCAACCTTGGTGTTTTGGGGAATCCTGGTATTTATTGGTGAGAGGCAACGTGAAGCTCTGATAGCACGCTGTGAAGCCACTTTTGCTTTGCCATCAGAGGAGGATTATATCAAGTTTGTCATAACTGCGAAGTCGACCCTCATCCCCTCCGCAGCACAAAGGCTTTCTTCATTCCCTCTATTGAACTCACAGAGACTTCTGTCAATTTGCAAAGAATCACATAGACGATCGTACTCCCTCCATGATGCAAATCCTTCCATCAATTTCTTTCTAATCACAGATCCTTAAGTTTTTTCTTATACAGTGATCATAGGGGGGGGTCTCGAATTTTCACCGGACGCGGTGATAAGGGGCTTTGAAAAAGTTCTTCAAAAAGCATCCCCTCTTGTAATTGGTGTTCTATTTGCATATTTTTTCCCATGGACAAATTTTGGCACCAACATGAATAAATTAAAAGCTAAAATAAATATTTAAACAAAATTTTCTACTACTTAGGTTTAGAAATTCCTTGTTTACCTTTCAGCTATAGAACCCAGTCATCATCCATGTGTATTGTAGAGAGTGGAGGATCAGTAGGTTGACATAGTTGATTGACAGAGGATTGAGCCAATGGAGGAGGAAGACAAGTGGGAGAAAATGTTACATGCTTTCTAGAGATAGGATATGGGGATGTATGAGGGAAGTCTTTAGGACATGGTGAAAGAGAGTTGGATCAAGGATCTTCTTAACAACATCATCTTGATCTGACCTCTGACAGAGTACAAGGTTCCCTTGGTGGTGATGCAGATGTTGCGAGATATGTGTCAGTGGTGGAAGCCATACCTGGGAGAGAGGAAGAGACTTATGTTTTGTGGGATGACTATGAGAGAGAGTTCTCAGTTGAATTCATTTCTTCAACCATTAAGGATAATAATAAGCATGACATACTCTCCCTATATAAGGGTAGTATGTTGGTATGAGATATGAGGATCAAATGCAAGGATATCCTTCGTTTTTATCCATATATCTTTTCAGATGAGGAGTCTCGTGCGGGGTTCCTATATGAGGCACTTCGTCCTTATCTCCAGTGCGCAGTTACCCCCTTTACCTTGCCGACATACATGGAATTATAGAATAAGGCAGAAGTAGTTTTGTGGATACACTCATAAGGAGGTATATCGTGATAGGGTAGTCATCTAGTTCTTTTATGGGAAATTTTATCATTAGTAGGCCTTAGGTGTGGAGGCCTTTGAGGTTTCAGTCATCAAGGAGTCGACCTCAGCAGTTTCCTTTTTGATCTCCTGGTCTTCATTAATATTTTTCAGGTATGGGGCCAGTGTTTTTTATTAATAGAGTTCAAAGGAACCTTTATAGAAATTTCTTGATGGTCGTTCGAGCTTGATATGGTGAAGGTGGGAAGGTTCATCACCAAACTCAGTAATAGTTGTCAGCCATGCCGTTTTTGCAGTAGGGACAGGAGGCTCCTACTCCACCAAGGGGAGATGGAATTGGGGGAGGCCGACTACAAGGTGTTCCTAAGGGACCTCGGCCCAAGAATTATCGAGGAGGAATTCGTTAGTATAGGGGTAGAATAGCTAGGTGTGGTTATTTGCACGCTGCAGAGGCAGTAGTTCCAGGAGGGCCAGAACGTTTTTGCGGTACGATCAGTTTGTTCACACACTTTTTTTGATTTGTTTGATTCATGAGATTTGCACTCCTTTTTTAAAACTATTCTAGCCTATGTTCTAGGACTAGATATAGAGGGACTCATCATTCCCTATTGTTTAGTATTCTGGTTAGAGTTTAGACCAGTTTTTTTGATGTATGTCGGTGATGTAGACTGATGATGGTGTCACATCAGTCCTGTGGGGATCCATTCCTATTAAATATGAAAGAGTATGAGGTCATCTGTGGAATCAACTTTTTGTACACTGTGGATTCTATTATCTACTTATTCCAAAGAAGAGTCATATTATTTTATGTGGATGGCCATCGGGTGGCTTTCATTTGTGAGCATAATTTTCATATGGCTAGTCAGTGTATAAAGCCCCTTCTTTCTTTGTTAGTTGATCTGTTAGTGGAACTAGTATATGTTGAGATAGAGGAGGTTCCAAATGTTTTTGGGGAGTTGATGGATGTCTTCCCCATGAATTTTGTAACTCTACCCCCTCAATGTGATGTTGAGTTTGATATAGACTCGCATCTCGGTGCTTCTCTGATTTCTACGGCTTGTTATCAGATAGAACCATTAAAACTACATGAGATGATGATTTTGATAGATTATTTTATGAAAAAGGGATTTATCAGTACCAATGTTTCATCATTGGGTTATCTATTCTTGTTTTTGAAAAATTAAGATATTGTTCTAAGGTAGTGCATAGACTACCAAAGATTGAACCAGGTGACTGTCAAAGATCATTACCCTCTCCTGAGGATAGATGAATGTGTTTACCAGATGAGGGGAGAATGTTGGTTCTCTAAGAATGATCTATGTTCTGGGTCTCACCAAATGAGGGTGAAGGAAGGTGATATCTCTAAGACTTCTTTTAGGTGGAGGTATGGTCACTTCTAGTTTGTGGTTATGTTGTTCGGTGTTACGAACACAGCAGTCGGGTTCATGAGGATCATGAACTCTATTTTCTATGACTTCAAAGATTGGTTCATCATCATATTCATCAATGACATCCTATTATACATGATGTTATAAGAGGAACATGATGAACATCTCAACACTGTCTTGTAGGTTCTTTGATCCCACTAGCTCTACGGGAAGATGTCTAAATAAAATTTTTCATCCTGAGAGGTACACTTATTTTAGAATGTGGTGTCTCAGTAGTGTGTAGTATTGAACCTATTGAAGGTATAAGTAGTTGTTTCATGGGTATCACCCAAGAATGTTCTATAGGTCCATAGTTTATTGGGTCTGAAAGGTTATTACAGTAGATTTGTACCAGAGTTCTCTCGAGTAGCAGATCCGTTGATGAATTTGAACAGGAATGACCAATATTTTGTGTGGAGTGAGTAGTTCCAAGCATAATTATTCAACTTAAAATTGAATTTGGTCAATGATCTAGTGCTCTTTTTTCTAGTGTAAGGGTTTATGTTTGATGTTTTTTGTGATGCTTCTTGTCCTGGCTATGCATGTGTATTGATGAAGCAACTTGGAGTGATCTCTTATGGGTCTAGGTTGCTACATCCCCATGAATTCTATTACGTAATCCATGATCTAGAGCTATTTGAAGTCATGTTCGAACTGAATTTTTGGCAACAGTACCTCATTGGGGAGGGCTTTGTGGTCTTCATGGATCACAAGAGCCTAAGGTATATCTTTTCCCAATGAGATCTAAAGAAGAGACAGAGGAGGCAGATATATTTTCTGTAAGATTACGATTTATATATCCCTTATACCTCTGTAAAGGGTATTTCTATGGTTGATGCATTTAGTAGGAATTCACATAAAGAGGTTGTTTGAGAATCTATGGATACTTATAAGGTGATGGATGATTATGAATCCTTTCACTTAGATGAAAGAATGGTTTCCGGTAGAGTTTTTTTTAGATGATTGTATATTCTTCCTTCGTATTGTAAATGGATGATTATTAGTGTGGATAATCAGAGGCATAGGAGATGCATGATCACGTTGACCATGGCGATGCTCAATAGGGATGGTCGGAGGATGGCCAGAATCGGATGTTATTCTATGGGAGGTTGTTTGTTTCAGTGGTGATACTTGAGGGAGTCCTCCCTTAGTTTCATACTCAACCTTAGAGGTGCACCCAAGAGTTTCCAGGATTTATTTTTGCCTACGAGAGCAGTTCTGGTGGGCTAGATTGAAATAAGATGTAGTTTAGTTTGTTGCGATGTGTTTGTTGTTACAACAGGTGAAGGATGAGAACTACATTCTAGGTGGTTTATTGCATCTATTAGATGTCCCCTAGAGGAAGTGGGATGACATATTAATGGATTTCATCATAGGGTTACCTAAGGCTTAGAGCGGTTGTGATGGTATCTGGGTAGTGATAGAGAAGTTGATTAAATCAGACCACTTCTTAGAAATTAAGGAGTCAGGCATAGTGGATGTCTTGGCCAGGATGTATGTGGATGAGGTATTGTGGATGCATGTAGTTTTGATATCCATGATTTTGGATAATGATACACATTTAACCCTGAAATCATGGAGGGAATTGAAACTTGATTTTAGAACTCAGTTATGACTCAACATTGATTTCCACCCTCATATGGATGGGAATAAAGAGCAGAACTTCTATATGTTGGAGGATATATAAGAGGCATGCATCTTAGACTTTGGTGGATCTTGGGAACAACACTTGAACTTGTTTGAGTTCTCTTACAATAATAGATATCACTATTCAACTGTAATAGCCCCATTTGAGGCCTTGTATGGAAGTCCTTGTCATTCGCCTTTATGCTATACAGAGGTTAGAAAGACAACTGTTCTGGGTCTCGAGGCGGTGAAGACCATGATAAAAAAGATTCATCTTGTTTTTAGAGGATTAAAGTAGTACATGACCATTATAATTCTCATTACTATTGCATGAGGATTGCCTTGTAGTTTGAGTTTGGGGACTATGTGTTCTTGAAGGTTTCCCCTTGACGCGAGCAGTAGAGGTTTGGCAGAGGGAGAAAGCTTTCTCTGAGGTTGATTTGACCCTTAGAGGTGTTGGGTCGAGTTGGAGAGGGGGAATAAAACTTATCATTACCACCATAGTTGGTGAGGATTCAAAATATTTTTCATGCCTTCCAACATCATCAGTATCTTCAGAAGAGGAGAATTGGGTTTCTCTCTTTTCATAGCTAGATATTAGAGTTCAGAAGAATGGGGATATAGTTTCTTTATATAGCATTCAGTAATCATATCCCCATATTGAGATGATTATTCAAGATCAATATCTTGATGATGCATTTTGTAGCATTAGGGACTCTCTTATTGGTTGGGAGACAAATTCCTTGTTCTCTTTCTCTAAATAGGGTGTTATATGCTATCAGAATCACTTTGTTGTTACTTTAGTGACAAAGAAGTATGTGATGGGGTATTGTCATAATTTTAAGTGGGCATTGCGCCCTAGAACCCCAAATATGTTCTACGAGATGCATTAGAAATTAGGGTGTCTAGGGATGATGCGATACATTGTTGAGTTTGTCTCTCATTCTTATATATGCCAATAGGTTAAGGTCGATCAACATAAACCTTTGAGTTTAATTAAACCACTTATAGTCCCTACATGGATGTTGGATGAGATCTGTATGGAATTTGTGGTTGGGTTTCAATTTACCCAAAGAAAGAATAATGCGATATGGGTTTTTATTGATTAGTTTAACAAGTAATCCCATTTTATACCCATTCGTGATATAGCAAAATTGGAGGAGCTGGGAAGTCTCTATGTGAAAGAGATTGTTTGTTTTCACAGAGTTTTATCTTTTATAGTCTCTGATTGGGATCCCCATTTTACTTCTCACTTTAGGATAGGAATTTAGGAGGCACTGGGATCACAATTTCATTTGTGAACGGCCTACCATTCCAAATCAGATGGCTAGATATGGAGATATATACAAATTCTTGAGGATATTCTTCATGACCATGTCCTGAACTTCAGCAGGGCTTGGGTTGATAACTTGGGACTGGATGATTTTCTTATAAAAATAGTCACCAATTTCTAATCAAAATGGAAACTTTTGAGGCATTGTATGGTTAAACTTGTAAATCACTATTTTTTTGGTCAGAGGTTGGTGTAAGATCCTTTGTAGGTGTAATCTTGGTGCATGAGAATTCAACTAAGATTTAGCTTATTTTTTAGAGGATGTTAACAGAACATAGCCTATGTAAGTCTTATGATAGTCGAAGTCATAATACTTTGTTGTTTTCATCTCATGATCATGTGTTCTGAAATGTTTCACCCTAGTTAGGTTATCAGCAGCTTGGGAGACAAGGGTATCCTACTCCTCTTTGTGTGGGATATTTTGAGGTTTTTTAGATTGTAGGTAAAGTTACTTACCATTTATCACATCTACAACAGCTGATTTCGACACATAATGTATTACATGTAACACAACTAATAAAGTATCTCTCTAATTCATATCATGTTTTGAGCTAGAGTAATCTTAATATTGATCACTTATTTATCTTTGACTGAGTATCCAGTCAGGAAATTTATGGTACTTTGTGGGAGGATGATACCTTTTGTTCGTCTACTATGGCTGCATGGTTATGATAATCACAAGATGTGGGAACATGAGACACTAATGAGTTATTAGTGTCCACATATCTTTGGTATAGAATCTTCCTCATAAAATTTCTAGAGATAAAAGGTTTTTATGGTGGGGAGGTTGTAACACCCCTTTACCAAACTCTCAGGTACGTCTTAAATCCTTATCATGGTTTTACTTTTCATTTATTGTTTAATGGTTGAGTTTAGATTGGGAGGATACCTATAAGGGTAAAGTCTAACACTTGTTGGATTTTAAAACATTAAATAGTGTGTTTTTGTAAACTTCAAAAATATTACATGCCATGCAACTAGGTTACATGTCTTGTAACTACTGTTGGGTGAAATTAATGAATCATGGTTTAGAGTGTGATGGGTACACATCGAGAATTCCCTTTACATGATGTGATGTTTTTTTAGGTTCATTTCTAATTTGTAACTATGGGGGTTTCATCGGTTACGAATACCAAGCATAAAAAAACATGAATAGGGGTTACACATCGTGGAATACCGCATTTTCAAAAAGGGTATTACAGGTTTAATGCGTGTTTTCCATTACAAAAATTAAATCTTTCAAAGAGTGTAATTGGGTTAAACGTCATTTAATGCCCCGATATCAGCCTATAAAAGCAGTAGTGTGCTTGGAATTTCTCTCATAATAATCAATGGTTTCCTCTCCCTCAACCCAAATCCTTCCCCATCGTTTTTATAATCCCTCTAACCCTACCAAATCCTTTTTTTTCATTCAATCATCATTTCTTTAGCGCTTGATAACAGGATAAGTGTTCTCCCTCGTTCTTTATGTTTACCTCTTCCTCCTCTCTTAGGTTTCCAATGGATCATCTCAAAATTAATTGAAATATTCTATGTGGTGTTGGATATATCATATTGGTTGAGTTTTGAGGTCCTCTACACTTTTTTTCTTGTTAAAGGATGTCGTGGAAAGTTTTGAGTTTTGGGAAGAGGTAGGTGGTTCCATCCTAATTTTCCAAATTGATTATTCTAAAATACCATGACTTATTTTAATTATTAATTTAAATTCAATTTCTCAAATTCAATTTCTATTAAATTAATAAAACTCAATTCTAGTGAACTGAGTGATTTGAAATGCTTTTGGTACAGAAATTTGAAAAAATTACTAATTCCATTGAATTGGGCCGTGTTTATAGAAAATGGATGATTTAAATTGTTGAATTTAAATTGTGGATTTTATGGAAATGTTTTTCAACAAAACTTTTGAATTTAATTTTGGAAATGAATTGTGAAATGAATTGAACTAGTTTTTAATAGATTTCAAACTTGTGAAAATTGATTATAAATGATTTGATAAAAACCGTATGGTTTTATTTTATGGAAAGGGAATGTTTTTTTATTAAAACCCATTTAGGTTTCAAATGGAAAAAATTGGAATTTTGAAATGAAATAATGGTATTTAATTTTATTTTAAGTAGTATAAAAATAAATTGTCCATCATATATGATCACATGCAACCCTTAGATAATTTGTGTTTTATTTGGATACACACTATAGTATTACAACGTTCTAAAACATACATATGGTGGATAACATCCTCGATGGGATGGGAATGATTTGTCTTTGTCCAGTGTCAGGGGGATGTGAGTATACTGATTTTACTAAGATCACCTAGATAGTATGGAATCATGTAGCTAGTTAATACTATCATACCTACATGGGAAATTACTATGTTGTTCACATGATTATTTATATTTGACATATAAATACGTGTCAATGTTGTAAATCTTCTTTACATGTCATTTATGGATTTACAAAAAAAAATATAAATTTTTTATTTAACTCATTTTTATTAAAATATTTCATCTCTTGTAAAGTAAATCATGTTCTTTAAATGTATTTTCCATCATTTTGAAATGATATAACATGTTTTTTTAAATATGATATCAAATTTAAAAACCTATTTATTTTGAAAATTGAAATATTTTATTTGTATACTTTATATTTGTAATCAATTAGGGAATATTTGGTGGTATACTACTATGATTATACTCACACCATACTTTTGTCTTCAAGTGCTTGTAGACTTTCTTCTTCTAGGTTGGATCAAAGGGATGGGATCTCTTAGAGGTGTATCTAGTTGTTGAGATTTTGACTTGGTGAGTTCTATACATAGACACCTTGGATCTATTATCATGTTTCAGTACTTGGGTTGTAGTAATTTGGGATTTTTATTCCTTATTGTATTATGGTACTTTACTTATAATGGAGCTTCCTTTTGTTATGAATACTGTCTTATCCCTTGTACTTCCTCTACGATTTGTGGAAATTTTTTTCCCACTTGTATGTTTTATGATATCAGGTGATAGTTGTCAACCCCCTTGGGATAAGGAATTCCTTCAGGCCATGTCTGGGCTGGATTAATTATTAAGTTGCCAGGGTACCCAGGCTAGTTTTTGATACTCTACAAGGTTGATTTCGTTTGTGAGTAGAGTTGTTAGATGGTAAGTCAGTGTATGGATACCCTCTTTTCATTATTAACTATGATGTTAGTGGAATTGTTGGATACTGAGATGGAGTAGGTTCCCTATTTTTTTGGGAGTTCTTGGATGTCTTCCTTAAGGAGGTTGTGACACTACCCCTTCAGTGTGATGTTCAATTCAGTATAGACATAGAGCCCAGTGCTTCTCATTTTTTGGTGGATCCTTATCAGATAGAACCTTTAGAGTTGAGGAGTTAATGATTAAGATATATGATCTGATGGTGAAGGGCTTTATCAGTCCCAGTGTGTCACCATGTGATGATCTAATATTTTTTTTGTGAAAAATCCATATGGGGGTCAGACGTTGGGCATCGACTACTAATCGCATTGTCAAGCACGTCAAAGTAGTTGTTTAATTTTGTCTAGAATTTCTGTACTATAGCAGCAACCCTATGTCTTATCTCAACAGAGCCTTAGATCATTAATTTAAAAATATTCTATTAATTGAGAAATTAGAAGTGGAAGTAGATTTTTTAGAACTTGGGGGTTTGATAATTAAAATGAAAATTGAAAATGAAAGCGATAAAACAAAGTAGAAATGAACACGATTAATTAAGCATGATTAACCTGAGGAAGTCTCATGATGATCATTTTGCATCAATTTAAGATATATGGTTATGATCTTTTAATACCTAGTTTGTAAGACATATTAACATAATGTTACTATGTTTAGGCTAGGATAAATCCTAGGGTTTTGTCAAAAACACACAATGATTCACCGAACACCACTACGGATTGAGTGATTTGTGTTCGATAGCATAACTGAAACTCACCAAGGAAACACACGAAAAACTCAATGTGTTATCTAGGTTTGTATGTTACTTATATGTGATACCATGATATAAATGTGCATGACCTTGACAATGTTTATTTGAGTTCAATTGACCAATATGAACCACACAAACACGACAATTGTATTAGGGAAGCAAAATGGATGAACGGTGTGTGAAACATCACATGAAAGGGTACCCCCAAACATGATAATTTGAGTTTGAGTATAACATACCATTATATAGATCAATTAAATAAAAATAGAGTATGAATAAAAACAACATACATCCTAGAATTAAAGTATATCATTCAAAATAAAACATGTATGACACTCGAGATTACATCACATTCCTCCCCGGCACAGGGGGTTTAGAAACCCATGGGAGGGGAAGAAGAAGAATATGTTGAAATAGCACTTCCCATAGCCTCCCGAAATTCTTGTGATTATTAAAAGACTCCTTGGGGACTCCAAAATGGCAGCACCTTTCCTCCTGGTCGAACTCCAAAATGGGGTGCCCAAGGTGCCAATTTATAGGCCTTATGGGAAGTAGATTTGGGACCCTAATTTCATGAATCCTCTTGGTTAATGGTTTTGGCTAGTAAAAAAGCCTTAACATTCTTGGGAAAAAACTATAGGGTTGTTTAATGACACCTTTAATACCTTCATGTCATATTTGGAGGCCAGATATGGAATATTATAAGATATAGTTCTAAAATACAGAGGCAATGTTTTGACCCCGTACAGATCAACTTTATTCGAAAGATCAGATTGTATGGGCCTCTTAATAGATGAATTGGGCTTCGGTTCCATCATATAAAAAGTAGATAATTATAGTTTAAACCATACCCCAATGTTTCTTCCCATTTGGATGCACGGATTAGTATTATCATGCGTTGTATTATACTGGTGTTCTTACATCATGTGCAGAGTGGCCCATTTGTCATGGACTTTATCATGAGTCCTCCAAATCACCTCCACCTACAATATAATTATAAAAACAAGTAACATTTCCCTTTTTAGTGTTAAACACAAAATAATTGAATCAAACATGGAGTGAAATTTATTATTATAAATGTAATTATCAATTCAATATCAGTTTAATTCATTTGTATAAGGGTGAAATAAAATATTGAATCATGGTATGATCACACCCCCACACCTAAACATTTTCACTCCTGGGCGAAGTATAATATCCTAATAATGTCCTATTACAAAATAAAAGGTGTGAAAATATCCAAAATTCTTTTGAAATGAAATTAATCTTTCCTCTTCTATGGAATCAATTTTCCTGTCATTTTCCTTTTCTCACATTTATATTTTTTGAGCTTCATTTGGTCACCCATGCAACATGTCGCAACCTCCCACACCTTAAAATTTTACCTCTTCACTCTGGGAACATTTGAAAGTTGATTTATTCACTTTTCCGAGAGTTCATGTGATCTTACCATATGATTTCCAAGATTCTCATTTCTCTACCAAAAGAAACTAGTGTTCTAATCAAGAGGACTTCCAACAGGTTGTTCGGAGGTTCAAGGGTTGGTGGGATTTTATGTTTAAAAATCTGAGGCAGAAGAGGAGTGTATAATATCTTATGTAAAAAACATGTCCAAATTCAGAAAGTGTTTACAACCTATGTACACACTCAAACCCTCAAAAAGTGTATCACCTCCAACTCACTCTCCCCATTGTCCAGTTTTGTGGGTCACAACCAAGAAATGAATAATAATGAGTAAACATCCTCTTTTCTCCATTTTTTTCTTTTGTTCTATTTTTTTCTTCAATGTACAGAACTATTTTTTTGTATAG
Organism: Viscum album; assembly: GCA_963277665.1. NCBI lineage: Eukaryota > Viridiplantae > Streptophyta > Magnoliopsida > Santalales > Viscaceae > Viscum > Viscum album. The sequence continues at coordinate 450,666,421 of OY728143.1, read as the reverse complement.
TATTTTTGAGGTAAAGAGGGAAAAATGTGTAAAAATGATGTAATATGTCTTGTGAACCGAATTTCCATAGAAAATGTAGGCACCCTTTATAGAAACCCATAACAATGATTCTCTCCCCAGAATTCCCATGGAAACACACTCTCTCCCACACTTTCTGAAAATAAAACAAGAATATACACAAGATATGGGTAGGTAGCGATAAATTAGCTCGTAACGTGGCTACCTAATAGGAATTTCATGGTATCTAAGACTTAAGAAGGATAAAATGTAATGGTGGCCAAAAATAGAGGATAATTGTGAAAATTGATTTTCAATGAACGATTGCCTCTATCATTAATGTAGCATTATTGAATATTATGGATTCAAGTAGAATCAAAGAATGTTCTAGTTTCTCTACATGACCTGAGACTCTCAAGAAAGTGATTAAAAAAATAATATACAATAAAGGGCGTAGAATATCTCTCAGGTAAGGGATTAAAATATTGGCCAGTTCTATTGAGGCATGGGTTTAAAAAAATATATTAAACAACAAAGAATGATTCGAAAATAAAAAATCTAGAAAAAAAATTCCATATCATAATTCATTTGAAAAACTTTTTCCCAATAACAATGTAATTTTCCACACAAACTACTCAAGCATGAAAAATGATTTTGGATATTTCTTTAAGATCAATTTTCTCTAAAAACACCGAATAAGGACAAAGAACTCAAAAATGAAAACATGTTTTTTTAAAAAAAAATGTTTAATCCTAACTATGACATGTCACCCTACCCCACACCTAAAAGTTTAATTATCCTAAATGAAATTATTTTAAATAAATAGGAATGTATATAAAGTTAGGGATAAGGGACAACCTGCTAAATGGTGTCATATGTGGCATCTATCAGTTGGATTTCCTCCACAAGATGCTTCGGAAAAACCTCATAGAAGTGTTTGAGCCTCTACACATTGACAATAATCCATTTTCCACTCTTTTCATGAAAAACCAGTATAGCATAAATGGGTAAACATTAGTAACAATATAAGGACCGAGCAATTGGGAATGAAGCATACTTGAGTGGAGCTTTAGCCCGGAATTATACATGAGAACCTTCTCTCCAATATGAAACTTTTGTTGATGTATAATAATATCATGGATAGCCTTTGTATTTTCTTTATAGATTTGAGGGTCTTCATAAGCATCACGTTGAATTTCTTCCAACTCTTGAATCTACAACTTCCAATGCGCACCTGCATCTGAAAGATTCATATTACATTGTTTAACAGCCTAATATGCACGGTGTTCTAACTCTTCTAGGAGGTGACAAGCCTTTCCAAACAAAATTCTATACATTATGCCCAAATTTCATTATAAAGAACAAACTCCAATTTTTTCTATTAGGTTGTACAGTTTCTTCCAAGATTCTCTTAACTTCTTGCTTTGAGATTTCTACTTGTCCATTAGTTTGGGGGTGATATGTTGTAGAGACTTTATGAACAAACCCATACTTATGAAGCCAATTTTTTATGTTGTGATTGCAAAAATTTGAACCCTGATCAGTAATGATAAATCTAGGTAAACCAAACCTACTGAAAATTTGGGACCTCACAAAATCAACAACCACTCGAGAGTCATTGATCTGGGTGGCCTTTTATTCCACCCATTTAGATACATAGTCAACAAAGAATAATATATAAACAAACACAATTGAATTTGAAAAATTCCCTATAAAGTCAATGCCCCATTCATCGAAGATCAGAAAAAATAACATGGGCTATTGGGGAATTCTATTCCTCTTGGAGATATTCCCTTTGAATTGACAATGACTACATGACTTGAAAAATCAATGGTAATCCCTATAAAAGGTTTTGCAATAAATTATTGATTCAAGGACCATTCAAGTTGTATGTTGAGAGCCTAAGTGGTCCCTACATGCCAAAGTGTGGTATAAGGTCAAAATAGAGGTGAACTCATGGTCAGGGACACACTGACGATGTACATGGTCACCAAAAATTCTCCACAAATATGGGTCATCCAAAATGTTACACCGAGAATCATTCTTATGTCTCTGGAATTGTGAAGTGATAAAATTAGTGGGGATCCTGGATGTTTCTAGAAAATCTAAAATTTCTGCATACCAGGGGGTAAGGTCCACAACATCACAAAGGGCCTCATGAGGGAATAATTTCTCAATGGGGAGGGTGATTCAACATGATTGTCCAATGGTGGGGAATCCTACAAATGTTGTTAGCTACTACATTTTCCACTCCTCTCTTATCTCTAATCTCAAGTTAAAACTCCTGGAGGAGGATCATCCCCCGAATGAGTTGGGTCTTAGCTTCAGGTTTCTTTAGGAGGAAACAAAGGGCTGCATGATCAGAAAAGACAGTGATTTTTTACCTGATAAGACATGAACAGAATTTTTCCAAGGAAAACACAATAGAAAGAAGTTCTTTTTTAGTGGTCGTGTTGTTTTATTAGGTAGGGTCAATGTTATGTGAGGCATACACAATGAAATGATAATCCCTCTCAACCCTTAGTGATAAAACATCCCCAATAGAAAAGTTAGAGGCATCACACATAAGTTCAATGGGTAGATCCCACCATGGAGGTTGGATGATGGGAGGTGATGTGAGACTCTATTTTAGTGAATTGAATGAATCCTCACAATTTTTATCAAACAAAAACTCTGAATCCTTTTATAATAACTGGGACAAGGGAAGTGTGATCTTACTGAAGTCTTTAATGAATCGGTGGTAAAAACCAGCATGACCCAAGAAAGATCACACCTCACTAACAAATTCTGGATATGGAAGGTTTGAAATTAATTAAATTTTTTTTCCACATAAATTACCTCTTTTGAAATAACATTCCCAAGAACTATCCCTCGTTCAACTATGAAATGACATTTCTCGTAATTTAATAAAAGATCTTTTTCTATGCAACGACGGAGGATAAAACCAAGGTGAGCCAAACAATCATCAAAGGAAGTTCCATAAACTGTGAAATCATCCATAAAATCTTCCATGAAATTTTCTAGGTACTCTGAAAATATACTCAACAAAAAACACTGAAAAGTACCTGGAGCATTACAAAGACCAAAAGGCATCCTTATGTATGTAATTGTGCCAAATGGACAGGTAAATGTTCTCTTTTCTTGATCCCCAGGGGTTGTGAGGATTTGGAAATAACCTGAATAGCCATCAAGGAAACAATAATTGGACTTACCAGACAACCGTTCGACCATTTGGTCAATGAATGGTAGAAGAAAGTGGTCCTTTTGTGTGGCTTGATTCAATCGACGGTAGTTAATACAGACTCGCCAACTGTTTTTCACACGTGTTGGAACCAATTCATTCCTTTCATTTGACACAACTGTTATTCCGGTTGTTTTTGGCACAATTTGCAATGGACGAACTCATTTACTATCTGATTTAGGATAAATGATCCCCATAATAATTAATTTACTAACTTCCAATTTTACCACTTCAAGGAGAGTGGGATTCCACCAACGTTGAGATTTTCTTACGGGCTTAGACTCATCATCCAAAAGTATATGGTTCATACAAATAGATGGGTTAATCCCAGGAATATCAGCCAATGTCCATCCTAGTTCCTTTTTTACATTCTCTCAAAAGATCAAGCAGTTTTGATTCCTACTATTGAGAGAGGTTATTAGAAATAACAACGGGCAATTGTTCAATACCCTCAAGATTGGAATATATTAAATTAGATGGAAGTGGTTTTTATTCCAACATCGGGGATTTTTGGACTGATTGAGGGGATTTAGGGGGAGTGAGGTCCATCAAAATTTCTATCAACTCATGTTTAATCTCTAAATATTGAGAATATATTGAAATGAAATTTTCAGAATCATCGACGGTCATGGGTACCTCAGAATTAACACACTCATCAATTAAAGTAAAAAATTTACACTTTTCAGAACCAACACAACACTTGGAATAGGACTCAAAACTCAAATCATCTAATGGTGATGAAGAGGAAATTGAATCAGAGTATGGTTTGAGGAGAGAATTGTGTGTGTCTGCATCATTTGAGAACACTTCCACTGAATAGACTGGAAGAGTGGATTGCTCTTCAATAGGGTGTTTCATAGCCTCAAGGATATTAAAACTTACCTTTTCTCCACCGAATACCATGGACAATGTACCATTATCAACGTTGATGACCATCTTTTCTATTTTTAGGAAGGGCCTCCCACGAATGATAGGGGAATGTCCTTGGGTTTGAGTATCTACCATCTCAAGAATGTAGAAATCGGCGGGGAAGATGAGATTCTTCACTCTTACAAGGACATCCTCAATCACTCTGGTTGGATGTGTTGTACTCTAGTTGTCATGTTCCACAATGATGCACGCTGGTTGAATCTCTCCAACCTATAGAAAAGTTTACATGGAATGAGGCATTACATTAATGGAAGCACCTAAATCTTACATAACATCAGAATAAAAGGTCTCTACTATGGAACACAGTATCGAGAATGTGCTCGAATCCTGGAATTTTGTAGGCATTGCTGGTTGAATCAAGGAAGAGACATTCCTCCCCACGTTGACTCTCTCATTCCCCTTCAACCTTTGTTTATGGGTGAAACGTTCTCTATGAAATTTGTAAAAATGTGTAATTTTCTTGATTTTATCCAATAAAGGAATATTAACATGAACCTTTTTAAATGAATCCATTATTTCATTATCAATATCATTATCAAAATTTTTCTTGGATTTATAGAGTATTTAGGGAAAAGGAAGAGGAATTCATTGTTCATTTGAATCATCAATGATAATTTGATTTCCATTTTTATTTTATTTTTCTTTACTTGAAATTTTTGAGGGTTGGGGAAGAGTGTTTTCAATAGGGGGCATACGTGTTCTATAGAATAAGTATAAGGAGAAACATCATTACCACTACGAAGTGTAATTTCACATAAATTACCTTTTTACTTCAGATTGGCAATGGGTTGGGATGATAGTTGTCCACAACCTTGCATCTTAAGCTCACTGATGGTGTTCTCCAATTGTCCCACTTGAGTTTGTAGGTCTTCTATTGCCGATTTTTTGGTATGTTGGAACTGGAGGTTCTAGGTTTCCATTTGTTTCACCATATCCTCGAGGCTTAGTTCAGATTTGGGAGGAGGAGGATGATTGTTTTGAGAAGTTTAAGCATAAGAAGGTTGCATACCGTGGCCTTGTGGATACCAATTCTGCTTGGGGTAGCTTGAGTTTCCTCCTTGTCAGTACTGGGGTTGTGTTTGGCACCCATGGTTTGGATTTAGACTGAAATGTTCCTACTTGAAGGGAGGTTCTAGTTGGAATGGAAGCCCTGGGAACACTGTTGCATAAGACTCAGGTAAATCATGATGTTTTGGGCACTGGTCAGAAAAATGAGTATTGTCAGAAAAAATACCATAATGTAATGGAACCGAAGAAGATTGTGAGTTACCTTGTGCTTGACCTAATTTCCTTAGAATGGTATGCATCTCATCAAGTTTATTATCTTCATTTTGTTCTAGGGATGAATGACTTACCTCATGGACTCCTCAGGTTGGTATAATAGATCGTGTACCAAATTGTTGTGCTTTTTGAGCCTTGTTGGCAATTAAGTCAGGAGTGGCGGAAGGAGTTTTATCAACTAGGGCACCAGAAGCTGCATCATATATCATTCCACTATCCATGGGGATAAGTCCCTCATTGAATTATTGGATTAACAGCTGTTTACTAATTTGGTGGTTGGGGCATCTTGAGCAAAGTCTCTTGAATCTCTCCTAGTATTCGTGAAGGGTCTCTCCTTCTGATTGCCTAATTCCATAGATTTATTTCCTAATTGAAGCATTTCGGGAGATAGGGAAGAAAGTTTCTAGAAAGAGTCATTTAAGGTCATTCCGGCCACCAATTGTGGTAGGCAAGTTGTATAACCAGTCTTTGGCTACACCATCAAGGGAGAAAGGGAAGACCCTAAACTTAATTAAGTCCTCAGACATATTTTGGGGTTTCAGGGTGGAGCACAATAAGTGAAACTCCATAAGGTGTTTATGGGGGTCCTCACCAGGAAGACCATAGAATTTAGGAAGTAGGTGAATGAGACCTGATATCAGCTCAAAGTTGGCTGCTTCCTCGGGATATAGGATGTACGCAGGTTGGTACTCCACATTGGGGGGGGGGGGGGCAGTTCTTTTAAAGTTAGATTATTTTCATCCATGTTTTCTTGGATTTTATTGGGTTCAATTTTTTATTGGTTTCGAACTACTTGAGGATCCAAAATTGGTTCCTCAATGTTACTTTATTTACTTTATCTATATGCCTTGATTTTTGTGTGTTGGGACTTTTCATATTCAGGTTCAAATTCAAGTAGTGTTTCTTTACCAGATTAGGTCATGCAGATACAGTTTGAAGTTTGTTTTTTTAATATGGATAAAATCAAATAATATGGGTGAAAATATAATATAATGTTATAATCCATAATTATATAGAGAAATATTGAGAAGAAGAAGAAGAAGAAGAGAGTGAGAGAGAGAAAGAACACACCAAAAACAACCCAAAATAAAGACAAAAACTCAAAACAGAAACAGTCAAATTGGGGTATGGTATTTAAAGGAGTTCTAATTAAGAAGTAAAACAAATAAATAAAATTAAATAATAAAAATAAATTATCTTAGCTCCTCGGCGACGGTGCCAAAAATTGATCGTGTTGTCGAGCATGTCAAATTAGTTTAATTTTGACTAGAATTTCTGTACTATAGCAGCAACCCTAGGTCGTCGCTCGATGAAGACATAGACCATTAATTTAAAGATAGGGTTATTATTATGAAATTAGAATTGGAATTAGGTTTTTTAAATCTTGGTGTTATGATGATTAAATATGAAAATAGAAAATTAAATGGATAAAACAATATAGAAATGAAAAAGATTAATTAAGTGTGATCAACTCGGGGAAGTCTCATGATGCTAATCCTTCATCGCTTCATGAGATATGTTATGATATTTTATTATTTTGTTTGTAACACATAATAACATAATATTATTGAGTTTATTCTAGTATACCACCAAGGGTTCAGTCGAAAACACACAATGATTCACCGGACACCGTCGTTGATTGACTGATTTGTGTTCGACATCATAACTGAAACACACCACGGCAACACACGATGAGCTTGATGTGCTGTAAAGGTTGGTATGTTACTTATTTTTTATACAATGACATAAATTATCATAAATGTGATAGTGCTTGTGTGAGTTCAATTGACCAATATGAACCAGAAAAACACCGTAATTGAATGATGGAAGAAAAAGGGATGAATGGTGTGTGAAACATCACATGAAAGGGTACCCCCAAATATTATCATTTGAGTTTGAGTATAACATAATAGTATATAACTCAATTAAATAAAAATAGAGGATGAAGAAAAATAGCATATAACCTGGAATTAAAAAAATATCATTCAAAATAATACAAGTATGAAGCTCTGGATTACATCGCATTCCTCCCCGGGTGATCCCAAGGGGTTTAGAAACCCATGGGAGGTAAAGAAGAAGAAGAAGATGTTGAAGTAGAACTTCCCACAGCCTCCATAACTTCTTGTGATGATTAGAAGACTCCTTTTGGAATCCAAAATGGCAGTACCATGCCTCCTGGACGAACTCCAAAATGGGGTGCCCAAGGAACCAATTTATAGGCAAAGTGGGAAGTAGATTTGGGCACCATGATTTTACGAATCCTCTTGGTCCATTGTTTTGGCAGGTCAGAAAGCTTTAACTCACATTGGAAAAAACTATAGTGTTGTTTTAAGACACAGTTTCTACCTCCATGCCAAATGTGAAGGCCCGATATGGAATATAATCATAGATATTTCCAAAATTCAGAGGCACTGTTTTGACCCCATCCAGATCCACTTTATTGGACAGATCAGATTGTATAGGCCTCATAATGGAAGAATTAGTCTTCAGTTTATTCATATTAAATGGAGCTCATTAAATATAGGACTAGCCCACAATGTTTCAGCCTATTTGGATGCACGTATTAGTAGGATCATGAATTTTAGTCTACTAATGTTCTTGGATCATGTGCAGAATGGCACATTTTTCATGGACTTCATCATAGGTCTCCAAATCACCTCCAACTACAATATAATTATAAAAAAAAGTAACATTTTCCTTTTTAATAGTGTTAAACACATAATTATTGAATCAAAAATGGAGTGAAATTTATTATTATACATGTAATTTTCAATACAAAATCTTTTTAATACATTGGTATAAGGGTGAAATAAAACAGTGAATCTTGGTTCGGTCAACTACTGTAGGTGGATCAATGTGATGGTCAATAGTTGTTACCCTCTCCAAAAGATAGACAATATTTTCATCTAGGTGGGGGGAGAAATATGGTTCTCCAAGATCAATCTGTGGTCTGGGTATCACCAGTTGAGGGTGAAGGTAGGTGATATCCTGAAGACTACTTTTAGGTGGAGGTATGGACACTTCGTGTTTGTGGTTTTGTTTTACAGTGTTATGAATGCACCATCCATGTTTATATGGATCATCAAATCCATTTTTGTGAGTTCCTGGACCATTTCACTATCGTATTCCTCAATGAAATCCTGATATACTCAAAGTCGTAATAGAAACATTCCAAACATCTCTGGACCATCTTGCAAGTTCTTCGACACCACCATTTATATGGGAAGTTTTCCAAATGCATGGTTTAGTCACAATGGGTACACTTCCCTGGAAATGTGGTGTCTCAGCAGGGTGTAGCAGTGGACCCATTAAAGTTAGAAGTAGTTGTTTCTTGGAAAGCACTCAAGAATGTGGCAGAGGATCACAATTTTCCCAGTATCGAAGACTATTACAAGATATTTTTACCTGATTTCTCTTGAGTTTCTTCTCCATTGACAACATTGAATTAGAAGGACCAGGATTTTGTGCTGAGTGAGTGGTTCTAGATATCATTCTTTCACCTGAAATGGATGTTGTTTCGTGCTCTAACACTCTGGTTTCCAGAGGAAGTGGTGATGTTTGAAGTGTTTTTAGATGATTTTCATCTGGTGTTAGGATGTATGTATATGAAACAACAGGGTGTGATATCTTATGGGTCTAGGAAGTTACATCTCCTCAAGAATAACTATGCCACCCCTGATTTGGAGTTAGCAGTGATCATGTTCACACTGATTTTTTGGAAACATTAACTTATTATAGAACACTTTGTAGTCTTCATGGATCGCAAGAGCGTGAGTTATATCTTTTCCCAGCGATATTTGACCATGTGTTAGTGGAGGTGGATGCAGTTTCATCAATATTACTATTTTGAGATCTCTTACACCTTAGAGAATTGAAATATCTTGGTTGATGATTGGAGTATGAATTCATAGAAATTTGTTGTTCAGGAATCTACTTACACATCGAAGGCGATGGAGGAGTTAGTATCCTTGAACTTAGATGCATCAATGGATGGAGGTAGAGGATCTATATTTCCTATTACGGTACATTATTCTCTGGTACAATAATTGGAGGAGTTTATATGGTGAGATTCAATGGTAGAGGTGAGGCAGGATCACATTGACCATGGTGTTGCTTCAATGGGATGGTTGGAGGATGGTAAGAATTAGATTTTGTTCCATGGGAGGTTGTTTTTTCATGTGGTGATGCGTGATGTAGTCCTCCGTGAGTTCCATAACTCACCCTTAGAGGTGCAACCAAAAGTTTCCAAGATATAATGTGGCTTGCGAGAGAAGTTCTGGTGGCCAGTTTGAAATGGGCAGTAGTGGATTTTGTAGCAAAGTGTTTGGTGTACCATTTGTTGAAGGTTGAGCACTATTTTCTTGGTGTTTTTTTGAATCCATTTGATTTCCCTGAGTGGATATTGGATGAAAACTCGATGGATTTCATCATAGGGTTACCTATGTCTCAATGATTTTGTGAAGCTATCTGTGTAGTGGTGGACCGGTTGATGAAATCAGTCCACTTTTTTATAATTAAGGATTTGGGCATAGTAGATTCCTTGGACATGTCGTATATGGATGAGGTGGTGTGAGTGCATGTAGTTATGATATCTATCGTCTCATATCGAGATACATTCTTTACCTCATGAGTCTATATGGTATTGTAAAATGATTTTAGAACTCAGTTACACCTCAGCACTACTTTCAAACCTAATATTGATTCGAAGATAGATAAAACTATCTAGATGTTGGAGGACAAGTTGTGGGATGCGTCTTAAACATTGGTAGATTTTGGGTATGAGACTTGCCTTTAGTGGAGTCATCTTACAATTACATCTATCACTCTTCCATTGGTACGTCCCCATTTGAGGCTTTGTTTAGAAGACCAAGTTGTTATCCTTTTTCCTAGACATAGGTTGTGGAGATATCTTTTCTTGGTCGTGATGTGGTGCAGACCATGACAGAATTGGTTCAGATTGTTCGTGAGACGATGAAAGAAGCACACAAAAGTTGTATGCCGAATGCGGGAGGAGGTCCTTGGAGTTTGAGGTTCGAGACCTTGTGTTCCTTAAGGTTTCCCCTCGATGTGGGAATCTTACATTTGTTAGAGGGTTCAATAATTCTCTAATGTTCATTGGACCCTTTGATGTGTTGGATTGATTAATTGAGTGGAATACAAGTTAGCATTGCCACCGTTGTTGGAGAGGATCCAAAAAAATCTTTTATGTCTCCCAAATTCTACGATAACTTCACTATTACTCCCATGTCATTGAATAGGTAGAGCTGGATGTTGAAGATGACACAAAATTAATGGAGCTATGAGTAGAGATCCAGGATCTTCGAGAGAAGGTTTTGCGTGGACAGAATATTCCATTGGTTCGCATGTGGTGAAGGCATGTTGGCCTAGAGAAGAGTACTTAAGAGCAAGAAACTCATATATGTTCCTAGTAAAAAATGTTTTTTTTTTGAGTTTTTCCTTTTTAGGCCTTGATTTATGATGTGATTCTTGAACCTTGTATATTGTAATGACTTAGATTCTCCCGAAATTATTTTTATAAATTATTTGGGAAACTTATGAGGTTGGGCTCTAAGATGGTGTGCGATTCCAAGACCGAGTGTTTGTGGAACTATTCAATGAAAAATTTTATATTTTTAATATCACACATGTGTGAATTTTCTAAAAAAGTGAAATAAGTTGTAAACGGGTTCTCAAATCAGAAATATAAGGGAACCGTTGAGCCCCGAATAGTGGCTTTACCCTTAGCGTGACCTAACCTTGGTCGGCACAAGCCATCAGTAGAAAATCCACCAAGGACGTAACCGTAAATAAAATTATTAAATAAAATTATTTTATTTTAAAATATTAATAGCTCATAAATGGTAACTCAGAATATAAATCAGTGACCACTATTGAGTTTTTAAGGGGTGTTTTCATTATGTGAGGCCTAACATCAACCGGCACAACCCGATTGTAAAAAATAGTTTTTTCACTTAAAAATAATTAAAATATTCTAATCAAAATATTTTTTCTTATTGGAGTGAGATGTTTTCATTTAATATTATTTTGTCAGATAATTCAAGGTTATCACCATAACCCTAGGATTCCTCTAAGGTGAGGAGGCGAAGCTCTCTCAATGAATGGTGGAAGATCATGGAATGACTATCAGGTAAGAACATAGGATTCGAAGGATCATCACCCATGACAATGACGCGATGACCATTCTTCATCAATGATCAAACCTAATCGAGGAAGGAAATTTGTGGTTTGATTTCATTTCCTTGTTCATAAATTCCATCATGAATGCAGACCAATCAACAAACCAATTGGCTCGCAGATTGAACATTTTTTGTATGATGGGATTTACCTTTTCATGGCTTTTATAGGAGAATGAGCATCTGATTATTTTTTGTATTTTTATTGTCATTTTAATCGTAACGAACCATGATCAACAAGAACATAGATCAAGGTTTTTTACTCTTGGTAGATTTATGCTTTTCTTCCTCCATTCTTCATTTGTCGTTGGCATTCTTCATTTGTCCCATGACTCGACATGTATAAATAGATCTATTCTTTCACACTCGATCCTTGGCGTAGTGATCCGATACTACATATCTAGGATTCGAATGTCATAATGTTGGGGAGACGACGAAAACTGACAGATCGTATTGGTTTGGGAGATAACACTATTTGAGTGAATTTTCTTTAGAATAGATTGTGACATCGATCAAAGACCAGGTCGATAAAGAATGCAACCCGAGGAACACATACGTGCCTCTATTTAGAAAAATAAAGAACTATAGGAGAGTTAGTGTCCAGAAAAAGGGGCCACCAGTGTGCCATTGTGGACTTTCTGCTGCGGCGGTGGCGGCCATGTGAACGCGGCTTAGCCGCATTGAAGGCCCATGGTGGCGACATGCCGTAGGTGGATGGAGTGCACGAATAGAGGCCATCCTGTTAGGGAATATTGTGTGGAAAATTAAGGGATGTGGCTAGGGTGGGCCGCATTGGGTGCACAGGCTAGCCCGCAGTGCGAGCCAGACCAGATGAGTCAGGCCACGGTCCAGCAGGCCCAGTTGGCCGATCCTAATTCGAGCAGGACCATATAAGTCAGGCCATAGTCCAATAGGCCCAGTAGGCCGAGCCAGATTTGAGCCAGACCGGGATGTGTTAGGTCAATCAAAATAGGTCTACGATATCAGGTTAGGTTGGATGGATTGAGTTGGGTCGTTCAGCGGGCTACATCAGGTCTGGCGGGTTGGGTCAAGCACAGATCAGACCTTAATTCCACCTTTTAACTAAAGTGTTCTTATCATTCCAATGAGGTGTATGATTGATGAGTGGCGTTTGGACCATTACAATAGGGAGGGACTTTCGAGATGGCTTGGTGGGTTTTTAGTTTGATCAGTATAGGTTGATAGTGTACCCTTGGTCTTTTCCAATGAGGGTTCGATACGAGATCTTGTTCCCATCATAATGGATGACCCAAATTCTGATGCGAGTTGTCTCAACCCTGCTTTGATAGTTTACTCAGTGGATTGGTGAATTTATTGCACCAGGAGGCCTAGTCGGTCCTCAATTCTCTTCATGGTAACTTATGCAGGTTTTGTGGAGAAGGTGTGACTAGTATTTATACATGTGCCTATCCCCTATCTAAGATGATGTTTTCAATAAGGTCAGGTGTCCCCCTAGTGATCCATGGCCATTGACCCCTATCTTTGTTTCAAGACCAAATTCTTTCCATTATACATGTCTAGATCAGAAAAGTGTGATTTGGGTAGATTTCAGTGGTTAATGTTTGGTTGTTACTTGGTGACTACATGACTTGGGGGCTTCATGACTTATCGACACTCTGTTTTTTACCGATACTCTTTGTTATACTACCACATTGTGTATTTCCGACACTCCGTGTGTTGCCAAAACTATGTATGTCACCATCACTTTGTGTGTTATAAAAACTCTATGTCTTAGAAATAATATATGTCTTAGGGAAACTATATAATGTGTCATGACCCTAGGTTCCTCTTTGGTACTTTTGGTATACATGTTCTACGTGCTTCTATCAGATAGCCCGAGGAGTGAAATCTCACAGGAAAAGAGCGCTACTAGAATAACCACGTAGCAGGAATTAGATGATACATTGAGTTTTCGAATCCTATATGAGTATAATTGGATATTCTTGTTATATTTATAGAAATATACCTCGGTTCAACTGACTATATCTTCTTATAGGTTCTTTCCATTTATGGAATTTCTATGTGGCATCTTCTTCATGGTGTTTCCTCTATGGTATTTCTTTTTCTTTTCAGGGTTTCCTACTAAGCATTATTTTCCTCACCCATACACGATCTATGCATGCACGTGTCATGTCTTATGGAGTCTTTCGACCTTGTTATGGAGTTCCAAGTAGACCAGGACCAGCCAGTGCATGGAGAGTTCATACGGGACAAGGTGTGCTCCTATGACTACAAATATTAAACCCAGTATCATTGTTTATAGGTTGGAATTTGTGGTTTATAGATTCTTTTTTTGGGATATTATTCTAGCCTAGTTGTACTTTACTACATTTTGTTTTCCTTTCATAATATGGTTGTTGGGATATAGTGGAATTCATGCATTTGTTTACAATTTTTTTTTACTTTTCATCATTTTGGGGTTAGAGATGTGTGTGTGTGAGTATAGGTAATTAGAAAAATTCCTCCCACTCATGGGATATGACTACTTGGTGTTAGTCACTATCACGTGACCTATTGATGGCAGTCTTGGGGTAGTTACGATACAGGCCCCTCTGAGACAGGTCATGACATAGTGGCATCAGAGCGGGTCAGAGCTACTTTAAGACCCCGAGTCTGTGAGATTGGTTTTGGTAAAGAGTGCTAAGTGTTTCAAGTTCATCTCTCAATCTAGGGACTCTAGTGTTGGTGTGGCAGCCGAAGTTTCCATACACGAGGACATTGGACACCATTTTTTCAACTCGTCACATGAAAACACTTGTTGTAGGAAAAAATATGAATGGTTTTTTTACATGACTTTATTGAGTCATACCACTAGGTAGACACTTCTAACCATGATACATCTTGTTTTATTGCAGGGTGTATTCATGATGTCAACCAGTGAGGATTACACAGCAGGAACATGAGTTTGACTCGATGATTAATAAGGCCTCTCTAAGGGGAGCCAGTCACTGAATAGTTTTTCTTTAGGATGGTTAGCTGGTGGCACTTTCTCCTATATATCAATTTGTAGGGCCACTGAAAATGGTATAGGTGGATTCAATTTTATTGACTGAGTTATGGATGGATATTTTTTCAATGGGTGATGATATGTAGGGTCCAAACTCATATTATAACCATTCGAGGCAGAAATCTCCAAGGATGCAGGGTTAGTAGGACCTACTGATAGTAGGTGGGCGACGTAAGATGAAAAATATGAGATTTTGGTTGATGATCCAGGGGAATTCATGTTCACCGAGGAAGATGAGTTTCAGTTATTTTCATGTAAGGTTACTTTCCATGCGATATTTTCCCACTATTAATGCCAAATTTATAGAGGTGGTTGATGAACTTTCAAGAAAGAGGCAATGGTAAGTGTTATAACAACCCTGCTCATTATTACACACTTGAACATAATTTGTTACATAAACTTACACTTAAGAAAACTCTAATGATTGAGAGGTCTAGTGTCTTGGGAAATTAGTAACATTACAGGATAACTTAAGACATAAAATAACACATATTTATTTGAAACTTCTTTTATATGACCACAACATTCATTCGTACTTAGCATTGCATGGGATAACCTAAGGACATTCATAATAAAAAGGTGAGATATAAATCCCAGTAAGGGAGTAAAAAATGTATAACATGAAGATTAAAATACATGTTAGGAAATAGTTCTATCAATTTAGGATAAGAAAAACATTAACATAAAGGCATGACATAGCATGATTATCATAACATGGAGATGTGGCACAATATTTAAACTGATATTAGCATGATCCAAGGCTCATTGCACATGGAACATGAGTAAACCCTCATTGAACATGGACTAGCATGAGAAAAACCTTGTATCACAAGAATTATAATTATTCATAACTCATTTCACATGACGTATCATGATACTATTCTTTACCCAATGTATTGGTGCACTATCAGAAGGCACACCCTTTATTAACATTTTATTCCATGCATAAGTGTGCCACATGGATCATAGAACATGGAATAATTCAACATCATATTTTATTCCATGATTATGTAATGTGGAATATATACATGAAATTCTATAATAAATATGTATATGTGCATAAAGGTGAATACCATTGATAGACAAATGGACATGGTATTCACTACTAGATGACTTTCGCATGGAACATTGTGGTGCAATTTCAGCAGCATAATTATGTGACATAAACATTCATAAAAATGTTTGATGAGAGGTAAAGGGGTATCTAATCATATGTACATGAAATAAAAATTAAGGGTTTCTTATAGATACATTTACCAACACATGTAATTTGGAAATCGATGGCCTAACATAATAAATAAACTTGAAGGATGGGGAGAAATGAAATAACTCTAACAAAATTTCAACATGGTAATAGGCATACATGGGATGAATTCATGAGAGATAAAGAGGTATCTAATCTTTAAAACATAAATATCTAAGTGTGGTGGAGGTTCAAAAACATACCCCAATATTTTTAATTGAAAATAAAATTTTATTACAACAAATAGAAACTTGGAAAAAATGAGAAAGGAAGGAATCCCTTACAGAATATCGGCATGGTAAAAGGTGTACATGGGAGGAATTAATGAGAGAAAAAGGGGTATATCATCATTCAAAAAAAAGTATGTAAATATTGGGAAGGTTAAATATAATAACCAGACATTTTTAATTTAAAATAAAGTGGATTAATAATATAAGTAAACATAGCCATAAATAAGGAAGGAAGGAAAGGGAGGATCCCTTACTTAAAAGTGTGTGACTCAAGAGATTAAGGATGGGATTATTGAGAGCTAGTAGTGACTTAGGAGGATTCTAGAGAGAGTGTGGAAGATCAAGGATGTTCTCTAAGTGTTTTTAGTGAAGAGAATTGGGATCTTGCATAGGTTTATATAGGAAAAGATAGTAGAATTATTTAATATTTCAAAAACATAGGTTTTGGAATTTATATAACTAAATATTCAAAACTACTATCCAAACCATGTTTTTTTCCAACGGTTTTTTCAAAAGGGGACTAAATAAATTATTTTACAATTCCAATATCCGAACTTATTAAAATACTAGGCTTTCTTTTGTTGAGGTGAGTCACACTGTCTATGAAATCATTTTAAAAAGTTAAAATATTTTATTAGTCTTGGAGGGTCCACCATGGCACCATAAAATTAATAAAAAAATATAAAATCACATTATATTAAAGTTAAAACATATATTTTCCGAATATACCTTTTATAAAATTTTATTACATCACTATGGGTCAATGTGATGTCATAAAACACATTAAATATTTATACGGTATTTCATTTTTACCAAAAAAATCTATTGTCTTAAAAAATTATGAAAAATTCACCGTTGGAAAATTTCAACAATTTAATTCAAAAAATAAAATTAATTTCACCTAAATAATTTTATAAATATTTGAATTTTTAATTTTAAAATAAAAATAGAAAATTATTGAAAATCCATGGGTTTTAAAAAAAACAGTTCTCAAACCTTAATAAAAAATAAAATTTTATTTATAAAAATTATATGAAAATTTTTATTTAATAAATATTGATTTAGATATAATATTTTAATAAAATACTAATTAATTCAAAAATCCATTGATTCATTAAATTATATTTCTTAATTGAATTTAAATATTAACTAAAAATACTAATTTTTCTTTAAAACCCATTTACAATGTAACCATAATAAAATAAATGTATTTTATTTATTCTATAAAAGAATAAAACACATAATTATATTGTCGGGGTCCTGTTATATAAACCCTTATAACACCCACATACAGCCTAAGGGTAAGGTGTGTGATGGTGACAAGATCTTGGGGTGGCTGGGATAACATCGCTCGGGTGGTGATCTCTATTAACTTCCACTTCTCCCATATCCAGTTCCATTCAAGATTAACATGTTGAAGATCATCTAGGGATTGGTCAAAATTGAATCCCATTGTCATGACCTCCATTCTGAGCTCCATCAAATGGGATTCATATAGAGAAATTCTACTGGATGAGGTCATCACTTCTTTTGTGTGAGTAAATTAGATTTTTTAATGCCCTATATTTATACTAATAATGTGATAACTGTTCTATGACTATATTAGTAATAGTAAAAATTATTAACTGTATTCTAAAATACAAAAACATAAAACCATGGAAAATCATATGTTATATATAACCATTTTACATAATAGGTCATTGAATTAGATCAAGAGGAATTTTCATTAATAAATATTTTGGTCATAACAATCTTCCCTACTTAAGAAATATCACCCTATAAATTTCCATCTACCAAACTAAAATAGATGATGGTAAATCAGCTTCATCACTTCCTTTGATTCCCATGTTTCCTCTTCAATGTTGAGGTTTCACCACAACACCTTGATGAGGGGCATTGCCTTAGTTCGTAAAAATATTCCCCTATGATCTAAGGTCTTCATCAACATCTCTTCATATGAGAGGTCATTCCCCAGAGGTACTACCTATCATTTGAGTACATGCTATGGGAAGGTATTTATTTCATCAAGAGTGGTATAAGGAATAAATCATATACTTGAGATAGGTTCGGTGGGATTGCTAGTTGATAGGCCACTGCTCCAATTCAATTAAGGGTCTCAAAAGGGCCGATGTACCTTGGACTAAACATTCCCTTCTTACCAAATCTCAAAACTCTCTTCCACGGTGATATGTGGAGAAATATCATGTCTCCAACCTCAAACTCTAGGTATTGTCAATTATTATCAGCATAAATATTTTTTCAACTATGAGAAGTTCTAATGTGCTACTGGATGGTCTTAACCTTTTCCACCATTTCATCAACCATTTCCAGACCTATGAGTTTTTTCTCCCCAACATTATCCTAACATGTCGATGTTCTACACCTCTTCCCATAAATGGATTCATAAGGATCCATTTGAATTCTTGATTGGAAATTTTTATTTTAAGATAACTCTAAGAGAGGAAGATGTTAATCCCATCCTCTTTTGAGGTTCATTGAGCATGTTCTCAACATGTCCTTAAGTGTTTGGATAGTCTGGTCAGATTTTCCATTAGTTTGAAGATGATAATTTATACTAAAGTTCATCATAGTGTTAAGTTCATATTGGATATTCTTCCAAAACTAAGAGGTGAATCGTGAATCTTGATAAGATAAAATAGATAGTGGTACTCCATGCATCCTTAATGCTTCTATGATATATATCTATTCTAGTTGATCCAATGAGAAATCCTCTTGAATTGCTATGAAGTGTGCAGTCTTTGTAAGATGATCCTCAAAAACCTAGATAGAATTGTTTCCATTGGATGTATTTCGAAGTCTGGTAACAAATTCCATGGTGATGTTATCCCATTTCCATGTTAGTATGGGTAATGGTTGTATCATCCCCTTAGACTTGTTTATCTTTGCCTTCACTTTCTGACATACTATGCACATTGATGTATACTCATCAATTTTTTTATTGATTTTTTCCAACCAATAATTCTATCAGAGATCTTGATAAATATTTGTGCTTCCTGGGTGAATATAGATACTCAAACAGTGTGCATCATCCAAAAGTTCTTTCTTTCACTTCTTATTTGATGGAACACATAGTCATGATCCAGATCATACAATTCATTATTCATTAATAGTGAACTCTTAGTATTTCCCTTTACTGATAGTTTCCACTTTCTTCTGAATTCCCACAGCATCCTTTTTATCATCCTTCAACCATTACAAAAGATACAGTTGGGAAATCATTTGTGAATGGACTGATTATGTCCGCTTATTTATGATTCTAGTGTCTATCTTCATCAAATATAATAATATTGAATCCATTTAAATTATCATCAATGAAATAGTTGTTGGATCCTTTCTAATTAGAGAATCTTTAACCTTGTTTGATTACCTAGGGTGGTAATGGATTGAGCAGTCCAAATCTTTGATCAGCTCTAACCATCTTTGTTGGCGCATATTCAACTCTTTCTGCGTGAATATATACTTGAGGAATTTTTTTCCATATATATTTTACACTTATTCCCAAGGAGGTAGTGTCACCAAATTTTTAAAGTGAAGACTTCTACATCCAACTCCATATCATGTGTTAGATAGTTTTTCTCATAAATATTCAATTGAAATTAATCATAGGCAATGACTTTGTAATTTTTCATTAACACAAATCTCAGGCCCTTATTTGAAGCATCACTGAATACCACAAAAAGACATCCACTTGTGAGTAGTGTGAGCATGGGCACAGTGATAAGCCTCTATTTCAACTCCATTAATCTATCTTCACATTAATAACTACAAGAAAACATCACTCCCTTTCCATTTTACTTGGTATGAGGTTCTGATAGTCATGAAAAATTTCTCACAAATCGGCGATAATATCCAGCTAACCCAAGGATGCTACAAATATCCATCATAGATGTTGGCCTTAGACATACCTCAATTGAATTTGTCTTGGAGGGATCCATAAATATTCCATTTTCTTGTGATGATATGACCCAATAATGATAATTTTTTCATACAGAACTCACACTTATGGTACTTTTCATAGAGATTCTCCTTTCGCAAGGTCTCTAGTATAGTTTTTAGATTCTACTTATGCTCCTACTTGGTTTTGGAGTATATTTGAATATCATCTATAAATACTACCACAAATTTGTCGAGGTGATATCTTAAGACTCTATTAATCAATTCCAAGAAGAATTATGGAGAATAAGAGAGTCTAAATTGCATTACTATAAAGTAATAGTGCTAGTACCTTGTGTGAAAAGAAGTGTTGGGGATATCCTCCTTATTCACCCTCACATGGTAATATCCTAACCATAGATCATCCTTGGATAAGTATTGTGTTCCACATAGCTGATCGAAAAAGTCACCAATTCATGATAGATGATACTTTTTCTTTATCATGTTTTTTAATCTCACGATAATCAATGCAAAGGCGCATTGACCGATCCTTCTTCTTGACTAAGTGAACTGGTGCGCCACTTGGTGAAGCACTTGGGAGTATGAACCCATTATCTATATTCTCCTATATTTATTTCCTTCGCTCCTCAATCTCCACAAAATCCATTATATATAGAGTTTTGGATATTGTAAAATCCCTATGTATAAGATCAATCGAGAATTCAACATCTCTTATAAAAGGAAGACAATACAATTCCTCAGGAAACACTTCAGCAAATTCCCTCACAATAGGAATGTATTCAAGGATGGTTACTTCCTTAGAATTAATCATCTAATCTAGATATTCATTCTCATAGGGAATTAATATCCATGCTTGAGATTATGGTACTAATGGAGATTCATACTCCTCCTTCAACTTGTATAGAATCGGGGGTCGATTCGCCAAATAGAGAGTGATTTCCCTCTTATGACAATTTATGTTGGATCATTATAGGTAAATCCAATACATGCCATGAATTGAATCAAATTTCACCAGTGAAAGTATGATGAGCTTTTCCGGGAAGTTCAATCCACAAATTTTGATAAGGGAGGAGTTATATTCCTGGAATTTAATAATTTCCCCATTTTCCGTTCTCACCGACATCTCTACATATATGATTTGTGGTGGTGTTTGGATTATTCGAATAAATTTTTTTATATAAAAGAATGTGTAGAAGAAAAATAAAAAAATACTTTCACTATTATTGAAAGAATTACTAGAATACCTGTCACCACTTTGTTGTTGGGGGTTTCTTCGGAGGTAGTGATGAAAAAAGATCACCCTTGTTTCCTTGGAGGTTTTTGGTTGCCTTAAAAAACCCATGGCTTAGGGAACTGGTTTACAAAGTGTCCTGGTTATTTTCTGTTGAAGCAATGAATAATGAGTTGAGGGTCAAATGAATTTTTCATATCCACTGTCACAGTAACAGGTTTTTCTAGTCAAAAATTAATGGTCAGGTGACCTTCTCTTCCACACCTGAAGAATTTCCTCATCCCCTTAAGAAAATTTACAGAGTGCTTCTTTCCACACTCTTTGCAAGTGGGGTGATGGAATTTCTAAGCACCATTGGATTTATCCATTATACCACCATAAAAAAATTCTACTCTCATTCTCATCCCTATGATACCCTAGAAATTTTCCGACCTCCATTTCTACATTAAGGGTACATCAGACAATTTTCTTATAATTATCGAAGTCACGGATCACTAGGGATTTTCATAGGATTGGTTTTTTTTTCACCAAAGAAGTGTTAAACCTTGAATTCAATGGTAACGACAAAGACGGAGGCATATCATGCATGCCTTGTGAAGTTTTACTCGTACACTCAGATGGATTCATCATCTTTTTTTCTTGAGGTAAAGGAAGTACCTTTCCATCTTAAGTTGGAGGGTGCGGGGAAAATATTTATCAAAAAACATTTTTCATAAATTCGTCCATTCAAATGCATAGATATCATCCTGAGGATTTTTATTTTTGATCAATGTATACCATTGATCAGCAAGACCATCCATATTATAAGCAGTCATAAGGACCTTCTCTTGTTCATAACATTTAAGGATATAAACGATATTCTAAATGGAGTTGATCCATTGTTTGGGGATTAGGGGATCAGATGATCCATTAAAAGTAGGAGGCCTTTGTCTTATAAAGCTCTTGACTATGGATTGATATTTCTTAGTGGTGTTTAAACGTTCCTCTTGACCAATGATTCTATTCAAATATTGTGTTAACTGAGAGAGTATCATGATAAATTATGTGATTCTCACTCCCATCAGATTGGGAATCTCATTCGAACAGTCATTACATTGATCCTTTCATCGGTTGTTATCCTGAGTCTTACTATTACCAGGCATTATCTAGAATAAAATGAAATTTAGGGTTAACACATAAAGGGGAATCCAATGACAAAAATAGATAACTTATAAATTAAATTTGTTTTCTTAACCAATGAATTGATAGGCTTCAATCTATGTTATCCATGATCTACTTCCCAACATATATTCTGAGGGGAATTTTATTATTCCCTTAATAATGGTTCATAATAAGATTATGAATTTTCCAATGTAAATCCCCTGAGAGTGTCGAGCCAACAATGTAGAAATGACCATTTTCATGTACCAATTCATGTTTGATTCTAGCTCAAAGATGTGTTTTCATGTTTAACCCCTTGATACATCTGTGTCATTTCCACCTCTACTTTTTCATATCTAGACATGGATGCATTTTCTTGATAAACCACTTAAACTATAATCATGAAAATATAGGTATGTTTTTCTTATACTTAGTATTATACTGAAGGCTTCCACTAGGTTTTTCTAACCCAAATCCAAAAAATAACTAAACCTATCATCTAAAACTAACAATAACAACCATGCTCTTTATTACACACTTAAACATGATTTATTAGTTAAATTTTTTACTTTAGACAAATCTGATGATCGATAGGTCTAGTATCTTGGAAAATTAGGAAAATTACATGACAACTTAAGACATAAAATAAAACATCATTATTGAAAAATTATTTTACATGACCACAAAATTCCATCATATTTAGCATTTATGGGATAATAAGATGAAATTCATAAGAAATGGGTGAGCTATATATCCTAGTAAGGAAGTAAACAAAGGCCTAAAAAGAAGGGTAAAATACATGTTTGTAAATAGACATATCAATAGAGAATAAGAGAAACATGAACATAAAGGCATGATATAGCATGATTTTCCTAACATGGAGATGTGGCACAACATTTAACATGATATTAGCATGAGACAAGGCTCATTGCACAAGGAGTATAAGTAAAACCTCATTGCAGAAGAATTATCATGAGTAAAACCTATTTTCATATAAATTATCATGAGTCAAAAATCATTTCACATGACATATCATGATACTATTCTTTACCCAATTCATTGGAGTGCTATTTGGGCACACACTTTACAAACATATAATTTCATGCATAAGTGTTCTACATGGATAATATAACATGGAATCATTTAACATCATCATTTATTACATGATAATGGAATGTGGAATACATACATGAGATTATATAATCAATAAGTATATGTTCATAAAGGGTAATACCATTGATATAGAAATTGACATGGTATTCACTACAAGATTATTTTGTCCTGGAAAATTACGGTGCAATTTCGGTAGCATAACGACATGACATAAAAATACATAAAAATGGTTAATTATAGAGAAAAGGGTATCTTATAATATGTACATGAAATTTAATGTTAGGGGTTCATATATATACATGTACCAAAACATGTAATTTGTATATATAAGGCATAACATAATAAAGAATCTTCAAGGAAGAGGAGAAATATAATAACTCTTATGAAATTTCAGCATGGTAACCAGTGTACATGGGAGGAATTAATGATAAAAAAAGATTTATTATATCATTAAAAAATATTTAGGGAAGTATGGGGAGGTGAAAAATCATACCCCAACATTTATAATTGAAAATAAAAAGGTATACAAACATTGAGAAACTCTTACAAAAATGAGAAAGTAAAGCATTCGTTACAGAATTTCTCCATGGTAATGGGTGTACATGGGTGCATTAATGAAACGGAAAAGGGTCACTAATGATTAAAAAATAAGTATGGAAGTATATGATAGGTGAAAAATCATACCCATACACTTTTAATTGATAATAAAAGGTAATAATAATATAAGGAATCATGGACATAAATAACGAAGGAAGGAAAGTGAGGACACCTTATTTGGAAGTGTTTTACTTCAAGAGATTGAGGAGGGGATAATTGGGACAATGGGGAGACTTGGGTGGATTATAGATAAATTATGGAAATTAGGTAAATGATAAAAGGGTTTATAGTGAAGTTAAGTGGGATCTTGGATGGTTATATATAGGAAAAGAGTGGGAAATTCTTTAATATTTCACAAACATAGGTTTTGGAATCTATATAATTAAATATTAAAAATAAAAATATAACCCATGGTTTTTTTTAAAATGTTTTTTTTTCAAATGTGAGTGGAAAAATTATTTTATAAGTTCAATATCCTAAATTATTAAAATATTAGGCTTGATTTTTTGAAGGTCAGTCACACTCTCAAGAAAATCATTTTAAAATTTTAATATATTTTTTAAGTCTTGGAGGGTCCACCAAGGAACCCTTAAAATAATAAAACAAAACTAAAATTACATTATTTTAAAGGTAAAACATATATTTTCCGAATATACCTTTTATAAAATTTTATTACATCACTATTGGGTCATTATGAGATTATAAAACACATTATATATTTTTACAGTAATTAATTTTTACCCTAAAATTAGATTGTATTAGAAAATTATGAAAAATTCACCATTGGATAATTTCAACATCCTAATTACAAAAATAGTAGTAATTTTATCTAAATAATTTTCTAGATATTTTAATTTTTAATTTTAAAATAAAAATTGACATTTATTGAAAATTGATGGGTTTTGACAAAAAATATTTTCAAACCTTAATACAAATTACAATTATATTAATAAAAATTACATGATAATTTATATTTAATAAAAAGTTATTCAGATATAATATATTATTAAAATATTATTTAATTCAAAAATATATTAATTTATCTAAATATATTTCTTAATTGAATTTAAATATTAACTAAAAATACTATAAGTTCCTTAAAAACCATTTACAAAGTAACAATAATAAAATGAATGTATATTCTTTATTATATACAAAAATAATTCGCATAATCATAATTATGGGTTCTTGTTACGTAACCCCTTATAACACCCACATAAGACAAAAGGGTAATGTGTGTGATGGTGACAGACTCTTGGGGTGGCTAGGATAACATTCCTTAGGTGGAAATCCCAATTAACTTCCACTTCTCTCATAGGCGATCTAGTTCAAGCTTACAATGTTGAATCTCTAATTGGGATTAGTTAAGAGATAATCCCATTGATGCTACCTCCTTTTTGAGTTCCAACAAATGGGCTT
The DNA here is from genome assembly GCA_963277665.1 of Viscum album. Classification (NCBI taxonomy): domain Eukaryota; kingdom Viridiplantae; phylum Streptophyta; class Magnoliopsida; order Santalales; family Viscaceae; genus Viscum; species Viscum album. Next base: position 450,640,862 of record OY728143.1, on the reverse strand, counting down.
CCTATGGAGAAATTCAACTAGATGAGGCCATCACTTCCTTTGTCTGGGTAAATTAGATTTGTTAAAGACCTATATTTATACAAATCATGTGATCAATGTTCGATAGCTATATTAGCAATGGTAACAATTTTTAATAGTATTTTAAATTCCAAAATCATAAACCCATGAATTGAATATTTTTTATAGAACCATATTACATAATAAGACATTTAATTATACCAATAGGAATTTTCATTAATAAAAGTTTGGGTAGTTACAGGAGTAAACATATCCATTGGGCTGTGGATATGGAAAAGAAGATGGGGAAGCAGTTGGAGGTATCTAATGTTTTGATGTGTTACCACCACCACCCCCAGGTGGTTCATACCAAACTCAATAATCCAGAGGAAAGGGGTTGAGGATGTTGCAGGTTATCAAGGCTTATGACCCGCATACTCTATTAATGGTTCAAGATACTATTTATGTCTTTCTACATTAGCTATTGCATGTTGACATATGTGCTAGTGTTTTCCTTTCTCACCACATTAAATATTTAATACTTATAGATACTAGATAAACTATTGATTGGAACCTCACATTTAGAGACGCTTATTAGAGGATACCAAATGATCACTCACCAGTGCCGAAAACATTATCTGACTCTTAAAGGTGAGAGTTTCAGTGGGATCTCATGTTAGTATCATCGAGTCCTTACAATGTCACTCTAAGTATAGACTACTATCCAATGTTAATGCTCAGATTAATGGTTTTAGGAAATCAGTTATATTTTATCGATGATAATAGAACCCAATTTCACTTTTTAAGTGTAAAATGGAACCCCATACTGCTCATGTTGGACTCACGCATTGGAGGGCGCAAACGATTACTCATTAGTTAGATATCCTGACCATCAGTTCAATGGATGTTTTCAGTCCTCGGTTTCTTATAATGGTGGAAGAGTATAAGGATTTCTTCCTTGAATATGGTATAGGATTACCTCCCCACCGAGAGATAGAGTTATGTGTTGATCTACACCCTAGGACAATACCGATATCTACACTAGCATATCTTATGGTTCATGTAAAGCATTGTGAGCTGAGAGTGTAGTTGCTGGACTTGTAGAGGAAGGGATTTGTGAGACCAAGTGTTTCACCCCACATGTCCCTAGGTGGTCTTCATTTATCTCAGGCACATCATCTTTGATAATGTATTTGTAAGGGATCCAACGAAGGTCGAGCTTGAGTTTGAAAAGTACCACCTATAACAACCCTTCTTTTATTTCACACTAAAACATAATTTATTAAATGAAATTTAACTTAATAAAACATAGAATATCGAGAGGTATAGTGTATTTGGGGATCAGGATCATTACATAACATCTAAAAACATGAAATAAAACATCTTTATTGAAAACTTTATTTACATGACCACAACATTCCATTGTACATAACATTGAATGGGATAACCAGAGGACATACATATGAAATGGGTGAGCTATAAAGCCCCATAAAGTAATAAACATGTAATAAAATGAAGAATACAATACATTCTAGACAATAGACATATCAATAGAGCACAAGAGAAACATGAACATAAAGGTATGATAATGCCTGATAATCATAACATGGAAATGTGACAACAACATTTAGCAAGATATTAGCATGATCCAAGGATAATTGCACATGAAGCATGAGTAAACCCTCATTACACAAGAAGCATGAGTAATCCATCATTGTACTTGAATTATAATGATTCAACACTCACTACATGTGATTTATTATGATACTATACATTACTCAATGCATTGGAGCGCTATCAAGGCACACCCTTCTTAAAAATTTCATTTCATGCATAAGTGTGCCACATGGATCATACAACACAGAATCAATCGTCATAATTTATTCCATGATAAAGGGATGTGGAATACATAAATGAAGCTTTATAATAAATAAGTAAATGTGCATAATTGTGAATACCATTGATAGAGAAATGGGCATGATATTCACTACACCATGACTTTGCTTTGGAAAATAGATGCAATTTCGGCTGCGTAACGGCATGACGTAAGAATTCATAAAAATGGTTGATGAGAGATAAAGGGGTGTCTCATAATATTTACAAGAAATGGACAGTAAGAGGTCATATAGATACATTTCCCAACATATGTAATGGATCTTAGGTTAATAATACAAACGAATTTCATGAATGTAAATGAGGAGAGAGAAATTCCTTACGGAATTGCGGCACAGTAACATGTGTACATGAAAGTAATTAATGAGAGAGAAAGGGGTATAACATTATTCAAACATAAAGAGGGTAGTATGTGGTTGGTGAGAAACCATACCCCAACATTTATAATTGAAAATAAAATGGAATAACAATATCAATAAACATGGATAAAATAAGAATGGAAGGAATCCTTTACTTGGAAGTGTGATCCCAAAGGCTTGAGAGAGGCTTGATAGATGATTAATGAGAGATTGGGGAACCTTGGGAGGATTATATAGAGTGGATGGAAGTTTTGGGACAGACTCCAAAGTCTTTGAGTGAAGAGTAAGTGTGAGCTTGTGTGGGTTTATATATGAAAAGAGAGGGAATTCTTTATTTTTTAGGTGTGGGTCACCACACAATAAACTAATCCAAACCACAAAGTATCACATTGTTTTCCCATGGTTTTTGACAAAGTGGATCCAAAAACATTATTTTATAATGCCAAGGTTTGAACTTCTTAAAACAATAGGGTTGCTTATTTGGAGGTGGGTCACACTCTCAAGGAAATCAATTTCAAAAGCTAAAATGTTTTATATGTCTTGGAGGTTCCACTAAAGAATTGTAAAATAAATAAAATAGCACTAGAATCACATTATTTTAATAAATAAGCATATATTGTCCGAAAATAAACTTTATAGTATTTTATTACATCAATATTAGGGTCACTATGATGTCATAAAACATGTTATATATTTAAATGATATTTAATTTTTACCTAAAAATTTGACTGTCTCAGAAAATTATGAAGAATTCAGCATTGGATAATTCCGACATCCTGATTCAAAAAATAATATTAATTTTTTCCAAATAATTTTCTAAATATTTTATTTTTAACTTTTTAAATAAAAACCGACATTTATCGAAAATTCATGGGTTTTGACAATAAAATCTTTCCCACATTAATAAAAATTATAATTGTATTCATAAAAAATATATGACAATTTATACTTAATTAAAAGTAATTTATTAATAATATTTTATTAAAATATTATTTAATTCAAAAATCCATTAATTTACCAAAATATATTCCTTTGTTGAATATTAACTAAAAATATTATTTGTTCTTTAAAAAATATTTACAAAGTAACAATAATAAAATGAATGTATATTATTTATTATATACAAAAATAATTCACATAAAAATAGTGCTGAGGTCTTTTAATATAACCCCTTATAACACCCACAAAATATCGAAGGGTAAGGTGTGAGAAGGTGACAGACTCTTGGTGTGGCTTGGGTAATATCTCTCAGGTGGTAATCTCAATCAAACTTCACTTCTCCTATATACAGTTGCGTTCGAGCATAACATGTTGAAGCTTGTCTTGGGACGGGTCAAGAGGGAAGACCAATGACACCACCTCCATTGTGATCTCTGAAAAATGGGCTTCATATGGGGCTTGTCTAATAGATGAAGTCATCTATTCCTTTTTTTGAGTAAATTTGATTTGTTAAAGCCCTATATTTATACTAATCATGTGATCATTATTCAAATTCTATATTAGAAATGGTCAAAATTCTTAATAGTATTTTAAAATCCAAAAATATATAACTAAAGAAGTTCATATTTTATATAACCATTCTACATAATAATACATTTATTCAGATCAAGAAAAATTTTAATTAATAAAAGTTTGGGTCATTAAAATCTTCCCCCCTTAAGAAATTTCACCCTCGAAATTTTCTTTTCCCACACTTAAAAAGATGCGGGAAACTCTTCTTAATCACTTCCTCCAATTCTCACATCACTTATTCAAACTTATAGTATCACCAAAATACCTAGATGAGGGGATTTTTCTTATTTGATAGAACTTTTTCCCTAAAATCTAATATCTTCACTGGTTACACCTTGTAAGAAACATCATCCTCTAACTATACTACCTTTGAAGAGAGTACATGTGACGGGTTTTGTATGTACTTCCTTAAGAGGGATACATGAGATATATCATGTACTTTGGCCATGGTCGGTGGAAGTGCTAGTCGATAGGCCAAAGCCTCAACACGATCTAGAATCTCAAAGGGGACAATGTACCTTGGATTTAACATCTCTTCCATTCCAAACCCCATGAACTTATTCCACAGAGATATGCATAGACATACCATGTCTCTAACCTTGAACTCAAGGTCTCATTGATGGTTATTTGCATGACTCTTCTATCAACTTTAGGCTACCTTGATATGATGATGAATATTTTTTACCTTCTCCACCATTTCTTCGACCATTTCAGGTCCTCGCAGCTTACACTCGTCGACTTTATCCCAACACGCCGGTGTTCTACACCTTTTCCCATAAAGTTCTTTCTATGGTTCCATTTAGATGCTCGATTGGAAACTATTATTGTAGGAGAATTGAACCAGTGGAAGATGTTGGTCCCACCCTCATTTGAAGACCATAGAACATGATCTTAACCTATCTTCCAGTGTATGAATAATTAGATCATATTAGCCATCCGTTTGAGGATGATAGGCCGTATTGATGTTCAGTTAAGTGCATATAGAATTTGGGAGAATTTTCCAGAACATAGAGGTAAATCTTGGATCATTATCAGATTCAATAGATAGTGGTACTCCATGCATCCTTACCACTTATTTGATGTAAATATGTGCAAGTAAATACAATGAGAAGTCCTCTGGTATCGCAATTAGTGAGATATCTTCATATGAAAATCCACATTAACCAATATAGAATGTTTTCCTCTGTATGTCCTTAGAATTACAGTGACAAATTCCATGGTAAAGTTCTCCCACTTCCATGTTGGTATGGGTAGTGGTTGCATCATCCCCTTAGACTTTTTCCTCTGAGCCTTCACTTGCTGACATACAGGAAATTTGATATATATTTAGCAATATTTCTTTTCATATTGTACCACAAAAAGTTTTCATAGAGATCTTGATACATCTTAGTGCTCCCTGGGTGAATAGAGAAGGTTGAGCTATGTGGGTCATTCAGAAGATCCTTCTTTATCTCTGGATTTGATGGTACACATAATCGTGACCCAAATCTCACAATTCCATCATTTTCAACCAAGAACTCTGAGGATTTCCCATTTCTGATAGCTTCCACCCTTTTCAGGATTTCCACATCCATTCTTTGAGCATACTTTAACCTTTCCAAAAGAGACTATTGAGCAATCATTTGTGAAAGGATTGATGATGTTCCCTTCTTTATGATTCCAATGCCCATCTTAATAAAATATAAGAAGATTGGATCCTTATAAATTATCATCAATGATAGAATCATTGGATACTTTCTACTTAGATCATCTTCCATCTTTTTCAATTTCCTAGGGTGGTACTGGATTGAGCAGTCATAATATTTGATCATCTCTAACCATCTTCATTGGCTCATATTCAACTATTTCTGTGTGAATATATACTTGAGGATTTTTTGATCCATGTATATTTCACACATGTCCCCAAAGAGGTAATGCCACCAAATTTTTAAAGAGAAAATTACCATAGCCAACTCTAGATCATGTGTTTGATAATTATGCTCGTGAACTATCAATTTCTTTGAAGCATAGGAAATTAATTTTTCATTCTGCATCAACACACAACCCAATCCCTTCATTGATGCATCACTGAATACAACAAAAAATTCTCCACTTGTGGGGAATGTGAGAATGGGTGTAGTAATAAGCCTCTTTTTAAACTCCTTGATGCTTTTTTCGCATTCATCACTCCAAAAAAACTTTACTCCCTTTTGAGTTTGCTTGGTAAGAGGGTTGGACAATAGTGAGAAATTTCTCACAAATCATCGATAATATCCAGCTAACCCTATGAAACTATGGATATCTATTACTGATGTTGGCCTTATCCGTCCCTCAATTGCAGCTATCTTTGAGGGATCCACAAATATCCCATTGCTTTTATTGATTTTACCCATGAATGAGACCTCCTTCAACCAAAACTCACACTTTCTATACTTTTCATAGAGCTTATCCTTCCGCAAGGTCTCTAATATAGTTCATATATGCTCTTCATGATCCTTCTTGGTTTTGGAGTATATTATAATATCACTTATAAAGACTACTAAAAAGTTGTTGAGGTAATCTCTAAAGACTCTATTCATCAATTCCATGAAGATTACTTGAAAATTAGTGTGTCTGAAAGGAATTACTATGAATTCATAGTGCCCATATCTTATACGAAAAGAAGTCTTGGGGATATCTTCATTCTTCACCATTGTTAATATCGCAATCTAAAATCTACCTTTGAGAAGTATTGTTCTCCACACAGCTGATCAAACAGGTCATCAATTAATTGAAGAGGATACTTGTTCTTTGTCATGATTTTTTTGAGGTCACGATAATCAATGCAATGGTGCATTGACCCATCCTTCTACTTGACAAAGAGGACTGGTGCACCCCATGGTGAAGCACTTGGGAGTATAAACCCTTTATCCATATTCCCCTGTATTTTTTTCTTCCGCTCCTCAAGCTCCAAAAAATCCGTTCAATATGAAGTCTTGGATATTGGCAACGTCCTAGGTATAAGGTCAATTGAGAATTCAACAACTCTTCTTGGAGGAAGACCAGGAAATTCCTCGGGAAACAATTCAGTGAATTCCTTCATAATAGGCATGTATTCAAGGATTCTTACCTCCTTAGACTCAATCATATTAGCTATATATGCATGCTCATAGGGTAGAAATATCCATGCTTGAGATAATGGGGAAAATAATAATAATATTCCTCCTTGCACTTGTATAGAATCGGGGGTCGATTCTCCATATGTAGTGTGATTTAAATCTCATGGTAATTTATGTTGTCTATATATAAAGAAAGCCAATCCATGCTGAGAATTGCCCCAAATTCTACCAGAGGGAGTATGATGTGGTTCATCAGGAAGTTCATTCCAAAAATTATGATAGGGGAGGAGTTATATTTATGGGATTCAATGATTGCCCCATTTTTTTACTCATCGACATCTTCACTTCCATGTCTTTTTGTGGTGTTGGGATTGTTCTACTAGTCTTTCGGGAAATAATAGAATGCGTAGAACTAGAATAAAAAAAGTATGTTCACTATTATCAAATTATTAACTTGCATACCTGTCACAAAATTGTTTTCGGGGTTCACTTCGGTAGTAGTGATTGAAAAAGATCTCCCTTGCTGCCTTGGAGGTTGTTGGTTGCCTTCAAAAACCCTTGGATTAGGGCACTGATTCGAAATATGCCCTGGTTCTTTGTAGTTGAAGCAATGATCAACGTGTTGATAGTCGAATGGACCATTCTTGTCCTCTATCGTAGCTGTGAGTTTTTCTTGTCAGCAGTTAACATCTTGGTGTCCTACTCTTCCACACATAAAGCATCTCATCTTCCCCTTCAAGATATTTTTAGGGTGATTCTTTCCTCACCTTTGGCAAGTGGGGTGCTGGATCTTCTTAGAATCATTGGATTTACCCATCGGACTGCCAGAATTGAATTCCACTATATGCTTCTTATCCCCATAATACCCCTGAGATTTTCCGATTTTCATTTCGACATTGAGGGCACATAATACAATTTCCTTATAGTTGTAGATGTCACAGATCTCCAAAGATTTCCACAGGCTATGTTTCAGCCCACCAAAGAAGCGGTCAACCTTGCATTTGGGGGTAATGACAAAGCTGGAGGCATATCATGAAAGCCTTGTGATGTTTTCATCGTACGCTCTGATGGATTCGTTGTCTATTTTGCTTTAGGGAAAGTAAGTCCCTTTCCATCTTAATCCGGAGGGTGGGAGGAAAATATTTATCAAAAATAATTTTCTAGAAATCCAAACATTCCAACTCCTCGATCTCTTCTATAGGCTTTGTATTTTTGATCAATGTCCACCATTTTTCAGCTTCACCCTCTATATGGTAAAAATATAGAAGATAATTCAATTGTTCAGATCGTTGAAGGATGGATAAGATCTTTTCAATGGATTTGATCCATTGTTTGGCGATTGAGGGGTCAAATGATCTATTAAAAGTTGGAGGCCTTTGGCTCATGAAGCATTGGATAGCAACTTGTTCTTTGTTGTGGGGTTTGAACGTTCTTATTGAACCATGTTTCTATTTAAATATTGAGTTAACTAAGAGAGTATCATGACAATGTTTTTAATTCCTGCTCCCATAAGATTGGGCATCTCATTAGAACATTCATCACATTGATCTCCGCATCGGTTGTTAGCCAGAGACCTCCTATTACTTGCCATTGGCTGGAATAAAAGAAAAGCTAGGGGTAACACATAATGGGTAATCGAAGGAAAAAAATACTTATAATTAACTTTTATTTCCTTAACTAATGAATCTATAGGCTTCAATCTATGTTATCCATAATTTACTTTCTAGCATATATTCTTAGGGGAAATATTTTTAATTCCATTAATAATGGTTCATACTAAGATTGTGAATATTACAAAGAATATCCCCTAGGAGTGTTGTAACCAAGAGTGCATAAAGGCCCATTGTCATGTACCAGTATACCCCTGGTCATTCCTGAAACTCCTTGTCAGAGTTTTCACTCCTATGTACATTTGTGCTAAAGCTTCCTCTACCTACTCTTATCCAGACATGGATGTATTTTCTAGAAAAACCACTTACTCAATACTCATCAAAACTTAGGGATGTTTGTATTATACTTATTCTTATTTCTAAGGTTTTCACTATGGTTTTCTAACCCTAATTACAAAAATAACTAAACCTATCCTCTGATACCAACTATAACAACTCTACTTTTATTTCACACTTAAACATATTTTATTACATGAAATTTATCTTCGTACAACATATAATATTGAGAGGTCTAGTGTATTTGGTTATTAGGATCATTAGATAAAAACATAATACATTACACAAAAAATATTTCTTGAAAACTTCATTTACATGACCACAATATTCCTTCAAACTTAACATTGCATCGGATAATCTACGGACATGCCTAAGAAAGGGGTGAGCTATAAATCCCGGTAAGGGAATAAACATGGAATAATATGAGGAATACAATACATGTTAGATAATAGGAATATTAATGGATCATAATGGAAACATGATAAAAAATGAATGCTAAAGCATGATAATCGTAACATAGAGATATGACAACCACATTTAACATGATATTAGCATGAGCCAAGGCTCATTGCACATAGAGAATGAGTAAACCCTTATTGCACATGAATCACAAGTAAACCCTAGTTGAACTTGAATTATCATGATTCAACACTCATTTCACATGATGTATCATAATACTATACTTTACCCAATTCCTTGGAACACTATCAGGGCACACCCTTCTTAATCATTTCATTTCATGCATAAGTATGCCAAATGGATCGTACAAAATGGAATCAATAATCATAATTTATACCATGATAAAGGGATGTGGAATACATACATGAAGCTTTATAATCAATAATTAAATGTTCATAAAGGTGAATACCCTTGATAGAGAAATGGGCATGGTATTCAATAAACAATGACATTGTCATGGAAAATCGATGCAATTTCGGCTGCATAACAGCGTGATGTAAGAATTCATATAAATGGTTGTTGAGAGATAAAGGGGTGTCTCATAATACGTAAATGAAATGGAAATTAATGTGGTTATATAGATACATATCCCAACATATGTAATGTAACATAGATTCATAATATAAAAGAACTGCTTAAATGTAAATGAGGAGAGAGAAATTCATTACAGAATTTAGGCATTGTAACAGGTGTTCATGGAAGGTGTTAATGAGAGAGAAAGGGGTCACCCATAATTCAAACATAAATAGGGTAGTATGGGGGAAATTTTATAACATACCCCAACATTTATAATTGAAATTAAAATGGAATAAAAATATTATGAAACTTGGATAAAATAAGAATGGAAGGAATCCCTTGCTTCGGAGTGTGATCCCAAAGGCTAGGGAGAGGCTAGAGAGAGGATTCTTGAGAGATTGGCACTCCTTGTAAAAACTATAGAGAGATGAGGGAAGGTCTGGGATGAACTCCAAATTATTTTATTAATGAGGAAGTGAGATATTGGGTGGGTTTATATAGGAAAGGAGTGGGAATTCATTATTATTCAGGTTTGGGTCACCACATGTTAAACTAATCCATACCACAAACCAACCCATGGTTTTTGACCATGGTTTATGCCAAATAGCCTAAATTATTAAATTAATTGGGTTTCTTATGTGGAGGTGAGTCACACTCTCAAGGAAACAAATTTAAAAAGCTAAAATGTTTTATAAGTCATGGAGGGTCCACTAACGCATTCTAAAATAAATAAAATAAAACTGAAATCACATTATATTAATAGTAAAACATATATTGTCCCAAAATAACGTTTATAGTATTTAATAACATCACTATTGGGTCATTATGATGTCATAAAACACTTTATATAATTAAAGGGTATTTAATTTTTAACCAAAAATTTGACTGTCTCAGAAAATTATGAAATATTCACCTTTGGATAATTTCAATGTCCTGATTCAGAAAATAATATTAATTTTATACAAATAATTTTTTAAATATGTGAATTTTCACATTTATAATAAAAACCAACATTTATCGAAAATTCAAAGGTTTTGACAAAAACAGATTTCAAGCATTAATAAAAATTACAATTGTATTCATAAAAATTATATGATCATTTATACTTAATAAAAAATAATTTAGTAATAATATTTTATGAAAATATAATTTATTTCAAAAATACATTAATATACCAAAATAGATTCCTTAGTGGAATATTAACTAAAAATACCATTTCTTCTTTAAAAACTTTTTACAAAGTAACAATAATAAAATGAATGCATATTCATTATTATATAAAAAAATAATGAAAATAATCATAGTGATAAGGTGTTTTTACATAACCCCTTATAACTCTAGGATAAGGTTGGAGGGTAAGGTGTGTGATGGTGACAGACTCTTGGGGTGGCCCAGATAACATCGCTCAGGTGTTTATCTCTTTCAACTTCCACTTCCACTAAAGGTGGTTCTATTCGAGCTTAACATGTTGAATATCGGCTTGGTCTTGTTCTGGAGTGAATCCCAAGGACATCACCTCCTATAAGAGCTCTAGAAAAAGGGTTTCATATGTTGTATCTCTACTGGATGAGGTCATCGCTTCCTTTTTCTGAGTAAATTGGATTTGTTAAAGCCCAATATTTCCACTAATCATGTGATAACTATTCAACAGCTATATTAGCTACAGTCAAAATTCATAACGGTATTTTAAAATCCAAATACATAAAGCCAAAGAGTTGAATATTTTATTTAACCATTTTATATAATAATACATTTAATCAAATCAAGGGTAATTTTCATTAATGAATGTTTGGGTCGTTACACTCCCCATTTGAGGCTTCCAGACGAGGTTTTTGAGTACATAATGTTTTTTGATGCATCTAAAACCGGGTTTGGTTGTGTCTTGATGTAGAGTCAAGAAGTGATTGCCTATGATTCACTCTAGTTGAAATAACTTGAGAATAACAACCTGACCCATGATCTTGAGTTAGCAGTTGTACTATTTTCATTGAAGATGTGGTGACACTACCTATGGGGTGAGTAGTATATAATCTATTTCAATCAAAAGGGTCTCTACTATATATTATCTCATAAGTATTTGAACTTGAGATAGAAGTTATGGATAGATTTCCTCTAAGACTATGACTTAACTTTCTATACTCTTGGGAAGGGGAAGGTGGTATAATACACTCTCAGCAAGAGATCTAGTTTGCAATTACTGAACGAGGCATCTGAGTAGTTAGCATTGTTTCACATATCCATTGAGGATAGACTTAGAGAAACTATTCTCTAGTCAATGGTTTTCAAACCTCTACTGTTAGATCAAGTCAAAGAGGAAACAATTAGGGATACCAATTGTGAGGCTCTACATGCTAAAATGTTTAAAGGGCATTCCCCTGATGGATATTCTAAATGTAGAGAGCATGTTGTTCTTTTTAGATGATGCACAATGATACCAGTGGCCTTGCGAGTGGAGGTTATGAGGGAGTTTCATGAGTGCCCCTTAGTGGTACATCTAGGTGTGGAAATGATGTACTATGTTCTCTGACACCATTTTGGTGGATAGGGAAAAATAAGGAAGTTGCAGAGTTTGTGTCTTGATGCGTTACTTTTTGATAAATGAAGGTGGATGGAAGAGCGCTGTCGTGGGCGCCCTCAAATGATTAGTGTGATTTGGGGTACTTAAGTGCAACAGAGTGGCTGACCAAGGTCGTCTCTCAAAGGAGGAAGTGAATTTAACAACTTATTAGAGGTATTCTAAAAAAATAAAATAAAATAGAATAGAATAAAAACCCTACTTTAAAGGATTGGGGTTTGTTGTAGTTTATGAATCTAGAAGAAGTTTGCTGGAAGAAGATTGTATAATTTTTTTTGTTTTTAGTTTTGAAATGAATTTCAATTTAAATGACACAACAAGAAGATGTTTTTTTTAGAAATCTATTTAAAAAGCGTAATCGATCTAACTCTACCTCTTCACTTTATTATTAATCATTATCATTTAAATTAACATTCACTTAATTATGATCCCTTAATTTGTTAAATCCCTAACCCTACGAGAATTAACTTTACCACGAAGATTGAAGTGAATTTTAACCTTAGGCTAACTTCGGAACATGCAATCGCAGCACCCTGCTTTGATTGATGTTCTAAGATTAGCTTATGATCAGTGGTAAATTAAGGCACATATCCATTCTGGAAATGAGGATGAATTGTGTTTAGGGATTATATTTGAACTCTACAAATTTATCCCAAGTGGTCTTGTATTACCGATTAAGCTCGCACTCTCACAATTTACACAAAATCTCGACCTCGCGTGTTTTTGTATTAATTGTTCAATTGCTTGCTTAGTTTCTTAAAATTTAAAAACATAATTCATGGATCATATTAAGTGAATTACAGTAGGCTCAATGATTCAAAATAATTAAATGAAGAGGGTAGAAGATAGATCGATCACTAAAAATTACTCTTCCATGGGTGGCGTAATCATCGTAGAAGCGTTTTGCATGTGCAAAGGTTTATAATGGGTATAACCCAATATCGCTTCTACTCAAGAATTCCAGACCCAAGAGGAAGATTAAGAGAAGAATAAATTTAAATAAAACAGAGGAAAAGAGAAGAAATAAAAGAAGAACAAAGAAGTTTATTACACAAACAAAACAATTACAACATGAAGGAGAGAAGGAGGCTTCGATGAGAGGATCCTTGCTTCAAGAGCTACCTCTCTTACAATGGTTGTAGAATTTGGTTGAAACCAATTCTCCTCTGCCTCCAATCTCCCAATGCACGAACCAGCCTCTCCAAATGAGAAAATCACTAATTTATAGAGTGGAGGGGAGGCTAGGTTTAAAGTGGTTTCAAGTGTGAATGCAAAATCTCGGCCAAATATTTTAATGAAACTTTCACCGCCCATTTGACCTCTAAAACGCGTGAATTGACCGGCCTTCCAGAAGGATGATTTGTGTCACATCATGTCCCCGAGCTTTCCTCAAAATTTGGGCTCAATCCAAGCCCGTATGTAGAGGATATGGCCCAAATACAGAACCTTCTCCATTCTGGCGAGCCCAGCCCAACTTTGATTTCATGGCTCAATTTCAACATCCAAATTAACTCTTTAGCTTTAGTGTCCTGAATAAAAGTTGTAGATAATTAAGTTAGGAACACTGTTACAAAATTTCAAATTCAAATAATAAATATAAAAATATTTATCTTCGAAATAATACAGTGCACTATTAAGGGTAAAACTGGAATTTTCACCAAATTTTCAAATGAATGATCAAATCCCAAATATTTTATAAATAAACATATTTAACACAATGTGAGGAAATTATATCATTTATTATCAATAAAATATTCAATAAAATAGTGTTTTATCAACTCCCCCACACTTACCCTTTTGCACACCTGGGCAAAACCTCATATCAAGTAAACATCAATATCAAATCAAAACCAATTTTTAAACACATATCTTTAAGATCAATCAATTTCACACCAAGAATAAAAAAGATATCATGCCTCATAAAAAACCTTATTTCAGGTTCTCCATTTATATCATTCAATATATTTTCACTTCATTTATCCACCCATGCACAAAACACTTACCTCGCTTGAATTTTCTCTCATCACTCAAATATCAATTTTTTTGCAATGTCTTTCTCATCCAAACTCATACAAGGGTCACCATAGGCTTGATAGATTCCTACATCGCTACCCGATGTGAGTCAAGGACATATGTTTATCATGAGGACTTTTCAGGGTTGTTCTGTGGCTTTTGGTTGGTAGGATTAAGATGTGAAAAACTCTGAGGCTGAATGAGGAGGGCTTGACTCTTTTAAAGAAAAATTGCATTAATCTAATTTTCACTTAAATATGGTCTTCTCTTAAATCCCCATAGTATCAATTCAGCTCCATCATCATGAAAAGTCATGAAAGGTTTACACCATTCATCATTTCAGCATAAAAAATGTCAATCTTCTAAAACATGATTTTCTTGAAAGCTCCAGATAGGCACAGCTTTCCACCTCAATTAGAAGCTCCAGAAAAGGCACAGCTTCACTTGTCATGAAAGCTCCAGAAAAGGCACAGCTTTCAATATAATGACTTTCTTTAGCAGCAAACACATCTCTTCAGAATTTAATTTTCCACCCAAAGTATCACATAATGTGGTGGCACAACACAAGACAGCTTCCCCCACACTTAAGCTCAACTAGATTATGCAATTTCACTTCAAGAGTTGGTTGGATAGGGAAAATTGGCTTGTAATGTGGCTTAACCTAACAGGCTGTGCATGGCCTCTAAGGGCTACAAGGATTAAATATTCAAGGTAGGCCATTATAAAAAAGGATTATTTGAAATAGGGGTTTTAATACCAAACAAATGCCTCAATCATTTAAACACAAGTACCTCAAACCCTCAAGTTTTGACAGGAATAGATCAAATTCTGGTTAAATCAAGTATGGTTTGGCTCTCTCAAGAAGTGAGGTGAATGTAAAGAATATGAAAATAATGGTTTAGAAGACTCACAGGAAAGTGATTTCAAATATAAAGACAGTGAGATTGGCATGGGATTCAAAATTCAACGTACTTTGCATGAAATTACTAAATATTTGAACTTGAAACAAAGTCATTTCAGCATTCATTTAAGCTTAGTTTCAAGGGGTAAATTTTTTCACTTATTGATATGGATTTAAAAATGGTGATGAGAATCATTTCAGCTCAAAAGTTTCAAAAACACACAGAAAATTGTAAAATAAACACACAAATTTTGAAAAACACACAATTTTTGTTTTTTGGTTTTTTTTAACAGGAAAACAATTGAAATTACTAAACTAAAAGGTTCCCTCCCCCACACTTAAAATATTGCATTGTCCTCAATGTGAACCCGTGAGATGATATATGCACATGAAATGCAGAATTTTTAAATAGGACAAATAATATAAAAGTGAAAGGGTTAGGAAGAGCCTGATGTGATCAAGTGATGATGGGGTCATGCAGTGTGATAAAATCCACTGCATCAGTAGGATGTCCCTCAATGCATCTCTTCAAACGTTGCCCATTGACTGTAAAGCTCCTTCCAGTGTCCACTTGTGTGATCTCCACTGCACCATAAGGAAAAACATTAGACACAATATAAGGACCTAACCATCTGGAACGCAACTTACCAGGCATCAACTTCAGTCGTGAACTATAGAGAAGGACTTTCTCTCCAATATGAAACTCCCTTTGTTGGATCATTTTGTCATGAGCTGCTTTTGATCTTTCCTTGTAGAGCCTTGAGTTCTCATATGATGACAGGCGAATCTCCTCAAGCTCTTGAATTTGCAACTTCCTTTGAATTCCAGCTTGGGCCAAATCCATGTTACATTTCTTTATAGCCCAATATGCCCGATACTCGACTTCCATGGGGAGATGACACACTTTCCCAAAAACAATCCGAAATGGGGACATACCAATGGGGGTCTTGTATGCTGTCCTATAAGCCCACAATGCATCATCCAAGCGCTTACTCCAATCCTTCCTATTTGGCTGCACGGTTTTCTCCAAGATTTGTTTCAACTCACGATTTGAAACCTCAGCCTGGCCATTTGTTTGGGGGTGGTATGGTGTTGATGTTTTGTGTGTCACCCCATACTTTCGAAGGAGGGAAGCAAAATTCCTATTGAAAAAGTGTGTCCCTTGGTCACTGATGATGGCCTTTGGTACTCCAAACCTGCAAAAAATTTGTGCTTTGACAAAGTCCACAACAACATGAGAATCGTCAGTCCTGGTGGCCTTGGCCTCCACCCATTTACTCACATAATCAACAGAAACCAAAATGTACCAAAAACCAAATGAACTAGGAAAATGACCCATAAAGTCGATGCCCCATACATCAAAAATCTCACAAAATAGTATGGGTTGTTGGGGCATCTCATGTCTCCTAGAAATGTTCCCAGTGTGTTGGCAACGAGAGCATGACTTACAAAACAAATGGGCATCATGGAACAAGCTAGGCCAATATAATCCAGAGTCTAAAACCTTCCTAGCTGTCCGTTGGGGTCCAAAGTGTCCACCACATGCAAGTGTATGACAGAATTGCAAAACAGACTCAAACTCATGATCAGGAATACACCTCCTAATGACTTGGTCACTACACATGCGCCAGAGGTACGGATCATCCCACACATAATACCTAGACTCACTTTTTAATTTTTGGACTTGATGCTTCTTCAAATTTACTGGGATTTCAGACCCAACAATGTAATTAACTAAATCAGCATACCAAGGATGCTTACCTGAGATGGTATAGAGATGCTCATCGGGGAAAGTGTCCCGAAGTGGTACCTGATCCAAGGTGTCATCTTCTAGTGTGTGAGTAAGCCTACTCATGTGGTCCGCCACCAAGTTTTCTGACCCCTTTTTGTCCTTTATCTCGATGTCAAACTCTTGAAGAAGGAGCATCCAACGGATAAGTCGCGGCTTTGCATCTGGCTTCTTCAGGAGGTACCTCAAAGCTGCATGGTCAGAAAAAACAACTACTTTAGAGCCCAATAAATATGAACGAAATTTATCTAAAGCAAATATAACAGCAAGAAACTCCTTTTCTGTTGTGGTTTAGTTTGATTGGGCTGAATCTAGTGTCCTCGATGCATAGGCGATCACATGTGAACGTCCCTCCACCCTCTGAGATAAGACAGCTCCAACCGCGAAGTTGGAGGCGTCACACATAAGCTCAAAAGGAATCTCCCACCGTGGGGGCTGTATGATCGGTGGAGTGGTCAGACACTTCTTTAGCTCATCAAATGATACCCTGCATGAATCATCAAAATTGAAGTCAATATCTTTTTGAAGCAATCGAGATAAGGGTAGAGCGATCTTACTAAAATCTCTGATGAAGCGTCGATAAAATCCAGCATGTCCAAGGAATGATCGAACATCACGCACACATGAAGGGTAGGGTAAGGATGAAATGATGTCTACCTTAGATCTA
The DNA here is from genome assembly GCA_963277665.1 of Viscum album. Classification (NCBI taxonomy): domain Eukaryota; kingdom Viridiplantae; phylum Streptophyta; class Magnoliopsida; order Santalales; family Viscaceae; genus Viscum; species Viscum album. The sequence continues at coordinate 450,623,158 of OY728143.1, read as the reverse complement.
TCAACCTCTATCCCATGTTTTGACACTACATGCCCTAAGACAATGCCATGCTCTACCATGAAATGACACTTTTCAAAGTTCAGGACTAGATTCTTCTCAATACAACGATTCAACACATTTTCCAAACTACTTAGACATTCATCAAATGAAGATCCATACACTGTAAAATCATCCATAAATACCTCCATGTAGGTCTCAATAAAATCAGAAAAAATACTCACCATGCATCTCTGGAAGGTACCTGGGGCATTGCAAAGTCCAAATGGCATCCTCCGATAGGCAAATGTCCCAAAGGGACAGGTGAATGTAGTCTTCTCCTGATCCTCCGGAGCTATAGGAACCTGAAAATATCCAGAAAATCCATCCAAGAAACAATAGTGTGTCTTCCCAGCTAGTCTCTCAAGCATCTGATCAATAAATGGGAGGGGGAAATGATCTTTGCGAGTGGAATGATTTAGTTTCCTATAATCAATACACACGCGCCAACTGTTTTGTACCCTCATTGGAACTAACTCATCTTTCTCATTTTTAACAACAGTAACACCACTTTTCTTAGGCACAACCTGAATAGGACTTACCCACTGAGAATCTGAAATGGGATAGATTATACCTGCCTCGAGCAATTTTTCAACCTCTTTTTTAACAACCTCCAGAAGGGTTGGATTGAGTCTCCTTTGTGGTTGCCTCACCGGTTTAGCTCCATCTTCCAAAAGAATCCTATGCATGAAAATGGAGGGGCTAATACCTGATATGTCAGCCAAGGTCCACCCGATTGCCCTGATGTTCTCCCTCAAAAGATTCAAAAGTTTTTCTTCATGTTCAAAAGAGAGATTGTTAGCAATGATAACAGGTAATTTTTCACCACTTAACAAGTATGAGTATTTGAGATTTGGTGGCAATGGCTTTAGTTCCAGTGATGGTGGCTGCTGAATGGATGGAAGCATGAGTGGCGTAGACATCTGTGCACAATCATACATATCATCTGAATGAGAGAACAATGCATCAAATCCATCAGAAAAATTAGCAGCCATATCATAATCAGAGTATACATGCTCAGAATTCGAATATGATTGGACAAATGAACCAATCCCAAGATCAGAAAGATCATGAATTAAAGGGGATGAAGTAGAATGAGACATCAAGTTGGACCCAATACTCGTTATTTCATTAAGAAGTGAATAGTCCCCAAGAGATTGGGAATCAAAAATAGAGGGACTATCACATGGAGACTCAGAATGAGAGAGAAAGAATGCTGAGTGTTCCTCTGGTGGGTACTTCATAGAATCCAGGATTTTAAACCTCACGATTTCATCCCCGAATTCCATGGAAAGAGTACCCTCATGAACATTGATAATGGTCTTAGCAGTTTTGAGGAAGGGTCTACCAAGAATGATAGGGGCATGAGAACTTACCTGGTCATCTTCCATGTTTAGTACATAGAAATCAGCAGGGAAGATCATGTCCTTTACCTTTACCAACACATCTTCAAGGACACCAGCCGGATATGATGTAGCTCTATTCGCTAGCTGCACCACTACCCTTGTAGGCTTGAGCTCACCAATCTGCAATGAAGAGAAAACAGAGTGAGGCATCACATTTATTGAAGCTCCTAAATCACAAAGAGCATCAGAGAAGTGAAACTCCTCTATGGTGCATGGGATGGTGAATGTCCCGGGATCCTTGCACTTTGTTGGCATTGCTAGAGTTGGTGTAATGAGTGCTGAGACATTCCTTCCAAGGTTGATCCTCTCATTTCCCTTGAGCCCTCTTCGATTGGTACAAAGTTCTTTTAAGAATTTGGCATACCTTGGGATTTGCTTAATGGCTTCGAGTAGAGGAATGTTGATCTCCACATGCTTGAATGTGTCCAAAACCTCCTTTTGCATTGCTTCTTCAGCCATCTTCTTGGTTTGAACAACCCTGTTTGGAAAAGGAAGTGGTTTAGGAGGAACATCATCAATCTTTTTCTTACCTTTATATTTCTCCTTGGATTGTTCATCAGTTGGAATGGAATGTGGCTTCTCTGAAGTTGAGGTGAATCCCGGTGGAATGGTAGGTACAGCTGTATCGTTCATTTGCTTCCCACTTCTCAATGTTATGGCACTAACATTCCCCTTTGGATTTGGAGTGGGTTGGGAAGGTAGATTTCCAGAATTCTTACTTACAAGTTCATGGAGGGCGGTGGCAATCTGGCTCATTTGAGTCTTCAACTCCCTCAGCTCCGAACCTTGACTTTTCAGCTCATTCTGTTGATTAAGAACAATTTGTTTCAAAAGATCATCAGTGTTAGAGTCTACCTTGTGTTGGATATTCCCTTGTTGTTGACCCGTTGATGTTTGAGCTTCGAATCTCCTTTGGGGTTGTTGGAAACCCTGTTGGTAAGGTGGAGGCTGCTGGAAGTTTTGTTGAAAGGGGGGCCTTTGTTGTTGTCCAGAGCCATACCTCATGTCCAGATGATCTTTCCACCCTTGGTTGAATGTTGGATCGAACTTCTTCTGGGGATATGGTTGTTGCTGCTGCTGCTGATATGGTCTCCCAGGGAACACTGCTGCACAATCTTCTGTTTCTTGGAGTTGTGGGCAACAGTTAGTTGGGTGGCTTGTCTCAGTGCAAATACCACAAGGCCTTGAAGGAGGAGGTAAAGATGTCTTTTGTGCCAAAGCAATCTGCCTTACCATAGTTGTCAATTCTTCTAACTTGGTATCAATCAAATGACTCTCAAGAGAAGAAGGACTTACCTGATGTACTCCCCTGACATGTAGTGTACCTCTATCGCCAAATTGTTGGGAGTTTTGGGCCATCTTGTCAATCAATGCACGTGCGGCTATTGGTGTCTTGTCCACCAATGCCCCTCCAGCTGCGGCATCCACCATGCTTCTCTCCATAGCTGTGAGTCCTTCATAGAAGTACTGAATGAGGAGTTGCTCACTGATTTGGTGATGTGGACAGCTTGCACACAACTTCTTGAATCGCTCCCAATACTCATACATGGACTCCCCTTGTGCTTGCTTGATCCCCGAGATCTCCTTACGAATGGAAGTGGTCCTCGATGCTGGAAAAAATCTCTGCAAGAAAAGACGTTTCAAATCGCTCCAACAAGTTACATCTTCAGGTTGTAAATAATACATCCAATCTTTTGCAGCTCCATCAAGTGAGAATGGGAATGCTCTTAGTTTTATTTGATCTTCAGAGACATTTTTAGGTTTTAGTGTTGAGAAAACCACATTAAATTCTTTCAAATGTTTATTCGGATCCTCACCAGAGAGGCCATGAAACTTTGGAAGTAAGTGAATTAACCCTGATTTTAGTTCAAAGTCCGATTCGAGATTTGGGTATGCAATAAAATTTGGTTGATAGTTAATATCAGGTGCAGCCAATTCTCGAATGGTTCTATTAAGTTCATTTCCATTATTATCAGCCATTGGTTCCTCTTTTATGTTTGAATTTGAATTGCTTCCAATTTCAATGTTCTGATATTGGAGTAATTCTCCAACTGGTTGAATGTTGAAACTTCCCGTAGACTGAGAATGTCTGATTCGTGCCCTAAGGCTACGTTCAATCTCAGGGTCAAGATCTAAGAGATCTTCAGGATTAGTTCGTGTCATAGATCAAATAAAAATGAAAATAAAGAAGGTGGACCATAGTAAAATAAAAATGAGAAGTTTGAGTTGATGGTCCACAAAGAAGTAGGAGAAAATAAAAGAAGAGGATGAAAAATCAGATTGGGTAAAGAAGGAAGAAAGAAGAGAGGAAAATAATAAAATGTAAAATAAAATAAATACCTCTAGTTGGTTGAAATAATTACTTGCCTCCCCGGCAACGGCGCCAATTTGGAAGAGCGCTGTCGTGGGCGCCCTCAAATGATTAGTGTGATTTGGGGTACTTAAGTGCAGCAGAGTGGCTGACCAAGGTCGTCTCTCAAAGGAGGAAGTGAATTTAACAACTTATTAGAGGTATTCTAAAAAAATAAAATAAAATAGAATAGAATAAAAACACTACTTTAAAGGATTGGGGTTTGTTGTAGTTTATGAATCTAGAAGAAGTTTTCTGGAAGAAGATTGTATAATTTTTTTTTGTTTTTAGTTTTGAAATGAATTTCAATTTAAATGACACAACAAGAAGATGTTTTTTTTAGAAATCTATTTAAAAAGCGTAATCGATCTAACTCTACCTCTTCACTTTATTATTAATCATTATCATTTAAATTAACATTCACTTAATTATGATCCCTTAATTTGTTAAATCCCGAACCCTACGAGAATTAACTTTACCACGAAGATTGAAGTGAATTTTAACCTTAGGCTAACTTCGGAACATGCAATCGCAGCACCCTGCTTTGATTAATGTTCTAAGATTAGCTTATGATCAGTGGTAAATTAAGGCACATATCCATTCTGGAAATGAGGATGAATTGTGTTTAGGGATTATATTTGAACTCTACAAATTTATCCCAAGTGGTCTTGTATTACCGATTAAGCTCGCACTCTCACAATTTACACAAAATCTCGACCTCGCGTGTTTTTGTATTAATTGTTCAATTGCTTGCTTAGTTTCTTAAAATTTAAAAACATAATTCATGGATCATATTAAGTGAATTACAGTAGGCTCAATGATTCAAAATAATTAAATGAAGAGGGTAGAAGATAGATCGATCACTAAAAATTACTCTTCCATGGGTGGCGTAATCATCGTAGAAGCATTTTGCATGTGCAAAGGTTTATAATGGGTATAACACAATATCGCTTCTACTCAAGAATTCCAGACCCAAGAGGAAGATTAAGAGAAGAATAAATTTAAATAAAACAGAGGAAAAGAGAAGAAATAAAAGAAGAACAAAGAAGTTTATTACACAAACAAAACAATTACAACATGAAGGAGAGAAGGAGGCTTCGATGAGAGGATCCTTGCTTCAAGAGCTACCTCTCTTACAATGGTTGTAGAATATGGTTGAAACCAATTCTCCTCTGCCTCCAATCTCCCAATGCACGAACCAGCCTCTACAAATGAGAAAATCACTAATTTATAGAGTGGAGGGGAGGCTAGGTTTAAAGTGGTTTCAAGTGTGAATGCAAAATCTCGGCCAAATATTTTAATGAAACTTTCACCGCCCATTTGACCTCAAAAACGCGTGAATTGACCGGCCTTCCAGAAGGATGATATGTGACACATCATGTCCCCGAGCTTTCCTCAAAATTTGGGCTCAATCCAAGCCCGTATGTAGAGGATATGGCCCAAATACAGAACCTTCTCCATTCTGGCGAGCCCAGCCCAACTTTGACTTCATGGCTCAATTTCAACAACCACATTAACTCTTTAGCTTTAGTGTCCTGAATAAAAGTTGTAGATAATTAAGTTAGGAACACTGTTACAAAATTTCAAATTCAAATAATAAATATAAAAATATTTATCTTCGAAATAATACAGTGCACTATTAAGGGTAAAACTGGAATTTTCACCAAATTTTCAAATGAATGATCAAATCCCAAATATTTTATAAATAAACATATTTAACACAATGTGAGGAAATTATATCATTTATTATCAATAAAATATTCAATAAAATAGTGTTTTATCAGTGGAGCATCAGGTTCCAGTGTGTTTGACTCAACCCCTTGAGAATACAGAATGGGATTGGGATGAAATACAAATGGAATTCTTTACAGTTTTTTCACATACATCCATGGAGGAACGATACCATCAGGGTGATTATTGACTGACTCACCAAGCCGGCATACATCCTACCATTTTATGAGAAGAGTTCATTAGATAGTTTGAGATGCCTCTACATGAAAGAGATAGTTTAGCTTCATGGATTTTCATTGACAATTTTTTTAGATCATGATCCTCACTTCACATCCCGGTTGTGGAAGGGATTGCAGAAGGTTTTTTGGACTTAGTTATATTTGAGAATGGTGTTTCGTCCCCTAATTGATGGACAGATGGAGATGACCATTCAGGTTTGAGAGGACATGCTTCGGGCTTGAATGTTATGTTTTGGACATAGTTTGGCAGATTGCATACCCCTATAGGAGTTTTCGTAAAACAAAATCTACCCCTCCACCATCAGTATGGCACCGTTCGAGGAACTATACTGGTGACCCTGAAGGTCACCACCTTATTGAGTTGACCCATGATAATCGGCTCTCAAGGGCCCAAAGTTGGTGAAAGAAACTACATATAAGGTTTAGGTCATCTCAGAGTGGATGAATATAGTACAAATCTATCATAAATATTATGTTAACAGGTGATGGAGGATTTTGGAGTTTATGGAGTGAGACTTTGTGTTCCATCAGGTCTCTCCTCGATGTGGGATATAGAGATTTGGCTTGGATAGAAAGTGATATTTTAGGATCATCATCCATTTCCAGATACAACATAGAGTTGGTGAGGTGGCGTATTTCTTGGAGCTACCCACATAGTTAGACTAGGTATACGACATCTTTCACATCTCTCCACTAAGGAGATACATGCATGATTCATTGCACATCATTGACTGAGGTGACTTTTGGTGAGAACAGAGTTGAGATCAAGTATATAGAGAAGGGGATCAAGTATCTAGAGAAGGGGATCAATTGTGAGTGATTGATTCCTCTAGTTCGTTTTCGGTGGAAGATTGTTAATCTACATGAGAGTAAATGGGAGGGGGATTGGATTCATGCACTGTAACCTCAATTGTTTTAGTATCCCTTTGTTTTAGCTTTCAGATACATAAACCCCTAAGGCAAAGATAATGTAATGAATCATATTTTCCTGAATTATTTTAGAAATTATTTTGGAAAATTTTGAGACCAGGTGCTGAGATGGAAAGAGATTCTAAGGCCTCGTGTCAATAGAATGATTCAATGAACAATTTAAGTTTCTAATATCACACACGTTCATGTTTTCTAAAAAACTGAAATAATTTTTAATTGGATTCCTTGATTATAAATCCGAGGGAACCATTGAGCTTAAAATAGTTTTTTTACCCTATGCGCGAGCTTAGCCTGGTTGGCGTGAGCCATATATAGAAAAAGACACCCTGGACGTAACCATAAATAAAATTATTAAATACAATTATTTCATTCTAAAATCCTAATAACTCATAAATGGTAAATAAGATAGGAAATATGAGACCACCGTTGAGTTCTAAAGAGGTTTTTTTCATTAGGCAAGGCCTAACATCATCCGGTGTGACCCTGTTATGAAAGATAGTTTTTTTGCATGTAAACATAATTAAAATATTCAAATAAAAATATTTTATTCCTGATGCACTAACATATTTTCTTTTAATATGTGTTTTTTAGAGAATTCATGGTTATGACCATAACCCTTAAATTTTTATGAGGTAAGAAGACGAACCTCTCTTAATTAACAGTGCCAGATCATGGATCGACGATCAATAACGAACTTCAGATTCAAAGGATCTTCACCCACGATAATGATGCAATGATTGTTCTTAATCAGAAATAGAAAATAATCGAGGTATAGAATTTGTGATCTAATTTCATTTCCCTATCAATGAATTACCTGATGAATGTGGACCAATCAATAAATAGATTGGTCTATTTATCGATCATTGTTACATGATGGGATTTACCTTTTCAGGGTTTTTATGGAAGAATGATCTTGTGATTATTTGTTGGGTTTCAATTTTCCTTCAAATGAAAATGAACCACGATCGACATGAACATCGATCAAGGTATGTTTCTACTGGTTGATTTATGCTTTTCTTCCCTCGTTCTTCATTCATCAAGGGAATTATTTTTTGGTCTGCGACTCGACATGTTATGATTGATCAATTTTCTGACACTTGATAATTAGAAAAATGGTCTGATATCGTAGATCTGTAATTCACATGGCATGATGGTGGTGCGAAGACGAAATTGATAGATGAATATGAATAGTTCGAGAGATATCGATGTTTGAGTGAATTTTTGTTATAATGGACCATGACATCGATCAAATACAAGGGAGATGAAGAACATGACCCAAGGATCGCAAACTTGCCACCATTTTGAAAAATAGAGTATCACAGGAGAACCTGTGGATCGTGTGCTAGGTCATCAATGTGCCAGTGGTAGCACACGAAGGTGACCACATGTGGTAGGCGGCACACTCTAGTAGTTCACGATGGTGGTGGCAGTCGTGTGGACGTTTGTTGGCTGCATTAAAGGCCTACAATGGTGGAATATCGTGAGTTGATGGGGCATGAATGTGAAGGCCACTTGGTTTGGGAGGATTTGTGTGGACCAGCAGGGGACATGGCTAGGGTAGGCAGTGTCAGGCGCACTGGCCGTCTTGAAGCACAAGCCAGGACAGATGAGTTGGGCCATGGTCCATCAGTCCCAGTGGGCTAGGCCGGTTTGAGTCGGACTGGGATGGGTCGGGTCAGCCAATAGGCTAGGTTGGGTTAGACCCGGACTGGACCAAGATTTGGCCTTTTCACTAAAATAGTCATATCTTTCAAATGGGGCATATGATTGATGAGATGTCTACAGCGTTGGGACCCTTGCAATGGGGAAGTCCTTATGATATGGCTTGGTGGGGTTTTAGTTGGATCAAAATAGGTTGAGATAATACCCTTGGTATTTTCCTATGAGGGTTTTTTGTAGGATCTTTTTGTCGTCATAGAGGATGACTCGTATTCTTTTGTGTGTTGTCTCAAACTAAATTCACTAGTTGACTCTTTGGGTTAGATCATGTGTCACACCAATTGGCTCGGTTGGTCTTCACTTCTATTCATGATTCCTTTGGTAGGGTTTGTAGAGAAGTTGAGACCCGTATTTACACGGTCACCAATCCCCTGTCTAGGATGATGTTTCCTATCGGGCCTAGTGTCCCTCTAGTGAGCCCTAGGAATTGACCCCTATCTGTGTATCGAGATCAGATTCTTTCAATTATAATTGACTAGACCTGATGAGTGTACTTCAGCATGTTTTTAGTGGTTTATGTTTGTATGTGACTCATTGACTATGTGACTTGGGGGTTTCAAGACTTATTGACACTTTGTGTGTTACTGAAACTCCATGTGTAGTTGACACTCTGTATGTTACTGATATTCTGTGTGTCACCGACAGTCCATGTGTTATCTAAACTCTGTGTCTTAGAGAGATTAGATGTCTGAAGTAAACTACATAACATTTGAAGACCCTAGTGTTCTCCTTGGAACTTTTGGTAGACCTGTTCTACGTGCTTATATCAAATTTCTAAAGGATTGAGATCCCATGGGACGAGAATGCTATGAGTGGAACCACATAGTTGACAGTGGTTGAGACTGTGAGGCTTGGAATCTTTTAGGATGATACCAATATGTTCTTATTATATGTGTTATAGACATATATCAGTGTTGAGCTAACCATATCTTCTTAGTGGTGCTTTCCCTTTGTGGTATTTGTACATTGTATATTCATTATGGTATTTCCTCTACTGCAATATTTTGTGTTTTCAGTGTGTCCTACTGAGTATTTTTTTACTCACCCCTACATGTGATTTTCCTACACGTGTCATGTCTTATACAAATATATGACCTTGTTATGGAGTTCCAATTGGACCAGGACTAGATGGTGCTTGGTGACTTTAGATAGATTGGGGTATTCTCATATGACTATAGTAAATAGTCCTACTAAATTTTTTATAGGATGGAATTTGTGGTTTGTAGACTATTTTGGGTGGGCTTGTAATATGTCCTAGTTGTACTTTAATGAACTTTTATTACTATCATACTATGTTGGTTGGCATATAGTGGCATGCTTGAATTTTTTTAATTAGTATTTTTACTTTTCAATATTTTGGTATTGGAGATGTGTGGATGTGTATAGGTTCATAGGAAAATTCCTCCCATTTGTGGGATATGCCTACTCGGTTCTAGTCACCAGACCCTGGCCTATTAGAGGCAGAATTGGGGTAGTCACGACATGGGCCCATCTGGGACAGGTCGTGAAATTTTCTATGAGATGACTTGCCTTCCTGTTCTATAATGTGGGATGAATTCCAGACATGTGGAAAGGTTAGTATCTAATTTCTAACCAAGACAGATTAATTGAGATGTGATTGAACTGATGTGGGTGAGTCAGTGCCACCAATAGTGGATAGTATCTTGACATAGTTGAAGGAATTCCATTATTCATTTGTTTAGGATAGTTTAATTTTTGTGCTTGTGTGGTGTATCTTACTGTCATTTGGGGTAGTAGATATCGGAGGAGGTTTTCTTAGATTTTGAGGTTCCACTCTTGATTTTGAACAACACATGGGGATTTATCGTTGAACTTTGATGTCGTATCGGTGTTTCAGGAATAGTGGGAACCTTGATTGATATCTCTCATGGTTGTTGTTCATACCCATATTTTCCTTATGGGATGATTTTGGATTCTCAAGGAAGAGAATAGTTTGAGAGTTATCTAATATAATGGCACATACTTCCCAGATCCATTACTTTTAGAGAATCTAGTGTTTATGGTGTTTTGGGTAGCAATGGTGACTCATTTGTGGATCTTTCCAAAAAAATCTAGTTTTCCAATGGTAGGTGGTGTCGGTAGGTGTCGTCAGTATGTGGCGTCAGTGGGTGGAATCGGTGAGTCACGTCGGTGGGTCGCACTAGTGACTCGATGTTGGTGACTCACATCGGTGACTCACAATCTCTAGGTCGCATCGGTGGGTCGTGTCGGTGACTGGCATCAATGACTCACAATCGATAGGTCATTCTGATGGAGTGCGTCTTTGACTTATTGTCGTTGACTCACATTGATGACTCACTGGTGGTAGTTCATGTCAGTGGGTCACATCAGTGGCTCACTGTCTGTGGGTGGCATCAGTGAGTGGTGTCAGTAGGTGGGGTGAGTGAGTCATCTCATTGATTCACCCAATAATGATTCATTTCCATCTTTTCCCAGTTTTCTCAATTTCCCCCACTTACATTTTATTGAACATAAATTTATTTTAAAACATTGTTTGACTATTTCTTAAGTGATTACAAATATATTACTTATATATTTAATATCCTAACACCCCTGAGACATTGAAATGGCCAATCCTTGTGGTCTTTTACACAACCCAACTTTTAAGTTCATTGAAATCATCTCCCTTCTGTTGATATAGGATATAGCCTTTTCCAAACTCAAAAATTCTCTCTTCATTGAACCCTTTCATTTTCTCTTGGTGCTCCCAGAATCTTTTTTCACTGTGGATTCTTGTGTTGTGTTGTGGCGTTCCAATTGATTTTTCTCTTAGAGTCTTTCCTGCTACTCGCACACCCCCTATTTTAGCATAAGGAGGAGTTACTGATTGGTTTTTTTTCCAAATAGGGATTCCTTCATCATTTTTATCTGTTTATCATGCGGGGTGGGTATACTGATGTTGTCTTGTGAATACGGTTGGATCCAATTTAGACAAAGTAAAATATGAGGGGTAGAAGATGATGATAGTAAATATAATTGGACATGTTACTTTAGTAATAAATGAGTTTCAGGGAAGATGATGATGATGTTTGTATAACTTTATTTGTTATTTGTGATCCTTTTGTGATCCATATTTTTAAAATGACTTTTGAAAATCATGGTTGTTGGTGGGATCTATTTTCACAATTTTCTTGTGAAAACATCTTGTTGAATAGCTGTTAACTTGAAAACCAGATTAGTGACGTATATCTGGTTAAATAAATGGATTCCCCATGATCAAACTTGTTCTCTGATAACCGCAAAATTGTCAAATTGGAATTAAATAACGAGTGTGTTAAATCTGAATATGTAACACCCCAAGCTTCGAAGGTACGCTTCTCTTTGAATAATACAATACCGTGTGTTGTACGCAACATTGAGTTCTAACACACACCACAACCAATCAAACTAGCTGTTATGAATAGTAATACCCACTTTTTAAAATTTTATAAATTTTTTATTTCAAAATGGACTTCATTTTTGGATTCAGAATATTGAAATTAGCTTAGGGTTAAATTTTGGTATTTTTATGAAAACATTCAATTTTTGATTAATAGTGAAAAACACTGAGTTATAGTTTAAAATCAAATTTTTATTTAAAAATTATTTATTTTATTTAAATTTATTTTAGGTCAAAATTAATACATAATACCTATATAAGTTCAGTTTAATTCATTGGAGTTCGTTTATAATAATTTTAGATATATAAAAAATTTATTGAACTTTTCACTGTCTTTTACCCATCTTTTAAGAGAATTTGCAAATTCACATACAACTTAATTTTACCACATCTCCAAGTGGAATTTCTAAAATTGGAGAGACATTGTTAATATTAAGGAGTAATATGTGGTTCAATAAGATAAAAATAATTTTTTTTAATAATAACTTTTTACTTTTATTTACCTCGGTTAAAAGTAAATAGGGTAATTAAAGGTAAAACAGATATTATTATTACCCTAACACATGTCATAATTCTATTGGATAAGTATAATTCATTCAAAAAAAATCTTAGGAATAAAATATGAACCTCTTTGGTCCACTTGGATTAGATTAAGACATTTATTATTATTTAATTCAAAGAAGAGTTAAAAGATTTAAAATCAATGTTTAATAAATAACACATTTTTAATATAGGGTTATACAGAAGATAAATAAGATTATAAATATTCATTATAAATATAAAAATATTTCATACAAAATAGTATTTTATTTTTAATTTTTAGAAATTAAATATTTTATTTTATTTTTCACACAATGGTGATGTAGTAATTACCTAATTAATGAAATATTAAAATAATTGATATTATAAATTTCCAAAAAAAAATTATTTGAAACTTTTAATGAATTAAAATAATTTTATAGGTCAATATGACATATTAGGGTCAGTTAGATGAATTTTTTTCGAAGTAATAATGCGGTTATAAATTTAGCAAAAACAAAATACCAAATAGTGTAAAAATTGACATAAAAGAGTTTTTAAAACAAATATTATATTATTAATTGATATTCTATTCCAATAAATCTATGGTTTTGAAAAAGGAATTATATAATGATAGTTGTGTCATTAATGAACCACTTGGGGTTCTCTTGTATGTATATAGTAAGTTTATTAACCATTTAATATAAAAATACAAAGAGACATGGTAAATGTAAAACTATTTAACTAAGAGTTAAATCTAAAAGATAAAGTTAATATAGTAACCCAAACCTGTCTAAAACCTATTGGTTTAGTGTTTTTCGACCCATCCCCACCTTATCCTTTAAAGAATCTATTTTAGAGCCATTATACACTGAAAATGATTTTATTATAAAATAATATTTCTAGCTTTTCCTAGGGTGCCCCTCACCCCTCTTATAAAAGGTACTCCCCCTTATCTCTAATTCACACTTTCAAAGCCATTTGGATCAGCCAAACCCTACCCAAATACCCTATAAACTATCCTACCTTCATCCTAGCAGCCCTAATTTAGTCATATAGCCATCCTAAAGTGCCCATTTGATCAAATCAAAAGGAAGAACCTGAAAAAGAGGTAAATATTTCATCACCTCTTTCACGTTTCATTCTTCTTCCACTTCATTTCACATTGTTGTTTAAATTCTAAAATAATAACTCCAATATGCTCTATATACTGTGATTTTATTATAAATATGGTACAACTGAATTTTTTGCTTTATCCATCCTTTTAATGACATGTCACTATACGTGCGTATGTACGACTTACCGTCTCCACGTCGTGGTGTAATTGTTTTTTAGTACATTATTATTTGGATGAGTATAATAATGATGTGTAATTGATGTAAATAATACAAATAACTTGATAATGAATATTTATATATGATATACCATAAAATTATATATTATTTTAATATCAAAATAATGATATTTTCACTCGTGCGTACGTACGGATTACCGTCTCCACGAATGCGATGAGATTCATTCCCCATCGTATCCATTCATGACTAACTTTCATTCGATGATTAAATGTAATATTTAATGAATTTATATAATTATGGATAGGAATAATATACATCCCATCCACAACAAATATGACTGACAAAACAATGAATATAAAGCAAAATGAATCCGTTAACACCCGAAACAACGATAATATTAAGATATTATTAACGAAGAAATGATAAAAGATTATATGTGATATCATATTAATGTATATGAATATTTTATAATTTATATACAATTATTTCACCATTATACAGGATGTTAACCTACCCTCGACCATGGAAAAGTACAAGGTCATGTTTTATTTCACATTCTTTTCATTATCCGAGGCTGTTTATACGTAATTATCTACTGGGACCTCTTTATCATACACATCCATGTTTCATAAAAATGTATTTCAAAACACTATTACTATTTTATATATTATGGGTTAAAGTCATTTATACCCTTTTTTGAATTTTCATAAGATGTTTATAATGGAATCATTCCGTTGTATTCCAAACAAGGTCCTTTTTAACATTTTCGACAGAATTAAGGTAAGAATGTGTTTTTTAACTTATACAGCGGGTGCAATTTTTTTCTATCGTCACAAAATCTTCAAATCTTCCCTTAAAAGATTATATGAATATTTTCAAAGTAAATGTTTTATTTTATAATAATGTGACTTTTAAAAGATTTCAAAAAAGAGATATTTCCCTCAAATAGTTTTGATTTCATCTATGTCAATATCCTTTGATGGATTTTAAGAATATTCAAAGTTGATTTCTTATGATAAAAAAAATTCCATTTTTTATTGAAGGTTTTTTGAAATGTTTGACTTTGGATGTGTAATTTTTATAAGATTAATGTGTTATGGAGAAAGTGTTGACATTTTTTATGCCAGTTTTAATACGAATGTTTATGTTATGTTTAAAACTATTCGTATGAGGAATGCATTGGACTTAGAATGTGACAGGTGGAGCCTGCTATAGCTCCTTGATGCATCTTTCGGTCTCATGAGACAAAATAGTGTCTTAGCACAAGTCTTTGACAAAATTATTTTTGTAGTCTTGGCACAAGGCCTTGACTATGTGGTTATGATAGTCTTACATTAGGCATTCCATCATTATAAAAGTGGTTATTCATATTGCATGTGATTATTAGACTAGTAGAATATCCATGTGAATAATTAAATGGAATTATTTCATTTTATTTTTTCCATATTATGCTGAAGTTCAAGTTTAAAAGTCTTTTGATTTAGTTATACATTTCCTTAAATGTTAATGCTTATTTATAAAAGTTTCTGCTATATTGTTATCCTTACTGAGCTTCTGAGCTCACCCCTTTCTATGTTTTATTTTTACCAGGATTTGAAGAAGTATTTTATAACTATCCTGTAGGGATAGTCTGAGGGGATATGTGTGTGGACTATGGAGACTATGTTTTTGTAGTTTTTCACTTTATGATGTAAAATAAGACTTATGTATTTAGTGTTTCCAAGGCTACTAAACTAATCGGCCTTTCGAGACTTGATCTTTTGTGATCATGCCAATGTTATGTAATAATGCACTAAATCTGGGTAACTGGGGCCAGGGCGTTACAGTTGGTATCATAGGAAGTTTAGTACAAATCTTGGACGCTAGATTTAGATAAACTCTGATTAGAGCACATAGACCTAAGATGGACTTTGAAGATTATTATATAAGAACTTCTTAGAATTTTGGTATTATCGAGATTTTTTTAGTTTTCCAGAAATACATACATGTCTGGATACGAGGAGGTAGGGGTGGCTCTGGCACATATGTACCTAGGGGTAAAACTCAAAAACACTACTTTGAGCTAGACTCGAATGGGAACCGGTGCATGACAATGAGCCTTTCTGCGCTCTTGGTTACAACACTCTCAGGGGATATGCTTAGGATAATTCTAATTTTCTTTACAAACCATTATGAATGTTTTATGAGTATATACTTCCTTATAGAAAACATTTTTATGACTATAGATTATATCCATAAACATTCCAATTTATGTTATGTGTTTTACATGTTTGGAATTATTTATTTTGATTCATAAACAAATCTAGTTTATGAAATTGTTGAGATATGAAGCCTAGTGGAAGGAATGGAAACTGTATCAATGCATGCAATACATGTAAGGATTTCCCTCCAACTCAAGATAATTATAGTGGAGCTGGTGATGCAACTGGTGCTGAACAACTTCTCACTATACAGGGACAACTCACTCAGGTTATGAATAAAAACCTTACCCATATGGAGCACCCTGATCCACAGAGTGGAGGATCAATGTCAGATCATTTCATGAGGAAGCAACCCCCAAAATTCAATGGGAGTAAAAATCCATTGGTATCTAAGAAATGGATAAATTATTTAGAGAAAATATTCCACGCCTTGGAGAGTAGCGAAAGGGAAGAAGTTGTCATGGGGGTTTTCTTCCTCACTAGAGATGCTGATCAATGGTGGTCATTAATTCAAAACACAAAGGAAGATGATGAAGTATCAAATATGTAATGGAGGAAGTTTAAAGAGATTTTCTTAGAAAAATAATTTCCTTGTGACCATCGAGTAGATATGGAAAGTCAATTTCTGATTTTGAGAAAAGGAGGATAATAATGTCGCAAAGTATGAGGCTAAATTTACATGGTTAGCGAGGCATGCTACAGATTTTATATGTAACCCAAGAAGTAATATTGATCATTTCATTGATGGGTTAAAACCATTTCTTTGTCGAGCATTAGTATCACAATCCTTTTCGTTGTACAAAGATATTGTCTCATGTGCTATAAAGATAGAAAAAGAATTCTATAAGTCTTACGAATATAAAGAAAATCAAGAGAAGAAGAGTTCTGCTGATCACACTGGAAATGGAAATAAGGGGAAAAAGGGAAAATTTGAATATCCATCCTGCAGTAAATGTGGGAAGAAACACCCCGGTACTTGCTTGAAAGAAATGGGAGTCTGTTATAAGTGTGGTGAAAAATGCCACCATGGTCATGATTGATCGATGATGAAAAAAGCTACTAATGTTCAATGCTACAATTACAGGGAGATGGGACATTATGCAAATGAATATCCTAAGCGTTAGGGGAACTTACCTCTGAAAAGGACAATGGATCAAGGCCAAGCTTATGTTATCACTACTGCTGAGGTAGAAGCTCTGAAAGACATGGTGGTAGGTAATTTAATGGTTTCCTCATGTTTAGAAAATGCTTTATTTGATTCTAGATCATCACATTGTTTCATATCTTCCTAGATTGCTAAGAAAATTAGATATTTTTTATTTGATTTTACAAGGGAGTTGTCAGTCAAAACTCCTAAGGGAAGTATCATTGCTATAAAGTTAAGTGAATCAGTCCCCATTAGAGCATATAAATGTTCTTTATCTACTGATCTCATCGTCATACCCATGATTTAATTTGATATAATATTTAGTATGGATTGGATTTTGGACAATGATGCGAAGATTTATTATAAGAAGAATGAGGTTACGAGTTTTGATGATGATGATAAAGAACACCTTATCTTTTGATCAAAATCGTCACCACTTAATTCTTATCTAGATCCACCCCAAGTAGTTCATCTTATTTCAATTGTTGGGGAGGAAGAGAATGAAATAACTACGGACGAGGAAAAAAACATTCAAATAGAGGATTTACCTATTGTGAAAAAATATGTTGATATGTTTCCAGAAGATTTACTTGGACATCCTCAATAATGAGAAATTATGTTTTCCATTGATTTAATTACTGGATCAAGGCACATATTGAAGACCCATTATATAATGGAAACTGTGGAATTAGTGGAACTAAAGAAACAACTAGAGGAATTGAGTAATAAGGTATTTATTCGCCACAATGTTTCTCCATGGGGATCCCCTATCCTTTTTAAGAAGAAAGATGGATCTATGAGGTTATGTATTGACTATAGGGAGATCAATGCTATAAAAATAAAGAACAAGTGTCCCCTACCTTGCATTGATGATTTATTTGACCAACTACTTAAAGCTCGATACTTTTCAAAGATTGAACTTTGATATGGATACCATCAGTTGTGTTTGAAAAAGGAAGGCCTTCCGAAGACAACATTTCGAACCAGGTACAGTCATTATGAGTTTACAGTAATGCATTTTGGGCTGACTAATGCACCATCTGTCTTCATGGATCTAATGAACAGGGTTTTCAAGGAATATCTCGATGATTTTGTAGTGGTATTTATTGATGATATCTTGGTATACTCCAAAAGCTGCCAATATCATGAAAATCACTTGCGCATTATCCTGAAGACTCTTAGAAGACATGAATTATATGGTATGTTTAGCAAGTGTGAAATATGGATTCAAAAGATTTTTTTCTTGGACATATTGTCTATAAGGATGGAATCTCCGTTGATCCTTCTAAGAGAAGATCAATTCAAGAATTCCCAGCACCGACGAGTATAACTAAGGTACATAGTTTTATTGGTTTAACAGGTTATTATCAACGTTTCGTCCAGAATATTGCCCGGTTGGCTAACCCATTAACAAAGCTCACACGTAAAGGGGATAAATTTGTTTGTACAAAAGAGTGTGAATAATGTTTTGTAGAACAGAAGAGAAGATTAGTTAATGATCCTATATTGAATCTACCATCGAGGACTGATGGGTTTGTTATTTATAGTGATGATTCAATGAAAGGACTTGGTTGTTTCCTTATGTAGAATGATAGGGTTATTTCCCATGCATCACAATAACTAAAAATTCATTAGAAAAACTATCCTACTCATGATAATGAGTTAGCAGATATAATATTTTATTGGAATATTTCGAGACACTATCTCTATGGTGAAAAATGTGAGATATATACCGATCACAAGAGTTTGAAGCATATTTTTTCACAAAAAGAACTCAACATGAGGCTAAGGAGATGGCTTGAACTATTCAAGGATTATGAATGCGCAATACACTACCACTCGGGGAAGGCAAATAATGTTGCAGATGCTTTGAGTAGAAAGGATCATGGAGTTTTGTAAAAGATGAGAGTTGAAAGGGATCATATTTTCATGGATCTAGTGAAGATGGATATGGGAATTACCATGGAAGGTGAAACATCAATACTTTTTCAAATGTTTGCCAAACCATATTTTCTAGAATTGATAAACAGTTCTCATACCAATGATGAAGAATTTCAAAAGAAGAATAAAGGTGTGAATTATGGGAGATTGAGTGACTTTGTGTGTGAAGATATAATTTCGAAAGTTGTGAAGAGACTTTGTGATCTAAAAAAGGAATTGTTGGACGATGCTCATAGTTCCAATTTCTCTATACACCATGGGAGCACCAAGATGTATAGATATTTGAAGGAGAATTTTTTGTGGGGAAACATGAAGAGGGAGATTGCTGATTTTATGTCAATATGTATGGTTTGTCAAAAAGTGAAAGCTGGAAGTCACCAGCCTGGAGGAGTCATGAACCATCTTCCCATACCTGAGTGGAAATGGGATAATATCACGATGGACTTTTTCATGGGACTACCAAAGACTCCTAGAAGGAACGATGCAATATGGGCCATTATTGATCGTCTTACCAAGTCAGCACATTTTATTGCTATATGAGAAGATTTACCACTTGAACGTCTAGGAAGACTATATATTAATGAAGTTGTGATACTTTATGGAGTACCCCTGTCGATTGTTTCTATTCGTCATCCATGTTTTACATCAATATTCTAGAAAAGTCTTCAGAAAGCCCTGGATACTGAGCTTTGTTTTGGCACTGCTTACCACCCCCAAACTGATGGACAATCATAACAGACTATTCAAACCTTAGAGGACCTGTTGAGATCTTGCTCACATGACATTCAGGGTATATGGGATCAATATTTTCCTCTGGTGGAATTTTCCTATAACAATAGCTTCCATTCAAGTATTTTCATGGCACCATATGAAGTGTTATACGGAAAGAGATGTCGCACACCAACCTATTGAGATGATGTTGGTGAAAGAAAAATTGTAGGCCCATAACATGTAGCGGAAATGATGAAAAAGGTGAAGGTAATCCAAACAAATATCAAAGAAACTCAAAGTAGGCAGAAGAATTATGCTGACAACCGAAGGAAGGATTTAGAATTTCAAGTAAGAGATTGTGTATTCGTGATGGTATCTCCATGGAAGGGTGTTATACGTTTCATTAAGAGGGGAAAATTGATTCCCAGGTACATCAGACCTTTCAAAATTCTAAAACGCATTAGGGTTGTAGCTTACAGTTAGGAAATGCCCCCAAATCTCTCCCAAGTTCACGATGTGTTCCACGTATCACTGTTGAGAAAATATATTCCAGACCCAATGCATGTACTCACATATGAGAATGTAGAACTGGAACCCGATCTGTCTTATTGCGAAGAGCCTGTCAAGATTCTTGATACTGGAGAATTAGTGTTGAGAAACTGGACGACTAGTCTGGTAAAAGTTCTATGGAAAAACCATAAGATGGACAAGGCAACATGGAAACATGAGGAACATATGATGGAGAACAACCCAAGTCTTTTTATGCAGTAATATCCTAGAAATTTCGAGGACGAAATTATTTTAAGGAGGAGAGAGTGTAACACCCCAAGCTTCCACGGCACACTTCTCTATGAATAATATAGTAGCGTGTGTTGTACACAACTTCGAGTTCTGACACACACCACAACCAATCAAACTAAATGTTATGAATAGTAATACCCAGTTTTGGAAATATTATAAATTTTATCTTTAAAATGGACTTCATTTTTGGATTTAGAATATCAAAATTAGCTTAGGGTGAATTTTTTCTATTTTTCTGAAAACTTTTACTTTTTGATGAATACTAAAAAACACTGAGTTATAGTTTAAAACCGAATTTCTATTTAAATAATTATTTATTTTATTTAAATTTATTTTAGGTAAAAATAGATATACAATACATATATAAGTTCAATATAATTTACTGGAGTCAGTTTATAATAATTTTAGATATATAATAATTTTATTGAACATTTCGCCGACTTTTACCCAACTCCTAGGAGAATTTTCAAATTCACATAAAACATAATTTTACCACTTCTATGAGTGGAATTTTGAAAATCCAAGAGACACAGTTAATATCAAGGAGTAAAATGTGGTTCAATAAGATAAAAATAAATTTTGATGAATAGTAACTTTTTACTTTTATTTACCACGGTTAAAAGTAAATAGAGTAATTAAGGGTAAAAATGATTTTATTATTTCCCTAACACATGTTTTAATTATATTGGATAAGTATAATTCGACCAAAGACAACCTTAGGAAGAAAATATGAACCTCTTTGGTCCACTTGGATTAGATTAGGACATTTATTATTATTTAATTCAATGAAGAGTTAAAAGGGTTATAATCAACGTTTAATAACTAAAACATATTTAATGTAGGGTTATAGATAAGATAAATTAGATTATAAATATTTATTAGAAATCTAAAAATATTTTCTAAATAATGGTATTTTAGTTATAATTTTTAGACATTAAATAATTTAATTTATTTATGACACAATGGTGATCCAGTAATTACTTAATTAATGAAATATTAAAATAATTGATATTATAAATATCCAAATAAATGTAATTTAAGTATTTTTATTAATTCCATTGATTTTATATGTTTATATGACATATTAGGTTTGGTTATATTAATTTGTTTTTTGAATTAATAATTATGTAATTAATTTACCAAAAACAAAATACGAAATAGTGTCAAAATTGACACAAAAGAGTTTTTAAAACAAATATTATATTATTAATTGATATTATATTCCTAAAAATCTAAGGTTAAGAAAAAGGACTTATATAATGATAGGTGTATCTTTAATGAACCAATTTTGGTTCTCTTGGATGTATATGTTATGTTTATTAACCATATACTATAAAAATACTATGAGACATGGTAAATGTCAAACAATTTAACTAAGAGTTAAATCTAAAATATAAAGTTCATATAGTAACCCAAACCTATCTAAAACCTATTTGTCTAGTTTTTTTCGACCCATCCCAACCTTATCATTTAAATAAACTATTATGGAGAAATTATAAACAGAAAATTATTTTATTATAAAATAATATTTCTAGCTTTTCTTAGGGTGACCCTCACCCCTCTTATAAAAAGGCACTCCCCCTTCTCTCTAATTCACACCTTCAAAGCCATTTGGCTCGGCCAACCCCTACCCAAATACTCCTCCCTTCATCTTAGAGGCCATAATTTAGTCATAAATCCAACATAAGCAGCCGTTTTGATCAAATAAAAAGGAATAACCCGAAGAAGAGGTAAATATTTCATCACCTATTTATAGTTTCTTTCCACTTCCACTTCCTTTCTCTTTGTTGTTTCCATTCTAAAATAATTACTCTATTATCTTCTATATACTAGGATGTTATTATAAATATGGTAGAACAAAATTCATTATTTTATCCATCCTTTGAATGACATTTCACCATACATGCGTATGTACAGCTTACCGTCTCCACGTCGTGGTGTAATTGTTATTCAATACATTTTTATTTGCGTGGGTATAATTATGATGTGTAATTGATGTAAATAATAAATATAACATAATAATTATTTTTTATATATGATATAACACCCAATTTTATATTATTATAATATTAAAATAATGATATTGTCGCTCGTGCATACGTACGGATTACTGTCTCCATGAACACGATGAGATTATTCCCCATCATATCCATTCAAGACTAATTTTCTTTTGATGGTTAAATGTAATATTTAAATACTTGATATCATTCTAGATATGAATAACATACATCCCATCCATAATAAATATGACTCACAAAACAAAGAATATAAAGGAAATTGAATCCATTAACACCCAAAACAACGATAATACTAAGATATTTTTAACGAAGAAATGTTAAAAGATAATATATGATTTCATATTAATGTATATAAATATTTTATAATTTAATAAAAAAATATTTCACCATTATATAGGAAATTAACCTACCCTTGACCATGTAAAATTACAAGGTAAGGGTTTATTTCAAAATTTCTTCATTATCCGAGGATGTTTATACGTAATTATCTACTGGGACCTCTTTATCATCTACATACATGTTTCTTAAAAATTTATTTCAAAACATTATTACTATTTTATAGACTATGGTTTAATGTCATTTATAACCCTGTTTTACTTTTTATAAAATTTTTATAATGGAATCTTTCCATCATTTTCCAAAAATGTCCTTTTTAACCTTTTTGGCAGAATTAAGGTAAGAATGTCTTTTCTAACTTATATGGCGGGTGTCGCTATTTTCCACCGTCATAAAATCATTGAAGCATCACATACAATCTTATAAGAATATTTTCAAAGAAAATGTTTTCATTTATAATTATGTGACTTTTAAATGATTTTAAAAAAGCTATATTTCTCTCAAATAGTTTTGATTTCATATATGTCAACATCCTTTAATGGATTTTAAGCCTATTTGAAGTTTATTTGTTATGATACAATACTTCCATATTGTATTGAAGGTTTTGTGATATGTTTGACTGTGGATGTGTTATTTTTTTTTACCATTCATTGTTTATGGAGAAAGTATTGACATTTCATATGCTATTTTTAATAAGAATGTTTATGTTATTTTTAAATATGTTCATATGAGGAATGAATTGGACTTAGTATTTGATGGGTGGAGCCCGCTATAGCTCCTTGATGCATCGGTAGGTCTCAAGAGAAAAAGTAGTTTCTCGGCACAAGGCCTTGACGAAATCTTATTTGTTGTCCTGGCACAAGGCCTTGACTATGTGGTTATAATAGTCTGGAATTATGCATTACATCATTATGAAAGTGGTAATTGATATTTCATGTGATTATTCAACTAGTAGAATATGCATGTGAATAAGTAAATGGAATTATTTCATTTTATTTTTTCCATATTATGATGATGTTAAAGTTTAAAAGGATTTTGTTTTAGTTATACATTTCTTTAATTGTTTATTCTTATTTAGGAATGTTTCTGCTATATTGTTATCCTTACTGAACATCTGAGCTCACCCGTTTCTATGTTTTATTTTTCCCAATATGTGAAGAAGTATTTTATTACTGGCTTGCTAGGATACTCTGAGGGGATATGTGTGTGGACTATAGAGACTACGTTTTTGTAGTTTTTCACTTTATGATGTAATATAAGACTTGTGAATGTATCTAGTGTTTCCAAGGCTACTAAACTAATCGGTCTTTTGAGACATGATCTTTTGTGATCATGACAATGTTATGTAATAATGCACTGACTCTGGGTAACTATTGTCATGGAATTACAGAATACACATTGACATGTTTGGTGTGGTTGTGTGTTTTGTGTGGTTCTTTTCTGTATTATGTCTCGTATGGGTTGTGTGGTGCTACTGTTGAGAGAACAGTGATGTATGTGGATGGTTTAAGGGTTTAATGGAATCTCATATTGAGATATTGTTTGATTATGGAATGGGTGAGTGGTGATGTGTAGTGGGATTGCAACTGAGTTGGGTTTTGTTTTACTTGGCATGGTGTAGATATACAGCAGGGCTTTTGAATATGGTTGTGAAATGATATATTAGAGGTTGATATTTAAATTTGGGGTTTTTTCTTAGGTTCAGTGGAATTACTTTGAATAATGATAATTTCATTGGTTGGATTGGGTGCTAAGAGGGGAGTAAGTTTGAAGTGGGGATGTTTTATCATAGTTTTATTCCACTATTTGGCTTCGTTGTGAAGATGGTTGTGTGATGTGGTTGTCAGTTTCACTGTTAGGGATAGAATAACTGGTAAATTCTTAATAACCTCAAAATTATTGGGTGTTAAGCATCATTCTTTTATTAACTTTAGAAGTGACCGTCGTTCGTCCTGATATGTGCATTTTGTGGTAGCATCAATGGTAGTTTTGTGGGATAGTTTTTTTTGGAACCCCATAGGATGGAATGAGTGTTTAATACCTATATACATACATGTAATTAATTGTGATGTCTATATGCTCCCAACCCTAGTTGATCACCATGTTCTGAACTCCCCCATTTTTATGTGAGATGATGTCTTTCCTGATCATCCTGGTGGAAAGATGGATGGTTGGACACCCGCTCTTACCTACTCCCTCATCCAAGTGGTGATAGGCCAATACTCTTCTGGATGGTTCTAGTTTCTGAGGACCAAGTTTTTGTGGGAGAGTTATGCTTCCCATGTGTCTTTGGGATGCGATGTGTTATTATTAATAGGCTTCTTTATGTTGTGGTGTGTTATGTATACCCAGTGTCTGTAGGTGGGATGAGATATGGTTGTGTGGACTAGGTGTCTGCGAGCACGATGTGGTGTGGTTTGTGGCCCAGGTGTGTGTGGGTGGGTTGTGATGTGGTAATTTTGGAATCGATGGGAGTGCTAGGATGTTTTTTATTAAGGTGTTAGACCAGCTAATTAGTGGGCAAGTTGTACAGGGTACCCAATCATCGATGTTCTCTATATTACTTTACATGAATTGTGTTATTTAGTGATTTTTCCTTTGGTGATTTTGGGTAGGCCAGTATAACTGGTTATTTTATTTTGGTTTCTATTGTTTTCTCATGTGTGAATTAGTATACTTCCCCACTTGTGAATGAGACACTTAGGATTTTCCCAACTATGTATACATGTATGATCACCCTACATATATAAAACTAATTTTAGTTTTCCAAGGGGACTATATAGACCATGTTGGGAAATACAGTCTCAATTTTGGTGACTATTATTGTGTTTATTATTATATTTTATTTTGTTATTTACTTTAAAGACTCCTTTTTTTGTATCATTTACATTTTAAACATGCATGTGGGATAGATTTTTGGTTTTTACTTTGTATATATATAGTGTCTTGGAGTAGTTTTGTGGTTGAAACATCTTATCTCCCATTCTTGGTTACTCTAAAATGGGAAATTCCTCCTATGTATTGAGATTTATATACCCTTGGTGAAGGTCACCACACTGAGTCCTATTAGAGGTGGGTCTCGGGGGGTCATTATATCTCTTTCTTCATTGCCAGATCCTAAGGGGAATATTTGGAGGGAGGGGGTCATGACATGCCCTGATAAAAATAACTCACACACATTATAATTAATAACAGGATTGTAATAGAGATTCTATGGGTTGGGGGACTAACTAACCATGAAAAAGAGTAAGATTTTATGACCAAACCTTGTAAATCCATGTGCTATATTGATTATTCAATTAAGTTTCATATAAGGTTATGATTTTATATTATATCATAAATGTATTATGGTATTAACTAAAATTGGAGTTTGATATTAAGAGGAAAATCATAAAAATTAAAGTGATCAATGATTCACCCTCCCCATATCAGTGATATCCACATTCCAAAGCTATATCAAATGATATTTGAGTGAGGTTTCCTCTAAAAGATCTAATAATTATGTAAATATGGTGAACCTAAAATCTATAAATAGAAAGTTTGTTCTTTTTTTTTGATGGTAAGAACTATCACATCTATAAGATTGGATGTTTCCTATCATTATTTCTCTTGTATTAGAAGTGATAGATGTAGTAATAATGGGAAATCCACTTGTAGCTGAAGATTATCTAATGAACATCACTAGTAATAAAAAATTAGAGGTAAATGGAAATGTTAAAAATTCCATATTGATGACTCTTTCAGAAAATTTATATAAAAAATCTATGATATTTCAAACATAAAAATAAATATTTGACAAGCTATGTAGTAGTTATTAAGGAAATATCAAATTGAAATAATCCAATATGAATGTTTATAGGAGAATATTTGATGTTATTAAAATAAAATATGGGAAAAAATATTGTTGAATATTTTTCTATAGTAAATGATATTTTCTGCAATATTCAGAGGTTTTTTGAGAATATTCATTATTTTATTATTGACCAAAATAGAATTTGATAGTTTTTAGATAGGTTTGAAGTAATGTTTTTTACCCTTGGAGGGTTGGAAATATTTAACGCCAGATAAACATCACAATATTATTAGAGCATATTTTATAAGAAAATATTTATCAATTAAGAAGAAGTAAATAAGTCAAAAATGATTTTTAATCCATGAGATAGATGAAAATAGACAATGAATTAGTTGAAAAATCAAGTGATTATGAATGTGATAAAGGTGAGAATGTATTTAATCAAATTATAAGAATGTTTATGTGGTTATCCATAAAATTAATGATGAATGTAAAGATACTGAAATAACAAGGGTTTTATAAGTGTAATGGAATTGAATACTTGGTAAATAAATATCTAAAGAAAGAGGTTGTAGAACCTGAGACAATTGAGGAGGAAAAATATAAAAAAAATATAAATGGATTAAATGTAAGAATAAACATTAAATAAGAAGGAAAAGTAGATTTATGAGCAAGAATGAACAATATTATTTAATTAGTAAATTATATGATGAAGTTAACTTCTTTAATCATATTGAGTGATGTTTTGATACCACAAGTAGTGTTGATAAATAATAAATACTGGAAAAATACCTTATAACAACGGTTTGGAACTGTTGGTATAGGCCTCCAAACCATTGGTATAGTCTATACCAACAGTTTGGAGGACCATGGCCAAGTAAGCCGTGAGGATAGGTATATACCAATGGTTTTGGAAAAACTGTTGGTATAGACCTATACCAATTGTTTTGGGAAAACCATTGGTATAGACATATACCAACAGTTTTGAAAAGATTTGGTATATGTAATATGAAAATTTATACCAATGGTTCCATAAAACCTTTAGTATATTTATTTCCAAAAAACAACCGGTTGGATTTGATCCCAGGACCTCTAGTTTATGATTGAACGACCTAACCACTAACCTAACATGATTTTTGTGAACATAATTTCATAAATATATATATTTAATATCATAAATATTTTAAATTTTGATTTATTTAATGAACTATTCCAATGGTTTGGCCAAAACCGTTGGTATAAGTCATATTTCTAGTAGTGAAGAGAAAATCAAACATGATTACATAAAAAAAAGAAAATTTGAAAGCCAGTCATTAGTAGAATATACAACTGAATAAAGAGAAAATAAAAAATTTGAAATAAAATAACAAGAATATTATCTAGAAATAATAGTATTATAATAATGAATTAGATTTATTCAATGACATTATGATGTATATATTGAAATTAGTTGATCAAGAAAATGATGTTTAAAAATATGGAGGAAAAGTTAGTTGAAAATAAAGGGGAGAAAGATAAGATAAAAACAATCTATAATAGGGATCAAAATAAGTTGAATAAATTTGAAGAATACTTTAGCATGTCAGGGGAGGTTATACGTGAGTCTCTCAAGTTGGGTATATAAAATATCCAAACATTCTTAAAAAAATTGCATCTAACTGATTTAAAATTTATTCTATTTTTCCTTACATTGCATGTCCTAAAAAATATCTTAGGTGGTATGGACTAGAAACAAAATTTGGATAAACTCTACCAATTTTAATGTAATAGAGGATATTCAAAATAAGATAAATTCATCCTAGTAAAAAGAAGTAACAATTTTTGGATGGATAACAACATTTAAAATTTAAACAGATTCATCACCAAATTGAAATATTGATGTTCTGAGTCGTTTATTGGGTTTGTGGGAGGTATGTACACATTTGTAATTCATGTTGGTATAATAATTATTTACTATGAAAGATCCATGAACTAGGGGAATACACACTAAACAAGAAATAATAATTTCAAGTAAAACATCCAAAAATCATAATTAATCAAGTATTCCTATGCAAAATAAATTCAAGTGCTCGAATAAAATATTTAATAGGTGTGATAAAAAATCTCACAAATATAAGGAATTTATGACTATCATACCAAGATATAATGCCTAAGAGGTAAAAGTGATGGAAATTAAAAATATAATAAAAAAATCTTGAACAATCAATAATTCTGAGACCACAAAGAGAGAATGCATAATAATTTTCTTATATCAAAAGAATATTGATGAAAATGGGTAAAACATAGATAGATAATATAAGTGATGGAAAAAATATATATTTAATAATATTTTGTTGAATTAGGGTAGATGTTTCATATAAGTGATGAACTAAAAATTCAAGTAAATCGATGTGATATATATGGATAGGCTAGGCATGGGATAAATGATTGTATGAGAATTCAACCAACCAAAGAAGAAATAATGAAAAAAATTTGAATTAAAAACGAAATTAAGTTGAATTAAAATATTAGGGGAAAATTAAGAACCCACTTAAGGAAATAAGTGATGATAAAAATAGTGAAATGAAATCAATGAAGGATATAAAATGAAGTACGAATAATTCCTCACATACCAATATGGAAAGGAATAATAATTCTTAGTTGAGTGAAAACTCTCAACCTTGTTGTCATTATTGAGGATCACCGAGGCTCTGTCATATTACCATATTTATTATTTAATTTGTGCTAAATAAAGTGAATGAAAAAAGAATATTGTGGATTGTACACACTATAAAATAAATAATTCATTTTATAGGGTTTTTTGACTACTATGAGGAGTAGGAAATTAGGAAAACCCTTACAGGGGATCAAACGTGAGGAAAATTTTCTAGAACATGTATTTATTCAAAATCTGTAATTTTTGGACTTCTTATGAAAATTGTAACATTAAAGTAATTTTTCACACATTTATACCTATCATAAATTGTGTGAAGTCTATTATTAAAGGAAATTATATTTTAGGCTAAAAGGGAGTGTTTTATATCATGCATTTAAATTTTTCTAATGATTTGGTGAGATGAGTGAAGGACATTTATTTTATGTTAAATCTATCAAAGTATCCCCTAAAATAAAAAATTACTTCTTTGTAACATATTGGATTGGTTTATAGATATATATTAAGTACTTGGAGATTAAATTTTATTTTATATATTTTGTTATCCCATGTATACTTAGAGTTGAATAACATAAGAATCGTTGATAAGTAAAATAAGTGGTTCTATTATTCTCCCAATAAGGGAATAAAGGAAATATTTTATATTTCTAAAGTATTAATCAGATGATTAGATGATAAATCATCTAAAAATTATTTTTACTCATCATAAATAAGTGTGGAATAAAATTAAGCTTCACCTTAAATATTTAGATTGTTAATATAAGAAGTTTGTTTGTACTGAAAAAACATGATATGTAATATTATTATTCCGTTTTTTTAGTGGTATTTTTTCAATAAAATCCATAATTTTTGGATAGAAAAGGTATTAAATATGTGTAGTTATTATGTTAATAATTTATATGTTACCCTTATTTCATTGGTATTGGAAAAGTGAGATCCAAGAGAATGGAGTTTCTACTTAAAGACCATGTTTAAAAAAATTCATGGTGTCCTCACATCAGATGATTGAATGAGTTGGTCCTCATGTTAGAGACATGTACTAAATCAAAACATATTTTCTAATATATTTTAGAAATACATAATGTATAAGAATATAGATATATCTATTTATAATCCTTTACCCAACATCTATAACAATAATAATATTACTATAACCATAAAGCTAGAAACAATTTTATAAAGGAGTTTTCAAGGTCTCAATATTCTGGAACATGGAAGTGAAAGATCCCACCCAAATCACCACATTAATTCAAAATTAATATAACACACTCATTGAAGATCTAAAAAATCAAATAAGATATAAATTCAGTGAATATTAGTATAGAACAATTTTTTATTATGTGGTTTGGACTAAATGTCCAATTTCTATGGGTAAAACATTGTTCTATTTCATTTCTAAAGATGCAGAGATTACAACTCCTAATCATTTTTACCCTCATTAATCTCTTGAGAAATTAAACATATTAAAATCATAAATATTATAAAAGATTTCCCATACCCTCTATATAAAAATTCCAACCTTTTCAACTAATGACATGATCCTCTAGGATACATTGAAGTCCATTTATTCATGGGTTGGACTGTTGATTTTCTATTACTACATCAGAACTGGACGCCAAATGTCTATTGAGGATTACTGATCCTATGAATCACACTTTATATAAATTATCATATATGTTTGAATCTTAGTAGACATTATCCTCTTTTCAATGAACTGAATATCTTTAGCTGAACACATCAAAATGGAAACCTTCTAAAAAACAAATGTTCAAGAGAAATTCACTACTATTATCTTAACCCATATTGAAGATCTTTTGGAATCACTCTTTCTGATATACAAGTTCTAATTTAATTTATATAGAAGTCACGTGTCCTAAAAATAAGCCTCCGGATGACTGCATCGAGGATTCTATAACATTTTCAAACACCTACCAAAACAGATCTTCTACTTCTGCAGGATATAATGTTTTTCCATTTATTTTTTTCATGCAAGTCCAACTGTTGAAAATATTTACCATAGGATCAAATGGACTAAAAAATTCATGAACATATTTTTTGGATTCCTCTTTACAAAAATAAGTACTTACTTTGGCACTCCATCTTTAATATTATTTTAGATTTCATGGTAATAATGATATATATATTTCATCCTTTCATGGAACATTGGATTCATAGACAAATATATTTCAATCTGATAGCCAAAATAAAGAAAAAACGTCCCCTAATATATTTGGATTTCCTCAACCATATCGACTCTTAGCTTGAATTTTTCACTAATATATATTCTACTACCACTTTGGAAAAAAATCTTGGGTTCAAGTCCAAACATCCAACATACCACAGTTCAACCAAATGTAAAAATGATATCTAGTAGTTCTGTTTCGAGAATATTAACAACCCCTATAGATAGCATAAACATAACTAAGAAAAGGATCATCTTCTCTAAAACAAATAGTGGTATCTATCAAAACATATAGATACTAAATAATATAATTTTAATCTTACAAATTTTTATTCCTTAGATTAAACATAAAACAACTGACCACTTCTACTATATAAGTAATGTTTTAATTTTGGAACACCATAGAATATATGAAACTTCTAACCATAGATGCATATGGTGTTCCCATCATGTTCTTAGCCTCTCTTTCTATTTATGGGTTTTGAGACATTGAAAGTATAATTTTTAAGACATTGGGATTTGAAATATCCTTGCATCCCATCTTTATAAATATTTCATAAATTTTACAGATAAACTTGTTTTTTAATAAAACAAATATTATGGTGTTTATATTACATTTAATCCACATAACCAAGATATTACATTCTTTACCAATAAATTTTATTTCATAATTTCCATACAAGTGTTTTTTCTTCTATTGAATCCATTGAATTGAAGGACCTACCAAAATCATATAATCCATGTAGAATAACAGAATGATTAAGTCCTTAACACCTTATCCCTTTCAATAATAGTAGTTATTTGAGTCTCTTTACTTGAAATAATAAAACTCCCAATATGATAATCATGGTGATTTCATCCAACTATCTGGATGCTTTTACGGTTCACTACCAAAGAGGTAAGTTTATTGAAGTAAATTTCCTCTTTTTGTTGAAACTCTTTGACTACCGACTAAGATTTATGTCTCATATCCCCATTATATATTTCCTTTATTAAAAACCCCCACTTATTCACATGTAATTTCATTATGAGTGTTAACTCAACCAATTATCTGGTGTTATTCTCATATATAGAATTCAAATCCTCCAAAATATCTTCCCCCACCTCTTGGAATCATCTTAGATATCTTACTTTTTAATTGTAACTGGTTCTCTTATATCCATTTGAAGAAGGAAATTTACATTTTCTCCATACCATAACATTATTCATACATATTCAATTTTATATCTACAATTATACCTATGTTTTTATTCTTTTAGAAAATGGGAATTCGAAATTTCATCTTCCAGTGCTCTATGTTGGGCTTCACCAGTTCTGAGAATTTCATTTATATGTTTTTCTGGCTATACTTCTTGAATTTTTGTATACCAGTTCGTCTTTATTCATAAATTTGATTCTTTTTCGTAGAATTATAAACATCTAATTTTTAAAAACTGGAAGTTCTTCTAGAACATCTAGTCATACCCATATGAAATGATATTTACACTTTACCTTCAAATTTTTTTCCCTTCAAGTTATATTCTATCAAAAAAATTACTCATTAAAGAGGATGCATCGACTACTAAAAAATATCTTACAGTTATCAGTAAAATGTAAAAATACAAGAGATTAATCGTCATATCCTACAAAGAAACTTGGATGAGTATTTTATTCAATCTTGTCCATATATTTTTCATCAACAATCACATTGGATAAATAACAAACAATTATGAGATATGTCAGTTTTGTGGTTTTGAAAGTCAAAAATGATTTAATAAATTACTGCTCAATAGGTGTTGAAGGGATTTTATTTATTAATTATCCACTGATTGCAACTAATTCCTCCCCAACCTCTTTGGGAATTTTATAACGTAATTGCATACTTCATCCTCTTTCAATCGATTTCTAATTCATCCTTTCATGAAAAAATTTATTCTCTGGTGTTCTATGGATATTTTTCTCATTCCTAATCCCTTTACTTATACAGTCGTTCTGAAAACTACAACCAATAAACTTTCTACAATTTTTAACAAGTAAATTTCAATTTTCATCCAATTTCTATCTTTAATATACCATTCCTCAATAAAAAAACTCCCAAAACATATGATTTGTTTTTCGTAAAGTGCATCCATTCCTTTCTTATATAATCATAGACTAATTTCACAAAATCTTTTCACCCAATAAAATATGTTGTTTCTAATGTTCCCCAGACATAATATGAACATATTCATTATTCAAAAAAATTAGTGTTATTTTACTCAAGTTGAATAAAACCTTTTATTTTTTCCCAGTTGAAAAAATATCACAAAATCAATAGTATAAATGTTATAGATTCGGTATTGTTTCTTTACATGAATATTCATATCATTCCCAATGACATATTAAATTTAACTATGAAAAAATTATGTACTTTAAAATTTCAATTTTATAGATACTAAAACTACCACTTCCCTTCTAGTAGATAGTGTGATCCATCCTTTACCCTTAAGGCTATAAGATGATAATCTTGAGTGATTTTCCACACTCCTTTCACAAATAATTGTTCCATAACTGGTTCCATCCATCTTTCCTTCTCAGATCAGGTTATTTTTATGACCTAGAATATGAAATACATACTTTAACACTTGGAAACATACATTTTTCTTTTCAGGAGTCATATTTTATTTCCCAAAAATATTAATAGCTTCAGCATCTTCACGATGTACTCTCTCAACGTTTTTCGATATGAAACATGTAATTTATCACTTATCACTAGTAGAGTGGAAATATACTCTAAAATATATTATCCAAAATTTCTATGGAGTAGTAACATTTCAATGTATATTAGATATAATTTTGTAATATGAACTTACATAAAATATTTATTCAAGTGTGGTGATTCCAGAGTTTGTCTTCCAATCATGATAATCTTTCCTGAAGTGACCTTTCTTACTATAGTTCCAAAAAAATGCCTTGGTCTTGTAAATTTACCTATACTTCTCTACTATGAATTTCTAACCATTATATTTAAGATTCATTGATAAAGTGACAATCCCCTTCCATTTTTATTAAATGTATCACCCAAAGATGATATTGTCTCCCCACTCTAAATCTCTCCATTTTGAATCAAGTTCCAATGATCCTTGTAGATCCAATAATTTATTCCACTACTGTTACTCAAAATTTTCCCCATACAATCCCATTATTCCCGTAAAGATAATAATAATAAAAGATTGAAGATATAATCTAAAAGTTTTTATTTCACATAATCTATCTATCATAGAATCAAAATATAACCATTTTTGTGATCTTCTATTGAAATTCCATCTGATAGCCTCATACAAACAACAACTCCATCAAAAACACTTTTTTAAGTGTTATAGGATTCTTGTAAATTTATTTTAATTCTCCTAGAGACACTTTTGTGGTATTATTTTCCTAAATGCTCAAACATTAATTCTGAGATAACGTGTATCATACCAAACCAAGTACCTTGTGATCCATTATTTACCACTCACCTATCTCCATTACATCAAGTTTTACCCTCATATATATAATTTAAAAATAAATATAGATGATTTAATCCTCCATATTTATCCTCTAGAAACTAAAATCTACCCCAAAATAATTTTTTGACCTAAATTTTTAAATATTATGATTCTATCATTTAGAAAAACAATAACTCCCATTGAAATTGCAAACACCTCTAAGAAATAATGAATGTCAACTAGAATTTTAAATAGTGATTTATTGAAATTGTACTAACAACCATTGTGTGATATCACTTATTGATAATCCTACACCTCACTATTAGAACAAGAAGAATGTTACCAGAATTATAAATGCATAAATTGGTTCCGAAAAGAACCTTAAAGGCGCAATGTACTATAACATGTAATATAATGATACCATACAAATCACAACAGTGCGACTCAATTGATTTGATACACTTATTGTAACTAATAATAAATAAAACTTCAATGAAGTTAAATATAAGAGATTAAATTACACTTTAGTATTGCATAGTAAAGACTAAAATTTATATGTCCACAATAGAAACACTGAATTATTTCATTTATTTGGATTAAAAGATTACAAATCACGAATTTTTTATGAATATGTTTCACTCAAGAGGGTATAAATATAAAAATTATACATATCAAAAAATTGGTCACACCCATATTTATATAAGGTCAAACCAATAAACAAGTTACACCATCTTCCAAGAAACATGGACGTCCATCTGTTCACTATCATAGTGATAGATTTTCTATTACAACATTAGAACCGACTATCAAACATTGGTGAAAAATCAATGATCATATGATTCCAAATTTCCCATAAACGTCATTAATGTTAAACTATAACATATAATTTATCAGCCTTATGATATACTAATCATCTTCACATGAACACATAGAAATGAAAACCTTCTACAAAAACCAATTATGCATGACAAATTTCACTACAACTACCTTAATTTGAATTGAATATCTTTTTAGATCACTAATTATATTATATAGGGTCTTATTTACTTTAAATACAGTTCACATATATGAACAATATGTTTCTGAGCCTTTTATTAAATACGTTCACTGTTGAAGAAATCATGGAGTATTTTATAAATTTATAAAAAAATTTAATTAAATCATAAGTCTTTAGGTTTATTTCATATATATTACACATTCATATGTTTTTATGGATAGTGAATGATATTTAGAAAATTACAAGACTTTCGAAAACATAAAAATGTAGAATCTCTTAATACTTCTTGGAATTACATGAGATAGTGAGTATATTCCTTTTCCGGATTATATAACCTCTGTTTATTTCCCTAATATTTCATATATAAATCTATTGAAATGTATGAATTTGAAGTCATTATATTATAAATTGAGGAAGATTTCATCACCTTGATACAATAAATAACTTACATACCATATTACTATTATATTCATATAAATTAGAAAATTATTTCTATAAGTGTATGACTTTTATTAAGGGAGTTGTAATTTACACATCTAAATTATAAAGTCATGTATGAATATTTTTCATTGTATAACATAAAAAATATAAAATTTTGATAAATAATCTAATTAAAATTGGGTTTCTTAGAATTTATAATTCTAATGATGAATTTAAAAGGTCTAATGCTGATTGCATTTGATCATTTTAAAAATACCATGATACTATTTATATCCATATATCAATCCATGAGATGCAAATAATGAAATAATGAAAAGATGATAAGATCGGTGTTATAATCATTTATATTCAAAAAAATGAACAGAATGAAAGATTAAATTCTCAAGTTGTTATCCAACGGTCAAAATATCACAAATTATTTTTTATTCAAATGTTTTATCAAAGAAATTATATTTACATTTTTTAAAAGAATATCAAGAAGATAATGAAAGAGTATTATTACATTAATGAAAGCACCATGTTGATACTATTTTTGTTGTATAATTTTTATATAAAAATGATGATTAGAAGGAGTATAGATCTGTACAGTTTAATTTTTACAAGAATGGATCAAAGAATATTAGAAAACATTTTGTTGAGATTTGAGATAAAAAATATTATGAGAAATATCAATATGTTTTTTTGGATATAAATGTGGAGATTTTTTCCATGTGATATCATGTTGATAAACACATTAAGAAGATCATGGGACACCAAAGAGTTTATTTTATGTTATTATTTTTTTATATTAGGAAATAATTCTTCACAGTTTTCCCTTTATGTAAACTGATGTTGATGAGAGTAAATTAATACTCCTAAGGTGATATCCATTGATATATTCAATAACATTGAAAACTACATTTAGATACCCAAATCCTATTTGAATATTTGGAGAAACTAGAGTGACAACTATGTGAACTAATATCTCCCAGTGAATAATAAGACTAAGTAACTCAATACCCATAACATACGTAGGAGATGAAAAATCAGGTGATTGGATATGGGAGTTCATTGGTTGTATAATAAGACCTAAACAACCAATTATTCAGTGTAGTAAAAAATATATAGATAGATTATTATCTAGATATGGTTTCAAGACCCAAAAAACTAATAAATTGCATTATCAGTTGATTTTATTGAAGGAAGGTACATGATAAGATTTGTGATCTAGTCTGTTCATGGATGAAGATATTCTTCTAGTGGTGCAGAATTAATAAGGAGTTGACATAGGTATTTCTTGTGGTGCATTAAATCCTATGTAATATTTTGTGTTTATATTAATTCTCTAGTAAAAATATGAAACTAGAACACAATGTGGCTTGAGGTATTTTTGTGAACCATCATGGTTTTGGATAAAAAAATATTTCACACCCATTTTAATTGATAAAAATATTCTACTAAAAATATGTTGGTTTTGTGGAATAACCTACCAAATAAAATAGTATAATTTTATAGAGAAAACATATAGAACTTTTAGTGTTATTCTTATTTCATTTTTGTTGCATATGAGTTGAGGGTGAGTTATTGCAGCATGAGTGGATCAAGGTACTAACTGATTATAGAAAATGTGATTAAGAAGTTAACACTCAAAAATGGTTCACTGATTCACCCCTTCCACTCATAGTGAAAACATCAATCAATGGGAATATCATTATGTTGTGTTTCATATTTTTCCCATATTATTATGATGCCCTGATCCCATTATACTTATTTTTTTATTTCCTGAATCCCTGTGATTATTCTATTTTATTATATCATATTGGGCCTCTTGACCCTTGCATTATATTTCATTTTAATGTTTGTTCTCTTACTAGGCTTTATAGATCATAGTTTTATTTATTTATATCCCCATTGTATCCTTTATAGTAATATTGGAAAAAAATATTTATAATATGGATATCCAAGCCCTTTTAAACATATTATTACATTATTTTTAACATATAAATTCATTAATTTCAACACAATTATCCTAAAGTCCTAGTGTCTTGGGATGACTGGGTTCATATTACCTCAAAAGGAACTTAAATAAGGAATATTTATTTTATTTTTCATATTGGGATCATAAAATCCATTTTATCTATTAAAATTGCAAGGGATAACCAAGTAAATACATAAATAAAGTGGTGAGAAAAATCTCAGTAATTTAATAGACATGATAAGGAAATATAACATGTGAGTCAAAGGTATAACTTGCTATCATAAAAGAAAAGTCTCCTGAGTAATTGCATGGAACAATTTCAATATAAAAAATTTATCATAAGATCATAGAAACCTGAGAAAGTTTAAATGACATATGACATGAAAAACACTAAAGTTAAGGCTAACTTCCAAGATAACACCGCATAGTGGACAATGTCCCATAATGGATTAGGTTTACCCGTAATCCCATACATGATGTATCATGAGACTAAAACGTTACACAATGAATTGGAGGAGAATATAATATTATGACACCTCATTACATTAATTTAATGTAAATTAATATTCATTATACCTAATTATATAAATTATAAGTCATAAATATCATCATTACCCATTGAAATAAATGGGTTGCATAATCTTTTCTCGTAACATAATCAAAAGATATTTCTAAATGAATGAATTTTAGAAATAGTCAAAAGGCATGTATTATGTTATCAAAGTAAGGTAAAATAAGCTATGTATACATTTTATAGACATATATATAGAATTTATAAGCATCCCATTACTTAATTATATGAAAATTGAGTTAGAAAAAGAATCGTCATGGCTCGATGAAAAGGGTGGGTTAGAAAGATCCCTTAACTCAAGACTGATTGGTCACGTACATTCTATATCTACCAAAATAAATAAAATATGTTAATTTATTTATTTATCAATACCCTTTTTAATGTTTATTATTCCTTTTATTTTATTCACTGCTATTTTAAGTTTAATTAATTAACCAATTTATTTCGCATCGTATGTATTAATGATAAACGACTCATATGTCCAAAATCACCTTGGTAATTTGAATAA
Source organism: Viscum album (assembly GCA_963277665.1). Lineage (NCBI taxonomy): Eukaryota > Viridiplantae > Streptophyta > Magnoliopsida > Santalales > Viscaceae > Viscum > Viscum album. The sequence continues at coordinate 450,583,830 of OY728143.1, read as the reverse complement.
GCTCAATGATATTATTAATAAATAATATAAATAACTTTTTTCATGACATTTTTATAATTTTTATACATTAATTATACTTTATAAACTAACTATGAAATATGGTTATTAAAAATGAACTACATTACGGTCATGGAGATGGTAGGTTCCACTTGCGCATGAGTAACATTTCCTTTTTTGATGATCATGATGGAAAAAAGATAAGTATTATTTTAACTTTAAAAAATAATAATTATAAAATAAATATAAAAATATTTATTTAAATACACTGGCATAATCCATCTATGTATTGCGGTAATAAAAATGAATCACATCACTCTGTAAGGGGTAGTTCGTTGTACACATCAATGACGATATGATTTATTCAATGGGTTATATTGTAAGAAGTAATATGATATATTTATTTAAAAATTGATAAATATTTCATGAATATCATATATAAAATATATAATTAATCTTTTTACCTTCCATGTAAATCATAAGTGAAAAATGAATCCCAACACTTCATGAGGTGGTAGTCTATTGCACACACCAATGACGTTATCGTATTCTATAAAAAATGGAAAGTAATAAGTTATATATGATATTATAATACCTTAAATATAATTATATAATAAATAACATATATAAACATTAAATATATCACTATATCTAGTTTTGATACGTAATGAGGGGAAACAAATTTCATCAATTCGCATTGCGATAGTCTGTCGTACAGACGATCAAAAGTTCAGTTTTCCATTTCATGGTGTTGGTGACGGTTGTAAAACATTACTATAACAAAACAAACTCAGTATATTTATGATAATTAATTTATTATATAATAATAGTTTATTAATTTTTTTGGTTTTCGGGGAATAATTAAAATAAAACACTCGACTAAGGATGTTACCGCTTCATCAAAAAACTACTTCTGGTTTGCACCAAGATCCTTCCTATGAAGGAATTTTGAAAAAACCCAAGGATTATATGACAAGTTTAGGAAATTAAAATAGTTTTATGTGTATTTAATATTTTAAATGATTGTTTTTGTGAGTTTAGAGATGAGAGGGGTGGCCTTTTATAAGTGGGGAGAGGACACACTTGAAACTGATAAAAAAATCCACCCATATTTTTCTAATGAAAAAAGGATAAAAATAATAGACCATTTTATAAAATTATAATATGTATGTTCTTAATATTACTATTTAATAACAATTAGATGATATTTGGATCATTTTTAACCCTTATATTTTTAGTGTAACACCCCTGTAAATCCATTTTTACCTTAACACTATAAATAATTTGTACTATTTTTACTATTCATTATGGAAAAAAATTAAGTTGTACTTATTCGATAATAGAAAATATTTTTATTCCAAATATGGAATCCATTTTTTTAAAATTCAACTCATATAAATGGAATAATTTAATTTAAAATTAAACCCAAAGATGTGTTGAAAAAACAGTTTTTCAAGAAATGCTTTTTCTTTATGGAAAAGATGATCACATATAAACTATATTGAAAGAAATAATAATTAGATGAATTTAAATTAATATTAATAGATATATAATTTGTAAATTAATTTTAAATAATTATTTGTTAGGGGTTATTTTAATTCATTAAAATGGTAAACATTATACACTTTAAAAATGTTTTTGAGAAAAAATGTATTTTAAAGCCTAAAAATAATCTGACACTAAAATCTTGTATAAAGATTATTTAAATGTAAAATTTTTATATTATATAAATAATTATTAATTAAGTTATTTTTAAATAAAATTAATATAAAAATTGAACATAATTTATTCAAAAGAAACTAAAATTAAAAAAAATCAGTATTTTCATTATTCACTAAAAAATTAATCTTTTCGAATCAAATCCCAAAAATTGACCTTAGTTTAATATAATAGGTTAGATTAAAAAATTATCTTCATTTTATAAATTAAATTTTCTAAAATTGTTAAAAATTAATTTTAAATTATATGTGCAATACGCAACTAATCATTCTTTTAGAAAAATACAATATTCCAGAAAACATATATTTTTATTTCAAATTATTCCAATTTTACTTCTAATAATTTGATAAACATTGAATTTTTTTTATACATTTCTAAAACATATAATTTTCATAATTTATTTAGTCTTATTCATACCCTAAAACTTAATTTTAAGGTTATAATACTAATATTTGAATAGAATATCGAGTTTTATTTAATCCCAATGTTTTGTGCATCGCAAGATATCAAAGAGATTGAATTTATATAAAAATAAATATATCACACAGCCTCATGTTGATACATAGAAACACCTTGTTAAGCACAAAATGAATTTTAATTAGTTTATTTCAATGTGAATTTATTATATATCAGATCTCCCAAAGTCACCAGACCAACAGATTTTTTCATCGTGTTTTGTTGAGTATTATATTAAAAATCAGGTAATAATATATGAATGAGACACGAGATACAATAATTTTTTTAGATAAAGGTAATATATATTTTTTGGATTATTTAGAGGTATTAATATGAAATTCACCATAAATAACCTATAGTAAAACCTGAAAATTCATAATATATGATTTTTATGTCATTTATGGAATATTATTTTTATGTTAATTGTTTTCCATTTTATATGCTTATTGATTTCAATATTTCCTTCCATTATTTTCCATTATTTTATTAAATCATTGGAAATATGAATAATATTTCTATGATACAATTTCATAGGAAATATAAATATTTACTAGTCAGATACGATATATGATGTGAGTAGGAGTCGATAAGGTCTTGGAGGTACTCGGAAAATTGACTCAAGTTATGAATAATAACATCAATCATGTCGAACTACCTCTACCCCCATGGTAAAAAAGTCGGGGTTGATTCATTTATAAAATAAAGGCCTCTCACTTTTAGTGGATCCTTTGATCCAATATCCCCTAATTGTGGATTAAATCCATTATGATTATATTATCTATTGTCCAATTCTCTAAGAAATATAAAGTCATGTTAAACATTTATCATATAGTGGGTGAATATAAAAATTGGTGGATATTTATCAATAACTTGATACCCTTGGATGTAATTAAATCAATATATTAGGAAGGTTTCAAGAAAATATTTTTTAAAAAATATTTTCCTCACACCCTCCATAATAAAATATAGAGGGATTTTCATGTACATAATCCATGTAAGGATGAATCAATTGGTTATTATGAGAGAAATTAACATGGATTGAATGGATGGCCTCTGAACTTGTCAATGACCCTAAAAGTGGGGTTTCCCACATCATTAGTAAAATAATTTTCAGTCTTCATAAAGATTTTGCAATTAGATACTTTTATATAAATTAGTAAATAATATGATGTAACTCAAATTTGAGATAGGGATTAGTGATTCTCTTGTGTTTCATGGGGATGAATATAAAAAAATCAAATAATAGAGATCAGTTCAAGAGGATAAATATATAAATATCATTGTTGGAAGAAAATCCAACTTAATAAATATCTTAAATGTTGGAATCATTATATTGAATACCGGATCAAGGGAACAAGGAGATGATATTAGTAATTTATTTCAAGGAATCAAGCAAACGAATATCGAAAGGAATTTAATTTTCTAGACAATATGATAGAAGAAATGAATAATCAAATCAATCCTCCACATATTGTCTAATGTTTCAACTAAATGAGAAATATATAATATGAAATTAAATCAAATAATCCAAATATTCATAAGGATAACCAATGAAAACAACCTCTAATGGTCAAGAGATAAAGGGAAGAATTGTACTATAACTACTGGTGATATGGATCATGAAAATGAATTTGGGATATTTAATCATGTTATTTATTCAATAATAGTGAATTTTCTAGTTAATAATGAATCTATGAATTCATTAATATCATTAAAATTTATTATAAATATTCCAAAACCACCTCAAGATTTAGAGGTTGATTCATTGGAAAAAACACCAAGAGGTGAAATTGTTTAATCTCAATAATATAACTCTTCCAAATCTTACATTTCTCATATGATTCTCTAAAGAAATCATATTATACCCTCTATAGTTCAATTATATTTTATAATAAAAATTTGTTTGTCACCTTTATTATGGAAACTTGTTTCATTATTACACATTAATTCATGATTTATTATATAAGAACACACATAATTCAACCTAGAAGATAAATATTACTAGATTTTTTTATAATTGGGTACATATAATAACATATTGAACATGGGATGAGACAACATTATTGAAATATTATTTAATGTTCTCTTATAAATCATTGATCCTCTAAAGCTACATAGGATAACCTGGGGATATACTTAATAAAGGGGTGAGCTATAAAGTCTAGTAAGGGAATATAAAAAAAATAATAAAATGAATAAATTTTTACATATTAGAAAATAGAAATTTAAATGTTACATAAAGGGGATATAATCATAACATTAACAATAAGGAATGATATAGTAATGTATCATAAAAACATGGGAATGTGGCAAAAACAATAAACCGAAAATCATAATCATCAGTCATGTCTTGTCTCCAAAACATCATAACATAGCATAAAAAGTAACATTATGGATTAGTATCATTCCATAATCCATTTCATTGGCGCTCATGTGACTAAAACATTACCCAAAGTTTTATAGCACTATAATTCCAGGATCACCCATTTCATTCATATCATGTACATGAATAAGAGTTCCATATAGATTTTTTAAGGGGTGGATCCTTGCTAATGAGCTCTTCAAAGTGAGAGATCAACCGTTCCATTGTATGAATGAATTCCTCTAAGTTGACTTTATTCTGATTGAAGCCTCGGGTCACAATGTGGTCTTGTTTATCTATCCATGCTATTTTCTCCTCATTGATCTCCACTTGTATCCTCCGTTCATCCATTTTTATGAGATCCTCTTCTGAGACTTTGGGTTGTACCTCTTTTTCAAGCATTTCTTCCTTTCTGTGCAAGAGGAGCCTCAAGCTCTCCCCATCATCTCCATCCTTGTCTCCCGAAGTCCTTACCACTACATTACTCCACCCCCCTTTTGAGGGATTCTGCTTTCCTTTTCCCTACCCTTCTTGGCCGACCTGGTCTCCATAGGTTTTGGCAGATGGGATTAGTCTTTGCGATCCTTATATTTTTTCCCCCTCACCATAATACAATCCCCTAGGTCCCGAGTTCCTTGTTTCCTTTTCTTCCTCCTAACGTTATGAGGTCTTTTCCCTTGAAAACGATCCAAGCTGTCCTTTGAAGAGTGTAAAAGCTTGTCGTCACTTGAAGAAAACTCCTCATGAGACAATGGTGATTTATAAACCTCCAAACCAGCAAAACGGTTCCCTAAAATTAACTCTGAGCCTTCATTGAGGGGGTTGTGGGAACTAGAGGACATCCCCATACCATCCTTCTTCTCCAAGCCATAGTGAAGAGCAACCTCCTTGGAGATATTCCCCTGAACCATGTCAACACCATCAAGCTGGTCATATCCACGGCCCATAAACTATAATCACTTGATATTGTCCTCCCATCCATGACCTTGCAGGCAATTGAGACCATGATCACTACTCACTGGGACTTGCCCTTTCTGCAAGCCTCCCTCCTTAACTATTTTAGCAAAGGAGGGAGCCACCGAAGGACTGCATTAACCCTGTAGCTGAACAGGTTTGGGAGGATCTAAACCACATCTTAACCTAACAAATATGTCATCAACCCTTGGATCAGTGTGCATGGACTTTGTCTTGGAAGTGGGGGTTTCCAAGATGTGGCCATTCACTGGAGCCACACCAGCATTCTCTAAAAATGTAGCTGCAACAACAAATGAAGTGCGGAATTCCCCCTCACTCGCCCCTGGACCATTCGCCTATGAAATAGGGATATACGGTGGTGCCTCCAAATGAAGTGGATTGCCAATACTGGAGGGGTCAAAACCCGTAGAACGTCCCACCACATGAGCCAAACAGGACGAACGACATGCATTCTGAAGGTGACCTAGACGAGAGCAAGAACTACAAAAGTCCATCCAGCCTTCAAAAATCACTGATTGTTTGTATCTGAAATCAACTCCAACCTCAATCCAGAAAGAGTCCATAGGAGCCTTTGAGACATCAACTTCTACGCAGATCCAAGGAGCAATCGGGTGGCCAAAGGACCGTGAATGCTAATCAAAAGCCAGAAACCACCCGACGAGATTACCCAACATCTTCAAAATAGCAGGATTCTGGAAATGGAGTGGGAGATTCTGAAAGCTAACCCAGATCACCGTAGAGGGTGGGTCGTGATTCCATTGGAACTCAAAACCCCATCTAAGTAGGAAGAAGCATAAACCATCACAAGCGCGCAACGCTTTGGACCAAGCAGAGGCCAGATCTTCAGCACTATCGAAGTGGAGAAGAAAATGACGCGGGGTCCAATAGCCCAACCACGATGTGAGACATCAGGGGCCAAGCGTTGTTGACAAACATATCAAAGCTATCAATTGACGGCCTTCGATGTCCAAAGCGGGCAATGAGGGACAAATCGAGGAGCAAAGAAGCCTCTGAGAATTCCTGGAATGAAATTGGGTGCGAAGGAGCGTCTTGGAAGAGAGCAGGAACTTTAGGGGAGAGTTGGATATGGGGGAAATCAGGAAGGGAAGCCGGGGAGGTGAAGGGGGAGAAGGCCTGGGCGGCCATCTCCGCCGCCAGAAGGCCGAGCGCCGCAGCTAGGGTTCCAATTGATCGCCGCCCAAAGCCCTTTTTAAGGGGTGGTGCCTCCAGATTATTCAATACAAAATCATTTTTAACACATTTAATTCTATAATCACAGATTTTGGAATACATAAATGGAATTATCCAATAAATTTTTTCTATGTAATTCATGATAATACCCTTGATTTTAAATAGATATGTTATTCACAATACAATGGTTTAGCACAAAAAAATCACAGTGAAACTTCTACAGCATAACATGATGTACTTAAGGATTCATAAAATCATTTGATGATTGAGAAATGGGTCTCTCAACATTTTTACTTAAATTTATAGTATAATAGATTTTTAGAAACATATACCAACATTATGAATTAGAAAAAAGTCATAAAATGAATTTGATTTTTGAATAAAGAGGATAAGGAAATGATCTCTCACTAAATTTCTACATACTGACATCTTAGGTAAATGCTATATTGAGAGGGAATAAGTGATCAATCAAGGTTTCTAAATAAATTGTATAGTATATGGATCCTTATAAATTCATTACAACAAAACCAATTTATATATTCAATATCCTAATTATATAGAAGGATCTTGAATAGAAAAGAAGAGAGAGAGGTCCCTTACTTTTGGTATAGAAAATCACAGGACAATTTCACCATCATAATGGGTGTACATAAAGGTTCATGGGAGGGATTAATGAGAGTGAAAGGTGTATCATATCACATGTATATGTAAATATAAATAATATAGAAGTATGATACCATACCCAAACAATAACAAATGTAAATTATGATGCATAATATAAAATAGGTGCTTGAATAAAAAGAAGAGTGCGAGATACCTTACCTAGAGAGGGTGATTATAAATTTTTGGGAGGACATTCTTGAGATATTTGGGGAACCTTGTGAGGACTTCTCATGACCCATCCCAGTGGGGCCCATGCTGTGACTCCCCAAGCCCACCTCTAATAGGCCAGGGGCTGGTGACTAGCACCGATTAGGCATATTACTAAAATGGGAGGCATCACCTAAGTACCTGTACACACACACACACATCTGCAAGCCCACAAATACTGAAATGAAAAAAAACTACTAAGAAACAATATGCATGCATTAAACTAAACCCAAAAAATAGATTACAATGAAAGTAAAGTGCGGAAAGTAAACTTGGCCAGAATAAAATCCCACCAAAAGAAACAGTCTGCAAACTACAGAGTCCAACCTGTAAGCACAAAGAGGTATGGGGACTACTGCTCACAGCCGTAGGAACACCATGACCTGTAGCAAACTCAGAAAGCTCGTTCTGGTCCTGGACTGCCTTGGATAGCATCAAAAGGCGGCTTGTCTGCACAAGACACGACACGTGCGGGCAAAGCCCATGCAAGGGTGAGTATAAAAATACCCAATAGAGGACCCCAAAAACTAAAAATTAATACATGAAGAAATGGTATACTCATCACCATAAAATTTATGTCTACTGAACATATAGAAAGAGAAACACAATCCAGATATACTCAAAACTAAGACCCGCAGTCTGGGGACAAGTCACACAACCCCATACCGCTCTTTGGGATTCAGTTCGAAGGTTCCATGAAGCACACATCTGGGAGAACTCGATCCATGTGTCTGATAGCTCTGATGTCATCTGTCTGAGAAGTAATTTTCATCAAGAAGGATCACGAGAGATAGATAAACTCAATTTGGGAGAACACACTCTTGAATGGGAAAAGATCATGATACATAGATGAGGATCACTTCTAGGTCCTTTGTGGATACCACGACTCATCTGGATTCACCTGCAGAGTAGAGGATCATCGTCTTGTAGGATTAGTCATGTTAATATATTACTCTACCTAGGGTGAATAATGGATATATGATATCACTCCGGGCCACTCGAAGGGATACCTAACTCTATCTTTGAAAGTCCTTCTAAAGGGATCATAATTATGTGAATGGAAATGATACATGACCTTCAGAGGAAAGATAAAAAGTGGCTCTATACCAAACGAAACCTATTCAAGAAAAGGTGGAAAGAAAATCAAGAAATGTACTGAGAAGTATATGACGTTTAGAAATGTTACATGTTGTTTCTTCTGACCTCAGGTATTACCCATGTACAACGGCCCATGTCGTAAGGCTTGTCATGTAAAACACAACTACACTGCATGTAAGAAGGATCACACACCATGTTAGAGTATCTGGGGTCTGCATGTGTACTTTGTCCATGTTCCCATACATGACCTCAACCTATTTAGGCCAACCTATGTAATCGGCACCCAGGGTGACCCGCATTACTGGACTCATATGGTTGTATGGTGGAGTACATGTCATGTATTCCACCCCCTATCTGTGTATTGTCTGAGATACACGCCGAGTCCCACGTAAGGACCCACATGTCATGTTCTTTAGAAAACACATAGTGTCATCGCCTCAGGTACCGAAGAAACCTAGCCACCACTTAATCGAACCTGCATGCCATGTTCTTTGGGATACATGCTGTGTGTTCTATAAATTTTCAGAATTGAAAACATCCCCCGTCATGCCTCGGGTGGTGCTATGATCCTTAATCTGATGATCTGTTTGACCTGAAACTCAAAATCCATGGTCACCATGCCATGCTATAAATGTTTTGGGATCATTGTGTTGTGAAATAGATGTGAAATGATCCATTATTCATAACACCCTAAAGAATGCGGTGAACATTGGTTTATAAAGAATGAATATATTCAATAAAAAATTGAGGAACACACCTCAACCACCGTTCGTCACGGTGTCGAACTTCTCCTCTTAATATGATTAACAGGAGAATAAAAAACAATAAAAAAATTAACACGAGATCAAATCCCAAATTAAAACCCCAAAAGAAAATGAAAAAAATAATAACCCTCCTCCAAGAACCCACGATCCATGGGTCACCCAGTTCATGGGTTGATCCGCGTTCATCATTCAATTAAATAATGAGGAAGAAACAATTTAAAACACAGCCCATACCTCAAGAAGGGATTGATCACTGATGAAGGTATTACGCTATCGTCATTATCGATATACTTCAACTCCATTGGTATAGAGATTCTCACTTTGATTCTCTATCGTTCATTGTCAAGAGTTCTCTCTAAATCTCTAAGAACTCCCAAAGATTCTCTCAATTTTCTGCCAAAGATGAACATTATATTAACCCATTGAAGAAAGGGAACATGTTTCATCAATCTGTAATGTTGCACCATTAATGGGTCAGCATTGCTGCTTCTGATTCCTTATGGTGTGGAATTAATTATCGAAACCATTGCATCATCGTTGTGCTACAGTAAATGTTTCCAAATAAAATAGACTAAACTTTTCGAATAATTTTTTTACTAAAAACATCCGAAAATTAATTTTTTCCCTCAACCCCCGCCGGTCATGGTTAGACCCATTTTTATGTAAATTTTTCATCCCAGATGCAAAGGTGCCCTCAGAAGTTTATTTGGGCATCTGTTTGGAAACAACCACAACCGTCCACACCCTCCAACTAACATAACATAAAAAGTTCAAACCACCATTCAGGGCTCACCGGGCCTCTAGATTTTCACGCCGTTGAAATGTATAGTCTCGTCATAATTCTATATAATATATAAAAATAATACATGGAAAATCCAAGACATTAAATTCTCCCCACCTTAGGAATTTACATCCCTAAAATATAAAACAAGGATACTCAAAACGATGTGGGTACTGCGCACATATCTAAGCCCCCCGCTCCCACATTCTCTCCTGAAGATTCTCATGCTACCACCAAACATGCACAAAGGGAATCTTCCACCCATGAAGAATCCTCTCCTACTGATCCCCAATCTCCATCGGTTACTCATCACAGGTCGCTCCATCCCTGATGTCTAGCTCACTCCAGTCGATGACGTGTGATGGGTCATGTACATACATCCTCAGCTACGACACGTGGAAGACATCATGTTCATGGTGATACTACATAAGTAGAGCTAGGCAGTATTCCACATCGCCAACTCTGCGCCGTATTTGGAAAGGTCTGTTGAACCTCGAAGATTGCTTGTCACCCCGGCCAAATTTTCATAACCCTCATCAAGGTGAGACATGAAGGAAGACATGGTGTCCCTCCTCGAACTCTGAAGGTCTATGTTGCCTATCAGCATAAGACTTATTTTAGCATTGTGAAGTCTTCATCCACTCCTTGATGATCTATATGTTCTCAGTGTTAGCTCGAACCCACATTGGACCGATGAGTGTTGACTCTCCAGGGTCGGTCCAGCAAAATGGTGACCGACCGCATATTCCATATAAAGCCTCAAATGGTGTCACACAAATGGTGGTGTGGTAGCTGTTATTGTACGCAAACTCCGCTAGTGGTATGTGGTCCTCCCAACTATGACCAAGGTCTAAGATACATGCCTACAACATATCATCCAGAACTTAAGTGGTCCTCTCCATCTGACCATCTGTCTGGGGATGGAACATTTTGCTCAAATGTAGCTGAGTCCAGAAATCCTCCAGCAATCCCTTACACAACCAAGGTATGAAGTGGGCATCTAGATCTTAGAATATCTTCAAAGGGACTCCATGAAGCAGAAATATCTCATCCCTTTAGAGGCACCCCAATCTCTCTATGAAACTCTACTCCCTGATAGATTGGAAGTGGTCCGACTTGGTGTGTGGGTCAACGATCACCCAGATAGAATCATTCCCATTGGGAGTAAATGGTAAGTATTTTATGAAGTCCATTGATATTCCATCCAACTTCCACTCTAGAACTTCTAAGGGTGAGCTAACCCCACTGGAACCTGGTGCTCAACCTTCACATGCTGGCATGTAAGGTACCGAGAAATGAACTCTGCTACTGCCCTTTTCATGCATGACCACTAGAACTATCATCAGATATCCTAGTACAACTTCACCACCCTAGGATGTACCACAAAGGGGGATGTATGGAACTCCCTCAAGACCTCCTCCCCATTTTCCACTCATAAAATAGTGAATCCTCTGAAATGAACAATGTGCTCCCCACCTTGCATTTATCCATCAAGGGCATGCCCTAAGGATAACTGAGCATGTAAAGCCTCACAAATATACATTCCCTAGTTGTGCCTTCCTAACTTGTTGTAAGAGTGGAGTGGTGAAAACCATCGACTGAAGGTAAGTTGCATCCTCTTTTTCCATGAAGGATAACGGTAACGAGGCCAACTGTTCTATCACCTCACCCAATAGCTGTGAGCTCGATCTCTTGATTAGAGAATATTCCAACTTGTTCCCCTTCCCATAAGTATATATGATCTTGAAATTGTAGTCAAAGAGGATCCTTATCCAATTCCTCTATCACAAATTCAGATCCTTCTTTGAAAAGATGTATTTGAGGCTCTTTTTGTCAGAGTAGATATAAAACTGCTTGCCCATAAGGTAGTGTCTACACATCCTTGGCTTGAAGACTACCACCGCCAGCTCAAGATCATGGGTCGAATATTTCATCTCATGAGTTCTTACCTATAATGAACCATAAGCAATCATATCTTGTCCCTGTATTGGGACAAATCCAAGCACGGTCCCTGATTCATCGCAAAAAACTATGTACTTGGCACCCTCCTCTGACAATCTAAAGATCAGGGCGCTCGTCAAACTCTATCTCAAATGCTTGAAATCTTGCTGGGACTTCTTTACCCACAAGACGTGTTTCCCCTTCTGGGTAAATTCTGTCATCGGTGCTGATATCCAAGAGAAATCAAGAATGAATATCAAGTAATACCCTGCCAACCCAATGAAGCTCTACACCTCCATTATGCTCCAAAGTTTCTCCCATGATATCAATGTCTACACCATAGTTGGGTCCAGAGCTACTCTTTCTATTGAGATGACATGTCCCAAAAGTAGACCTCTTGAATACAGATCTTGCACTTTGAAATATTCCCATAACGATGGTGGTCTCGGAGTACGTCTAGAACCATCCCTAGGTGTCTTGTGTGCTCCTCCTCTAACACTGAGTACACAAGGATTTCTTCGATGAAGACAACCTTGAAACAGTATAAATACAACTAGATGATCCAGTTCATATGTTCCATTAACATTATGGGGGAATTCGTCATGCCTAAAGGAATTACCAAGTACTCGTAGTGACGGTAGAGGCATCTAAATGTCGTCTTTGGTATATCCTCATCTCGTACTCGCAAGTGGTGGTAACCTGACCGGAGGTCTACCTTCGAGAACCACTGTAACCCTCTTAGATAATCAAAGAGGTCATCAATAATTGGAAATGGATACTTGTTCATCATTTTCTCCTAGTTCAGGCATCAGTAATCCATGCACAACCTCAAACTCCCATTTTATTATTGGCAAACTAAACTAGGGCCACCCATGGTAAAACACTGGGTCTTACGAAACCCTTACTCGACAAATCCTCCAACTATACCATCATCTCACAAAGATCTATGGGATTAATCTAATATTATGGTGAGGTAATCGGTGTCATCCTAGGGTGTATTTCGATGCAGTAGTTGATCTCCTGGCGGGGAGGTAGTCTTGGAACATCTTCAAGAAAGATGTCCTCGTACTCTACCACTACTGATGGGAACTAGAAGCACATGACATCTACTACTTTGAGGGTAAGGCTAGTCGAATCATGAGTGATCTGTTTCACCCTCCTATGCATGAATCCATTCTCTATTGCCTAGGTCTCCTTTTCACTGAAAAATCAAAACATCGTCCCATCGCTACAGACACACATCACTCTTTGCCTAAAGCAGTCAATCTGTGCATGGACAGAACATTGCCAATCCATACTTAGAATTAAGTTGTAAGGCCTTGATTCTGCCACCTAAAGGTTCAAAACCAAAATCTCACATCCAAAGGTAAGATCACAATGTCAACAAAGGTGTGTGATCATCGAGTGTCCTCCTTTAGTTGTCTCCAAGCATAAGGACCGAGTCAATGGCTCTACCTGAATCTCAAGGACTCGCACAAGACATGTGGAAAGGAAGGAATGACGGGAACCTATGTATATTATTATGACATATAAGTTATAGAAGACATAGATCGTACCTTGGATCATCCCTCAAGTCCATAGGTCGTACGCCTCGACACCATACAGTTGTCCCCACCCCTGTCCTCTAGCTCCCTGAGCCTAGTGCGGACCTCCTAGGGGAGGTAGTAGAATCAGATTGAAGCATCACCCAACACCTATAGATCTCCCTGGTACTCTAGCACATCCTCTGCTGGCTTGGTCTGTCTGCTCCACTCTCTACCTCATCCTCGGTGGTCCATCCACCACCTCTCTATCAGCATCTAAATGGGTTGGACAGTCACTAGTGAGATGTCTCCTACTGTCACCCGACTATAATCACCTCTCCCTAGGCTAACTAGATCCAACCTGAGTTCCCTAGACTGTCGATCCCCTATCTTAGGTCTTCCTGTGACACCTCCCACGTCTTGATCCCTATGCCTGACATTGGCTCCCTACTGTCGATGTATCCACACCAGTCTACCTACTGCTGACTGTCGTCAGCTGCCTCTGCTCTTCCAAGAATATCTCGATCACCACGGCCCTCTCGAGCACTCCATCATAAGTCAAAATTCAAATAAGCATGACACTAGCTCAGATGTACCATCATAGAACACACTCAAAGGTTCGAGATCTGATGTAATGATATCTGACCATATCCATCGAGTACCTGACAAGGTTGGTAAAACTCGATGAATAGTCAATCACCGTAAAACTACCCAACTAGATATGGAGAGGCTCATAGATACACACTTCTCTTAGTGTAACCGGAGACAACTCCTCCCTAAAAAGTTTCTCAAACTCCATCCATGAAAGAGTCTCCTTATCTTGATTCTGTGTGGTAAGACTCCACTATCATCCTGCTGAACCTTGAAGAAGGTTCACTCATAGGATCAACATATGGTCTGCATGTGTCCTTACTAGACCAAAAACTCTGGTCACTACCTCAAGCCAGTCCTTAGCCAGCTGAGGGTCAAGCTCACCTCAAAACCTAAGGGATCTCTGTCTCTGGAACTCTTGGAGTGTTCTCATCCTTTAACCCTCGTCTGTCAGTACTACTGGGACCACACGTTTCTCCATTGGTGGTGGTATAGTAGGTGCACCACCTAGTGGTAACACCTGGGGAACTGGTCCATTTATCGAAGTCTCATCATTGAGGGGGAATCCTCTTGATCGCACTACTGAATCCTAGCAGGTATGCATTGCGAATGCATCATGTAAGGAAACAAGATGTACCATGGTTAACATGTATATCTGGATAGCTGACTTAATGGACATGGAAAACACAACCCATTCATATATGATGCATGTAACATTCCTTTACTTATCCAAAACTAGTGTTTTCATGTACTGAGTCGAAAAGTAGGTTATCATAGTCCTGGTGTATGGATAAGTCGGTCACCCGTACCAAAACTCGAGTCTCTGGCTTGAAATCCAAGCTCGAAACACCTAACACTATTTCCCCAAAAAAATCTCACAGACTCTAGGTCCTATGGTAGAAACAACCACCTCTTTTACCACTCTGTCATGACTCGTCATAGTGGGTCCCATGCCATGAATCCCCAAGACATCCTCCAATAGGCTAGGGGATGGTGACTAGCACCGAGTAGGCATATTACTGACATGGGATCCATCACCTAAGTACCTATACAGACGCTCACATCTCTAAGCCCACAATTGCTGAAATTTTAACAAAAACTAAGAAACAATATGAATGCAAACAACTAAACCTAAACAACATAGTACAAAGAATGTAATGTGCAAAAAGTAAAGTGGGCTAGAATACATGCCCACCAAAAACAAGAGTCTACAAACTACAAAGTTCAACCTATAATCCCAAAGTGGTTTGGGGACTACTACCCATAGCTGTAGGAACACCACGACCTGTAGGGAACTCAGAAATCCTGGTCCGGTACTGGTACACCTTGGACACCGCCAAATGTCCACTAGTCTACACAAGACACAACATGTGCAGGAAAATCCCATGCAGGGGTGAGTATAACAATACCTAGTAGAGGACCCCAAAAACAACAAAGTAATACACGATGAAAGGGTACAGTCAGCACAACACAATATATTTATACTGAACATATATCTAGAGAAACACAATCTATATACACACAAAACATAGACCCACAATCTAGGGACAAGTCACACAACCCTATACCACCTCTAGGGATTCAGTTTAAAGGTTCCACAAACCACTTGTTTGGTAGAACTCACTCCATGAGTCTGATAGCTCTGATGTCTGCTGTCTGAGAAGTATTGTTCATCGATAAGGATCAAGAGAGATAGATACACTCATTCTGGAAGAACACACTCCTGAGTGGGAAAATATCATGATATGTATATGAGGATCACTATCAGGGCCATGGTGGATACCACGACTCATCCGGATTCACCTAATAAGTAGAGGATCAACGTCCTATAGGATTATTCATGTCGATACTTGACTCTACCTAAGGTTACGAATGGATATCAGATCTTGCTTTGGGCCTCTCGGAGGGATACCTGACTCTATCTTGGAAAGTCCTACTGAAGGGACCATACTATTGTGAATGGAAACGATACCTGACCTTTAAAAGAAAGAGGAAAAGGGGCACTAACCAAAATGAAACCTGTCCAAGAAATTGTGGAAAATAAGATCAATCCATGTACTGAGAAGTATACAGTGTACAGAAATGTCACACACCTGTCTTCTAACCCCGGGTACTGCCCATGTATAACGGCCTGTTTCATAAAGATATTCATGTAAAACACAACTACACGGCTTAGAGGAAGGATTGCACAATATTTCAAAGTATCTAGGTTCTACTCTCTATACAATGGACATGTTCCCGTAAATAGACTCAACCCATGTATGCCAACCCGTGTAATCGGCACATGAGGTGAATCATGTTACTAGCCACGTATGGTCGTGTGGTGGATTACAAGGCGTGTAATCCACCCCACGTCTGTGTATCATATGATATACACGCTGAGTCCCATGTAAGGACCCACACGCTGCGTTATTTGGAAGAAATTATTTTTCATCACATCATGTATCACAGAGCATTAGCTTCCACTTAGCCGAACCCACATGCCATGTTCTTTGAGATATACGCCGTGTGTTCTGGAAATATCCAGAATCGCAAACATCCACTATCATGCCTTGAGTGATACTCTGATCCTCGATCTGATGATCTATTTTCCCCAAACTCAAAATCCACGGTCGCCCCACCATGCTATCAATGTTTCGTTAGGTTTCAGAGGTTCGATCGACCCCCAAAACACGAGTCGATCATCCATGAAATGAATGGTTAAAGAAATATTTCTTCCTAACCATGTTGATTCACCGTCCACCATCTTCGTCGCACCTCCATGGAGTCTCCACGATGTCGATTATCAAATTTTAGATTTTTGTGTCATGAAATGAATGCGCAATGATCTGTTGTTCATAACATCATGATGAATGAAAAGAACATGGGGATAAAAAAAAGGAATTATAGAGACCCCAGCCTTTTGCATATAACATTTCATGATTTTATGTATAATTAATCATCAGAGTACAAGCCAAGGATCGTTAATTCTAGTGTCTTGGAAGACTAGGTACATATAACATAAAACCTGGGGCTTATAAAACATGTTTATTTAATCTCTAAAAAGAGCTCCTAACTTCCTTTGAACCCTTACATCTGCATAGGGTACACTGCCGAACACATGAAAAAAGC